>CM073121.1:63794822-64394822 GCA_037039145.1 Fundulus diaphanus
GGACCCATTCATAGAGGCCCCACGGGGTGATGAAGGCAGTCAGGTGGCAAGAACCCTCAGCAATGAAGCCCTGATGGTAAGCCTTTCCCTGGTCAAGGATGCTGAACAGGTTGTAACCCCCCAGTGTGTCTGTCAGGTCTTGTATTCTGGGTAGCGGATGTCGATCAGGCACAGTCTTTGTTCAGGAGGCGATAATCAACACAAAGACGTAGGCTGCCATCTTTCTTTCGAACACAGACAACTGGGGCAGCATACGGGGACTTGGATTTAACAATCCAACCTCTCATCAGCAGCTCCTGCCCGTACTCCTTTACCTCTGAACAGTGGCTTTGGGACTGCTGAATATGCTTTCTGTATAGGGATTTCATCTGTGAGAGTGATCGACATTTGTAGACTTGGTATGCATCCAATATCATCACCGTCACGTGCGAAAGCTCCAGCTTCTTCACACAGCATTTTGTTGACTTTTTCCTTCTGTTCATCATTAAGGTGAATAAGGTTGATGGGAGGTTGCCATGACGATGGACGGGTGTCAACCGGTGTAGATACAGCACTGTTAACAGTCACTGTGGACTCGTGTGCTTGAGGTGAGTCTGTTGCAATCACTTTTTCTACACAGTGGATGCTGACAAGTGCTGTCTTTCTTGGTAGTGTGACTGTATGTTTGGTGTTGTTACCCACCGGTACAGCTACATAGGGTTTTCTTGGATTTTCTACCTCCAATAAACCCTCCCCCACATCCAGTTCTGTCAACTGCGCATTGTTGTCATCAGGCTCAAATAGGAAGACTGAGTCAGATGTGCTCATGTGGAGAGGGACTAGGCATTTGACCCAGGTTACCTTACCTGCTGGGATAACAATGTCCTGTCTGCCTGTCCGTAGGCACCCGCACTGCACAGAGGGTTTGCTGGCTTGGATGAAGCTCACCAGTGGTTCTGCCTTCTCTGCTGGGACACACAAGGCATTACAGAGTAGGACGACAAGGGTTGAAATCAGCTTTTCAGGTTGTTCTTGTATCATCTCCTCCAGCACGTTAAAACCCAACAGTGGTCTCTCCAGAGCAAGACTGCTGACAAGAAAAGGTACAGTAATTGACAGATTAGGGTCCTCATTCCCCATCAAATTGACTGTCAGGGCAACCCAGCCATCAAATGGGAGGATGTCACCGTTCACTGCATACACCCTTAACTCATCTTCGTCACCAATGATGTCCCTGAGTGGCCTAACCGGGGTGTCAGGTAAATATTTACCCTTCCAGTCTCTATCAATCATACTTACTTGAGCCCCAGTGTCTAGCAGAGCGCTGACGGCTAGTCCATTTAGGTTACACTGAGTGAGAGCTTTCCTTCCAATGAGTTTGGCTAGGCATTCCCTTTTGCTGTGAGGTAAGTCATGAGTGAATGGAGTGGTTGTCTTATCTGGTTGTTTCTGTCTTTCTTTTGCGTTTGAGTCTTTTGTCAGTCTTTTATTTCCAGATTGGTCACTATGACAAGTGTCAAGTTGGGACGATCGCTGAGACCCGGTCACTGTTTGTCCCTCGGCAGGGACCGGCTCCAGTTTCCTTGATGTGTTGGTCTCTTTAGGCAGCCCACTGCCCGGTGGCCTTCTTCACCACAGAGGAAACAGTGAGAACAGTCTGGACGATTTTGCTCCACACACTTGTCACAGCCATATGGTTTCTCTCTCCTGCAGCCTCATCTGCCTTTCACATTGTGGCTGAACTGTTCTATCCCCTGTGTCTGCATCGACTGTCTCATGAGCTCAACCGTACTCGTAAGCTGTTCATGTTTTTCCATTAACTGCTGGATCACTTCAGTTTTCGACACCTTCTCCTTTACTCTTGGACATTGTGCAGCGTTCTCTTCAGACTGGGCACTGTGTACATTTGTTAGTCTTTGGCGGGTGACGGGACCGAGCCTTCGCTGCCTTTCGCTTTCATCACACATTAGTTTTTTTTTCATCTGTTTCAGGATTGCCTCATCCGATACTCTGGTGTCCACCAGCAATGGTTTCAGCTCTCTGCGGACATCTTCATGTTTATGACCTAGGCCCTGATACACGGTGTGGAGAAACACATCCTGCACTGTGCTTGCACTGTACTTGACATCTGTGTCAGTATGTTTGGAGGCCAACCTGATCTTCTGTTTAAGTCCTACTACTCGGTATAGGAACTGTTGGGGTGTCTCATTTTCTTTTTGTTTGGTGCACATGAGCTCCTGGAACAGCTCCATGTTGCTTTGCTCACCCAGGTGGGAATGAAGGAAAGCTTTTAGCTCCTCTACGGTCAAATCATCCTTGTTCATCAACATGTCTTTAAAAGTTCCTGGCTTGATGACTTTGAGGACAGCTCTTACAACCTCTGCATCACTGAACTGCTCCTTTAAGCCCTCCTCCATCTGCCGACAGACACTGTTATAGCTGAGATCTGACCCCTGGTCCCCAATCTGACCCCCCTAAATCTTCAGTTCTCTGCGATGAAGGTAAGACAACTCTCTTGAGGAGAGCAACTTGTCAAGTGTCAGTGGTGTCGAGTTTTCACTTAAACCTCTGATGCCCGCTACATTACTACTCCGTAAGGTGGGTCCAATCTTTATAGATGACTGAGGTGCAGCCGGTGGAGTGGGTGTGTGTTTGAGCTGCATAATTTTCTCACTTACTTCCTCATAACTAGACAGTAGTTTCTGCAGCTCTGTGTCATGTGTGTCACGAGCCGTAGAGAGTCTCATGGGAGTTGCACTAGCAAACCCAAGATCGGCAGCATAACTATCATCAGTTTGGTTAACGTCTCCCTTAGCATGACTTACACCCCCACTGACAGATACATCAATTGCTACAGCAACTTGTAAATCACAACCCTGAATAACTGTGTCGGTTACATCCCTTAGGTCTAATAAATGTGCCATCCCAAAATGCTCTAGCTCCAGTAAAGGCTCACTGGACATAAAACTGCAAATGTACTCAAATCTACCACAACCCTCCTCATGTGTCGACTTGAGGCAAGACTCGTCCACTCCTGGCACTGCACCCACTGATTTGGCAACCCGGAACAGTTCATCTGCAGAGAGAATGAGCAGGGTCTTTTTGGTGGCCCACACCAACCTTTTCCTCTCACCATCTGCCAAAACTGCTTCCCAGTTCCTCGCACTTGGTCACAAGAGTCCAGGATCACAATTCACGCTCTGTTCTTGATGAGTGGTGGTTTCAGCACTGCACGCACAGTCATTATTCTTTATCCATTATATTCATCAGTAGACAGAATCAATGATATCTGGTGATCTTTCTCACTGGCTGCAGCTCGCTGGTTGCATCGGGTCCCTTTTGGTCCAAGGTTTCAGTATCACTGGATCAGTTTCCAGCCACAAGGTAGTAGTGATCCCGGGACGAGCCCCCAATAAACTTTTACTGGTACCAGACTGGCACCACATAACCAGCTTATATGCTCTCTCTGGAAACAGGAGAAATCAATGAGACAGCAAACTCTACGTCCGTTTCTCAGCTCGCTCAGCAGAAAGAGGAAGAGCTGCAAAGCGGACCAAACTGACGTAAAGCCACGATACTTGTTACACTGCCCCTTGCTGGCGAACTTCACAATTACTCCTGATATCCATCTAAAATGTTTTAGTGTAAGGAGAGTGAAAATAGATTGGTTAACCCTTAACAACAAATATTCCAACATTAATTATAAAATTACAAAATCTACCACAAATGTGATAACACTTTAGTGGGCATCACACTGACCACTCTGACAGACACACAGTTCTGTAGGCGTACATACTGTGGTCTGCCCGTCAGGTAATCAACAATCCAGGACACCATGGGGGCCTCCACCTGCTTCGCCGTCATCTTCTCCCCCAGTAGAGCCGGACGGATGGTGTTGAAAGCACTGGAGAAATCAAAGAACATGATTCTCACGGTGCTCGCCGGCTTGTTCAGATGAGTGTAGACTCCGTTCAGCAGGAAGATGATGCTGTCCTCAACTCCCAGGCGGGGCTGGTAGGCAAACTGTAGTGGATCAGTGAAGGGCCTGACCATGGGCCTAAGTTGCTCCAGGACTAGCCTCTCAAAGGTCTTCATGATGTGGGACGTCAGTGCTACCGGTCTGTAGTCCTGACGGCCGCTGGGTCGCGGCGTTTTTGGCACAGGAACGAGGCAGGACGTCTTCCACAGCACGGGGACTCTCTGGAGGTGCATGCTCAGACTGAAGACTTGGCAAAGTACTCCACACAGCTGGTCGGCACAAGCTTTGAGAACCCAGGGGAATACACCATCGGGGCCTGCAGCTTTGCCGGAATGCAGTCTGGTTAGCTGTCAGGAGTGAAGGACACTGTAGTGGTAACAGCAGGGGGAGGGGTGAGGACCTCAGATCGTGGGGTACGTGAGCAGGGGGGAGGGGGGGAGTCGGTGGATGTGGATTGGAGTGGTGAGGAGCAGACAGGGGGTCTGTCAGGAGGAAGAGGAGGAGGAGTGGGGGGATGTGGATCGGGCCTTGTAGGCAAATCAGCAGCGGGGTGTTGTGGGGGGTGGGCAGCAGTATCAAACCTATTAAAAAATAAGTTCAGTTCATTGGCCCGGTCCACGCGTCCTTCCAACCCCATGCCAGTGGACTTCTGGAACCCTGTGATGGCTCTAATCCCACTCCACACATCCCTTGTGTTGCTGGTCTGGAGTTTATTCTCCAGTTTCCTCCTGTACTTGTCCTAAGCCTCCCTGATTTTAAGTTTGAGTACCCCCTGCACTCTCCTCACCTCTTCACGGTTGCCATCTCTGAACCCCCTCTTCTTCTCATTCAGAATGGCCTTTATTTCTTTGGTGATCCATGGTTTATTGTTGGTGTAACAGGTGACAGTCTGAGCTGGAACATTGCAGTCCACACAGAAGTTGATGTAGTCTGTGATGCACTCTGTGAGACCATCGATGTCCTCCCCGTGGGGCTCACAGAGTGCAGGCCAGTCAGTCACCTCAAAGCAGGCCTGCAGTGCCTCACAAGCCTCCTCCGTCCGCCTCCTCACAGTCCTTGTGGTCGTAGGCTTCCTCTTCACCAGAGGCACATAACAGGGTTTGAGGTGAACCAGGTTGTGATCTGACCTGCCCAGAGGGGGGAGAGAAGAGGAGATGTGTGCATCTTTAATGTTAGCATACATCAGGTCCAGGGTCCTCTCCACTCTGGTAGAGCAGCTCACATACTGTTTGAAGGTCGGCAGAACTTTGTTCATGGTGACATGGTTAAAGTCTCCCGACATGATGATGAGGGCATTAGAATGTTGGGTCTGTAGTTTGAAGATGGTGGTGTGTATGATGCTGCAGGCAGATGTTGGATTTGCAGAGGGAGGGATATACAGGACTGCAGCGATAACATGTGGGATCTTTCTAGGCAGCTGATATGGACGGAGTCCAACGGCCAGAATTTCAACATCCGGGCTACAGAGCTGTTCTTTAATGGTGATGTGACCCGGGTAACACCATCTGCTGTTTACTAGAATGGTGAGCCTTCCTCCTTTCCGCTTACCGCTCTTAGTGTCCCGGTCGGCCCGGACGGTGTGAAAGCCATCCACCGAGACAATCTGGTCCGTAATGTCCTTGTGCAGCCATGTCTCAGTGAAACACATCAGACTGCACTCACGGTACTCCTGTTGGCTCCGCGTTAGCGCAGTTAGCTCGTCCATCTTGTTGTTTAAAGAGCGCACATTTCCCATAATAACAGAGGGGAGACACCACTTAAATCTTCTCCTTTCAATAAGCCCGTTCTGTCTCGACCCTCCTTTCCTCCCCCTCGGCGTGTTTTCCTCTAGAGTTCGGGTGGAATTCCAGCTGGTCTGGCCACTACGCCGGTCGGCATTAGCGCGATCAGCTGTTCTCCATTGTTAACAAAGCGAAACGTGTCCAGGTGAGCACAGCATGATGAAAACAAAGCGAAAAAAAGCACGAAAACTCTATGAGAACAACCTTGTTAGAGAGGACAATACTTCAGAGTTACCGTGAAAAAACAAGAGCAATCAAAAAGGGATAAAAGTCAGAAAGTTAAAAGAAAGTTAAAAAGAGCATGTAACTGCTGCATGCTGCTTTTTGCGCATGCGCACAAAAAAAAGGACCATCAACCATCAGAACCATCAATCATCACAACCATCATGGTCCAAAGTTACTACACCCTCTTTAATCTCTGCTCTGCTCCTCTGATGGAGCATGTGAACTGTGGAGCTTCAATGTTCTAGATGCTGGAAAAGTGCAGAAATCAACGTTCCAGAGCTGTTGTTCAGGAACCAGAAGCTGCTCTGAGATCAGTTTTAGTCAAAATGTTTGTGTTGCACTAAAGCTGAAAAGATGAAACCCATGAGGTGGTTCTAAAAGCAGAACCTTCAGGGTTCTACTGTGTTCCCAACAATCAATGAGCTTCATGGAAAGAAAGAACGTCTGAGTCTCTGCTTTGATTTTCTTCTCCAGCTTTTCTCTGACTTCTAACTTCAGCTTTAAGCAACAGTTCTGGTTCAGCTGAAGCTCAGAAATCTGATCCACACTTGGAGCTTTTTACTAAAAGCCATTTTCCATGAATACCCACAGAACTGTTAGAGGCTTAGAAATCAAATTTCTAATCCGGCCCGCGAATTAATTATCTACGGTCCCACTGATGATATTTGATTAATATTAGAACGGGCCCTCAGGCCATGGCTGCCCGCTGGCATTTTGCACTTGTGACCAGTATGGCCCCACACTTGGTTTTTGACACAAGGGGGAGCAAGCAACTCAAAAACCCAAACAGCGATCAAGTCCAAGATACTTTATTTCAACAAAAGCCGCCGTAATAGTGACACGATAAAACACTCCCTTTCCCTTTTTTAAAAGTTCAAGATTATTCCAATAATTCAATTCAAATGATTCCAATAATTGTACTTAAAAGTCACCAATTAGATGCCAGAAGTTGGGCTCCAATTATTATGCTGCTTCTGGTGGAGGATCCGTCTACAATGCACCCTCTTGCCGATCCAAGCTGATTCTGCGGCGCTCCAGCACTGTTCCACTCTTCTGCGTGCCACGCCGATTTTCAGATCGGTCTAGCTAAAAGAAAGAAGCAGGAAAACTCCAGCATCCCCGCACCAAGACTCGTCAGAATAGTAGGGGAGACCGGGGCTAGTTGTCACATGGGTAAGTTGTCACATTGCAATTATCTTCTCCATCAGAGGGTGCAACCAAAAAGTGGAATACTAGCTTTCTTCCGTTGCATGGTCAGGTCTCACGGACTAAGTGAGAAGAGGACAAGACATTGTAAGTTGAGATGAGCACCAATTGAACATTTTCCACTACCCAAAGTAAAAAATATTAACTCTATATTTTTTTAAATAACCTTCATTCAGATAAACATTCTAGCAGTTATACATATGGACTTGTTAAAGTAGATATTAAGGCATCCAGTCATACCTCAGTCATTGTTCTGATTAAGCCTAACGTTAAGATAGAGCTAGTGTTACGGGTCTCAAAGGATGATGACCACATTAACAAATATGTTACCTGTTTTAAGCAGGTGAAAGAGGAGAAGTGAGGACAAGATGCGAATCGTTTCTCTCCCAAATCACGTCTCGTTCATTAAACATTAATTTGTCACAAACATTGCTACATTTTAACTTCAGCTTGTTTAAACTCTGTTTACTCAGTTCCTTAAATCAGTTCAAAAGTCCTTTAAACCATCTTTAGTTCCACATTTACATTACCAAATCTTCTTGGTCACATACATTCCTGAGATGAACACATCTCCATTATCATGTATTTACATTCACAGTCTTTGTGCATAAAGTCACTTCTTTTTATATCACAGCCTACTACTGGCTCAAAACACTTAAATTAAGTGTTAATTATACAAGAAATGTGCATAAAACTAATATAAAATCAAGTTTCTGTAAAATGTACAGGTCACTGAAATATGCAGCATGGAATGTGCTCATGTTAACTTTAACCAGTTTCCAATAAACAAAGAATTAAATAATTAAATTCAAAATTAAACAAAAATTCACAGAATAAAACGGTACAAAATGCAAATAAAGTGCTTATCTCTCCATAAGTGCTGTTAAATCCTTCTTTTTTAAATGCTACAGCATGTGCTCAGGAGTTTTCAAAATAAACCCAACCGCCATCTCCATTGTAGGACTCGTGGCGCTCAACATGTCAGCCACTCGGGAAAATGCACTTCCAAAAGTAACTTTACTTAATTTTTATACTTATGAAAACAATGTCAAATACACACACACAATAAATTAAACTAATGCTTGGCTGAATACACATATATTTGGCGACTTACTAACCTGTTTTAAGCAGGTGAAAGAGGAGAAGTGAGGACAAGATGCGAATCGTTTCTCTCCCAAATCACGTCTGGAGAAACAGCGGAGGCGTGCTCCCCTTTACCGCTCCCAGCGCAACAAGAGAGAAACAAAAGTTCCACCCCCCATTTTTACAGAGAAAAACTACTGAAACTTAAAGGCACACTATGCAACATTTTTCAGTTAATTAATGTGTTCCATACCGTTTTGGATGATTCAATGAGTCATTTCAGGTTGAACAAAGGTTTTCTTGGCCGCCCTGGTGGTCTGTGGGGGAAATACCGCACTTGCAACTGCAGGAGCCCTCGGCCCGCGCCCACAGGCTCAGAATCTCGTGCAAGATCGCGAGAGTCGGTCTTGCTTTACGGCGAGAACATGTTTGTTACTAGCGCAGTGGCGATATCTGTGCAGTTATCATGGCAGAACCAGCGATAAAACAGCGAAAGCCCATGTTGGAGCAGGCAAGAAAGAGGAAAAGGGCTGTGGACAGAAAGAGGAGTCGTACACGGGTGAACATCGGGAAAGCTTTTTCCGAATGGTGAGAGCTAAAAGAAAGAGAAGGCTGCAAGGCTGACGCGGACCTCGCGTTTCCGCTGATGCGATTGTAAGTAACATTGGAGGGTTTCCCTCACGCTACCGCCTCCCAACATTCAAAAAAAAAAAAAAACTAACTCATATGCGCGCAAAGCTTGTCTCCCCCGCTCTGCCGGTCGCTCGCTCCTCCGGCCGCTCAAAGCTTGTCTCTTTCCCCCGCCCACCCGCCCGCCGGCCGCTCAAAGCTTGTCTCTTTCCCCCGCCCGCCGGTCGCTCGCTCCTCCGGCCGCTCAAAGCTTGTCTCTTTCCCCCGCCCACCCGCCCGCCGGCCGCTCGCTCCGCCGGCCGCTCAAAGCTTGTCTCTTTCCCCCGCCCACCCGCCCGCCGGCCGCTCGCTCCGCCGGCCGCTCAAAGCTTGTCTCTTTCCCCCGCCCACCCGCCCGCCGGCCGCTCGCTCCGCCGGCCGCTCAAAGCTTGTCTCTTTCCCCCGCCCGCCGGTCGCTCGCTCCTCCGGCCGCTCAAAGCTTGTCTCTTTCCCCCGCCCACCCGCCCGCCGGCCGCTCGCTCCGCCGGCCGCTCAAAGCTGGTCTCTTTCCCCCGCCCACCCGCCCGCCGGCCGCTCGCTCCGCCGGCCGCTCAAAGCTTGTCTCTTTCCCCCGCCCACCCGCCCGCCGGCCGCTCGCTCCGCCGGCCGCTCAAAGCTTGTCTCTTTCCCCCGCCCGCCGGCCGGCCGCTCGCTCCGCCGGCCGCTCAAAGCTTGTCTCTTTCCCCCGCCCACCCGCCAGCCGGCCGCTCGCTCCGCCGGCCGCTCAAAGCTTGTCTCTTTCCCCCGCCCACCCGCCAGCCGGCCGCTCGCTCCGCCGGCCGCTCAAAGCTTGTCTCTTTCCCCCGCCCGCCGGCCGGCCGCTCGCTCCGCCGGCCGCTCAAAGCTTGTCTCTTTCCCCCGCCCACCCGCCAGCCGGCCGCTCGCTCCGCCGGCCGCTCAAAGCTTGTCTCTTTCCCCCGCCCGCCGGTCGCTCGCTCCTCCGGCCGCTCAAAGCTTGTCTCTTTCCCCCGCCCACCCGCCCGCCGGCCGCTCGCTCCGCCGGCCGCTCAAAGCTTGTCTCTACACCCCCCCCCCCACCCCCCCGCTCCGCCGGTCGTCCGGTAAGCAAATTCCTAGGGGAAACACTGCATTGGAATGGTTTCTCTCTCTCTGTGTGCATGTTCATACTTTCACTGTGTTAGTCATTGTTTGTACTGCCGTTTTTTCGACTTTTGTATTCGTTGCGTTCGCCTGTCTGCTAAGCTCAAAACAACCGCGCCTGGCTTGACGGATAAACCAGGAGAACAGCTGAGCATATTTACGACAGTGCACTTTTACTTTCGCCCTCTGGGGGGCGCCTCGCTGGAAAATCAATCCCAGTTGCATAGTATACCTTTAAAATCGCCAAATAAACACAAATCAAATTTCAAACAAATGTGGTAACCCTATTGTGGGTGCCACACTAGCATTAGCAAACATGGTCATTTGGGGCAACTTGTCACAGTCCTTTTGGGGTAAGTTGTCACATGTAACAACTTATCCGTAAAATGATAATTTTCAAAAATAATTTAAATCAATACATCCTAATACAAAATTTACATTATTTTTAGAGAAAAAAAGAGCGATTTAAAAGAGAGGACAAAGTGAGAAAGAAGATGGTCAGGAGTTATAAAAGAAAAACAGAACATTTCCGTGCAGCACCTGACGTGATGCTGAGGGCAGTCAGGCAGGTGACACAAGGCGAACAGGAGTACAGCGAAGGACTTTAATGTCAATTACCGTACTTTGGGGTGATACTGTAAAACATTCACACCAGCGGAAATTCAGGGTCAGACAGCTATGAATTAATGTTTCATAATATTTCATTTCATTTCATGTTATGTCATATGATGCATGTGCTCCTGGCAACTCAATCTACATAAACTATGCCAAAACTGCAACTCTGATAAGGAGTCTGACTCGTGAGGTTTTCTTCTGTTGTTTTGTTTGTATTCAAAGTTTAAGAGCCAGTTTCGTAATGCATGTTGCATATTATTTCATGTTATTTCATAAGTAGTAAAAGTGAGTTATTGTCATTTATTTACTTAACATTAAAAAATAACAACAAAATTCATTTTGCCCTTATTTTATTGGTTGCAAAACCCCGTGGGACATCTTACCCCATATGGTGTGACAACTTACCCCTTGGAGGGGCAACTTGTCACATGGTGACAATATCCATTAGATCGCTTATAACTCTGCACAGGAATAAGATATGAAAAATACCAGAATACAAAATATATACCTGAGACTTTGCTCTTTCATCTGGTACATATGTTTTTTATATATGGTGTTTTGATTCCAATATTTATGTATGAGTGTAAAAAGTGTGACAACTAGCCCCGGTCTCCCCTATTTCCTGCCGATACTCTCTGAACGAGACGGAGCGCTACTTACAAGCGCCCTCGGTACTGGGCCGTCTGTTCACCTCCCGGTGTTCTGTCTCTAGGGTGCGGATCCCATCTGCCCCTCGCTCGACAGCGTGTCTGTCTCTGTCACCTGCAGGATCAAGGGCCTGTTTCAATAAGGAGGTTCAACCAACTCTGAGTTAAAACTTGAACTCTGAGTTGACTTATCCTGAGATGGGAAACTCTGAGTTTTGGGTTTCAGAACAGCTGAAATGAGTTAGTTCAATCAACTCTGAGTTGACTGACTGAGTTAAGCGCGTGCACCACAACTATAAAAAGCCATTATCAATGGAGCGCAGATATTACGAGTCACCATGGCAACAGCGTCAGATTAAAAAGGTGTGCATATTTCTCACCAGCAGAACTGGATGTGCTTATGCAAGCATATGCAGAATTTGAACATGTATTTAAAAAAAAAAGCAACGCGGCTGCAGCGAAGAAGGAGAGAGAGTTAGCTTGGGTGAAAATAGCTGCTCGAGTCAATGCGCAAGTTTACATTTTAATTACTTTTATACAGTGTTGGGTGTAATGAAATAAGTTACTAAGTCATCTAAATACTGTAATTAAATTAAAGACTATAAAACAATAGTGGATTTAATATCAAATTTTAAAAGGTATATTTTTAATTTAACTTTCTCCCTCTAGTTACACACTTTGGTCAATTTAAGATTAATTCATGCAATTGAATATTGTTTATTTGAAAGCATTAGAAGTGCAGTTTCTTGTCTCTCCTTGTATTGTTCAAGTGGTTGAGGTTGATTTGGGATTTAGAAAGTAATTAATAAGTAAGTAAAACAAATTAGTAAGTAGACCAATGAAGATAAAATTTGTAGTTAGTAATTAAGAACTATTTTAGAGTAACTTACCCAACTGTTATAATATCAGGGGTGAAACTGGAAGAACAGTATTTTATTGAACCTAATTTAATTTTCATGGATAGGTGCAATCCTGCAGGCATTCAATTCAATTCAATTCAATTCAATTTTATTTATATAGCGCCAAATCATGAAACATGTCATCTCAAGGCACTTTACAAAATCAAGTTCAATCATATTATACAGATTGGGTCAGATTATACAGATTGGTCAAAATGTTCTATATAAGGAAACCAGTTGATTGCATCAAAGTCCCGACAAGCAGCATTCACTCCTGGAGAAGCGTAGAGCCACAGGGAGAGTTGTCTGCATTGTACATGGCTTTGTTGCAATCCCTCATACTGAGCAAGCATGAAGCGACAGTGGGAAGAAAAACCTCCGGCAGAACCGGGCTCATGATGAACGGTCATCTGCCTCGACCGACTGGGGGTTACAGAAGACAGAGCAGAGACACAACAAGACAGACAAAAAGCACAGAAGCACACATTGATCCAGTAATCTGTTCTACATTAGATGGTAATAGTGGTGAGCCGTCTTCTCTGGATGATGTCAAAGTTAACAGAACGCCAGACCAGGTGTACCTACTATGAAGAAAAAGAGAGAGAGCAAAAAGTTAAAAGCTGAAATGACGACAGTCATTTCAATGTAATACAATGCAAATCTGGAGAACCGTAGAATGAAGAACAGTAGAAATCAGTAGAGTGAGAAAATTAGACCCTGATGTCCTCCAGCAGCCTAGGCCTATCACAGCACAACTATAGAGATAGCTCAGGGTAACATGAGCCACTCTAACTATAAGCTTTGTCAAAAAGGAAAGTTTTAAGATTAGTCTTAAAAGTAGACAGGGTGTCTGCCTCACGGACCAAAACTGGGAGTTGGTTCCACAGGAGAGGAGCCTGATAGCTAAAGGATCTGCCTCCCATTCTACTTTTAGAGACTCTAGGAACCACCAGCAGACCTGCAGTCTGAGAGCGAAGTGCTCTGTTAGGAACATACGGGGTAATCAGAGCTCTGATATATGATGGAGCTTGATTATTAAGGGCTTTATACGTTAGAAGAAGAATTTTAAATTCTATTCTTGATTTAACAGGAAGCCAATGAAGGGAAGCTAAAATTGGAGAAATATGATCCCTCTTGTTGATTTTCATCAGGACTCTTGCCGCAGCATTTTGGATCAGCTGAAGACTTCGAACTGTATTTTGTGGACTTCCTGATAGTAAAGAATTACAATAGTCCAGCCTTGAAGTAACAAATGCATGGACTAGTTTTTCAGCATCACTCCTGGACAGAATGTTTCTAATTTTGGCGATATTCCGGAGGTGAAAAAAGGAAACTCTGGAAACCTGTTTAATATGGGATTTAAATGACATGTCTTGGTCAAAAACAACACCAAGGTTTTTAACTTTATTACCAGAGGCCAAATTAATGTCATCCAGATTAAGTGATTGGTTAAGAAGTTTATTTTTTGAGGACTCTGGCCCAAAGATTACAACTTCTGTCTTGTCAGAATTTAAAGGCATCAAAAGAACATGGCAGCAGCTGAAAATGAAATATAAAAACATACTTCAAGCAGGTAAGCCTTGAGCACATCATAGGAGTAGAGTAGCTACCTGGCTTTACAAACATTTGACATATCAAATGACTAAATGGCATTCAGTGTCTAGCAGTGCAGCAGCATTTTTGACATAGGTCTAAATGTTCATTCTCATTTGACTTCTACTCAGCCAACAGAAAGAAGGCAGAGGCTCGTAAAACAGGGGGAGGACCTGCACCACCACCCCTGACAAGTGCAGAAGAGATGGCCCTGAGCCTAAATGCTGGAAGGCCAATGGCTGAGGGAATTCCTGGAGGGACTTCATCAGAGCCAGTCACTCCAGAAGATTTAAGTGCCTTCATAAAATGTAAGAGGTCTACCTACAGTGTTATTTTTTTTATATAGACTAAATGTGATATTTCCATTTATATTACTTTTGGTTGGGTTTTTTGTTGGTCCCAACAGATTCGGATGGTAATATCTGCCTCTTGGAGCCTCCTGTCCCAACAGTACCCCATACAGTTGTCAGTAGCCTACTCCATACACCATCAATTATGACAAACAGTATTATATAGTGTACTCTATGAAATGCTCATCTTCACAGGATGATGGGGATGAAGAAACCGTTTCTGCTGCCAGACCGGCCTACAGAGGTAATTTTAATATTATATGTCTACACATCAAACAATCTACACATTCACATTTATATGTGGAGTAGCCTATAGAATCCAAGTTTATATCTATAAATGGTCCTTCTTATCTCTACCCCCCAGAGTGTGGAAGAACAACAGGAGGAAGGTCCATCAACTTCTGGTGCACAGATGGACACAGTTCAGTGATTTACAGTAAATGCCACAGTTTCATTCTGAATTTTAGACTACATTCATGATGTAACTTTAATCTAATGTATTTTCAGTTGCCAGTTAAGGAGTTATATAGACTTCTTCTTATTAAAAAGATAGAAAAAAACAGCAAAGAACTTGTATACTTGGACCACCAGATCCAAAAGGCAGATCTGGAAATCGACATTCTGAAACTAAAGCTAGAGGTGAGTGTATGGTCACAGGTGAATTCTAGGAAGTATTGAAACTATTTTAAAATAATTTTTTTTCTTTTTTTTTTAGCAAATGAAGAGCACCATATAAATTGCTGTGATTTTGTTTATTAATTATTTTATTTTGTGGTTGCATTTGTATGAAATAAAGAACACCATAAATTGCTGTGATTTTGTGTTCATT
This sequence comes from Fundulus diaphanus, assembly GCA_037039145.1. Taxonomy (NCBI): domain Eukaryota; kingdom Metazoa; phylum Chordata; class Actinopteri; order Cyprinodontiformes; family Fundulidae; genus Fundulus; species Fundulus diaphanus. The sequence continues at coordinate 63,809,779 of CM073121.1, forward strand.
TTTTTTGTGGTGGTGGTGGATATCATGTGTATTAATCTGAGAAGACATTGCGGCATATCATATCCCGGACTACCCTTCCATCCTAGAAATCTGCAGGGTTGATGGGGTCTTCCTCAGGGTCTTGTAATTGTAGGGCAGGGTGTTGCTCCCCTCTAATTATGTCAATATTATGGAGAACAACACATGCCACAATAATGTCGCAGGCCCTTTCAGGGGTTACCCTGAGGTGACGTAGGCACTGGAAACGTGCTTTCAACAGGCCTATGGTCATCTCCACCTGGGCTCTCGTCCTGCAGTGTGCCACATTGAAGCGCTGCTGTGGGCCTGGTTCAGGTTCTGGGTAAGGGGCCATAAGATTTGGTCGGCATGGGTAACCCCTATCTCCCAGCAGAAAGCCACCAATCTCTCCTGTAAGAAAGTTCACATTGCTTTAGAGCTGCATAGAAATTCCCCTGTAAGTGTTTAGTGCATACATTGAAATATGTGTATAGGATATACATTTACTTACCCCTTTCCAGTCTGTTGCTCAGGGTTGACTCCCGATAGATTCTTGAGTCATGAACAGAGCCAGGCCACTTGGCCTCCACATTTGTAATTATATGTGCAGCATCACATATGATCTTGACAGTGCAAAGAATGAGCGATGTTACAGTATTGTGATGTAGTCTTTGACCATTAGAAACAGTAGGCTGTAAGCGCTGGGGATCGAACCAGGTACTTGCATCCTTCTCTGAGTGCAAGCGCGCTGCTCTAACCACTAGGCCAACACTACCCCAAATGATGTCAGAACTGGTTCTGATCCATGTTTCTGGTTCTGGTTCTGGTCAGGACTCTGGAAGCAGCATTCTTGATGAGCTGAAGCAGCCTGGTTGTTGTTTTTTTCCTCCAGAAACCAGTAAAGACGCTGCTGCAGGGATCTGACCTGCTGAGAATAAAGACAGGAAGGAGTTGTTCTGTTTCCTGTTTAGACAGGAAAACATTTATTCTTTCAATGATTTCCGGTGATATATAAAACTGATTTAGTAACAGATTTTATGTTGCTGTCAAAATTTAAATCACAGTCCAAAGCTACAGCCAGGTTCATTGGCTGCTCTGTGGTCCTTAGTCCCATTTGGTCTAGTTAAAAGAATAATATAATAAATAGTTGAGCACTGATCTCAGTCCTCACATTTCTGGGACCACAGGCAATGGTTTCTATCTTATCTGCATTAAGCTGCAGGAGATTCTGATCCATCCACTCATTGACATTATGGACAACTGACTCAGTGAGTGTAGTGGACCATAGTCATGTAGAGACATTTCGATGATAAGTAACGTATCATCAGCATTAAAGGAGGAGATGCTGTAGAACTTTATGTTTGAGCTCAGGCATCAGCTGTTGTGCCCTTGGACAAAACACTTCACCCACCGACACCTGATCTTTGACAGCCTCGCCCCAGGGCAGCTTTGGATACAACCACAGCTCACCACCGTCAGGGAGGAATGTATGGATGTGTCTTAATGTGACTCAGTGTAGTGTGAAGTGATTTGGGTTGTCTGACTTGATAAAGTGAAGAAACATGGTGCTGGTCTCATTGTGGAGGGGTTGGTCAGCCTGTCAACAATAGGAAATAAAGTCCTTGGCATCGTTAGTGTTTTATGGTAATACCAGAACTCCAGAAACACGTCATGATGAATGAAATGTGTTTCAGTTCATTTCTGTGATGGACTGATGAGGGAACCAACATCTGGATTAAAACACAGAACGAGGCAGAAAACCTGCACTAATGACCTCAGGTCCACTGTCTGATGATGTGTTTGTGAATCAGAACACGTTAAAATGAGTTAAAGCTTTTCTGATAGAATGAGTATAAGTGGAGATAACAGCTGATCACGTCTGGGTCAGAAAAACATCCATCAGTCAAGAGATAAATCTGGTTGTTAGGAGTTTATTAATCAGGAGAACATCCAGACTGCTGTTCTAGGCTGAGGAGAAGAACGTCAGAGTTCCCCACAGAGATCCTGCAGGGAGCAGGTTGTCTACACAGTCTGTTACCATGGTGATTAGAAATACCTTCACTATTCAACAACGGAGCAATTCAGACATGAAAGTGGTAAAAACACACAGATACACACTAGATTAGTGATGAATAACAAGTCAATTTAAAGTTAAATTCTAAAGCAACAGAAAGATCTTGGCAGAAAGACAAAGACAAAAAGTATTGAACAATATATAATAACATAGCATATTCAGATAACAATTAAATATTGGAGTTAAACAGAGGAAATAGAGCAGCTGATTTACACAACAATGTGAGAAAAATAATCAAAATTCATGATTGTACAGCAACACTGCAGATTAGCTAAAGAATGTGGAAATGGACCTCAGCATCTGGAGGATGTCCTCAGAGATGGACTGGTCTCTGTCTCTGGAGAAAACAACCAGAGTTTCTCTGATCTTCATGGTTAGCAGAGAGTTAAACTGAGTTTTTACAGAACCTGATTTCTGAGAAGCCCGGGTTCTTCAGCAGAACAACAACAGAGATGAATCTGATAGATCTAGTTAGAATGAAGTCAGACCTGCATTCCTCCCATCAACCCCTCCTACCTGTCATCACAGGTGAAGCTCCGCCTCCTTCCTGGTAGCAGCTCACCTGTGTCTCAGTCTGTTCAGATCTTCCTCTTCAGCCCTTTGGAGCGTTTGAACAAACTGTAAGTTTGCTTTGTTTCCTACAATGATTTTGTCTTTTAGAACTTTCCTGGTTGTTTCTGCTCTCTGATGGTTGGAGAAAATGTTTATTACTGATTTCAGCTCAAAGTTTCATCTCTGCTGTTTGAAGACTAATCTATAGGAAAACTAATTAATGTGTCTGAATCTGAATTATTTTTGTAGTAGAATTTAAACTCTTAACCACAGATTTCTCCCTGTGTGTCACTCAGTGTCAGGAGCGGCTGTTCTCTAAGAGACGATTAAACACAGAGACACATTTCCCCTCTGTGGGAAAATAAAGGGAAAGATTATTTATTAGAAGACTAATCTATAGGAAAAAGAATGAATGTGTCTGAATATTAATTATTTAAGTATTAGATCAACATATTCTATTCTAAAATATATACTATTTTCTGTTTGTTTCCTGGTAAATAAGTCAAAACATTTTTATCTCCTGGATCTAAACCGTCCTCTGTGGTTCAGCAGCTCCTTCAGTCTTTCCAGTCAAACTGGAATCACTTCATACCTTCAACATCATCCTTTAGTTTCTGTTTGTTCTCAGACATTTTCTGATTGTTTATTTTAGATTTAATGTCAGGCTATTTTCACAGTAATGAAATGAAAAATAACATTATAATCTTCTTCTTTAAACTCCCTCCAGCAGCTGAGTTCTAACATGTGTCTCTGTGTGTGGATGTGAATTCAGCAGCATGGATCAGCCTGAGGACAGAGAGGAGGGAGTCCCTCCCTCTAAAACCACTCTGTGTGGGGAAGCTGAGAGCCAGAGCCACGCTCAGAGGTGAGATCAGCATCTCTAAGTGTCCAGAGCCCTTTTCACACAGCGTTCTCACTATATCAGGCCAGAAGAGACCAAGTGGTCCTGAAGCTGCTGCTGGTCCTCTTTGCTTCAGTGGAAACACTCAGAACCAGCAGCCCAGGAGAGATTAGCCAGAGTTCTGACTAAACAGGTTCAGGGACCACAGGTAGAACCCTGTCCTGAATGAAGCTCCATCAGAACCTCCTTGATGGTCCGAGTGAAAAGGACTCAGGATTCTCCTCCATGTCAGAGCTCAACACTAACATCACCAAACTGTCCTCTCAGTCATTTCTAACCATCATGATTGTCTCAGAAACAGCTATTTCTGCTCTTTAGAGCAGGCTGGACATTATTCAGGAGGATCAATGATCAGGAACATGGTGGAGGATTGGATCGGTTCTGATGGAACCAGTTAGAACATCAAGTTAATGATCTGTCTGGTTCTGTTGTGTCTCACTGCTCTTTATGTTACAATCAGTCATGTTAGAAATTCTCTTTAAAGCTAAACTCTACAGAAGGTGTTTTAATCTGAGTTTTTCTCTCAGGATCCATAAGAGACACAAACCAGAACCAGAACCAGAACCCAGCTGTGTGTCCTTTGCGAGCGATGGCTCAAAGCTTCGTCCCATTGACTTCAAATCATCAGGACCTGCATCCTCAGAGAGGTGAGCTGAAGCTAACTGCTGTAAGTGAAATGACATATTGAAGGTTTTCTCTGAGGATGTCCAGAAAATTGAAGAGTGCATTTAAAATTCCACCGGTGGCTGGTGGCCTTGGGATGCTCTGATCAGATGTCTCTGACACGGCAGCAGTTTTTTTGGGGATTTTTTTGGGAGACAACCGTAGCCAAAGCAGACAAATCGGCAAACAATATTTTCAGATCTGTAATTCTTGTGGAGCAAACTTGTTGCAGAACCAGATTTAGGTGGTTTGCATAGCAATGCACAAATTGCCCATTTGGATAAACTTATTTTATCGTTGTCTGAACTCCACAGATGTGACCCTCATGACCACCACACCATCATAAGTTTGAGCAATTAACGTCTCTTTTAAACCTAGTGGCTCAATGGCTTCTTTTATTGCATTAGCCAGACCAGGTGCAGTTTTTTCCTTCACTTCAATTACTCTCCAAAACCTCTCTTTCACTGCTGTTCCAACCATATAACACAGCACAGCTACCATCTTTGATCTACTAGAGATGTCTATTGCTTCATCTGCTTGAACAGCAACAAAGGGAGCCTCTGAAAGCTGCTTCATAACTTCTTCCTGACATATGCTGAACCTACAGTCCAGAAGTTAATTTTAAATCGTGGCTGAGGTCCCTCTGAAGTAGGGCTGTGATTCATAATGAGTCTGGAGTCACCTTCACTCATGGTCTGAGAAATGCTCCTGAAGATCCTGGGTTCACTGAAGCTGCAGATTCATCCTGGCCCCATGAAGCAATTTAACATTTACCTCAGTTTTAGGCATGTGATTATTCTTCTGAGCACATGTTTGTTTTCTTCCATCTGTTGATAGTGAAGGTCAGTGGAATGTTTGTGGGCAGAAATGATCTGTGCTGTGATGTTATCGCTGCCAGGCATTCCCAGTTTAAGAGCATTTTCAGCAGGTGAACAGCTTCTGTCGTCTTTGACCAGACATTCTGAGAGATGTTTCAAATCTTTGTAACCCGAATTTGTCGAACTAATTTCTTCTTCAGAGAAAAGGGAAAGTAGGGGAGCGGTTTTCTAGAAACACTTGCCATTGGCCACATTTTCCTTCTAAACCACTGTGTTATGAGCGTTTTTTTTTCCTTTCCAGCGTAAATGATGTTAAAATTTTCTGGATAATGAACTCCTGAATGTTTAATTTCTAATTTTTGCTCAAGTGGCAAAATGCTAAATTTGGCCGTCATCTACTTTATTCACTTTTTACTTGTATCTTGGTCGGCAACAAGGAAAACCAACAGTAGATGTATTCGCTCTATCCGACAGAAAGTAAACGTATTGAAATTCTAGTATTCCAGTATCTTTGCTGCTTCATCCAGACTGAACAGAGCAGCTCAGCATGGTACCAGTGGGTTCTGACAGACAGAAAGTCAGTTACTTTTAGTTTTTAAAGGCTGTCTGTTAGGGGTGTGCATTGGCACTGCCCTCACGATTCGATTCGATTACGATTCACCAGGTAACGATTCGATTCAATTCGATTCTACGATGCATTGCGATGCATCAAAATTCTACTGCACATAAGGCAAATTTTTCATCAGTCATGAGGCAACAAAAGCAATCAGATAATAACATAATTTATTGGCTGTTATGTCTGTATCTTTGACATAAATGTCAATGTCACCGAACGTGCTTGATTTTAGTGTGGCAGGTTTTACACACCGCGAACGTCTTATCTAGTTTCCCATTGACTTCGTAAAATCCAAAATGTGCCCAGATATCCGCTTTCCAAGCTTTTGGTGCGTTTTTAATTAGGCCTACCCGTCTATCGCGGTCATCTCCCTCCGCCTCAGCCATCTTGATTGTTGTTGTTATGCCCCCGGAAGTAATTGAAACTTCACAACTTGTCCATTTGAGGCCAAAAAATAAACAGTGACATAATCGATTATGGCATGTTGCCGCATCGATGCTGAATCGTGCATGCCCCGCATTGCAATACATCGCTGAATCGATTATTGTTGACACCCCTACTGTCTGTGTTTAGGGGTCTGTAGCTGTTGCTCTGTACAGTCAAAGCTAAATAATATGACACCTAAAAAGACTTTAATGGATCTTTTAGTACTTTCTATTATCACTTTTATCTTTATCATATAAATACAGAAAATATTGATAAACCTTTAATTCTATCAATAAAGCACATTACACATTGTACCAGAATCAACATTTATAGTTTTCTGCAAGAATATTCAGCATTAATCCAGTTATTACTGCTGCACAGCTGCAGGTTAACAGTTTAACAGGCTGAGGATGACTTATATCAGGTTTTAGTGGACCTCTTAGTTTGATGATTGTTCTGATGGAAGCAGCAGCTCTTTAGAGCAGGCTGGACATTATTCAGGAGGATCAATGATCAGGAACATGGTGGAGGATTGGATCGGTTCTGATGGAACCAGTTAGAACATCAAGTTAATGATCTGTCTGCTTCTGTTGTGTCTCACTGCTCTTTATGTAACAATCAGTCATGTTAGAAATTCTCTTTAAAGCTAAACTCTACAGAAGGTGTTTTAATCTGAGTTTTTCTCTCAGGATCCATCAGAGACTCAAACCAGAACCAGAACCAGAACCAGAACCAGAACCAGAACCAGAACCCAGCTGTGTGTCCTTTAAGAGTAACGACTCCAATGATTTTCACATTGACTTCAAATCTCCTGGACCTGCGTCCTCAGAGAGGTGAGCTGAATCTAACTGCTGTAACTGTAGAAACTGAGTCAGTCTGAAATGTTTCTATGTTCCTGACATCTGTGCCTGTTTCTCCTCCTTTAATCTCTGATTAAATATAATTATTGGTCACCAAAGCTCCAGTTCCTGCAGCTCCTATCAGTCATGAACCACTCAGGTTCCCCACTTGGAGAGTTTCAGGAGCAGTTTTGTTTTTTTTTTAGGGCCAGCCTGGGTTCCTCAGGCTCTGCTGGAGAGCAGGGTCACACTGAGCGCATTAGAGAGAAGTTTAGAGAGAACTCACCTCTTTTCAGTGATTGGAGGAGGGGAGAGGACAAAGTGAAGGTTTTCTCTGAGGAAGTCCAGAAAAACTGTAGAGTGATGACATTAATATTAAGGAACAATATGAAAAGAGAGGGATAAACAGAAATAAAACTTTATTATTTACAAACCATGAACCACACCTGAAGGAAAAAAAGAAAAAGGCTCTTCAGCTTTCTAAACCCAGACTGTTTCAGATCTGTGGATTTATGGAGTGTTTCTCTCATTTCACACTGGAAGCTGTTAAGTTTTGTCTCTGAAGTCTCCATCCATCCACCTCATGCGGTACAAGGCAGCAGTAGTCTGCCTTTCAGACAAAGAACAGCTGGGGGGGGGGGGTTCTACTGCTGAAGCTTCACATGTTTAAATAAAATCCATGGTATGAAGCAGCAACAGGAACATCTGGACCTCCTTCCTTGGTTCCTGAGAACATCTGATCATTAACTAAAAGGTTTCTTCAGTTTCAGGGACTGACTGGAAGCTTCAGATTTATCAGCTGTAGTTCAGACAGCAGCTGCACAGCATTCATCAGCCAATGAGCAGAGAGATGTGCTGGGTGGGCGGAGCTTGTGTTCATTTTAAGCTTTAGTCTTTGACCAACAGGAGAAGCTCAGTGTGATCATGTGACTGATATAGACAGAACCAAGTTCTTTTGGGTTCTACTGTCATGAGGAGCATTAACTTTAGATGGACTTGATGCTGTCAGGTTATATTTCTGCACATATTAATTACATAAATAACATTAAGGAACATGTTCTGATGGAGACAATGAAGTCAAACTGGACTGTTGGTGCCACAACATTTAATTAAAGATCTTAAAACCCTAAAACAGCTCCTTTTAGATTTACAGTCACCATCCAGCACTTATACAGGTCCGTCTTTTAAACAGAGATTTCATCATTTTGATCTTTTTCCCTGAGAGATCCATTAACCATCATTCATGTAGCAACACTGACCCCTACTGGTGAATTATTGCCACCCTTAGTAAACATTTACTGCTGATGAATGACAGGAAGCAACATATTTAACCTAGGGCTGTCAGTTTTAACGGGTTATTAACGCGTTAACTTTATCAGACCATAACGCCGACAATTTTTTATTGCCCATTTATCGCGTGTCAAAACATACACACCGTTCCCTAATGTTTTTTCCCTGCAGCGCTCCCCAGACTGTGTTTCTTTTACCCTCTGTGCTTTCCGCAGTTCTAAGAATGCTAGACACTGTAGCAAAACAGACCCACGCTCACTATTGCCAAGTCCGCTTTCATGCGACTTTGGACTTCCTTTTTCTAAAGTCGCTTGTAAATTTTGTGAGTCGCTGGTTGTATTTTCGTTGCATTTGTTTCTGATAGTGAAATTGCATATTGCAATGTATGTGGGGGAGTGGTGGCCTAGTGGTTAGAGCAGTGCACTTACACTCTTGGAAGGTTGCAAGTACCTGGTTCAATCCCCAGCGCCTGCACTGCTCCCCAAGGGTGATGGGTTAAGATGCAGAAGTGAATTTCCCCATTGTGAGATCAATAAAGTTTTATTATTATTATGAATATTATGATTATGATTATTATTATTATTATTATTATTATTATTATTATTATTATTATTACTATTATTATTATTATTATTATTATTATATTTGGCTGTAAAATAAGTAACAATAAGCAGAAGTTATAGAGACCTGCTTGCACTAAAGACACTTTGAGTATAACCAGCTGAAATATCCCAGAGGAAGTAAAGGCAGACAGAGCAACACTGCCTGTATTTTCTGCAGTTTAGGGCTTCAATAACCGGTGATAACTACTAAAAGTAGATTACGTGGTGCAGATCAGAGATTGGTTCTAGAGCTGAGTTTTTACACACTGATAACGTTGCAGAAACCCAACCCCTAAACCGTACTTTAATGCTTATTAATTTGTTGTCTCTGTATTTGACAAACTAAGGCTGAATCACATAACCTAATTAAATACCCTGGAAATACAGTGTCAGCACATGAAGCTGTGCTAAACAGTCTCTTTCAAGGGTATTAAGCTCCTACCCCCGTTACAAGCAAAGTGTAAGATCCTGGAATGACCTGGAAATTTAAAACCTTTTTCCAGGCTTTCAAAAAACTGTATGAACGTGGCTATTTTATTAATGTCATTTATTGCAATATTTCATATTAAAATACCCAAACACTTTCAGAAATAAAAGGATAAAATATGCAATAAATTTGAGATTAATTTTGAGTCAACTATTGACATAATGCGATTAATCGCATTTACAATATTTAATCGTTTGACAGCCCTAATTTAACCACAATCAGCTCGCTGTTGTTCTGTGGGAGTGGTAGTCTGGTGGTTAGAGAGCCGGGCATTTGTGTCTTGGAGAAGCCCCAAAAGTTGGCAGTTGAAAACTCCCTAAGTACCCAAGAGACGGTTAGATACAGAGACACATTTCCCCTGTGTGAGGCTATAAAGGGAAATATTTATTTAGAAATGATTAGTTTGTCTGAACTATCTAAGTATTAGCTTTAAAAATCCTACTTTCTGGTTGTTTCCTGGTAAATAAGTCTAAAACAGTTTTATCTCCTGGATCTAAACCGTCGTCTGTGGTTCTGCAGCTCCCTCAGTCTTTCCAGTCAAACTGGAATCACTTCATTCCTTCCATAGTCGCTACCCAGCAATCAAACACACCCTTTTTCTACATGTCTCATCATTTGATCTATTTCCCTGAGAGATCCATTAACCATCTTTCATGTAGCGACACTGACCCCTACTGGGAGGGCCAGTAGGGGTCAGTGTCGTCTTTTCTTTTTTCATTTACGAGGCACTCTGTGCCCTTATCCTCCATTTCTGAAACGGCAGGCCCCGTTTCAGAATGCTGGGTTAGTGAATATCCAGAGTAATTTTACATCAGCAGAGATAATGCAATGATCAAGCCATGATGTTTTGGGCCATGCTTCACTCCAGTAGGTGTAGCTATCTGCTGGTAGGAGCAGCTATCTCAGCTGTGTGCCCCTTGTTGTCCTGTGATGGACTGGTGACCTGTCCAGGGTGGACTCGCCTCTCTCACCCAATAACCTCTAGAGATAGTGTTAGTTTTATAAGCAGGCCTTCTGCTGCATATCTTTGAAGGCCCATCTTACCCCGGTTCTAGATTTTGCAGTAAATGAGGAATATGGTAATCAGAGGTAAAACATTGTAATATGCATGTTTAATTTATTAGGAATTAAATATGGAGACAGAGTATTACATTACCATTTGTAGTGTTCATTATATGGTGCCCTCATGGTGATGCAGAATTCTGTCTGCTTTTTTACAAGTCTGAACACATTCTCTGTTTGTCAAGAGGAGGGGAATCTGTTTCGAACAAAGGAACTCTCTTTCTGACCCACCCCCTCCGGCAATAAACCTTCATGTGTTAATCTACCCAGCAACAGGGGGGAGACATACCTTACTGCCTAAGATATTTTTCTCAACAATAGTCATTACCCCCTTAAATAAACGGTTTATGCTGTTTGAGGAATAAACCTTTTGACTTTATCAGATATTCATGTTACATGTAAAACAGCTTTAAGTGCGGATGCCTGGCTGAAAGTGTTTACTATCACTGATGCTTCATGAAGATTCTTTGAATAATGTTTTGACAATAGAATATTCCTAACAAGCCTTTAAGTTTGTTTTTAGCCAGAAAAGTCCTAAACATAATAAACAGGCTTTGGGTTTCCCCCCTACAGTATTTTCTGTGTTTTTACCAAGATTGATTTACTGGAAGTATTGGAAGTAAATCAAAAAACTACAAATAAGTAGAGTTTCAAAAAAAATACCAAGTACTTCAAAAAGTACAATTTAAAAACAAGAATTGAGAAACTGCTTGATTGTATTTGGCCATTATAAACATAATCTACTACAGAAAATTTGTTGCAGTAATTTTCTGGTGTTTTAGTTGCTTCACTTGGTTAAAAAAGTGAAACAGAATAAAAATAAGGAGACAATTTTATCATCATCAGAACCAGTAAACCTTCAGCACGGACTAAACTGGTTCACTGCTAAAATCCAGATAACATTTAGTCGACTTCTACCTTCTGTTTGTCTCTCTGATGAGAGAGAGAACATTGGCTAATTGTTCTGGTTCCTCCACAGAGTGGACCAGCAGAACTCAGAGGTTCCCAGAGGTCCGTCTGCCCAGCAGCATCAAGCCCGGCTGGACTCCATATTTATGGTCTGTACATGTACAACAACTACTTTACCATCGGTTCTGTTCAGTCGTCTCCATGCTGGACTTTGTGGACCAGTGGACCGTCAGTCTGTCCAACATGGTTCTGATGTTTGGATCCATGATCTCAGTCTGATGTGTCCTTCATATATTATTCTGTTCCAGCTGCTGGAGGACAACATTGTCACTTTTGTGAAGAAGGAGCTGAAGAAGATCCAGAAGGTTCTGAGTCCAGATGACCCAGACTGCTCAGAGAGTCAGAGAGATGATGAGGAGGTGTTGGAAGGTGAGGATGAAGAGCAGAGGAGGAGCAGCAGAGAGGCACTGATGAAGATCACTCTGAACTTCCTGAGGAGGATGAAGCAGGAGGAGCTGGCTGACCGTCTGCAGAGCAGTAAGAGGATTTCTACAAAGATTTAACCTGATGGATAAATCACACATTTACTGATGTCTGAAGAGATGGAATCACATTTATTCACATCATCTTCAGAAGATCATTTGGTTTCCTTCCTGATTTCATTTTTTCTGTTCATTTAGAACATTTTGCTGCAGTATCTCAACATCAACTTAAATCTGGTCTGAAGGAGAAGTTCCAGCGTGTGTTTGAGGGGATCGCTAAAGCAGGAAGTCCAACCCTTCTGAACCAGATCTACACAGAGCTCTACATCACAGAGGGAGGGACTGGAGAGGTCAATGATGAACATGAGGTCAGACAGATTGAAACAGCATCCAGGAAACCACACAGACCAGAAACAACCATCAGACAAGAAGACATCTTTAAAGTCCCACCTGGAAGAGATCAACCAATCAGAACAGTGATGACAAAGGGAGTGGCTGGCATTGGGAAAACAGTCTTAACCCAGAAGTTCACTCTGGACTGGGCTGAAGACAAAGCCCACCAGAACATCCACTTCATATTTCCATTCACCTTCAGAGAGCTGAATGTGCTGAAAGAGAAAAAGTTCAGCTTGGTGGACCTTGTTCATCACTTCTTTACTGAAACCAAAGAAATCTGCAGCTTTGAACACTTCCAGGTTCTGTTCATCTTTGATGGTCTGGATGAGAGTCGACTTCCTCTGGACTTCCAGAACCAGGAGATCCTGACTGATGCTACAGAGTCCACCTCAGTGGATGTTCTGCTGACAAACCTCATCAGGGGGAAACTGCTTCCCTCTGCTCGCCTCTGGATAACCACACGACCTGCAGCAGCCAATCAGATCCCTCCTGAGTGTGTTGGCATGGTGACAGAGGTCAGAGGGTTCACTGACCCACAGAAGGAGGAGTACTTCAGGAAGAGATGCAGAGATGAGGAGCAGGCCAGGAGGATCATCTCCCACATGAAGATATCAAGAAGCCTCCACATCATGTGCCACATCCCAGTCTTCTGCTGGATCACTGCTACGGTTCTGGAGGACGTGTTGGAGACCAGAGAGGGAGGAGAGCTGCCCAGCACCCTGACTGACATGTACATCCACTTCCTGGTGGTTCAGACCAAAGTGAAGAAGGTCAAGTATGATGGAGGAGCTGAAACAGATCCACACTGGAGTCCAGAGAGCAGGAAGATGATTGAGTCTCTGGGAAAACTGGCTTTTGATCAGCTGCAGAAAGGAAACCTGATCTTCTATGAATCAGACCTGACAGAGTGTGGCATCGATATCAGAGCAGCCTCAGTGTACTCAGGAGTGTTCACACAGATCTTTAGAGAGGAGAGAGGGCTGTACCAGGACAAGGTGTTCTGCTTCGTCCATCTGAGTGTTCAGGAGTTTCTGGCTGCTCTTCATGTTCATCGGACCTTCATCAACTCTGGTGTCAACCTGATGGAAGAAACACAAACATCTAAGAGGTCTTTATTTTCTAAGAAACTTAAACCAAAGTCTTTTCATCAGACAGCTGTTGACCAGACCCTACAGAGTCCAAATGGACACCTGGACTTGTTCCTCCGGTTCCTCCTGGGACTTTCACTGCAGACCAATCAGAGACTCCTACAAGGTCTGCTGACACAGACAGGAAGTAGCTCACAGACCAATCAGGAAACAGTTCAGTACATCAAGGAGCAGATCAGTGAGAACGTGTCTGCAGAGAAAAGCATCAATCTGTTCCACTGTCTGAATGAACTGAAGGATCGTTCTCTAGTGGAGGAGATCCAACAGTCTCTGAGATCAGGAAGTCTCTCCACATATAAACTGTCTCCTGCTCAGTGGTCAGCTCTGATCTTCATCTTAGTGTCATCAGCAGAAGATCTGGATGTGTTTGACCTGAAGAAATACTCTGCTTCAGAGAAGGTTCTCCTGAGGCTGCTGCCAGTGGTTAAAACCTCCAACAAAGCTCTGTAAGGACACAGATTGTTGCTGCTTCTATTTCTGATAGTGAGAAATCTGCTAATGAGGTAAATATTGATTCATGTTTTTTAGTTTATATTTTACCAGATGTTTCTCCCTGTCTCCTCAGACTGAGTTACTGTAACCTCTCAGAGAGAAGCTGTGAAGCTCTGTCCTCAGTTCTCTGCTCCCAGTCCTCCAGTCTCAGAGAACTGGACCTGAGTAACAACAACCTGCAGGATTCAGGAGTGAAGCTTCTCTCTGCTGGACTGGAGAGTCCAAACTGCAGACTGGAAACTCTCAGGTACAAAGTTCTCCATCCTGGTGAAACCAGATTTCTGTCCATTACCTGCTATCAAAGATGATCTAAATGCTATTTTAATAGCAGATGTTTCTCCCTGTCTCCTCAGACTGAGTGGCTGTAACCTCTCAGAGAGAAGCTGTGAAGCTCTGTCCTCAGTTCTCAGCTCCCAGTCCTCCAGTCTCAGAGAACTGGACCTGAGTAACAACGACCTGCAGGATTCAGGAGTGAAGCTTCTCTCTGCTGGACTGGAGAGTCCAAACTGCAGACTGGAAACTCTCAGGTACAAAGTTCTCCATCCTGTTGAGACCAGATTTCTGTCTATTTCAGCTAGAAACCACTGATCAGGCCCGAAATCTGGGTGTAGTGATGGACTCAGACCTGAACCTCCAAAAGCATCTAAAGACAGTTACAAGGTCGGCTTTCTATCACCTGAAGAACATTTCCAAAATGAAAGGACTGATGTCTCAGCAGGATCTGGAAAAATTAATCCATGCATTTATCTTTAAATTTTATTTCTGGGGCAGATGTTTGGGAGTTCATCCTGCAATTGGCAGGTTGCCGGTTCGATCCCCCGCACTGACTGTGTCTCTGTCGTTGTGTCCTTGGGCAAGACACTTCACCCGCATTGCCTGCTGGCGGTGGTCAGAGGGCCCGGTGGTGCTGGTGCATGGCAGCCTCGTCTCTGTCAGCCTGCTCCAGGGCAGCTGTAGCTACTAACATAGCTCACCACCGTCAGGGTGTGAATGTGTGCGTGAATGGGTGAATGACTGTAGTGTGAAGCGCTTTGGAGGTCGTCAAGACTAGTTAAAGCGCTATACAAGTACAAGCCATTTACCATCTTTAGTAGAACTGATCACTGCAACGGTGTTTTCACAGGTCTGCCTAAAAAGTCGATCAGACAACTGCAGCTGATCCAGAACGCTGCTGCCCGCGTCCTCACTAACAGGACCAAGAAAGAAGAGCACATCACCCCTGAGAATAGACTTTAAAATCCTTCTGTTAGTCTATAAATCCCTGAATAGCTTAGTGAAACCACTGGTACGATCCAGTTCTTATCTAACTCGACTCCCCTTCCCCCTTGGGAATGAAAACACAGTAGTAAATCTGTAAGCATAACAGCTTTTTTCAGACAGGAAAGTTACGCAGGTGCACACAGAGAAGATATGATCAGAGTTACATACATCAATAAAAATGTTCACAACAATCCTCTCTTCTGATGCTGAAATCATCACACAATAAAGAAAATTTTCAAACACTGTGAGCCTGTAATAGTAAAAAAAGGGAAATTGTGTAAAAAAAACAAAGTGAAAGATAAAGAAAATAAAACATTAAAAAAAATTGAAATAAAATGTTAAAACATACATCTTACTGAATTGTAAAATACAAGAACGCCGAACATCAGTATCAACTCCTCATCTGGTTTAGAGTTATTACATCATTATAGCACTCTAAGTAAGGTAAAATCCATCTTCATCAGTACTGTCATCATCTTTTAATTCAGAAACATCATACTTGTCCAGATCATGGTCAGTATAAACAGAAAGCAAGTCTGCATCAGTAATGATTTGCAACATAGTGGTATCAATTATTTTCATTACCATTGTTTTAACCATTGGAATAATACAACATCAAAGAAAAATCAAGATCAAAAAGAAAATAGATAGAATTCCTCCAATCTTTATTAACCAGGAGGTCCAACCACCAGAAACGAGCCAAGACACAGGATCCCAGGATGAACCAGTATTTTCTTCCTGCTGGAACGTCAGCAACCGTTGTAATTTATCATGGATATTGGTCATGTTGTTAGACACATCAGGAATAAAAGTGCAGCATTGTTCCACAATTATGTGGGAAACACCTCCTTTATTACCTACCCTCTTGTAGGTAATCTAGGACCAGTCTATTTTGCAAGGTCATAGTTCTGACAGCCTGTTGGAGAAACCTTGTCAGTTAAAGCAGTGAGATTTTCTAATTCAACAGACAAGTCATCGGTTCTATGTGCTGCATTAGTAACACCATAACGAGGACATAAGGTACCCAAGATCCCTTGTGCTGTGTAAGCCTTGCCTTCTGTTCCAATAACGGGTAAATTGAATCATACATAGTAATGACCGATAGTAAATGAGCTAAATAACACACTCCAGACCAATCAGCAGGCAGATACAAATATGATCTAATTCCACACATCCAGCCCATGTTCTTAGGACACAAATATCCACCTCTGCTGGGAAGATTTACCCCAACTGCGGTTACGTTACCTGGACCATACAGTTTACTTCTGTCTGGCAAGCTGTAAGATTAAGGGTTAAAACATAGCGTGCTGGAAATGAAGACCCTGGAACTGTACAATAGTCAGATCTAACCACACATGACTTGGTGGAGTGATTTCTATGGGTCATTGCACATGAAGCAGGTATGATTACTTTACAATCTACTGTCCTTCCCAGAAAATGAGGTGCGGATTCTTGCTGTGCTAAACAGATGTCTACTACCTCGAAACCTGTAAAGAGTTTCTGTTATGGCACAAGTTAAATTAGTAACGTCAGAAAACGTACATATCCTTTCGGCCTTATGGTGTAATTCTTTACCCACTGAAAATGGTCTCCACTAACCTGTTAGATTAATGACTAGGGAAAAAGGTTGCTAGAATATAGGCAGTGTCAATAGAATCAGGTATCAACAATGGTTGGTTATCAAAAGCATGTAGAATCAAAAAACAAACATAACTGTCATTTCTCATTTTACGTACAGTCTGATGCATTAATTGTCACCAGATGTTATGAGCATGATCATGAAAGTCACTGAAGTGATGGGTATCTCTTCGAGTCAGCCGATGGGTGTGATTACTCATGTTAGTCACAAATTGTTCGTGCTGTACCTTTTCTCCAGTGAGCACAGGCGTGATAAAAATGAGTGTTCTAAAAACTTCAGTCTCCTGTATCGCTGCATGTTGATCTTGGCTGCGGAGTGGATTGTCCTCTCTTCCGGTACTCAGTACTTTTTTTTAAACAGAAACAAAAAACTAAATAAAAATCCCGTTGCGCTTCACGCTGCCCTATTACTGGCCTGGTACAGGTGGGTGGTCGTCGGAAGCCCCTGTAGGCAGACGGTTCGGATCCGGATGCTGCTCAGGTGGTGTTCCTTTGAACACTTTGCAATGTGTGGCATGGATCCAGGTGTTCCTTCCTTGGACCTTTACGGCAGTGTGGGTCACTGTCATGTTTTTGAGGTTCTTAGCCCACATGCAGATAAGAATGGGTGACCAGAGTACAGTTTAAGGTGTTTATTAAGGAAAGTGCAGAAAACAAAAACACGACAACTAGTCGCCGGACCGAGGCCTGAACGTCAGGGTGGGGTTGACTGCAAGGGAGAGAAGAGAAAAAATGAATCTAAAGCCAGAACCAGGAATCTGCCGAATAGTACGCCGCTTACCATGAAGCAGGAGAGACCTAACCGGGGAAGGGTTGATGCTGAGGCAACCGAGTGCCTACTCTAGTTGGTGGTAGTGGCTGGAGGGTGGCTGATGCAGCATGCGAGAGACCCGAAGCAAACCTCAGCAGGTGTGAATGACAGAAAGATTGACCAGAGTCCAAGTGTCTTGGGAGTGCCAGTGGAATCCGGGAAGGGAACCTCAAGCCTGTCTTGGTAACGTCAAGGGAGTAAGAGGGGGAGCGCCAGAGCAGGATCTGAGCAATGATTCCACTGGTTCGAAATCTTCTCGGGACGTCAGGACAGGTAAGTGCTTCCATGCGCACAAACACTGTGGCAAAAACGGGAGATCAAAAATTAGTCCAAAGCTGAGAGACGAAAGACTTACTAGCAGGTTTCCAAGGCTTGGTCAGAGACCACGTCGTACCACGACTGGTTTAAGGCTCTGGCATCTTCCATCTGTCTGCGCATCGCTTAAGTAGCCAGAGGAAGCAGCCTCTGATGAACCACAGGTGTGGGGCACGCCCCCTCAGCCACTACCTGTGGAAGCAACCAGAGCAGAACACCACAGAACCCTGACAGTCACCAGCAGGATCTGGAACGGACCAGTCCAATGCTTGTCTCTCCAGGGACTCCTTCTGGTGTCTCGGATCAGAACCCACTGTCCTGGTTGGAACTGGTGCAGGATTTTATCAGCCACTGGGGGTAATGCAGCTCACACGGCCTGATGGGAAAGAGAAAGAGAACGTGACAGAACCTTACAATATTCTATCATTGAATGTTCAAAATGAGTAATTATTAATGTGGATAAGTTAGTATTGGGTCCTCCTCCCCTGTGCACGTAAAAAGAATTTAAAAGGACTTAGATTAGCTCTCGACCTATTTTTATATTTGCATGTACAAGAGAACCAGGGGGAGAGCTTTTGGCCAAGATAAATATGTTTCTTCACAACATTTACCCAATTCTGCTTTGTATGGTGAACCTTTTCTTTTCTACAGCTACTCCTAAATTGGATGATAAGCACAATATGTTTTTAGGGGTTTTAAGGTGGAGTGGTGGCTCAGTGGTTAGAGCAGCGCGCTTGCACTCAGAGAAGGATGCAAGTGCCCGGTTTAATCCCCACAGCCTGGGTCCCTGAGCAAGACCGTTAACCCCTGATTGTTCCCCAAACACCGCACAGTGGCAGCCCACTGCTCCCCAAGGGTGATGGATTAAGATGCAGAAGGGAATTTCTCCATTGTGAGATCAATAAAGTTTAATTATTATTAGTATAAAGCCCGAGCAGCGAAGCGCTGCGAAGGCCTATTGTATCTGTAGTGTTAATTATTATTATTATTATTATTATTATTATTATTATTATTATTATTATTATTATTATTAGGCCCGAGCAGCGAGGCGCTGTGAAGGCCTATTAGGCCCGAGCAGCGAAGCGCTGCGAAGTCCTATTGTATCTGTAGTGTTAATTATTATTCTTATTCTGCCCCCCTAAAGAGGGGCCTTTTTGGGGGCTTTGTCATTTTCAAAAACTCACCAAACTTTGCAGATGCATGGTGACTGTTTAAAAATTTTGTATTTTAAGTGGTGGCAGCCCCTCCCTGGGCTGCCACCCCCTCCCTGGGCTGCCACCTTACCGTGGTGGAGGGGTTTGAGTGTCCCAATGATCCTAGGAGCTATGCTGTCAGGGGCTTTAAGCCCCTAGTAGGGTCACCCAAGGCAGACAGGTCCTAGGTGAGGGACCAGACAAAGCGCTGCCCAAAATGCCCCTTATGATGAGTACAATAGGGGGTTTTCACTGACGTCGCCGGCCAACTTCCGGTCCGCCATATTGGGTGGTACACTTCCTTATCTCTAGTTGTCCTACACGTATTTTCGTATCGAGAATGGATAAGTACGCCAGCACGCTAGAGCGACCAGATAAGGACGTCTATCTGAGGAAATGTTCCGTGATCGACCATATGGACCCCTATGCCCTCCACGGTGCCTTGTTTAGCCGTAATCCTGATGATTGGCCAAATGTAGAGCACGGCGACATAGTGCATTACCTGGTGTTCAGTGAAAACCCTCTGCACACTCTTGAGGAAATGAGAGCTTACAAGGGTCTAGAGGCTCACAACCAGTTCACATCTGGTTGGGTACGAGATGTCGAAGTTATGTACATCAAGGAAATCGCCATCATACGTGGACGGGTGAGTTTTAATAAGATGGTAAAAATGTAAACAATCCGACGCAAATGCGGCGCATGCTTCTGCGGTGGCTGACTGCCGGCGGTGCGCGAAGGCGCTTGGCTGCAGGGCTGATAATTAAATAATTAAAACCGCTCGCGGCTTTAATTATTTAATCAGAACAATGACCAGTGCAAAATTAAGTTGTATTTACCGTATTTACGCCGGTAAAAGCCTACCGACGTAACCCGGAAGTAGCGTGGACGTCACTGTCCATATCGGACGTCTTCGGCTACCTTGTTTGTGGTGTGAGCGCCTATACTTCAGAACAGTTCTGAAGCTACAAGTCCTTGGAGTCTCATGTGCAGTTTACGAATGGATGGGTTCAGGAGCGGCAGATCATAAAGCCAGCAAACAGTGGGAACACAGTAACTCGCACAAAGGTAAGCTGCGCTCAGACGGGCTCTAGCACATGCTAAGTTAGTAGCTGCTAACTGTTAGTGCTAACAACCACTCACGCATGTAATGTACTTTTAACTAACTGCTATGTGTTTCAAACGTTTAGAACACACTCTCATTGACATCGGGATACTGTGGAAAGTTATGTTAGGTCGTCTTACAGCCGCGATCCAAGCGAGCCGACGACTCTTTGTTATCTATAACAGTTGTTCTCCGTGGTTGCGCCTCCAGGCAGGAAAGCGATGGAAAATTAACCCGTTTCTATGTTTTTCCCATGGCGATCATGTGTTGCGCTGTTACAGCCCACAATACAGCAACGGTTTAAATGTTTTACATACTTAACAGTTAATTACCTGTGACAAAGTGAGCACCGCAGACTCTGGCGTATTCCAGCTTAACACCGTCCAAATCGGACCTGGATATCCGTGTCAGCCATAGGTGACGGCGTTGTTCAGAGAGCTGTTTTGTTTTTTCACACTGATTCACGATTACGGCTGGTAGGCGAAAGAAAGAGCGTTGATCTCCACCTCCACGGGCCGTGCAACCAACCATTAAACACGTTTTCACCATTGTTCACTTCCAATACTGCCTGAGGCGTAATACAATGCGGGTCAACGGTGCGAAACGACTACCACCCAATATGGCGGACGCGCAGAGTAGTCACGTGAGCGTGACGTCAGCTGAAAACCCCCTATTATTAGATCTCGTGTTCCCTCGCCCGGACGCGGGTCACCGGGGCCCCACTCTGGAGCCAGGCCTGGAGGTGGGGCACGTTGGCGAGCGTCTGGTGGCCGGGCTTTTGCCCATGGAGCCCGGCCGGGCTCAGCCCGAAGAGGCGACATGGGTCCCCCTTCCGATGGGCTCACCACCTGTCGGAGGGGCAAAAGGGGTCGGGTGCATTGTGCAATGGGTAGCAGTAGAGGGCGGAGGCCTTGGCGTTGCGATCCTCGGCTGCAGAAGCTGGCTCTTGGGACATGGAATGTCACCTCTCTGGTGGGGAAGGAGCCTGAGCTTGTGCGCGAGGTTGAGAGGTTCCGACTAGAGATAGTCGGACTCACCTCGACGCACCGCTCTGGCTCCGGAACCAGTCTCCTTGAGAGGGGCTGGGCATTCTTCCACTCTGGAGTTGCCCATGGTGAGAGGCGCCGAGCTGGGGTAGGCATACTTGTTGCCCCCCATCTCGGTGCCTGCACGTCGGGGTTTTCCCCGGTGAACGAGAGGGTGGCCTCCCTCCGCATTCGTGTGGGGGGATGGGTTCTGACTGTTGTTTGCACTTATGCGCCAAACACCAGTTCAGATTACCCACCCTTTTTGGAGTCCTTGGAAGGGGCACTGGAGAGGGCTCCTCCTGGGGACTCCCTCGTTTTGCTGGGGGACTTCAACGCTCACGTGGGCAATGACAGTGGGACCTGGAGGGGCGTGGTTGGGAGGAATGGCCCACCTGATCTGAACTTGAGTGGTGTTTTGTTGTTGGACTTCTGTGCTCGTCATGGATTGTCCATCACAAACACCATGTTCAAGCATAAGGGTGTCCATATGTGCTCTTGGCACCAGGACACCCTAGGTCGCCGTTCAATGATCGACTTTGTTGTCGTTTCATCTGATCTGCGGCCGTATGTCTTGGACACTCGGGTGAAGAGAGGGGCGGAGCTCTCCACCGACCACTACCTGGTGGTGAGTTGGCTCCGATGGCGGGGGAGGAAGCCGGTCCGACCTGGCAGGCCCAAACGTACTGTGAGGGTTTGCTGGGAACATCTGGCGGAGTCCCCTGTGAGACAGAGCTTTAACTCCCACCTCCGGGAGAACTTTAAACACGTCCCGAGGGAGGCGGGGGACATTGAGTCTGAATGGACCATGTTCCGCGCCTCTATTGTTGAGGCGGCTAGTCGGAGCTGTGGCCGCAAAGTTGTCGGTGCATGTCGCGGCGGCAACCCTCGAACCCGCTGGTGGACACCAGCGGTGAGGGAAGCCGTCAAGCTGAAGAAGGAGTCCTACCAGGCTTTTTTGGCCTGTGGGACTCCGGAAGCAGCTGATGTGTACCGGCAGTCGAAGCGGCGGGCAGCTCGGCTGGTCGCCGAGGCAAAAACTCGGGCGTAGGAAGAGTTCGGAGAGGCCATGGAGAAAGACTTCCGTACGGCTTCGAAGCGATTCTGGTCCACTATCCGGTGTCTCAGGAGGGGGAAGCAGTGCAGTACCAACACTGTTTACAGTGGGGGTGGTGTGCTGCTAACCTCGACTCGGGACGTCGTGTTTCGGTGGGCGGAATACTTCGAAGACCTCCTTAATCCCACCAACACGTCTTCCATTGCAGAAGCAGAGCCTGAGGACTCTGGGTCGGGTTCTCCCATCTCTGGTGCTGAGGTTGCCGAGGTTGTTAAAAAGCTCCTCGGTGGCAAGGCCCCGGGGCTGGATGAGATTCGCCCTGAGTACCTTAAGGCTCTGGATGTTGTGGGGCTGTGTTGGTTAACGTGGCTCTGCAGCATTGCGTGGACAACGGGGGCAGTTCCCCTGGATTGGCAGACTGGGGTGGTGGTTCCCCTATTTAAAAAGGGGGACCAGAGGGTGTGTTCCAACTACAGAGGAATCACACTCTTAAGCCTCCCTGGTAAGGTCTATTCAGGGGTTCTGGAAAGGAGGGTCCGTCGGATAGTCGAATCTCGGATTCAGGAAGAGCAGTGTGGTTTTCGTCTTGGCCGTGGAACACTGGACCAGCTCTATACCCTCAGCAGGATTCTGGAGGGGGCATGGGAGTTTGCCCAACCAGTCTACATGTGCTTTGTGGATCTGGAGAAGGCATTCTCTGTACGACCGGTGTCAGAGTCTGGTCCGCATTGCAGGTAGTAAGTCGGACTCGTTTCCGGTGAGACTTGGACTCCGCCAATGTTGCCCTTTGTCACCGATTCTGTTCATAACTTTTATGGACAGAATTTCTAGGCGCAGCCAAGGTGTTGAGGGGATCCGTTTTGGTGGCCTTAGGATTTCGTCTCTGCTATCCGCGGATGACGTGGTCCTATTGGCTTCATCAGGGCGTGATCTACAGTTCTCACTGGAGCTGTTTGCAGCCGAGTGCGAAGCGGCCGGGATGAAAATCAGTGCCTCCAAATCCGAGACCATGGTATATAAATGGAATGGTTAAATATAAATAAATGGAATGGTTTGCAATGACTCTGCCAAAATTGCAAATGAATTCAATTCATATTTTATTAATTCAGTAGAGCAACTTGCTGGAAATTTCAATCCAATTTTGCCTCCAAAAAATGTTGCTGAAGATTCAGCCTCACCTTTTCACATCAAAGAGGTTGACCAAAGTGAAATAAGGACAATTATCAATCAATTAAATTCATCCAAAGCAAAAGATATATTTGGTTTAGATACATTTTTAATCAAAAAGTATAGTGCAGATCTAGTAAAACCAATATCTCATCTAGTGAACTTGTCAATTAAAAAATGTGAATTTCCACAAGGTTTTAAGACAGCTGTTGTGACTCCAATTTTTAAGTCTGGATCAGCTGATGCGATCTGTAATTATCGACCCATTGCAATTCTACCTGTCATCTCTAAGGTGCTAGAGAAGCTAGTTGCTGAACAATTAATGGCCTATTTAGAGGAGAAAAGAATACTTAACTCCAAACAATTTGGATTTAGACCAAGGTATTCCACGGAAATGGCTGTATGCCATTTTATGGAATACATAAAAAGTAGTTTGGATGGAGGAAAATGTGTTGGGGCAGTATTTCTAGATTTTACAAAAGCGTTCGATACTGTAAATCATACAGTTCTGCTCAGGAAACTGGAACAACTACATATTTCGAAACAAACCCTAAGTTGGTTTAAATCTTATCTTGAGCAACGACATCAGTGCGTTAAAATTAATGGCGTCAAATCTGGGATCCAAAAATGTAATGTGGGTGTACCACAGGGGTCCATTTTGGGCCCATTACTTTTCTGTTTGTACATAAATGATATTCCAAACATCTGCAAAGATGCCAACTGTCAAATGTATGCAGATGATACAATAATTTATGTGACAGCAGACACACCTGAAAAGGCCTCTGATCTTTTAAACAGACAGTTGTGCATCTTATCAGAGTGGCTCCAAAATAACTGCTTAACTCTGAATTACACCAAGACTGTCTCCATGTGTTTCTCCCTTAAGAAAATTACAAACAATGAACTCAAAATAATTATTAATCAACATGAAATAAAGCCGGCTGGTGAATTTAAGTATCTGGGGGTAGTTGTAGATTCAAAATTGAAATTTGATGCCCATATTAAGAAAATGACGAAAACTATAAAGACAAATATAAACTGCTTTCGAATGATTCGACCATGTGTATCAAATCAAGCTGTACAAGTATATTTACATGCAATGATTTTATCCCATATGTCTTATTGTTCCATCGTTTGGGCCCAGGCCACAAAGTCTGTTTTAAAACCTTTACTCTCACTTTACAAACAAGCACTAAAAATATTCGATCAAAAACCGGTAAAGTGGCATCACTGCAAAATTATTAAAAAATACAACATGATGACATTTGACAATTTTATAAATTTCTCATTTTTAAAAGCTATTTTTAAATGCCTTAATGGTCTTGCCCCTGAAGTAATCTGTAAATTTGTTATAAAGTATGCAAATGAAGGAATCAGGACAAGAGCTGGAGCTAGTGGGAACTGCAGGATTAAAAGATGTCGGACATCTATGGGTCAGTCCGCCTTCTCAGTGAAAGCATCACATTTATGGAACTCTTTGCCTCTGGAGCTTAAGTCACAGACTGATGTTAAACTTTTCTCCACAAGATTGAAAAAATGGCTCAAAGACAATCAAAAGTGTGAACACTAAACTGGCTTGTACTGTATTGTTTCTTTTAACTTTTCTTGTTTTTTATGTATTTGTGTGTCGTTACTAACCTCCCTCCCCCTTAATGCTTACACCTTTTAAAAGCCTAACCAGGGACGAAGGCTGCAAATTAGCCCATGGCTACAAGCCTTATGTACTTGGACATCGGCCACCTGTTTGGTTGCAATGTTTAATTGTACTGTCCCTGTCAAATAAATAAATAAATAAACCGGAAAAGGGTAGAATGCCTTCTCCGGGTTGGGGAGGATATGCTGCCCCTAGTGGAGGAGTTCAAGTATCTTGGGGTCTTGTTCACAATTTAGGGGAAGATGGAGCGGGAGATCGACAGGCGGATTGGTGCAGCGTCTGCTGTGAGGCGGGCGCTGTAGCGATCCGTTGTGGTGAAGAGAGAGCTGAGCCAAAAGGCGAAGCTCTCGATTTACCGGTCGATCTACGTTCCTACCCTCATCTATGGTCACGAGCTTTGGGTCGTGACCGAAAGAATGAGATCCCGGATACAAGCGGCTGAAATGAGTTTTCTCCGTAGTGTGTCTGGGCTCTCCCTTAAAAATAGGGTGAGGAGCAGGGGCGGTTCTAGACAGGGGCTAACAGGGGCCCATGCCCCTGTAGAAATGGCCCTGGCCCCTGTTATGGCCCCTGTACTAAAAGCATGATAATAAAAAACTTCTCATAATTATTTGCAATGGCAAAGAAACCATAACTAATTGGTCAATTTGACCAATATTATTTTTTACCTATACAGCTTTACTCTAAAAAGAATTTAAAACTGGACCACCTGTGCCAGGACGCTTCCTGACTTCCTGTTTGCGGTAAGGCGTATTGTGTCACTTCCTGTTGTTGCTGTGTGAACGACGGATTTTTGCTCCAGGCTCTCTCGCTTTTTATCTTTAAACCTCTTTGTTGTAACACCTGTTTCCAAACATAAGCACTGTTAAAACATTTTCTGTGACTGCTCATCACGTTTGGGAACTCCTCGTGTTTCACACGGTTTGTTCTTTGGCGTGATAACAGGGCGCTAGCCTAGCTTTAGCCTAGCATTAGCCTAGCGCTAGCCAAGCCTTAGCCTCATAATGGCTTCTCCGTCTCTGACTAAGTCTCCTATCTACTGCTCTCTGTGTCAGATGTTCAGTTATTCCTCTGCCTCCTTTAGTGATAATGGTACATGTAATAAATGTAGTATTTTTGTAGCTTTGGAGGCGAGGGTGTCAGAACTGGAGTCCCGGCTCCGTGCTGTTGAAAAACCAGCTGATAGCCGCTCCTTTGCTAGCGCGGAGCCACAAAGAGTAACTTCACAAAGAGTAACTTCACGTAGCGAACAAACAGCCACACTCGAACAGCCGGTTAAGCAGGCCGGCTGGGTGACGGTTCGTAGTAAGCATAGCTCTAGATTTCAGCCCCCAGATCACCACCAACCCATCTGCGTTTCTAATAAATTTTCCCCTCTGAGCGACAGTCTCGCCGAGGAGCCGACCTTAATTATTGGCAGCTCTGTAATAAGAAACGTGGCACTAAAGAAACCAGGAACCATAGTTAAATGCTTACCAGGGGCCAGAACGGGCGACATAGAATCCTACCTAAAACTGCTGGCTAAGGATAAGCGTAAATACCGCAAAATTGTTATTCACGCTGGCGGTAATGACACCCGGTCACACCGATCAGAGGTCACCAAAGTTGGTGTTGCTTCGGTGTGTGAGTTTGCTAAAACAATATCGGACTCTGTAATTTTCTCTGGTCCCCTGCCTGATCTGACCAGTGATGACAAGTTTAGCCGCATGTCATCATTCAACCGCTGGTTGTCTAGGTGGTGTCCAGAAAACGACGTGGGCTACATTGATAACTGGCAAACTTTCTGGGGAAAACCTGGTCTGATCAGGAGAGACGGCATTCATCCCACTTTGGATGGTGCAGCTCTTCTTTCTAGGAATCTGGCCGGATTTATTAGTTCTCCTAAATGCTGACAACCCAGGGTCCAGACCAGGAAGCAGAGCCGTAGTTTAACACACCTCTCTGCAGCTTCTGTACTGTTACCCACCCATTATCCTATTGAGACGGTGTCTTTCCCACGGCCAAAACTTAACAGATCAAAAACTGATCTAAAGGGAACAAATCATAAAAATCTAATAAAAATCCATACGGATCACTTTGAACCAAAAAATAAAAGAATTAAATGTGGTCTATTAAATATAAGGTCTCTCCCTCCAAAGACTTTGTTAGTTAATGAATTGATTTCTGATAATCAGATTGATTTATTTTGTCTCACAGAAACTTGGCTACAAGAGGACTACGTTAGTATAAATGAGTCAACTCCCTCCAGTTATTCAAATTTCCACATTCCCAGATCTGTGGGAAGAGGAGGAGGAGTGGCAACCATCTTTCAGTCTGATTTATTAATTAGTCCCAGGCCAATTAATAATTACAGTTCTTTTGAACATTTAACCCTCAGTTTCCCTCATCCAAACTGCAAAGCAATAAAACCTCTTCTGTTTATTGTTTTGTATCGTCCACCAGGCCCTTACACTCAGTTTTTGGATCAACTGTCAGACTTCTTATCTGATTTGGTGTTAAATACTGACAAGGTTATTATAGTGGGTGATTTTAACATCCATGTTGACACTGAATGTGATAACCTTAGTGTAGCCTTTAAAACTATCCTAGATTCAATTGGTTTTGCTCAAAATGTGCATAAGCCAACGCACTCTCGGCTCCATATTTTGGACCTTGTGCTGACATATGGCATTGATTGTGAAGAATTAACAGTATTCTCTCACAACCCTGTCCTATCTGATCATTTTTTAATAACATTTGAGTTTAATCTAACCGATTTCTCCACCCCCAAAAGAGGGTTCCATTATAGTAGATCTTTATCGGATAATGCTGTATCAAAACTTAAAGAGTCTGTCCCCCTCTTAATATCCTCAGTATTGCAGAAATGCCCTGTAGATGGCAGCAATGCTGTTTCTTCCCATTCACAAATAGATACATTTGCTAACAGTGTGACTTCCTCATTGCGTTCTGCATTAGATAATGTAGCTCCCTTGAAAAAGAAGGTGATAATTCACAGGAAGCTGGCTCCCTGGTTTAATTCAGAGCTGCGTTCCTTGAAGCACAATGTTAGGAAATTGGAGAGAAAATGGCGCTCTACACACCAAGAGGAATCCTACTTAATCTGGAGGGACAGTCTATTGTTGTATAACAAGACCCTTCGCAGAGTTAGAGCAGCATATTTTTCATCATTAATTGAAGAGAATAAAAATAATCCTAGATTTCTCTTTAGTACAGTTGCCAAACTTACTCAGAGCTGCAGCTCTGTTGATTCAACCATTCCCTTAGCTCTTAGTAGTAATGATTTTATGGGATTCTTCATAAATAAAATTGATTCCATTAAAAATAAAATAATTGGCATCCTCCCAAACATGATTACCTCGTCCCCAGTAAGTAAGGCAGCATTGGAGGAATCTTTAGAACCTGCGCTGTGTCTGAACTGTTTAGAAGCAGTAGAGCTTTCTGAGCTATCTAAAATCTTAGCTTCATCTAAACCTTCTACCTGTATGTTAGACCCAATCCCAACCAAGTTGTTTAAGGAGGTATTCCCTTTGATCAGTGGTCCTATTTTAGACATGATTAATCTATCCTTAGTAAATGGATATGTACCACAGGTTTTTAAAGTAGCTGTTATTAAACCTTTACTTAAGAAACCTTCTCTTGATCAAGATGAGCTAGTAAACTACAGACCTATATCTAATCTTCTTTTCTTATCTAAAATTCTTGAGAAAGTAGTTGCTAATCAATTTTGTGAACATTTACAAAGCAATGACCTACTTGAGGAGTTTCAGTCAGGCTTCAGAGCTCATCATAGCACTGAAACGGCTCTGGTGAAGGTCACTAATGATATTCTCATGGCCTCAGATAATGGACTTGTGTCTGTACTTGTCCTGTTAGATCTTAGTGCTGCATTTGATACAGTTGATCACAATATTCTCCTACAAAGACTTGAACATACTGTAGGGATTAAGGGGAAAGCATTAGGCTGGTTTAAATCTTATCTGTCGGACAGATTCCAGTTTGTTCATGTTAATAATAAATCTTCCTCAAACTCTAGGGTCACCTGTGGAGTACCACAGGGTTCAGTCCTTGGACCAATTCTCTTTACTATATATATGCTTCCGATCGGCAAAATTATCAGACAGCATGGGATTAATTTCCACTGTTATGCTGATGACACTCAGCTATATCTATCCATAAATCCTGATGAATCCAATCAATTACTTCGACTGCAGTCATGTCTTGATGACATCAAAAGCTGGATGACTTTAAATTTCCTGCATCTAAATTCTGACAAGACCGAAGTTGTAATCTTTGGGCCAGAGTCCTCAAAAAATAAACTTCTTAACCAATCACTTAATCTGGATGACATTAACTTGGCCTCTGGTAATAAAGTAAAAAACCTTGGTGTTATTTTTGACCAAGACATGTCATTTAAATCCCATATTAAACAGGTTTCCAGAGTTTCCTTTTTTCACCTCCGGAATATCGCCAAAATTAGAAACATTCTGTCCAGGAGTGATGCTGAAAAACTAGTCCATGCATTTGTTACTTCAAGGCTGGACTATTGTAATTCTTTACTATCAGGAAGTCCACAAAATGCAATTCAAAGTCTTCAGCTTATCCAAAATGCTGCAGCAAGAGTTCTGATGAAAATCAACAAGAGGGATCATATTTC
This sequence comes from Fundulus diaphanus, assembly GCA_037039145.1. Taxonomy (NCBI): domain Eukaryota; kingdom Metazoa; phylum Chordata; class Actinopteri; order Cyprinodontiformes; family Fundulidae; genus Fundulus; species Fundulus diaphanus. The sequence goes on from CM073121.1 coordinate 63,839,409, forward strand.
TCCAATTTTAGCTTCCCTTCATTGGCTTCCTGTTAAATCAAGAATAGAATTTAAAATTCTTCTTCTAACGTATAAAGCCCTTAATAATCAAGCTCCATCATATATCAGAGCTCTGATTACTCCGTATGTTCCTAACAGAGCACTTCGCTCTCAGACTGCAGGTCTGCTGGTGGTTCCTAGAGTCTCTAAAAGTAGAATGGGAGGCAGATCCTTTAGCTATCAGGCTCCTCTCCTGTGGAACCAACTCCCAGTTTTGGTCCGTGAAGCAGACACCCTGTCTACTTTTAAGACTAATCTTAAAACTTTCCTTTTTGACAAAGCTTATAACTAGAGTGGCTCATGTTACTCTGAGCTACCTTTATAGTTTTGCTGCTATAGGCTTAGGCTACTGGAGGACATCAGGGCCTACTTTTCTCACTCTACTGATTTTTACTGTTCTCCAGTCTACTGTTCTCCAGATTTGCATTGCATTACATTGAAATGACTGTTGTCATTTCAGCTTTAAACTTTTTGTTCTCTCTCTTTTTTTCTTCATAGTAGGCACACCTGGTCTGACGTTCTGTTGACTGTGAAATCATCCAGGGAGGACAGATCACCGACTATTACCATCTAATGTAGAACAGATTACTAGATCAATGTGTGCTTCTGTGCTTTTTTGTCTCTCTTGTTGTGTCTCTGCTCTGTCTTCTGTAACCCCAGTCGGTCGAGGCAGATGACCGTTCATACTGAGCCCGGTTCTGCCGGAGGTTTTTTTTTCCCGTTAATGGGTGGTTTTTCTTCCCACTGTCGCTTCATGCTTGCTCAGTATGAGGGATTGCAGCAAAGCCATGTACAATGCAGACGACTCTCCCTGTGGCTCTACGGTCCCCCAGGAGTGAATGCTGCTTGTCGGGACTTTGATGCAATCAACTGGATTCCTTATATAGGACATTTTGACCAATCTGTATAATCTGACCCAATCTGTATAATATGATTGAACTTGATTTTGTAAAGTGCCTTGAGATGACATGTTTCATGATTTGGCGCTATATAAATAAAATTGAATTGAATTGAATTGAATTAAAACTTAAGATGTTTCACGTTTAGCTTTAGCCGTATTGAACTGGGGGCAAAGTTTTTAACTGCTAGATCAGGAGTCTGAAACCTGCAGTTCCAGAGCCACAAGTGGCTCACTTAATATTATTACACAGTTAAATATTGCCATTTTATTGTTTTTAAATTTTTTTGTTCTGTGCCCCTGTGAAAAAACACTGGCCCCACCTTGGCCCCCCTGGTAAATTTGGTCTAGAACCACCCCTGGTGAGGAGCTCAGTCATCCGGGGAGGACTCAGAGTAGAGCCGCTGCTCCTCCACGTCGAGAGGAGCCAGTTGAGGTGGCTCGGGCATCTGGTCAGGATGCCTCCTGGACGCCTCCCTGGTGAAGTGTTCCGGGCATGTCCCACTGGGAGGAGGCCCAGGGGAAGACCCAGCACACGCTGGAGGGATTATGTCTCCCGGCTGGCCTGGGAACGCCTTGGGATTCCTCCTGAGGAGCTGGCCCAAGTGGCCGGGGAGAGGGACGTCTGGGCCTCCCTACTGAAGCTGCTGCCCCCGCGACCAGACCCCGGATAAGCGGAAGAAGACGGACGGACGGACGGACGGATGGTATTTTAAGGTTGTCACAAAAATCTAAAGAAAAATGCCTCAACGGCGCAACCTAAAAACTTTCAAAGGACCCTTTGCTATTCACTTACTTCATCGTAGAGACATGGAATTTGTTACAGTTGCAGAGCTCAGCAAGACCCTCAGAATTTACAATTAATGTCATAGTGCAAGTATCACAGGAAGTTGGCCATTTTAGATTGAAGGTCGTAATTTGACCTAATTTTTGAGGTTTACAGCATTGGTATATGATCGAACTCGTCCTAGATATTTTGAGCGAGCGGCTTGAAACTAATTAAAAGTTATCAAAACGGTGAGTTTTTGAGCATGGTGAAGGGGGGTTAGCAGGGGTCAAAGTTCACCTACTCGCCATGAAACACAAAACTGTTATATTTCATACACAAAAACTCACAGAGCCACCAAACTTTCAGTAGTTGATCACCACTAGATCTCCTACAATATCCAATGGTCAAATGATGACATCACTTAGGCCACGCCCCCTGACAACAGGAAGTGTCATGTTTTGCTGTAAACGATCGCTATGTTACCCCTTTGAGCTAATCAACATGAAACTGTGTCCAGAGACAGAAAACATGTTGGTGTGTTGTGGATTCCAGCCCCAAGTCGATTCGATGGAGCAGGGGAGCGTGACCAGAAGTCACCTCAAACGCCGCTGCCATATGTCCAGACTTCCATAGGATATTGACAAATTTAATGAAAAGTAACTTAAAATTACCTTAAAAGGACAACATTTTTAAAAGTCAAAAGGCTTATTTAATGCTTTGAGAACATCTCTTCTATTCGGCTACAAAATCAACTGGATTCGATGGAGCAGGGCGGCGTGGTGGCGTGGCGAAGTCACCTGAAACGCCGCTGCCATATGTCCAGACTTCCATAGGATATTGACAAATTTAATAAAAAGTAAGTTAAAATTACCTTAAAAGGACAACATTTTTAAAAGTCAAAAGGCTTATTTAATGCTTTGAGAACATTTTTTCTATTCGGCTACAAATTCAACCAAAACAGGATGATCTTTTAAGCTATAAGACCATTTTTAAGATGTCAATACATAGATTTTAAGCTGGTGGGCCGCCACTGCCTCCGGTGGCCAAATGCATCGCTGCATCAACTGATCTGCACCAGATTTTTTGCGAGTCGTGGGGGAGCGCTGCTCAATGCCTTCGTGTGTATTACCCGGTGGACAGGCGGGGAAAATGCGTGACAGCTTCTGCCGTGGCTGGCGGCCGGTGGTGCGCGAACCCCTGCGGTGGCCAATAGGCCGGAGCGGAGCACAATAAAGATTTAAAAAGAATTGTAAAATATTTTTCTGGAGCTTGACTCAAGGCAAAACAATGTTTATAATTATTTGTAAACATTTGTATACTCTATGTTTATCTTGTTTTTAAGTATTATTTACAATAAAATGCATAATTTATTTTTTAGACTAGTTCCATATGAGAGTTTGCAAGAAATCTTGTAACTTTACTGAGTTTGCAGCTTAAGAAGATTGGGTTTGACAGACAACACCAACTGTCCCCTCAATCCAGTGCACACAATACCACAACAGACCTCATCACGCTTTACAGTACATCAAGAAAACTAAATCAACTAAAACAAGTTCACGAGTGCACATGAAATGAAGTTAATCCATATTTGTGTGTCAGGGTGTCTAAGCACTCTCCAGAATTTGACATCTCAGCAGAACCTGTAATAATTATAGAAAGTAACGTTATAGTTGTTCTGCCTTTTGTTAAGACAGCAAGGAATTCATGTCGTGAATACATTACATAAATAAGATATTAATTAATTCTTAGTCAGAGGAAATCCATGCTAAAAACAGTTAGAAACGTTATGGGTTCATATTTAATCAGAGTGAGACATCACAACTTTGTTAGATCTCTATGTGAATTACGTGAGATAGTGAGTGCTCTCACCTGTTGAAGTTGAATTTGTTCTGCACGCTTCTGCCTTGGAAAATATTCGTCTTTTTACAAAAAGAATGTTTAAAGCCAGATTTGTGAATAAAGGTTATTCAGAGAACGCAAGAAAAGGAAGCTTTGTGTGGGGAACTTTTGTCCTAGCTGTCTAGCTGCATATGGCCCCAGTACAGCACAATAGTTTTCTTGAAGTATAATTTTCGAGAAGTAGAAACAAGTATTAATTTCAAAAGGTAGGTAAAAAAGGAAAAAAGTTTTTACAAAATCTTAAAATGTTGGATAGTCATTATTTCCATCTTGCTGTGAAAATTGGTGAAATATTATCATTTTTAATGCTTAGATATAAAATTCCAAGGCAATTACTAAAATTGCCTTTGGTTGAAAATGTTTTTTGACATGCCATACTTTATACTTATAGGTAGCCTAGATGTGCATAATAAAAGAGTGGAACTAAAACCTAGTCTAAAATTTTTATGGAGCTTTAACTTGCTAAGAGTAATAACGTTAGATGATTATATCTTTAAAATGAGATAACTGTCTCATAAAATGTGATAGTTTACTTGGTCTAAAGGGATGATATAATTCAATGTTATTTATATAGCGCCAATTCATGAAATATGTCATCTCAAGGCACTTTACAAAGTCAAAATCAATCAGATTATACAGATTGGGTCATATTATACACATTGGTCAAAAGAATTCCTATATAAGGGAACCAGTTCATTGCATCAAAGTCTTGACAAGTAGCATTCTCTCTTGAAGAAGCGTAGAGCCACAGGGAGAGTCGTCTGCATTGTCCATGGCTTTGCAGCAATCCTACCTACTGAGCAAGCATGAAGCAACAGCGGGGGAAAAAACTCCCTATTAACGGGAAGGAAAAACCTCCAGCAGAACCGGGCTCAGTATGAACGGTCATCTGCCTCGACAGACTGGGGGTTACAGAAGACAGAGCAGAGACACAACAAGACAGACAAAAAAGCACAGAAGTTCTACATTAGATGGTAGTAGCGGGTGATCTGTCTTCCCTGGATGATGCCACAGCTAACAGAACGCCAGACCAGGTGTACCTACTATGAAGAAAAAAGAAAAATCAAAAAGTTAAAAGCTGAAATGACAACAGTCATTCAAAATTGAAGAACAATAGACCCTGATGTCCTGCAGTAGCCTAAACGTATAGCAGCATAACTATAGAGGTAGCTCAGGGTAACATGAGCCACTCTAACTATAAGCTTTTTAAAAAAGGAAAGTCCAAAGAGCCAGCTTCTAGTGGAGGGGTTCAAGTATCTTGGGGTCTTGTTCACGAATGAGGGGAAGATGGAGCGGGAGATCGATAGGAGGATTGGTGCAGCGTCTGCTGTGAAGCGGGCGCTGTACCGGTCCGTTGTGGTGAAGAGAGAGCTGAGCCAAAAGGCGAAGCTCTCGATTTACCGGTCGATCTACGTTCCTACCCTCATCTATGGTCACGAACTTTGGGTCGTGACCGAAAAAAACGAGATCCCGGATACAAGCGGCCGAAATGAGTTTTCTCCATAGTGTATGTGAGCTCTCCCTTAGAGATGAGGTGAGGAGCTCAGTCATCCGGGGAGGACTCAGAGTAGAGCCGCTGCTTCTTCACGTCGAGAGGAGCCAGTTGAGGTGGCTTGTGCATCTGGTTAGGATGCCTCCTGGACGCCTCCCTGGTGAGGTGTTCTGGGCACGTCCCACCGGGAGGAGGCCCAGGGGAAGACCTGGGACACGCTGGAGAGACTATGTTTTCTCTGCTGGCCTGGGAACGCTTTGGGATTCCCCTGGAGGAGGTGGCCCAAGTGGCTGGGGAGAGGGACGTCTGGGCCTCCTTTATAAAGCTGCTACCCCTGCGATATTGCTAAAGTGTTCCTTTAGCAATAGTCCAATTGCTAAAGTGTTACTTTTACATTACTTTTGGGTGTGTATCACCAATTTAGATGTTAAACTTTCATAAAAGCTGTCTTAATGCAAGAAACAAAACCCTTAAACACATGAAATAGCAAGTAACTTTAAAAAACTAAAATGGTTTTGTAAACTTTTCACATTAGGCTGGATTAACAGCTAGTAAGATACCTTTGATTAAATTGGTATACTAATGTTTAAACCAGGGGTGTCAAAGCTACGGCCCGCGGGCCGAATTCAGCCAGCCGAACGATTTAGTCCGGTCCGGTGGCCAAATGCATTATCATTATTCAACGGCTGTATCTCCTCGCTGCATCGACCGATCTACACCAGATTTGTTGTGAGTCGTGGGGGAGCACTGCCGAATGCGTTCGTGGGAATCTCCCGGCGGACGGGCGGGGAAAATGCGTGACAGTTTCTGCGGTGGCTGGCGGCCGGCGGTGCGCGAACCCCCGTGGTGGACAATAGGCCAGAGCGGCGCTTTGCTGCGAGGGCCGATCGACGCCACTTGCGGCTTTAATTATTATTATTATTATTATTATTATTATTATTATTATCATGCCCCCCTAAAGAGGGGCCTTTTTGGGGGCTTTCTCATTTTCAAAAACTCACCAAACTTTGCGGATGCATGGTGACTATTTAAAAATTTTGTATTTTAAGGTCATCACAATAATCTAAAGAAAAATGCCTCAACGGCGCCACCTAGAAATTTTCAAAGGACCTTTTGCTATTCACTTACCTCCTCGTAGAGACATGAAATTTGGTACAGTTGTAGAGCTCAACAAGACGCTCAGAATTGACAATTAACATCATTCAATTCAATTCAATTAAATTTTATTTATATAGCGCCAAATCATGAAACATGTCATCTCAAGGCACTTTACAAAATCAAGTTCAATCATATTATACAGATTGGGTCAGATTATACAGATTGGTCAAAATGTCCTATATAAGGAAACCAGTTGATTGCATCAAAGTCCCGACAAGCAGCATTCACTCCTGGGGAACCGTAGAGCCACAGGGAGAGTCGTCTGCATTGTACATGGCTTTGCTGCAATCCCTCATACTGAGCAAGCATGAAGCGACAGTGGGAAGAAAAACCACCCATTAACGGGAAAAAAAAAACCTCCGGCAGAACCGGGCTCAGTATGAACGGTCATCTGCCTCGACCGACTGGGGTTACAGAAGACAGAGCAGATACACAACAAGAGAGACAAAAAGCACAGAAGCACACATTGATCTAGTAATCTGTTCTACATTAGATGGTAATAGTCGGTGATCTGTCCTCCCTGGATGATTTCACAGTCAACAGAACGTCAGACCAGGTGTACCTACTATGAAGAAAAAAGAGAGAGAACAAAAAGTTAAAAGCTGAAATGACAACAGTCATTTCAATGTAATGCAATGCAAATCTGGAGAACAGTAGACTGGAGAACAGTAGAAATCAGTAGAGTGAGAAAAATAGGCCCTGATGTCCTCCAGTAGCCTAAGCCTATAGCAGCAAAACTATAAAGGTAGCTCAGAGTAACATGAGCCACTCTAGTTATAAGCTTTGTCAAAAAGGAAGGTTTTAAGATTAGTCTTAAAAGTAGACAGGGTGTCTGCCTCACGGACCAAAACTGGGAGTTGGTTCCACAGGAGAGGAGCCTGATAGCTAAAGGATCTGCCTCCCATTCTACTTTTAGAGACTCTAGGAACCACCAGCAGACCTGCAGTCTGAGAGCGAAGTGCTCTGTTAGGAACATACGGAGTAATCAGAGCTCTGATATATGATGGAGCTTGATTATTAAGGGCTTTATACGTTAGAAGAAGAATTTTAAATTCTATTCTTGATTTAACAGGAAGCCAATGAAATTGGAGAAATATGATCCCTCTTGTTGATTTTCATCAGAACTCTCGCTGCAGCATTTTGGATCAGCTGAAGGCTTTGAACTGCATTTTGTGGACTTCCTGATAGTAAAGAATTACAATAGTCCAGCCTTGAAGTAACAAATGCATGGACTAGTTTTTCAGCATCACTCCTGGACAGAATGTTTCTAATTTTGGCGATATTCCGGAGGTGAAAAAAGGAAACTCTGGAAACCTGTTTAATATGGGATTTAAATGACATGTCTTGGTCAAAAATAACACCAAGGTTTTTTACTTTATTACCAGAGGCCAAGTTAATGCCATCCAGATTAAGTGATTGGTTAAGAAGTTTATTTTTTGAGGGCTCTGGCCCAAAGATTACAACTTCGGTCTTGTCAGAATTTAGATGCAGGAAATTTAAAGTCATCCAGCATTTGATGTCATCAAGACATGACTGCAGTCGAAGTAATTGATTGGATTCATCAGGATTTATGGATAAATATAGCTGAGTGTCATCAGCAAAACAGTGGAAATTAATCCTATGCTGTCTGATAATTTTGCCAATCGGAAGCATATATATAGTAAAGAGAATTGGTCCAAGGACTGAACCCTGTGGTACTCCACAGGTGACCCTAGAGTTTGAGGAAGATTTAATATTAACATGAACAAACTGGATTCTGTCCGACAGATAAGATTTAAACCAGCCTATTGCTTTCCCCTTAATCCCTACAGTATGCTCAAGTCTTTGTAGAAGAATATTGTGATCAACTGTATCAAATGCAGCACTAAGATCTAACAGGACAAGTACAGACACAAGTCCATTATCTGAGGCCATGAGAATATCATTAGTGACCTTCACCAGAGCCGTTTCAGTGCTATGATGAGCTCTGAAGCCTGACTGAAACTCCTCAAGTAGGTCATTGCTTTGTAAATGTTCACAAAGTTGATTAGCAACTACTTTCTCAAGAATTTTAGATAAGAAAAGAAGATTAGATATAGGTCTGTAGTTTACTAACTCATCTTGATCAAGAGAAGGTTTCTTAAGTAAAGGTTTAATAACAGCTACTTTAAAAACCTGTGGTACATATCCATTTACTAAGGATAGATTATTCATGTCCAAAATAGGGCCACTGATCAAAGGGAATACCTCCTTAAACAACTTGGTTGGGATCGGGTCTAACATACAGGTAGAAGGTTTAGATGAAGCTAACATTTTAGATAGCTCAGAAAGCTCTACTGCTTCTAAATAGTTCAAACACTGTGCAGGTTCTAAAGATTCCTCCAATGCTGCCTCACTTACTGAGGATGAGGTAATCATGTTTGGAAGGATGCCAATTATTTTATTTTTAATGGCATCGATTTTATTTATGAAGAATCCCATAAAATCGTTACTACTAAGAGCTAAGGGAATGGATGGATCAACAGAGCTGTGGCTCTGGGTAAGTTTGGCAACTGTACTAAAGAGAAATCTAGGATTATTTTTATTCTCTTCAATTAATGATGAAAAATATGCTGCTCTAACTCTGCGAAGAGTCTTGTTATACAACTATAGACTGTCCCTCCAGATTAAGTAGGATTCCTCTTGGTGTGTAGAGCGCCATTTTCTCTCCAATTTCCTAACATTGTGCTTCAAGGAACGTAGCTCTGAATTAAACCAGGGAGCCAGCTTCCTGTGAATAATCACCTTCTTTTTCAAGGGAGCTACATTGTCTAATGCAGAACGCAATTAGGAAGTCACACTGTTAGCAAAAGTATTGATTTGTGAATGGGAAGAAACAGCATTGCTGCCATCTACAGGGCATTTCTGCAATACTGAGGATATTAAAAAGGGGACAGACTCTTTAAGTTTTGATACAGCATTGTCCGATAAAGATCTACTATAATGGAACCCTTGTTTGGGGGTGGAGAACTCAGTTAGATTAAACTCAAATGTTATTTAAAAAATTATCAGACAGGACAGGGTTGTGAGAGAATACTGTTAATTCTTCACAATCAATGCCATATGTCAGAACAAGGTCTAAAGTATGGAGCCAAGAGTGTGTCAGTTTATGCACATTTTGAGCAAAACCAATTGAATCTAGGATAGTTTTAAAGGCTACACTAAGGTTATCACATTCTGAAAATTGGCATGTGCATAATGTATCCTCCTTTTTTGCTATGAAGCCCCTAAAGAAATCTGGTGCAACTGATTACTTACAAAAATTCCATAATTAGTGATGTTAAAATCACCCACTATAACAACCTTGTCAGTATTTAACACCAAATCAGATAAGAAATCTGACAACTGATCCAAAAACTTAGTGTAAGTGCCTGGTGGACGATACAAAACAATAAACAGAAGAGGTTTTATTGCTTTGCAGTTTGGATGAGGGAAACTGAGGGTTAAATGTTCAAAAGAACTGTAATTATTAATTGGCCTGGGACTAATTAATAAATCAGACTGAAAGATAGTTGCCACTCCTCCTCCTCTTCCCACAGATCTGGGAATGTGGAAATTTGAATAACTGGAGGGAGTTGACTCATTTATACTAACGTAGTCCTCTTGTAGCCAGGTTTCTGTGAGACAAAACAAATCAATCTGATTATCAGAAATCAATTCATTAACTAACAAAGTCTTTGGAGGGAGAGACCTTTTAATATTATTTAATAGACCACATTTAATTCTTTTATTTTTTGGTTCAAAGTGATCCATATGGATTTTTATTAGATTTTTATGATTCAGCTACCACTGAAAACCCATTTGTGTACCAATATTTTTTAACCATATCCGGCATCGCCCCTCTAGACGCGTGATCCAATTCATGTGTCCATACCACAGTTTTTCCTTCCACCAACTTACAAGCCTCAGTTAAAGCGATGAGTTGAGCTGTTTGAGCAGAATAGGAGTGCTGTAAAGGACCTGAGTGCAAAACACCTGAGTCAGAACACACAGCAAACCCATCTCAGTTTAAACCTGGAGCAGAACGAAAGGAGGAGCCGTCAACATACAATACGAGGACGGTGTTAGACAAAGGGGTGTCTTCTAAGTCAGGACGAGGGGTACAAACAACATTTAAGACAGCTGCGCAGTCATGACTTTACTCATCCTCCTCTGTAGGCAGAAGTGTGGCTGTGTTTAAAGTACTGCATCGTTTTACAGTGATGTCAGGCATGTCCAATAAAATTTAAGAAAATTTAAGCCACCTTTCTGCTGATAAATAAGAATCATTCTAACATTAATTTCTATCATTCCAGTAGGATGATAGAAACAGAATGAGGAACAAAAACTGTCAGAGAGTTGTAGCCAACAACGTCACGTGACGCTAACACTGTTTTATCGGCTTCAGCAATAGCACGCAAACAACCATGTTAACCAGCTGTAACAGCGTCGTTTACTGGAATAATAAGCCACAGATCGCATTTTTGTCACCATGACATTGCAACAAAACAGATGACATGAAACCAGATTTTTCATCCCATTTGAATAAATGGTTTGTCAGAGTTTGGAAAACGCCAGCACCGGTGCAGAGGACAGGGCTGCTTTCAGAGTAGAGAAAGCCAGTTCTGCCTCAGACGTCCATGTGATTTTACCAGCAGCTGCTAGTCCCCGTCCGTGTATTAAAGCAGCCAACGGAGATTCAAGCTCGGAGTAGTTTGGAATGTGAGCTCTGCAGTAACCTGTCATACCCAGAAATGACATAATTTGTTTCTTTGTGATTTGTGATTTCTTTGTGATGTCTTTGTGATTTCCGCTGAGGTGACAACTTTTTGCTTTCATGTTAAAGAACATGGCCCAAAAATGTGACTTCCTCCTGCACAAACTGCATTTAGATTTTGAGACTTTATGGCCTTTTTGATAGAGATGTTAAAGCTATTTTAACATGTCTGTCCGGTATTGATTAGCTGATTCGGTACAGATTAACAAATCATCAATATATTAAATGAGAAAATTTCCACAAGTCAAAGTCAGGTCCGTCAGACACAAGGGAAGTACCATGTAAGTCATCTGAATCATTATGTCACTGTCGGGTGTCGCAGCATTTACTGCTGAGACAAAATGTTAAGGCACAGGAGCAGCTGGAAGCTTCCATTCGTATGCATACAAAGATTTATCTGGGGCCCAATGTACTGCCGTAAAGTCAGAGTCCTGAGTGTGAACCGTCAGTCCATCAGAGGTTGAAATGATAATGTCCAATCTACACATCAAAGCTCTATCAATAAGATTTAAAGGACACAGAGGAGAAACACTTTAAAAGAAACAGAAAAACTTTCCTAACTGAAGCTGAGACAGAATAAACATAACAGCCACTGAGCTTTGGTTGTTCCTTAATACATTTAGCAGATAACAGTGAGTTGCACCCGAGTCAACAACAAAATAAATTTCTTCATCTATAACCAGCATTGAAAACATTTTAAAGGCATTTTTTTAAAAGGACAGGGGTCTCTGTGTGGAGATACGTGTCTGTTGTAACAGCTGTGGCACATTCTAAGTGTGTGATGGCCTCTGTGAGCAAACTATGTGTATCAGTAGAAGCAGGAACCATTTCAGCATTCAGACACAGGTGTAGCAGTGTGTGTGTGTCTGAAGCCTCACGCCCCTTGGCAGGTCCCTTCTCAACGAGGTTGGCCTCTGGATCCAGGGTCCGATCCCCCACCTGTCAGTTGCTGGCACCAGGCTGCTGCAGTTCCAGCGGGCAGTCGTTCTTCCAATGTCCCAAGTGTCCACAGTTGTGACATGCATTAGAATGAGACCACTGTCCACGAACACTGCCTCTGCCCTTGCCTGTATGGCCACGTCGCCGATGGTTAGATCTTCCTCGCTGAGATCCATCAGAAAACAGGATTAGGGCAACCTTGTGCAGATCAGTTTCTCTTCTTTTTCTTTCCTCCACTGATGACATCACCGCTGAGCAGAGCATGTCTCTTTGAATCAGCCAGACGCAAAACTTGACTCCAGTCTCCAGACAAAGTTTACTTTCTGCAGCAAACCTTTCTCCTTCCTCTCTGGGATTAGGGAGAAGGGCAGCGCTGGCCTGGATGTCAGCTGCAGTCCTTGGTCTAAACATGGGCTTCATTCGCTCCTGTCACCTCCAGCATGGGGAATTGATGAATCTGTCCTTGGTTTACTCGCTGTTTCCCATTTCTCTGGCATGCGAAAAGCAGAGAGGTGTGAATAAAGGAAAGTTCTGGATTTGAAATGACTCTTGTCTGATCTGCCTTGGGAGTGACAGGTTCTGAAGAGGGAGGGATCCTCCCATAGTTTTCCACCCGCTGCTCCGTCAGAGCCGCCCTGCTTGGTGAGCTCGCCTCGCTCCCAGCCTCGCCTCGGTCCGCATGCTGTTGATCAGGTTGACGTCTTCTCTGAGGGGGACAGGAGGCCAGATCCGGGTCAGCCACCTGGAGGACCTGCAGCTCGGCCTGCAATCCACCATATGGACAGGAGGGTGAAGCATCACTAAGTCTATATGTAATTTTGAACAAGGGGTCATCAGCAGCACAACCAGTATTGTCACGTCTGTTACCCATGTCACCAGAAAAATCCTTTTCCCCTGCCATCTGTTTCAATTCAGACTTTCTCTCCCTTCTTGTAGCTTCTGCACTCCATTCATTCCAAAACTTTACCCATTTTTCCCTCTGATCTAAATCTTTGCTAATCTTTTCCCTACTTTTCTTTTTTCTCCCAGTTTTATTCCATCAACTCTTTCACCTTATTTAACTGATTTATACTTATAAACTTAGAAACCTATTGTACTTATAAACTTATTATAATTTATCTTCCCGAATTAAAGCACATTCAACACAATCATCTCCACTTTTTGCCCTAATAATTTTATATATTGGAGAGTCTAGAGGAGGGGGAGACACCCCCGAGGCCTTTGAGGTTCCGGAACCCATTTTTTACTACAGGCGGCATGTCTGCCCGTCCTGGCTTTCTCCTTTATGAGGTGTAGAAATGCTAAAACCACGCGCAAAACCCTTTGTCTTGCTTGGTCCTGTTGTTGCCAATAGACCAGCCCTGTTCTCCAGACAGGGTCAAGCACTCGCGCTGATGTTCCCACTCCAGAAATAAGTATTAGGAGATGATGGTTAATGTGCAACAAAATGGTTTAGAGCAGTGTCTCACTCAGAAATTACAGAAGTTTTTTTTTTTTTTTGATTCGGATCTGATCAGCCAGGAGCTGCGGGCAGGTTCCAGGACTCCCCTTATTTCAATGAAGGTGGACTGAAGATGGGTCTTCAGGCTGGCAAAGCATCCTTATCCCTCACCACGCAGTCCTCCTGGCATGTTGGATCCTGCCGACAACGCCAAATTGTAATGGATATTAAAAATGATCAATTAAGTGAGCACACCACTCATGAAAACAAATGATGCATCGTTTGTTTCTAAGTTATTTATTCAAAGGCATGAGCGTTTGAATGTCTCTGTCCCCTAACGCAGTCAGGAAACAGAACAACGAGAAAAAGAACACACCAAACTTTTATACATTTCTGGATGAAGAAAGAATGTGGGAGTTATCTTCAAGGGAGTGAAACCACTGGTACGATCCAGTTCTTATCTAACTCGACTCCCCTCCTCTGTCCTTGGGAATGAAAACACAGTAGTAAATCTGTAAGCATAACAGCTTTTTTCACACAGGAAAGTTACGCAGGTGCACACAGAGAAGATATGATCAGAGTTACATACATCAATAAAAATGTTCACAACAGCACCTATTTAGGTGTATTTACATCACAGACTTGTTATCAGTGTATCAACCCTCCAGACCACTCGGGTCTTCTGGCTCCAGCCTACTCTGCATACCTAGAACCAGAACTAAACAGGAAGAAGCAGCTTTTAGTTCCTATGCTCCATTTATCTGGAACAAACTTCCAGAAAACTGTAAAAGTGCGGAAAGCCTTAGTTCCTTTAAAATCAAGATTAAAAACACATGTATTATTATTTATTGATTCCCTATGAATACAAACCCCTCTGTAACCCTTGTCCCGATATGGAAACAGAGAAACAGGCAATAAGTGATTTAAAACAATAACTGGATTGATTTGTGTCTAATATACATATACACTATATATATATATATATATATATATATATATATATATATATATATATATATATATATATATATATATATATATATATATATATGAAAGAAGGAAAGAGAGAGAGAAAGAGAGAGACTGCCTGAACGGGTCAATTGTCCCAGGCTCAGGCCAGTCGGGGACCCAAACCTGACACTCTGACCATTTGCAGCAGCTTCACTAAAGTCTCCTCATCTGTGTCACGGCACTTTGCTGCTCCCCCTCCCCTTTTAACACAGAAACAACCATGCTGCTGCTGCTTAGACTCGGAGAGAGAGAGAGCGCAGAAGCAGAAAAACATGAAGAGGGAAAGTTGTGCCGTTTGGCTTTATTTTAATACCGTAAATGAAATAATTTAAAAAGCCGGTTAAATTCAGTGGAAACATAACAAATTTATATAAGCACGTGAAAAACCATGAGCAAGAAAAAGCCGAGCGATAGAAACGGAGAGAGGAGACGAAACTTCTCTGATTGCCCCGACAGACCCACAGACTGACATCACTGACTGAGGCGTTTCAGTCCTCCAGAGAACATCCAGCTAGATTCAATTCAATTCAATTCAATTTTATTTATATAGCGCCAAATCATGAAACATGTCATCTCAAGGCACTTTACAAAATCAAGTTCAATCATATTATACAGATTGGGTCAGATTATACAGATTGGTCAAAATGTCCTATATAAGGAAACCAGTTGATTGCATCAAAGTCTTGACAAGCAGCATTCACTCCTGGGGAACCGTAGAGCCACAGGGAGAGTCGTCTGCATTGTACATGGCTTTGCAGCAATCCCTCATACTGAGCAAGCATGAAGCGACAGTGGGAAGAAAAACCACCCATTAACGGGAAAAAAAAACCTCCGGCAGAACCGGGCTCAGTATGAACGGTCATCTGCCTCGACCGACTGGGGTTACAGAAGACAGAGCAGAGACACAACAAGAGAGACAAAAAAGCACAGAAGCACACATTGATCTAGTAATCTGTTCTACAGATCAGAGTGGTCATCTTCAGCAGCATTTCATGTTGACTTTCAAAGTAGATATTATCTATCATATGCTACTGGAGCCCATACAGAAAATGTAATTAAGACTTTGAAAGAACCCAGCATATATATCCTATTAAAATGTGTTATTTAAGATAAGATAACATTGGCTAATGATTTATTTATCCCACGACGGGGACATTTATAGGATTAAAGCAACAGGCAGGTGCACACAACACAGACAAAATTACATAAGGATTGAAAGATTTAAGAAGTGGATTAGGAAAAAAACACTATGAACATAACATCATTATTATTAGTAGTAATATTATTATTATTTAATTGTAATAATAAAATAAAAATCACATAACCCGAAAGGTCAACAGTTTCATAAAACATGAAGCTTAAATGTCAAAAGTATCGGTATCGTATTGATATCGGCGATACTCACTGTTGTGCCATGTCAGGACGTGACAAACTTGCATTAGTTCGGGACATGACGGACTGCATTTCCCATGATGCAAGGTGGTCAAAATGGCCACCAACTCCCATCATGCAACTCGGCCCAAAATGGCCGCCGCCCCTAACGACGGATAGAGAGATAACGTTACTAGGGGGAAAGGTATTTATTGCGGCCGAGGACCAAAATCTGCCTTCTTCACTGGCGCGCTGCCAACCCGAGAAGACACACAGCTGTTTCACTTCGTTGGGGCAACCCCACCCCACGTGCTCGATAACTCTTTGCTGGTTCGAAGATTACCGAAGCAAAACTATTCCCTGTGCAGACACAGGAGGTCGACTCTAAAAGGTACTTTTAATTCCCTCTGATCAAATACTGGAAGCCGCCTTATCTCCCAGTGATAGAAAGAGGACTACGCTTTGCTGGGCCGAGCAAAGCGACTGTGAGCCGAAGGTCTTCATCCTGTCCCCGCTGCTGCTCGTTCCCGTCGAGAGGCATTCAGGACGCCGCGTTATCCGGAGCGCTCACGGACCCACCGGGACTTCACTCGGATTCACCTCAAAGTAACGGGGTTCTCCCTTTTTATTTATTTTTCACCCACACCACAGGGTGTCTAGAAGTGCCTGGGCAGATGTAGGAACTTTGTAGGTGTAGGTTAATGCTTTTATTCCACGACGAAGTTAGAATTATTTTGCTGAATATTTTCTTTGTATGTGCATGCATTCGTGAAAGTGACTTGGCTGTTGTTTAATTGTGTGGTTCGTGGAGACTCCGCCGTGAGTCGATTCTTCAACCTTTCATCCTCTTTCTCTCTCTTTGTTCCATCTTTGCTTTGCTTATCAGTGCAATCTTGTTGTCCGAGCTCAATTCGCGGTCTTTGCTTAAACTCTCAGTTAGCCACGCCCTCTCGAAGCGAGGCATTACCCCATCACCGTAAGCGTGGTTACATCATTAGGACCTCCCCTCACGCTTCACGCAAATTGGTAGACCATACGTCATCGTAGCAGCCATCTTGGGAGGGTGTCGGATGACTGGACTGTAGGGAGCTTAGCTGATAGCTCTATAAGACATCAAAGCGTCCGGTGGGACTCTCAGAGCTGTTCTGTCTGTCAATGCTGCTACGTCAAATGCCGATGTTCTGAGTGTGGTTTAAACAACCGTGAGCTGAACTAAGATTTGCTACCTCTCATTTTAATCCATTTGTTTTCTTTTTCTTTTGTTTTGTTTGTTCTTTTATTTCCACATATATTTTGCATGTTAGTTAGTAGTGAGTAAGATTTCCAAAGTCGTTGAATCAGAGGATTACTGTAACAGGGAATTGCTTTTGGTTTAATAAAACAACACTGCGGAATAGAAATTGTTTTGTGTACAATCTAATTCACAGTTGCATGGCTATTCAGAATTCAGAGCTAACCTCCTTTGGAGTTAACATCTGATATTAATACAGAGACATATCATTGGATGGTGATAAGGAATAAGGATTTAAACTCTAATTGCAGTTTTATATTGGGGTTCTCACAGTCTGCCGGATAAATCTCGTCGGTTAAAATCCGACCAGATCATTTATTCCAGCATAAATGAGTTCATAACAGCTAGTTAATTAATGCATTAGTAGTATAAATCATTACAAGCTTTTAGCTAACATCACCACCATTTGAACTATATTTGTTATAGCTAAATTTCGAGTTGAATGACTTATTATTTAAATTATAATACCAAATTATAATTAATTATAATAATAAGCATATTCAAACTGCTTCTGGCATAACATCACCCTGTATTTACTTCAAATCGGATCGATTAAAAGTTCCCGGTATTGCACACCTCTAGGAGGCAGAAAGAGTCTTCCCTAGCGAGAACAGAGACAGTGCAGGTGGAGAGGCTTACTGCCCAATAGTCTGAGCATAGTCGCTGAGAGATGGATCACACAATTTCAATGATGCCGCGTTATGGCCAACAAAACTGACTGATTCTGATCGAATGAATGTTGTGCGATTAATGGCAAAAAGGAAGCCTTTCTCAGAGATTCAGAGGGCAGAGAATTCCCAAAGTATCTAACATATTCTACTTCCTGCAATGGAAGGGAAAAAATTGTTAGGGACTGGCTAATATACAGCAGGTCAAAAAAGGCCATATTTTAGCTGCAATGCTTGTTGTTCTCTTATGAAGAAAAGATCAACTAGTGCACTAAATTCAATAGTTGGGTTGAAAATATCCAGTATAAAATACAGAGATTTCCAGGGCATGAACTATACAGTTAAGTTGACTTTTTTTTGGTGTTTGTGTCTGGTGGCAGCAGGTGTATAGGGGGGGCCCAAAAAGACTGTGTTGTCCCGAGCCCTAGCAAAGCTGGCCGGCCTGAAGGTGTATCTAGCAGGTTTGCCACTTCTTGTAGGTTAACTAAGCCTGGTTTATCACTTCACCATGTTCTTAGTATACACCCCCTTTGCCTGAACTTGGTTGTGTACAATTTTTCATTACATTACTTGAGTACATCTATTGTTACAGTAATTTTCATACTTAAGACATTTCAGATACTTTAAGACTTTAACTCAAGTAACATTTCAGTCAGTGACTTGAACTTTTACCAAAGTCATATTTTGGAGAACACTGGGTGTTCACTAACATTGACCTAGGTCAAAGTTAGTGATGGAGGAGAGGAACCAAGAGAGAGGAATCGGAGAAAACAAGGAGGAGAGAATTGCAACGGATCCAAGAGAAGGAAACGAGTGGCAATCAGAAAATGTCTCTGTCTCCTTGCTTCACATCATTTATGTCAGTAGAGAGAAAATTCAATTCAGGCCGAACGTTTTATTTACAAGATTAAATTGAGTGACTCGGTCTCTCAATTGATCGCGCAGTGCCTACAAACAGCGCTGCCCATGGTGCTGTGACTGAACCGCTAGAACCACTGAGGGGCATGAAACGCCCGCACCGCTGCCGCTGGGGGTAAAATTGGTAGACGCGGTTTGTTGACTATGCTCATGCATACTTTTCATTGTGATTCAGACAGGAGTAGTTAATTTTAAAGATGCGGTTTTAGCGCGTATTAAGACCAGAACAGGGAAACCGGCCACCGAGGCGGGGGCTGTGGGGTGTTGAAGGGTTTTGCCATGGGCGAGTTTACCTGCTGAAAGTAACTGCTGAGGAAAATGCTTTTTATTTCTCTGATTAATTAACAACATCTTTATGGAGCGCTCTGTTTCTGTTACTCCATGCCGCTCTACCAAAGTGATCTCACTTGGTAGAATAATCCACCTCTGTAAGAGGTGGATTAGGAAGAAACCACTATGAACCTTATTATTATTATTATTAAATTGTAATAATAAAATAAAAATCATAAAAACAACAAAAGGTCAACAGTTTCATGATACATCAGACTTAAACGTAAAAAGTATTGTATCGATATCGGTGATACTGACCCTGTATTTACTTGGTATCGGATAGATTAAAAATTCCCGGTATCGCCCATCTCTAATTAACAGGAAGTGGAGGAAAGGCATCTTGCATATATAAATCAAACAGAGCACTATGGTGAAAGCAGTAAGGCTCCACTTTTAAAAATAAAATCTGTTGGGCTCTTTTTGGCATTAAGACAACAATTCTTAACGCTACACAGACAGACAGGACACACAAAGAAGAACTCGAAATGGCCCTGGTGGCCCACAGTTCTTCCTAGTTTCCTGTTCCCTGTTCCCCAGTAATGCTGGGGTTAGTTCAACAATAAAAATGGCCTAGGCCATCTGAACCAATTAATCATCATCATGTGTCAGCAGGTCAGCAGGATCTTTGAAAAGAAGCTCTCTCCACATTCTTCTGTCAGCTACAATCATTTCACTATTACACAAAAACTGTATGCGTCTGTTTAGGGACAAGTGTGATTGTCTCCACCTCAGAAATTGATACATCTGTTTTTTTAGGAATTAGTATGACTTAGACAACTTTATTGTCATTTTGTATATACAAAGTGAATACAGAATGAAATTTTGCTGCATACAGCATACAACAGTGTAAGGGATTACAAGTGGAATAGGCAGTATTACAATATAAAGTGCAGAAGTGATCAGAATGTAACTCTACAGGAGAATAAAAACAGTGTGCAAAAACAGTATACAGAAGAATGTTCAGCCATTGTTTATGTGCAAAAAATAACGGTGCAAAAAGGCAATAATGGTGCAAAAAGGCAGATGGATAATGAGAGTTCAGCAATATTTGTAGTGCAAAAATAATGATGCAAATGTGATGCAGAGTCCAGTTCAGAGTTCAACAGTCTTATGGCAACAGGGGAAAAGCTGCTGCAGAACCTGGTGGACCTGCAGCAGATGCTGCGGAACCTCTTCCCAAAGGGCAGGAGGGAGAGCAGTCCATGTTGGGGGTGTGAGGGGTCTCTGATGATGTTACAGGCTCGGGACACACAGCACTGGGATGAAATGTCCTTAATGGAGGGGAGAGGAACCCCGATGATCCCTTCTGCTGTCCTCCTCACGTTCCTCCAGTCGGTGGCCTCCACACCACACAGAGAGACAGCTGGTCAGAGTGCTCTCTATGGTGCTTCTGTAGAAGGTCGTGATGATGGGCGAGGCCAGGCGGGTTTTCCTCATCCTCCTCAGGAAGTACAGGCGCGTCTGTGCCCTCTTCACCAGTGACGTGGTGTTCACAGAACAGTTGAGCTTGTCCGTGATGTGCACCCCCAGGAACTTGGTGCTGCTGACCACCTCCACAGCTGAGCTGTTGATGAACAGTGGCGCATCGCAAGGCCGGTTCTTCCTGAAGTCGTCGATGATCTCCTTCGTCTTCTCCACGTTCGGGACCACCAGCTGCTCCACCTCCTCTCTGTAGTCCCGGTCGTTGTCGTCTCTGATCAGGCCCACCACCGTTGTGTCGTCTGCAAACTTCAGGATGTGATTGGTGGTCAACCTGGGGACGCAGTCGTGTGTCATCAGGGTGAACAGCAGGGGGCTCAGGACGCAGCCCTGAGGGGAGCCCGTGCTGAGGGTGATGACATCAGAGGTGTTCTGTCCGACCCGGACCGACTGGGGTCTGTTGGTGAGGAAGTCTAGCAGCCAGGCCGGTAGTCATTAAAACAGGTGACTTGAGGTTTCTTCGGCACTGGAATGATGGAGGCAGACTTAAAGCATACTGGCACTGTGGTTTGGTCCAGCGAGGTGTTAAAAATGTCTGTGAGGACACCAGCCAGCTGACCTGCACACTCCTTAAGACACCCACACAGGTATGTTGTCGGGACCTGGGGCCTTCCGCGTGTTGACTCTCCTCAGAGTCTTCCACACGTCAGCTGTGTCAAGGCGGAGGACCTCTTCTTCCTCGTGGGGAACAGCCTTCACTGCTGGAGTGTTGTTTAGTGCCTCAAACCTCCCAAAGAAGTTATTTAGTCCATTGAGGAAGTCAGGATTTTCTGTCTGTGTTTCCGCTTCGCTAACCTGATGGCATGGTTCAGGTTGGCTCTCGCTGTCCTCAGGGCCTCCTTGTCGCCAGACTTGAAGGCTGAGTTTCGCTTTTAGCGCTTGACAAACCTCCTCAGTCATCCAGGGTCGTTGGTTGGCTTGGGTGATGATGTTCTTTGTGGTGCTGACATTCTCAATGCATTTGTTGATGTAGGCTGACACAGTCATGGCGTACTCATCAATGTTTATCTATTTGTCATATGTTGCTGCAGCTTTGAACATGTCCCAGTCAGAGCACTCAAAACAGTCATGAAGCGCCTTCATGGCCCCTTCAGTCCACACCCTTGCCTGCTTCACTGTAGGTTTAGCTCTGATCAGCAGGGGCCTGTAGGCAGGAATTAGCATCACACAAAGGTGGTCTGAGGATTCGAGGTGAGGGCGGAGGGCTGCTCTTAATGGGCCTTTTATATTTGTGTAAACTAGGTCTAGAGTGTTTTCTCTCCGAGTAGCAAAATCCACGTGTTGGTAGAAATGAGGGATAACAGTTTTCATTGTTAAAATCCCCAGCACTGATGAAAACACCCTCCGTGTGTGCAGATTGCAGCTCGGAGATAGTCTGATAGCGCTGGGAGGCACGTAAAACACTGTGATGTTGACAACAGTAAACTCTCTGGGCAGGTAAAAGGGTCTGCAGCTAACAGTCAGGAGCTCTATGTCCGGAGAGCAGTAGCTTGTGACTATTCTAGCATTTTTGCACCAGTTGTTATTTATGTAAACGCAGAGTCCGCCTCCTCGGGTCTTACCGCCGAGTTCTTTGTTTCTGTCGAGCGTTGAAAGTAGCTAGCCCCTCCAGGCTAACGGTGTTGTCCAGGATTGATGATGTAAGTTTGTTATCCAGTGAGCGGACATTGGAGAGCAGGATGGATGGAAGCGGTGTTCTTTAGGGGTTAGCTTTTAGCTTAGCTGTTAATCCTCCGCGACAGCCGCGTTTTTTTCGGTCGGCTGCACCGCTTCCACTTGGCCCTCCTCCGGCGTGAGATGCTCGCCGAGTCTGCTGCGTCGTGGGCCTCTGGGACGTGCTCCCGGAGCACTCCGAAGCCGTGTAAACAATCAAGCGTAGTTGTGGTTAAGAGTCCAGAAACACAACATGACCGTAACTCCAGCAGGCACTGGCGGTCAAGTACTGAGCGGCCGGGTTGATAAGTAGTTTGTAGCGAGTTTGGCGGCATTTTTTATGAAAAATATGCTTATCCAACACTGTTGTTGGATAAAAATATGCTTATCTATTTTTATTTTTAAATGAAAATGAAAAATCTTGTTTGATGATTTACATGCATCTCATGCGTCTTTGGCGAACAGAATGATGGACATTTTCATCTACATGTAGCTAAATGTGTCTATTTCTTTGTATGAATTTATACAAAATAAAAGTTCAAACTCATGAAAAAACATCAGGGTTAATGCACCTTGGGTTAAAGAGAACTAAATGGAGTTTTATTATAGTGGATTTGGGGTTGTTTTAGTACTGTTTTTATTGTCGGTTAAAGACGTTTTTGTTACTGTTGTTACAGCCAGTGGCTTTCGTTTCTCTTTTCTCATGGTATATAAATTCACATGCAATTGCCGCTTCCTGCCAGCTAGCTCCGCTCTGGGATCTTGATGCAGACCTTCTCCTGGGTCATTTCCTGTATTTTCTCCTCTTCTCCGGGTTGGATACTCACTTGAGTTGCTCCACTTATCCTGAAAGAGACCTCCTTATTTGAACTGGCACTCCTTTACAGACACAGCAGTGTTTTATTGAGCAGCTAGTCTCTTTCCATGGTGTTTTTTTGTTGATAACCGGTCTTGTTACGGCACTCTGTAACTTTTTAACTTAAATGTGCTACTAGTTCAAGCGATTAACCTTCGAAATTATGTGTTTTTTTCACTTAGTTATATTTAGATGTTCCTTTGTGTGGCCTTATGTCTACTTTAGTTTGTGCTTTAAGAGCTTTGAGTGCAGTTCTTATATGGATCTTTTTTAGTTTTTGATTGTGCTGTCTTGCCTAAATTTAACAATAAATCAGTGAACTCTCCTTTTTACACCTTTAACATGTTATCGCCCGACACACACACACACACACTTTTTCCCCTAGTTGAGTCTGGGTCGTAGCAGGTCAAAAAGGTGCATGGATTACCGCACACTTTCACAAAATGTTGTTTTATGTACATGCCTAGTTGGGTGTTAAACATTGTGTTTGAGCCCACCGGACATGTATATAGCTCTACAAAAGGGAGTGGGAGTGAGTTACCCTATAAAGCCAACTCCCTCTCCAGACTTTGTCATTTTGCAGAGTTTCCATTCACATGGAACTCTAGTCAGGATTCATCTGTTTGAATGTGTCAGATGTTACTTTTTGTTACCTACAGAACAAAATGCTGTTTAATTTAGATTTCATTAGACAGCTGAGTACCACTTTCTTAGGTTTATCCCCACTGAAAATGAGCAGTCCCGAACTTGGGTTTACCTCAACTTTCTCATGTTCTCTTCATGTGAATTGTGTGTCTGCAGCTTATCAGGCTGTCTGGTCTCCAAGAAAGGCTGTGCTTATCTGCCCCAGGCTCTGAGCTCCAACTCCTCTCATCTGAAAACGTTGGACCTGAGCTACAATCATCCAGGAGACTCAGGAGTGAACCTGCTACCGGCTGGACTGAGGGATCCACACTGGAGACTGGAGGCTCTCAGGTATGGAGGAACCTTCTGCAGGTGGAGAGAAGGTTTGATAGAGGAGGAAGAGGGAGAAATGTTTCCACTGCTGTCTAGTCAGTCTGTCAAAAAAAACTTCAAAATGACTGTCAAAAAGTCATTTTGAATGGACCAGGGAAGATTAAGATGCAGCAGAGAAAGATAAACATCTCCGTCTGTCCCCCCCTCCCCACAAAAAAAAAACAACAACCTCTGGCTAGTATCACATTATGATGATGGTGGCTATTGACAAAAGAATGTATTAAATGTTATCTGTTGAGTCAATTTTAGAACTTGTTATTTCATATAAATTTTATTTACATTACCCCAATTCACAGCACTTCATCTCCAGGCTCTTTCCAAAGTCAAGTTTAATCAAATCCTCCAGATACAAAGGTGGAAAGTCCTGCTGAGTAAGCCCATAGGATCCGGAATTGTCACAACAAGGAGCGAAGAGAGGTAGAAAGTGTGGAGTGTTCTGGCAGAGATGAGTTGGCTGAGGAGGGTAAATATAGGCTGGTGAACAGGTGGGCTGAGCAGACCCAATTAGTGGCAACAGGTGGAGATGATCTAGGGCAGGGATTCCAAAGTATGGAGCTGCCAGTAGGGGGTGCACGAGCTGAAAAATGTAATGGCAGTCTGACAGTGTATTTTTTCCCACAAAATAAAGACGTGTAAATAAACATTTCCTTTGTAAAAAATAAAATCAAAAACTGTAAATTTAAGCAATAAATAAAAAATATATTGTAATAATTGGTATTAGACTTTATTGCTAAGTACTGTTGCACACTTACTGTTCATTTAAGTCAGGGTATTTTGGGGTTATACCAGAAGAAATTAGACTTAGAGATTTAGACTTGGACAACTTTATTGTCATATGTATGTACAGAGTGCATACAGAACGAAATTTCGCTGCATACAGCTTATGACAGTGAAATGAGATTGCAGTTGGAATGAGATGACATTACAATATAAAGTGCAGCGGTGATCAGAATGTAACAATGCAGGAGAAAAACAGTTTGCAGAAGAATGTTCAGCCATGTTTGTGGTGCAGAAATAATGGTGCAAAAGGCATTAATGGTGCAGTGCAAAATAATATGGTGCAACAAATACATTAAACGTTCAGTTGTTTACAATTGAAGTGGGTAATATAAGTTCTGCAACATTGGTAGTGCAGCATAATGATGCAAGTGTGATGCAGAGTCCAATTTAGAGTTCAACAGTTCAACAGTCTGATGGCAGCGGGGAAAAAGCTTTTGCAGAACCTGGTGGACCTGCAGCGGATGCAGCAAAACCTTCTCCCAGAGAGCAGCAGGGAGAACAGTCCATGGTGGGGGTGTGAAAGGTCACTGATGATGTTTCGGGCTTGGGGCACGCAGCGCTGAGATGAAATGTCCTTAATGGAGGAAAGAAGAGCCCCAATGATCCTCACTGCTGTTCTATTTCATCCCTCCTGACCGCCAGAGGGTGGTCCTGGAAGAACTGAATGTTCCCTTCGGGCATGCGCAGTTCGTGTAATCCGGCTTCACAGAGTCACACCTGTGACGCCAGATGACCACTCGGAAGCTATATAGCCTGGTGTCATCCTTGGCTCTGTTCCTTTTTCCTTTGTTCGCTATCTTCCCCGTTGTTTGACGCCCCTATTTCTTTTTGGAGTTGCGGTTATTCTCCGCCCTTCCAGGGCTGCAGCTGGTTGATCTGATGAAAGATTTCGGAAGGTAAGTTTGCTGTTTGTTGGTGACGGCAGCGTCCGTGCCCCCTCTCCCAGCTCACGGCTTCTTGTTACCGTGTTGCCTACAGCTTGGTGCTGTTTTGGTTGAGAACTGGTGACGGCAGTGTTTTCACCCCTACTCCCAGTGTGACCAACTTCATTTGCCAAAGTTTGAATATGGCTAACGTTGTTATCTACTTTGGTTTATTAGTTGTATACCTGGTGATGGCAGCATTCCGCCCAGTGTCCAAAATTAACTTCCTGATTCACCCGCCAAATCGGCCGGTAGATGTAAAAATCAACCGGCCAGGCATATTTATTACCGGCCAAAATATTAATCCTGACCAGACCTCAACTTTTATAAAAATTAAGAGTGAGATTATGTTTATTTTCGGGAGCGTGGTTGGGGGTGTGGCTGACTGGACCCTGGAATATAAATCTTTGTTTCTTGACTTTGATAAGAAACTATTGTAGTTGATTATAAAAGACACAATATGAATTATCAGATTCACATCCAGGCAATTAAAACACTACAGATTATCATTATTCTATCCATGTTGGTCTTATTTGTCAATGAGGCGGAGTTTCGTTAAGCCTATACATCCAAACATTTTCCCTCTGCTGCAACACTTAAAGCACGCAGGGTTTACGCTGTGTCTTTACGCATGATCCGGCTGCTGGATTTTACCCTGGTGCGCTGTGCGCGAGGGATAAACAGTGGGGAAAATGCATAAATAAAGACTGTAAAGGGATCCTTTAGGGAGGAGAGAAGGAATAATGGGTCTGAGCTAAAGCCCCCGATGTTACAAGTTAAAATGACCCTTTAAAGTGCGTACCTAAATTACATGTAACGTAATTTTGCGCACCTGAATTCAAGCGCAAGGAACCATGCCCACCGAAGCAGCACTGGTTCTGTGTCGTTAGAAACAAAACAGCATGAAAAACAGTTACTGACTCTCCTATTTTCTTTAATTGGGACATTTTGGTACGAGTGGAAGGACATTAAACGCAGTGTTTCATGTTTTAAAGGCTGGCCGCTGATAAAAGCCCCTGGCTACGAGAGGGTGAGGGGCAGTAAGAGCGGCGAAGCACAGAAACACAGCGCACGTACTTAAAGAAAATGCAGAATAAATCAGAACTATACTTATAAACAGATTAATTGGCGTTTTAGACTATATGGTTAGCAGATCTGTTTTCTGATCCAGCATGCAACCATGACTGGTTCTGAATGTGAAAGAATCTGAACCAGCTTCGTAGAAAGCGGGTCTAGACTAAGCTCTGGATGGACAGAGCTGTGAACGGATCACCCGCAGCCCAGATTGGTTTTTTATTTTTTATTTTTTTATTTTTATTTTATTTTGTACAAATATTTACTCGCCATGTGGCAGCTAGCCCTCTGAAATTCACTCGCCAAACAGGAAATTTACTCGTATTCGGCGACTGGCGAGTGTTAATTTCAGACCCTGGTTCCGCCCCCTCTCCCAGTGTGACCAACTTCACTTACCGAAATTGAAAACGGCTAACATTGTTAGTCTCCCCGGTTTATAGGTTTTATACCTGAGGACGCCAGTGTTTCCGCCCGCTCTCCCAGTGTCACCAACATCATTATCGAAGTTTGGATAGGGCTAACGTTGTTAGCTTCTTTAGTTTATTAGGCCCGAGCAGCGAAGCGCTGCGAAGGCCTATTGTATCTGTAGTGTTAATTATCATTATTCTGCCCTCCTAAAGAGGGGCCTTTTTGGGGGCTTTATCATTTTCAAAAACTCATCAAACTTTGCAGATGCATGGTGACTATTTAAAATTTTTGAGTTAGAAAAATGCCTCAACGGTGCCACCTAGAAATTTTCAAAGGACCCTTTGCTATTCACTTACTTCATCGTAGAGACATGAAATTTGGTACAGTTGCAGAGCTCAACAAGAAGCTCAGAATTTACAATTAATGTCATAGTGCAAGTATCACAGGAAGTTGGCCATTTTAGATTGAAGGTCGTAATTTGACCTCATTTTTGAGGTTTACAGCATTGGTATTTGATCGAACTCGTCCTAGAGATATTGAGCGATCGGCTTGTAACTCGGGCAGTCTGATCATAAGGCATGGCCAATCAAAAGTTATCAAAACGGTGAGTTTTTGAGCATGCTGAAGGGGCGTTAGCAAAGGTCAAAGTTCACCTATTCGCCACAAAAAATAAAAGTGTTATATCTCCTACACAGAAACACACAGGGGCACCAAACTTTCCGTGATTGATCATCATCACGTCTTCTACAATATCCAATGATCAAATTATGACATAATTTAGGCCACGCCCCCTGACAACAGGAAGCATTATGTTTTTCTGTAAACAGCCGCTATGTTACCCCTCTGAGCTAATCAACATGAAAATGTGTCCAGAGACAGAAGACATGTTGGTGTGTTGTGGATTCCAGCCCCAAATGGATTCGACGGAGCGTGGCGGCGTGGCAGTCACCTCAAACGCTGCTGTCATACGTCTGGCTCTGAATTCCACAGTTTTGGGCCGAGCTGCTTAAAATTCATTTGGATGCATCCTTGTCTAGCCCCCGACAGGAATCCATAACAAACTTTAGTGAGCGGGACTTAGTTTCTCTATAGCACCACCTAGTAATTTTCAAAGGACCCTTTGCTATTCACTTACTTCATCGTAGAGTCATGAAATTTGGTAGTTTTAGAGCTCAACATGACGCTCAGAATTTACAATAATGCCATAGTGCAAGTATCACAGGGAGTCGGCCATTTTAGATTAAAATTTATTTTAACCATATATGTAATATTTTTAAATTGACAGCATTGGTATTTGCTCAAACTTGTCCAGCAAGTGGCAGCAAGAGACCACAAATAAACCACAAACCAAGTAGGTCTTTGGTTTCCAAATATATTTAACCCTTTAAAGCCTGACCCATCAAAAAATAGGCAGACAATTCTATTTTTTTAGAATGTTGATGTTTATTAATCCTGAAAACAAAATCCAATTTTTTTTTTTGCCATATCCTCATTTTTATGATATTATTTTTGTATCACACTTGATACGGTAGGCGTTTGTTAGAACTTTTGGCTCACAACAATATGACTTATATATAAAAAAACAAATCTTGCCCATAACATCTAGAAACTAGAGAACACTTCAGGCAGTTTTTCCTTTAGTTCTTTTCAACCTACAACTTTTTACAGCCATTTATTTTGCATCGTGGTAGACACCAAAATTGTGTCTGTCATTGTTTAGGCAAAGATGCACTTTACACTTTTTTACAGTAGACATGTAAAAAGTGATTGCCAGTGCAGTGTTTGCATCTCTCTCTGGTTTCACATGTTGGAAAATGTCCAGGACCCTCTTTTCTCACATCAAGGGGCAGACTGCAGCTTGGTCTTTTACATGGTGGTGTTAGAGTCGCTTCCCAGCATCAGCCGGGGCCTTTCGCCGGAGATTATGGAATATCTGTGATAATACGTGGCAGAAAAAACAAAAACAAAAGGATAAACAGGAACAAATACTTAAAAATCATAAACTGTCAGATGCAACCTGTCACAGAGACATCATCAACCACTAAGTCATATAAACTGGGTTTATTAAATATTAGAAATCCCTTTTAATTAATGACTTTATTATTGACAATAATCTTGATGTAATGTTTTTAACAGAAACATGGTTACATGAATCTAATGAAGCAGCTATTCTGTTGGAGTCGACTCCTCCAAACTACAATTTCCTTTGTGAGAGCAGACAGCAAAGGAAAGGTGGAGGAGTAGCAACATTGTTTAATGATTCACTAAAATGTAAAAAGGTGTTTTTGGGAAAATTTGACTCTTTTGAACATTTGGCTCTCCAGGTAAAGAGCCCGGTACGAACTATGTTTCTGAATGTTTACAGGCCTCCTAAGTCCACATCAAACTTTTTTAATGATTTTAGTGACCTCCTGTCTGTGATATGTGTTGATTATGACTGTTTAATTATTGTAGGAGACTTTAACTTTCACGTTGACAACCCTGAAGACAGAAGTGCAAAAGAACTGTGTGACACACTTAGAAACTTTGGTTTAAGTCAACATGTTAAACAGCCAACACACAAACAGGGACATATTTTAGACTTGATCATCACTAAAGGTCTAAAAATTTCACAGGTTAATGTAACTGATGTTGCCCTATCTGATCACTTTTCTGTTACCTTTGAAAGCATCATTTCCAGTGACTCATTTAGCCAAAGGGACATCGTAAGAAAACGCACCATTAAGGACAATGCCACGGAAACTTTTATTCAAGCTTACTCTGATACTTCAA
The DNA here is from genome assembly GCA_037039145.1 of Fundulus diaphanus. Taxonomy (NCBI): domain Eukaryota; kingdom Metazoa; phylum Chordata; class Actinopteri; order Cyprinodontiformes; family Fundulidae; genus Fundulus; species Fundulus diaphanus. The sequence goes on from CM073121.1 coordinate 63,869,369, forward strand.
CCTTGGGCTGCAACTCAGTAGATGAGCTAGTAGCTAACTTTTATTCTAAAGTCTCAGACATCATTGACTGCATTGCTCCAGTTAAAGTGAAAGTTCTTTCCGGGAAGAAAAAATCTCCTTGGATAAATGCTCCAGCAGTTAGAGGTGAAAAAAGGGAATGTCGGAAAGCTGAACGCAGGTGGAGAAAGAATAGACTCCAGGTTCACTACGACATCTATAAAGAGAGACTTTACAGATATAACTTACAATTGAAAAATGCAAGAGAATCTTTCTTCTCTGAGATCATCAAGAAAAACAGTAATAATGCTTGTGTCTTATTTTCCACAGTCGACAGGCTAACAAATCCTCCTGTGTCAGTGACTTCCGAACTCCACTCCACCAGAGCCTGCAATGAATTTGCTAAATTCTTTACTGAGAAAATCCTAAAAATTAGAGGATCATTTTGTACTACCATATCAACTCCAGAACCAAAGCTGTATTCAGCAGGAACTATTTCTGACAAAATGTCCCATTTCAGCGAAATAAACCACAAAAGCTTAGAGCAGATCATTCAGCAGCTAAGTTCCTCCTCCTGCTGTCTTGATGTTCTCCCCACAGCTTTCTTTAAAAAAGTTTTACCTGGCATAGCGTCTGATTTGACTCAGATAATAAACACGTCCCTTCTGTCAGGTGTTTTCCCCCAGTCCCTAAAAACAGCAATTATCAAACCACTGCTGAAAAAGAACAATTTAGACAAACTACTACTCCAGAACTACAGGCCCATCTCAAACCTCCTTTATCAGTAGATTATTGAAAAAGCTGTATTTCAACAATTAAATACCTTCTTAACAACGACCAGCCGCTTTGACGTATTCCAGTCTGGCTTCCGTGCTCACCACAGTACAGAGACCGCCCTTATCAAGGTGTTTAATGACATCCATATAAATACAGACTGTGGAAGAACCACCGTGCTGGTTCTGTTGGACCTCAGTGCAGCATTGATACTGTCGATCACTCCATTCTGTTAGAGCGCCTGGAGAACTGGGTCAGCCTCTCTGGTGCAGCTCTCCACTGGTTTAAATCCTACTTAAAGGACAGGGAATTTTTTGTATCAGTAGGTAATTTTACATCAGAGATAACAAAAATCACATGTGGGGTTCCCCAAGGGTCCATTCTGGGTCCCCTCCTCTTCAATATCTACATGCTCCCTCTAGCTCAGATAATAAAAAATAACAACATCAGCTACCATAACTATGCAGACGACACACAGCTCTACATCACCATGTCACCAGGTGACTATGAACCAGTTCAAGCACTGAGTAAATGCCTAGAAGAAATCAATACGTGGATGTGCCAAAATTTTCTTCAGTTGAATAAAAACAAAACAGAAGTAATAATTTTTGGACCAATAGAGGAGAGATCAAAAGTTAGCACACAGCTTCAGCTGCTTCAGCTAGGAACCACTGATCAGGCCCGAAACCTGGGTGTAGTGATGGACTCAGACCTGAACCTTCAAAAGCATCTAAAGACAGTGACAAGGTCGGCTTTCTATCACCTGAGGAACATTTCCAGGATTAAAGGACTGATGTCTCAGAAGAATCTGGAAAAACTAATCCATGTTTATCTTTAGTAGAACTGATCACTGCAACGGTGTTTTCACAGGTCTGCCTAAAAAGTGGATCAGACAGCTGCAGCTGATCCAGAACGCTGCTGCCCGCGTCCTCACTAAGACTAAGAAAGTAGAACACATAACCCCAGTTCTAAAGTCCTTACACTGGCTCCCTGTATCTCAGAGAATAGACTTTAAAATACTTCTGTTAGTCTATAAATCCCTAAATGGCTTAGCACCTAAATACATCACAGACTTGTTATCAGCGTATAAACCCTCCAGACCACTCAGGTCTTCTGGCTCCAGCCTTCTCTGCATACCTAGAACACGAACCAAACATGGAGAAGCAGCATTTAGTTCCTATGCTCCACTTATCTGGAACAAACTTCCAGAAAACTGTAAAAGTGCTGAAAGCCTAAGTTCCTTTAAATCGAGATTAAAAACACATTTGTTTAAAATTGCCTTTGAATGTTCAAGTTAAACTGTTTTAAAATGTTCAATGTTCAAGTTAAACTGTTTTAAAATTACTTTTTTTTTTTCCTACATTCTATCCCTACTTGCTTTTATTCCTATATTTTAATCATGCAAAGCACTTTGCATTGTCTCTGTACTGAATTGTGCTATATAAATAAATTTGCCTTGCCTTGCCTTGCCTTCTGGAAAGGATAGTGGCTTACCACTTTTGATTTTGACCTTTCCTGCACTTGTGAGAGAAGTGCCAACCTAAAACTGAAATCTTTGCAGAGGCATGGGTTTTATTTAAGGGTTGTAGTTTCAGGTGATCTCTTCTGTAAAGGTTCCAAATATTGATGACTGCTACTGTAACAGTATGCCACCATATCTACAGGGGTTGGACAATGAAACTGAAACACCTGGTTTTAGACCACAATAATTTATTAGTAAGGTGTAGGGCCTCCTTTTGCGGCAATTCAGAATCAGTTTGTCTTGGGAATGACATATGCAAGTCCTGCACAGTGGTCAGAGGGATTTTAAGCCATTCTTCTTGCAGGATAGTGGCCAGGTCACGACGTGATGCTGGTGGAGGAAAATGTTTCCTGACTCGCTCCTCCAAAACACCCCAAAGTGGCTCAATAATATTTAGATGTGGTGACTGTGCAGGCCAGGGGAGATGTTCAACTTCACTTTCATGTTCATCAAACCAATCTTTCACCAGTCTTGCTGTGTGTATTAGTGCATTGTCTTCCTGATATACGGCACCTCCTTCAGGATACAATGTTTGAACCATTGGATGCACATGGTCCTCCAGAATGGTTCGGTTGTCCTTGGCAGTGACGCGCCCATCTAGCACAAGTATGGGGCCAAGAGAATGCCATGATATGGCAGCCCAAACCATCACTGATCCACCCCCATGCTTCACTCTGGGCATGCAACAGTCTGGGTGGTACGCTTCTTTGGGGCTTCTCCACACCGTAACTCTCCCGGATGTGGGGAAAACAGTAAAGGTGGACTCATCAGAGAACAATACATGTTTCACATTGTCCACAGCCCAAGATTTGCGCTGCTTGCACCATTGAAACCAACGTTTGGCATTGGCACGAGTGACCAAAGGTTTGGCTATAGCAGCCCGGCCGTGGATACATAGGCCACGCCCCATGACAAAAGGAAGTGTCATGTTTTTCTGTAAACGGTACCCCTCTGAGCTAATCAACATGAAACTGTGTCCAGAGACAGAAGGCATGTTGGTGTGTTGTGGATTCCAGGCCCAACTGGATTCGATGCAGCAGGGTGGCGTGGCGGCGTGGGGATGTCACCTCAAACGCCGCTGCCATATGTCCAGAATTCCATAGGATATTGACAAATTTAATGAAAAGTAACTTAAAATTCCCTTAAAAGGACAAAATTTTGAAAAGTCAAAAGGCTTATTTAATGCTTTGAGAACGTCTCTTCTATTCGGCTACAAAATCAACAAATACAGGATGATCTTTTAAGCTATTAGACCATTTTTAAGATGCCAATACATAGATTTTAAAATGGTGGGTCGTCACTGCCTCCAGTGCCCAAATGCATTAATTATTTTTCAACGGCTGTATCTCCTCTCTGCATCAACCGATCTGCACCAGATTTTTTGCGAGTCGTGGGGGAGCGCTGCCCAGTGCCTTCGTGTGTATTGCCCAGTGGATAGGCGGGGAAAATGCGTGACAGCTTCTGCCGTGGCTGGCGGCCGGCGGTGCGTGAACCCCTGCGGTGGCCAATATGCCGGAGCGGAGCACAATAAAGATTTAAAAAGAATTGTAAAATATATTTCTGGAGCTTGACTCAAAGCAAAACAATGTTTATATTTATTTGTAAAAATTTGTATATTCTATGTTGATCTTGTTTTTAAGTAATTTATATTTACAATAAAATGCATAATTTATTTTTTAGACTGGTTCCATATGAAAGGTTGAGAGAAATCTTGTAACTTTACTAAATGTGAATCTTAAGAAGATGGGGTTCAACAGACAACACCAACTGTCCCCTCAATCCAGTGCACACAATACCACAACAGAACTCATCACGCTCTACAGTACATCAAGAAAACTAAACCAACTAAAACAAGTTCACGAGTGCACATGAAATGAAGTTAATCCATATTTGTGTCAGGGTGTCTAAGCACTCTCCAGAATTTGACGTCTCAGCAGAGCCTGTAATAATTATAGAAAGTAACATTATAGTTGTTCTGCCTTTTGTTAAGACAGCAAGGAATTCATGTCGTGAATACATTACATAAATAAGATATTAATCAGAGTGAGACATCACAACTTTGTTAGATCTCTATGTGAATTACGTGAGATAGTGTGTGCTCTCACCTTAAAAAAAGATCTTTGACGTATTTTGCTCCGGTAAAAGCTGCTTTTCAGCGAGGGAGTTAGAGAAACTGCTTATGTTGATGCTGGATTTGTTCTACACGCTTCTGCCTTGGAAAATATTCGTCTTTTTACAAAAAGAATGTTTAAAGCCAGATTTGTGAATAAAGGTTATTCAGAGAACGCAAGAAAAGGAAGCTTTGTGTGGGGAACTTTTGTCCTAGCTGTCTAGCTGCATATGGCCGTGTGTTGTGAGGACAGCACAATAGTTTTATTGAAGTATAATTTTGGAGAAGTAGAAACAAGTATTAATTTCAAAAGGTAGGTAAAAAAGGAAAAAAGTTTTTACAAATCTTAAAATGTTGGATAGTCGTTATTTCCATCTTGCTGTGAAAATTGGTGAAATGTTATAATTTTTAATGCTTAGATATAAAAATGCAAGGCAATTACTAAAATTGCCTTTTGTTGAAAAAGTTTTTTGGCATGCCATACTTTATATTTATAGGTAGCCTAGATGTGCATAATAAAAGAGTGGAACTAAAACCTGGTCTAAAATTATTATGGAGCCTCAATTTGCTAAGAGTAATAACGTTAGATGATTATATCTTTACAATGAGATAACTGTCTCATAAAATGTGATAGTTTACTTGGTCTAAAGAGATGATGCAATTCAATGTTATTTATATAGCGCCAATTCATGAAACATGTCATCTCAAGGAGCTTTACAAAGTCAAAATCAATCAGATTATACAGATTGGATCAGATTATACACAGTGGTCAAAAGAAATTCCTATATAAGGGAACCAGTTCATTGCATCAAAGTCTTGACAAGTAGCATTCTCTCCTGAAGAAGCGTAGAGCCACAGGAAAAGTCATCTGCATTGTCCATGGCTTTGCAGCAATCCCTCATACTGAGCAAGCATGAAGCGACAGCGGGAAAAAAACTCCCCATTAACGGGAAGGAAAAATCTCCATCAGAATCAGAACCGGGCTCAGTATGAACTGTCATCTGCCTCGATCGACTGGGGGTTACAGAAGACAGAGCAGAGACACAAGACAGACAAAAAAAGCACGAAAGCACACATTGATCCAGTAATCTGTTCTACGTTAGATGGTTGTAGCGGGTGATCTGTCTTCCCTGGATGATGCCACAGCTAACACCAGACCGGGTGTACTTACTATTAAGAAAAAAGAGAGAAAACAAAAAGTTAAAAGCTGTAATGACAACAGTGATGCAAAACTGGAGAACAGTAGACTGGAGAACAGTAGAACTAGGTAGAGTGAGAAATATAGACCCTGATGTCCTCCTGTAACCAAAGCCTAAAGCAGCATAACTACAAAGGTAGCTCAGGGTAACATGAGCCACTCTAACTTTAAGATTTGTCAAAAAGGAAGGTCTCAAGAGCCAGCTGGAGAGACTGTTTCTAGGCTGGCCTGGGAACGCCTTGGGATTCCCCCGGAGTAGCTGGCCCAAGTGGCCGGGGAGAGGGACGTCTGTGCCTCCCTACTGAAGCTGCTACCCCTGCGACCCGACCTTGGATAAGCAGAAGACGATGGATAGATGGATGAAAAAAGGAAAGTTTTAAGATTAGTCTTAAAAGTAGACAGAGTGCCTGCCTCACGGAACAAAACTGGGAGTTGGTTCCACAGGAGAAGAGCCTGATAGCTAAAGGATCTGCCTCCCATTCTGCTTTTAGAGACTTTAGGAACCACCAGAAGACCTGCAGTCTGAGAGTGAAGTGCTCTGTTAGGAATTACGAAAGTTGGTACACAACATACGCATGTGGAATATTGCTAAAGTGTTACTTTAGCAATATTCCAATTGCTAAAGTGTTACTTTTACTTTCTTACTTTTGGGTGTGTATCCACAAATTTAGATGTCAAACTTTTATAAAAGCTGTCTTAATGCCAGAAACAAAACCCTTAAACACATGAAATAACAATAAACTTTAAATAACTAAAAAGGTTTTGTTAACTTTTCACATGAAGCTGGATTACCAGCTAGTAAGATACCTTTGATTAAATTGGTATACTAATGTTTAAACCAGGGGTGTCAAACAGACGGCCGCGGGCTGAATCCGGCCCGCCGAACGCTTTAGTCCGGTCCGGTGGCCAAATGCATTATCATTATTCAACGGCTGTATCTCCTCGCTGCATCGACCGATCTGCACCAGATTTTTTGTGAGTCATGGGGGAGCGCTGTCCCACGCGTTCGTGTGAATCGCCCGGTGGACAGGCGGGAAAAATGCGTGACAGCTTCTGCGGTGGCTGGCGGCTGGCACTGCGCGAACCCCCGCGGTGGCCAATAGGCCAGAGCGGCACTTGGCTGCGAGGGCCGATCGACGCCGCTTGCGGCTTTAATTAATTTTATACCTGGTGATGGCAGCATATCCGCCCCTATCCCAGTGTGACCAATTTCATTTACCGAAGTTGAATGCGGCTAACGTTAGTTTCTTTGGTTTATTAGTTTTATACTTGGTGACGGCAACATTTTCACCCCCTCTCCCAATATCAGCCTCCTTGTTATTCCAGCCTCTTTCGTTGTTCTGCTATAATTGGTGACGGCTCCGTACGCGCCCCCTCTCCCAATTTTAGCTCATTTTAATTTCTTAATTGGGCTGAGCTTTGTTGACCTTCGACATGGATGGCTCCCACTGCTGCAGGGATTGTGGGGCTGCCCTCCAGGCAGAGGATGGCCACAACCTGTGCCCTACCTGCCTTGGACGTGAGCACCTTGTGGAGGCGCTGTCTGAGATCCCCTGCATTAACTGTATTTTTATGCCCTATGCAGTGAGGGTGGCTCATTTGGCCCAGTTGTGCCCCCAGAAAGACTCTGACCTTCCGCCCGCTGGGCAGGTGGCTCTCCCCAGGCGTTCTAAGTGCAGCTGTCTCAGGGCCCCCCCTAGGAAGAAAAAGGCCATACTTGACCAGGGCCTGGCCACAAGGGTGGAGCAGTTGTCAGCGAGGTTGGAAGAGAATAAGTCTTTGTTGCAGACACGTCAGTCTGATGCCTCACTTCCAGTGGCTGGGCTCTTTTCCCCACCCATGCCTGAACTGGTCACGGAGGAGGACGTCATATCTCTGGCTGCCTCTGCTTCTCATTTTAGAAAAGAGGAGGAGGTAGAGTCCTCTCAGGCCTCTGAGACTGGTTAATTTTCATCCCAGAGTGCAGCTGGAGAGGCCAGTGATAGTGCCATGCAGGATGTCATGTCTATGGCCCTGAAGCAGTTGCAGCTGAAGGAGAGGTATCTGACTCTGGGAGTGTTTTTTTTTTCAGCCGCGGGCTCCCTTTTCTGTACCTCCATCACAGGACTACCTTAAGGAGTGGCATGCCTGTTGGCTAGAACGTTGTCACATCTCTCCTCAGACGGTCAATTGTTAAGTGCCATGCACAAGTCGGTGAAGGCCGAGCTGGACCCTATACTAGCAGTTGAACCCACTTTTGCTTCACTGATTGTGTCACCAAATGAAGCCCTGCATCCTGATATCCAATGCCCGTGGACTCAATTTTGGATTACAGATGACCTCCTGTGTAAGGCATACAATGCAGAAGCCCAGACTGCCCCCCTTGCATCTGTTCAGGACGCTGGTGGTGCAGCTGCAGCGGTTGGTTGTAGCGACGAAGTGTTACAGGCCTTTGCGCTGATGACCAGAGAGCTTGGCTGTTTCATGTATTTCCTTGTCCAAGCTCGCAGACAGGTCTGGCTTGCACAGTCCCCTCTGACCGAAGCATGCCGTAAAACCCTCAGGGGTGTCCCGGTCCTGCCAGGGCAGTTGTTTGGAGCAGTTGCCCTGGAGGCGCTGGAGCGGACTGCTCAGGCACGTCAGACTAGCCAGCAGCTATCTGGCCTTCACAGGAGCGTACACCCCTTTTCTCAGCGTTCAGGGTGCCCTGCTGCTACCCCTAGTGCTCAGCCACGGCCTAGGACTGGTGATAGACCTGGTGGTTCCTATCCCCGTGATGTGCGGCTAAGACCCAGAAGGGACTTTTGTGAGCCAGTCTCCCGCCCAGTTAGACAGGCCCAGGCCTCAGATCCTGGACGCCCCCCCCCCCCCCACCCCACCCCAGGGCTCCCAGGGGCCAGGGGGATAGAAGATGGTGCCACTGTGCCAGCTGTCTGACATTTTCATCAGCAGCTGAATTTCTGGGCTATTCACCCTGTAAATCCATGGTTGGTTAACCCATGGCTACAGGCTCCAGTTCCGACGGCCATCTCCGTTTAGCTCACCCACAGGGATCCTCCGGTATATTGGGATCCGGCTCGAAGGACGAATTAAATGTCAGGTTCAAAAACCTAAAACATTCAATAACAACACTAGAAGGAGATACAACAGAAGAGACTTGCTCCAGGATGACATTAACTATAGAGAAGAAAAGGAAAGTGATAGATTTATTTTAATCTCCTAACCTTAAAGAGAAATACCCAACAGACACAGTATGAGTTTTACAGACTTTTGTAAAAGGAGAAAGAACTTCACACCTCAGTATGTCAGTTTAACTCTAAAGATGCTCCTGCTTTGCAAAGTTTCTTTATTTCATAAAAGCAGGATGCGCACCATTGTTAGCGCTACAGGAAGAGCAAGACAACTTTTTATATGGACTCAACAGTTGTGTGAGCTGACCTGTGGGCTGACCAGTGGGTGCAGCTTCACAAAAAAGACTTCCCTTCATTATGAGAACTACTGAGACAGATCTTTCACACTTTCAGTACTTAATAAAAACATATGTTAACCACATTACATAAAATGGTAACAGATTATAAGTAAAATATAAGAATGGTAATAAAACCTTAACATGTACCTCCTGTTTATCATTTTATGTACACATTATACCTGCCATACATTGTAACTTATTCTATCAGAGATTTACCACTTGCTTGTGACATTTTCAGTAAATTCATCATTTAGTTACAACTTTTTTTTCAGGTTTTCAAGGTTTAGAGCATACAGATAGGCAGACAGAACAGATAAAAGCCAGATACACAGATCATACGTAAAACATTCCAGTCGACAAATTGTGTACACACATAACAAATGTGTACAAATGTGTCACATACATGAGAGTATATACACCCATTGAGGGGGTGACCGAGGTGAGAGTCCATGGAGAAGTTTGCTCAGCTTAATCTACTCTGTGAAAAGTGTTCCAGGAAGAAAAAAGTGTCTTTAGAGCCTTTACGAAATCTTTCCATCTGTATTGTCGCTTCATGATTGCTCAGTATGAGGGATTGCAGCAAAGCCATGTACAATGCAGACGACTCTCCCTGTAGCTCTACGGTTCCCCAGGAGTGAATGCTGCTTGTCGGGACTTTGATGCAATCAACTGGTTTCCTTATATAGGACATTTTGACCAATCTGTATAACCTGACCCAATCTGTATAATATGATTGAACTTGATTTTGTAAAGTGCCTTGAGATGACATGTTTCATGATTTGGCGCTATATAAATAAAATTGAATTGAAATTGAATTGAATTATTGTCCGTCACCCAAAGGTGAAATGAAGGGGGAACAGATGACCTCCAGTCCCTCAGGATTAGTCTCTTGGCAATAATCAGTCCCAGTTCTAATGGTTGCCGCATTGCAGAAGGTATAGTCCCCGGCACCCGAGGGCATCATGTTGTATGGGAGTCTTGTATGCCTTAGAGTACCAGTCAAACACTTTAGACCAAAGACCCGTTAATAAAGGACAAGACCAAAAAGCATGAGATAGCGTGCCTTCAGAAATGTTACACCTGTCACACGTTGGGGAGACAGAGGGATAGATCTTATGCAATCTGACCTTTGAATAGTGTAACTGATGCGTAATTTTAAACTGAATTAGCTGATGCCTGCTGTTTATTGAACACAAGTGAATTTTGGAAAGGCATCTGTTCCATAAGGGCTCATGGATTGTTATCCCTAGCTCGTTTCCCCAGGCCTCCCTGATTGTTGTGGTGTGCGTCACTGTATGGTCACCAAGTAGATTTACAATTCTTGTAATCAGATGTCTGGAGTCAGGGGGACTCCCAAGGATGTCAAAAGCACTGTGCTCCCGTGGAAGTGTCAAAGTTCTCAATTTTAGACCTAATGTAATGCCTGGCCTGCACATATCGAAAGAAGTGTGAATGGGGCAGATTATATTTTTCTTTCAATAGGCTGAATGATGCAAACTTATTGTCAATATACATGTCCTTAATCGACACCAACCCCTTTTCCCTCCAATCATGATAAGCTTTGTCCTGCCAGGGAGGCAAAAAACTGTGGTTAAAGCAAAACGCCGTCTGTGCTGATGTATTTGGTAGTGCAAGGAAAGACCTGATCTGATTTAGAATTCTTACTTTATGTCTTAACACGAAGCTTATATTTCAATAGCCTTCTGGTTTTTCAAGGCGGGCAAACAGCATAGCTGGTAAGGAGGAGTTATTCGCCAGATTGGATTCCATCTTGAGCCACAGAGAGATATTAGTTATTGAGTTACCCGGGGAGCATTGTTGCCAATACATTAATGCTCTGAGGTTGGCAGCCCAATAATAGTATTTAAATATAGGTAGGCCCAGACCTCCCTGGTCCCTTTGCCTCTGTAAATGCGCTTTAGAAATCCTGGCATTTTCCCTATTCCATATGTAGGATTGAGTGATCAAATCCAAGTCCTTGTAGAAAGTTGCTGTAAGATAAATAGGAAGATTTTGACATAATTCAATTCAATTCAATTTTATTTATATAGTGCCAATTCATGAAACATGTCATCTCAAGGCACTTTACAAAGTCAAGTTCAATCATATTATACAGATTGGGTCAGATTATACAGATTGGACAAAAATTTACTATATAAGGAAACCAGTTGATTGCATCAAAGCCCCGACAAGCAGCATTCACTCCTGGGGAATCGTAGAGCCACAGGGAGAGTTGTCTGCATTGTACATGGCTTTGCTGCAATCCCTCATACTAAGTAAGCATTAAGCGACAGTGGGAAGAAAAACTCCCCATTAACGGGAAGGAAAACCTCTGGCAGAACCGGGCTCAGTATGAACGGTCATCTGCCTCGACCGACTGGGGGTTACAGAAGACAGAGCAGAGACACAACAAGAGAGACAAAAAAGCACAGAAGCACACATTGATCCAGTAATCTGTTCTACATTAGATGGTAGTAACGGGTGAGCCGTCTTCTCTGGATGATGTCACAGTTAACAGAACGCCAAACCGGGTATACCTACTATGAAGATAAAAGAGAGAGAACAGAAAGTTAAAGCAGAAATGACAACACGTAATGCATAATTGAAGAACAGTAGAACTCTATAGAGTGAGAAAATTAGATCCTGATGTCCTCCAGCAGCCTAAGCCTATAGCAGTAAAACTATAAAGGTAGCTCAGAGTAACATGAACCGATCTAGTTATAAGCTTTGTAAAAAAAAAAGGAAAGTTTCAAGATTAGTCTTAAAAGTAGACAGGGTGTCTGCCTCACGGACCAAAACTGGGAGTTGGTTCCACAGGAGAGGAGCCTGAAAGCTAAAGGATCTGCCTCCCATTCTACTTTTAGAGGCTCTAGGAACCACCAGCAGTCCTGCAGTCTTTTTTATCTTTCCCAGTGTCCTGTCTAGCAATGTGGCAATGAGAATTGTTGTCTTATTGCCAAATAGAGCTCGACAGATGAAGTGGAGCAAACAGCTTTCGCCATAGTGCTCCACTTGATTTGTGCTTGTAAATAGCTTTATTATGATTCCTGCAGGGAGAATTTCAAATTATATGGACACTACAATGGGAAAGTAGGAGAGTAAAGGAAGAGCAAGAAGAGAAAAAAAAGAAAGAAAGAGAAGAGGTGAGAGAAAGAAGAGATAAAAGGGAGAGAATAATAAAACGTCCTCTGTCTGCTCCATCACCTGGAATGAGACGCAAAAAGAACAGCACAACCAACAGACATAAAGCAACAGATACAATCGAGTAACACCTTGATGCCATTGCTAAATCATATGTATTATTATTTAAGCTGACATGTGTAATGTGATACCTGAAAAAAGAAAGTGAAAGAAAATAAATAAATAAATAAATTACAGGCTTTCTGTATATAAGTTAACACTTAATACCTGGAACCCTGCACCTGTGGGAGTTTGTGAGAGTGAACTAAATTAGGTGAAAATTATCCAGAAGGAAATAGCTCGATAGTGGTTGTGGAGAACCAAAGGCCCGCCTCCCCCGAGCACAGAGGCAGGGGTCAGGGGACCCATAACCCCGGACTCCCAAAGGGGCCCCCAAAGCAGGGCGCCCAAGAGCGGCCATCACAGGAAATCTGCAACACCCCCCCCCCCCCACGAGGAAAGAGGAGAGACGACCCAGAGGAAATCCCCCAGCCACCGCAATGCTGACGCCCCCAGGAGCCATGGGGACGAGCCCGTGGGCTCCGCCGGCAGCCAGCCGCGCTGAAGTGGTCCCGGCCATGGGCCCTGAGGGCCAGAGGCCCCAGGGGCGCCCGCCCCCGCTGTGGGGGCCCCAGCTGACCCCCGGGGGGCCAGGCCCCGCGAAGACGCCACCGGGAATGGGCCGGTGCCCACCCGGGAACCCGCCCCAAACCAGAGGACCGTCAATGCGCCAGAGGGCGAAGGCGCCTGCCAGCGCATCAGAGGGCAGGACGTGGGGGGATGGGCTCCGCACCTAGCGGAGACTTGAGATGTTCTTGGGAGAGGGAGCGGACCGGACCCGAACCTGGGGAAAAAAAAAAAAAACCTCATTCACACCATCCCTCCCTAATGCCCCACTCACCACACACAGACTTACAAAAAAAGGACGCTGTACACACATTTCCACATAACACACACATTCAAAAATCCCAAGTGGGGGGGTCACCACAATTCAACTATACGACTGCCTGTGCCCGACCCCCGGCCCTGTCCCCGGACCAGACGCCCCACGGACCAGGCCCCCCAAAGAGGGGGGGCCAACACGACCCCTACGGGCCACCCAACCAGAACCCCCCTCACCCACTTAATACCTAATAAACCTCCTCCCTCCCCGACCTTACCCTGGCCACCCCTGCCCCCCACCCCTTTCCGGGGAGAGCAGAGGCGTCAGACCCGGCAAGCGGCTGGCTACCCACAGCAGCCCCCTGCCAAGACCCCGGACCCAGTGGCCCGCACCTCCTCCAGGCCCCAGACTCGGTGCCGCGATCGGAGATCGGGGTGTGCAAAAGACCTCCCTTTTGCACACCCCGATCTCCGATCTCCCTACGCCCGCTCAGATGTTGTGTTGTTGCATGTTGTGTTTAAAACTGGGAGCGCCGAAGAGGGTGCACGGCACAGCCTACCCCCCCCCCCCCCCGGAAGGAAGCTGGTGCCAGCGCCCTCCCTCCAAGCAACTACCCAGAACCCTCAATGTCTAAATGCGAGAGGAGGTGAAGGGAGCCATCTGAGGCGAGGCTCACACAACATAAGCCCCCCCCCAGATGTCTTCACCCCCACCCTCCCATACCGTGGCCTACATGAATGTGCGTTGTGAAAATGTTTGGAGTGAAAGTGTCTAAAATGCATGATAAAATTGGGAAGAGGGACGTCATCAGAAAGTGGCAACCTCCAGTAACGCCCTCTCCCCAAGGACCTACATGTGTGGCGGTTTGATGGAGCAGGCAGAGGGAGGAGTCCGGGGATGGGGAGCAAAGGACTGGGGAGCCAACCTAGGGACCCAGCTCCCCTACTGACTCCAGTAGGCACCCCCGCTCCCCGAAAGCCCCACCCAGAGAAAGGAGCCCCTCCAGCGGCACCACCATAGCCCGGGGGCCAGGGAGAGGCCGCAGGGCCCGCCAGCAAACCACCCACCAGGCCCAACACCTCCACCCCCCCCCCAGCCCACACACCAAGCCTACTGGTTTTACCCCCCCACCCCCCCACCCCAAAAAAATAAAATAAATAAAAGATGAATAAATAAATGAAAATAAATAAACAAATAAATCAATAAGATGGGGGATCCTGGCCAGCCAGCCCGCACAAGCCATCCCAAACCCCACCCCCCAGGCGAAACCCGTACCGGGAGACTACACGGACCAGGACCGGGACAGGGGGCCGGACACAAGCCCACCAGAATGTCCATTCCCCCCACCCCCACCCGTAGATCTAACCCCTCCCCAACACTAACATTCAAGCAACTCACCATACATTCGACAGTAGACATCCAGGCTGGGTTAGTCCCTCCTCCCCCTCCCTCCCCTCCCCCCACTAGCAGAATGCCGATCCAACAAAGGGGAAGAGCATCTGCCCTGAGATGTTAATGTCCATGCCCCCCTACCAGCTCAACAGGCCCCGAGGCCCCCCAGCGCACCAGAGGCCCCGCGCAGGAATAGACACCCAGGTGCGCGCCGGCCCAGACCCCAAGCGGCACACCCCCCGGAACCGGAACCCCCGAGGCCCCGCCAGGGACCCCAGGCCCCCAGACCCACCCCGGACCCACCTAGCGACAGCACAGCTACCAGGTCAGTAACCCACGTCCGTCACCGGGTAGCTCCCCAAGAGCGCCGCATGCGCATCTCAGATGGGGGCAACAGACCCTGGAGTCAGACCCACCAAGCGCCCCACTCCGAACCCCTCCACCCAGCAACTGCGCCCTGCAGGAAGCAACCCACCGCCCCCCATTCCACTACGTGATGATGCTAATCAAAGGAGCCCAAAGAGATCGATCAGGTGTGGATGCAGATGCTGTCTTAAGATTAATATGATCCATCAAAAGATCTCTATATTGATTGATACTGAGATTTTCCTTACTTTTCATGAGGATAGTTTTCTTTGCGATACATAATGCAGTGAAAACCATGTAAACTATTTTATTCCCCAGAGAGCTTTCCTCAAAATTACCGAGCAAGCAAACTGATGGGGAAGGTGAAATTTTACAACTCAAGCACTTTGATAAGTCCTTACATATCTGTGTCCAGAACCTCTGGACTGGTGTGCATAACTATAACGCATGAATATAATTATCAGGATGATTGCCTAGGCAGTGTGGACAGACATTAGATTGTGCCAAACCCATCTGGAATAATCTTTGTCTTGTGTAATGTACTCTGTGAAGGATTTTGTATTGTATTGGTTGTAAATTGGTGTTTCTAGTCAATTTGAAAGTTCTTAGACATATCTGAGCCCAGAAGTTTTGTTCAAAGCTAACTGATAAATCCTCTTCCCATTTCATAATAGGAAGAGATATTGAATCATCTATTTTAGTCAGTGTCCTGTATGATTTAGACAGTAGTTTGGGGGTTAAATCTAGGAACTCTAATATATTACTTGGGATTTGTAAACCACCTTTAATATGCTTAAATTTATTTCTAATTATAGATTTAAGTTGTTCATATTCCAAAAATGTATTTTTACTAATGCCATATTGAATATTTAGTTTGTAAAAATTGATGAACTCGGTTCCGTCAAGTAAATGTTCCAGATATTCAATACCTTTATTCTTCCAGTATGTAAAGTTTATCATATTATTATTTTGTAGGATGTCAGGGTTGTTCCAGATGGGTGTACGACTGCATGGGATAAGTGATGACTTTGTCATTTTAAGAAACTCCCACCATGCTGTCAGAGTAGAGCTGATGTTAATATTTTTAAAGCATGTATGCCGGTTTATATTTGAGCTAATAAACGGCAAATCTGAAATCGTGATATTATTGCATATTTTCTGTTCTATATCTATCCATGGCTCGTCTATAGGATTATGTTTTATCCATTTAGTGATATATTGTAGTCTATTTGCTGAGTAGTAATTATGGAAGTTAGGCAGATCTAGTCCACCTCTGTCTTTAGTTTTCTGTAGCGTCTTTAAGCTGATACGGGGTGGTTTATCTTTCCAAAGAAATTTAGAGATTGAAGAGTCTAGAGATTTAAACCAGTCAGATGATGGTTTATTGGGGATCATTGAAAATAAGTAATTAATTCTAGGTAATACCATCATTTTAATCGAAGCTACCCTACCCATGAGTGAAATTGGAAGCGATTTCCATCTATCCAAGTCTTCTTCTATCTTTTTTAAAAGTGGGATGTGGTTAGATTTTACTAAATCCGCAAGTTTAGACGACACAGTAATACCCAAATATGTAATATTTCCTGATCGCAAATGTAAATCTAGGGGGTTTTGGAAAGAACAATTAGATGGCAGTACCGTTGATTTAGACCAGTTTATAGAGTAATCTGAAACCTTTGAGAATTACTTGAGAAAGGGAAGAGTTTGAATGCTGGAGATAAAGTAATACATCATCCGCGTATAGACTAATCTTATGCTCTATATTCATGCATTTTATACCTTTAATAAACTTTGTTTGTCTAATTGTTTCTGCTAGAGGTTCAATAAAAATGGCAAAAAGTGAGGGGGAAAGCGGGCATCCTTGCCTAGTGCCCCTCTGGAGACAAAAGCTGGAAGATGTTTGATTATTTGTCCTGACACGGGCTGTAGGAGAGCTGTATAAAATTTTTAACCAATTTATAAAAAAATTGCCAAAACCAAATTTATGTAGAGTAGCGAATAAAAAATTCCAATTTACTCTATCAAATGCTTTTTCTGCATCTAAAGACATTATAATAGTTTTATTATTTGTACTGTAGGAATAATCTATTAAATTAAGTAATCTGCGTGTGTTTGTGGATGACTGTCTTCCTCTGATAAAACCAGTTTGGTCTGGGTGGATTATGAAAGGAGTGACTTTGTCTAATCTTTTTGCAAAAGCTTTACAGAGTATTTTAATATCTACGTTGATAAGGATATGGATAAGGATATGGGACGATAACTGGTGGGAAATATAGGATCTTTGCCTGGCTTAAGCAGAAGACTGATGGTGGCAGAGTTCATATTAGCTGGAAATCTGCCATTTTCCTTAATGTCTTGCAACATTCTGTGAAATGTTGGTGCCAGAATATTCCAGAACTCCTTATAAAACTCAGTAGGGAATCCATCTGGGCTTGGAGCCTTTTTATTGGGCATGCTTGTTAAAGCTTCCTGAACTTCAACTATTGTCAGCGGTGAGTCCAGTGTTGTTCTTTGGTTATCTGATAGTTTGGGAAGTGTAATTTTATCCAGAAATTGCTTGATGTCATTGTCTGATGGATTTATCTGTGATGTGTATAAAGTTTGTAGAAATCTTGGAAGGTGTTGTTTATACATTCCGGATCATGTAATGTATTACCAGTTGAGTCTGTAACTGCAAATATAGTCGTTTTCTCTTTATTTATTTTTGTCATGATTTGTCTTTGGATGAACCCGGACACAGCACGCACACACAGAGCTAGTTCTTAGAAGTGAGTTTATTGAGCAGGGTGGATGATGGATGACGAGAAGAACCTGAGTCTTTTAACTGACGGAGATGTAGGGTGCAGAAGCTGGCCGGCAGGAGGAGTACAGAGAGACTGACCGGGAGGAACTCTGGAGCCGAAGACTTGAGACCAGGACGGAGCATCTGAGCCGAGGACTTGAGACCAGAACATCAGAGCCGAGGACTTGAGACCGGAACATCAGAGCCGAGGACTTGAGACCAGAACATCAGAGCCGAGGACTTGAGACCAGAACATCAGAGCCGAGGAATTGAGACCAGAACATCAGAGCCGAGGACTTGAGACCAGAACATCCGAGCCGAGGACTTGAGACCATCTCCTGGAACTTGAGAACGTGGAACAGCTGCTGGAATTTGAGAACGTGGAACAGCTCAAGAGTCATGGACAGGAGTTGAGAACTTGAGTGGAACAGAGCTGAGCAGAGTCTTAGGCAATGGATTGAAATAAAACAAAGTTGAAGAAAGGTCTTCAGGCTGACTGTAACAAAAACTGAACTGACACAGGATACTGGCAGAAACTGAGCAGGAGTAACACTACGGACCGGCGACGAGAGCAGAATGAGGTGAGTTTAAATAAGGGTGGAACCAGGTGGGAGCAGTTGGAGGTTGATTGCAGCCTGACAGGTGGAACCAATCAGGCTGCGCAGGAAAGAGAGAGAGAGGGAGAGAGACTCAGCATGCAGCCTACAAGCTGCATCCTGACAGTACCCCCCCCCAAGGCCGGACACCGGACGGCCCAGAATCTCCACGCTGGGTGGGTGGAGGGGGCCCAGGAAGGCGGGCAAGAGTCAAAACTGAATACTGAGGGACCAAAGAGCCAGCGAACACAGAAAACCAAAGGACCAGAGAATATAGGGAACCAAAAGGTCAAGAACACGTAGGACCAGAGACTAGAGAACATTAGGGACCTAAGGATAGAGAACACTGGGGAATCAAAGGGCCAGAAAACACGGAGGAACCAAAGGGGCTAGAGAACATGGGGGACCAAAAGCTAGAGAACACGGGGGACCAAAAGCTAGAGAACACTGGGGAGCCCAGAGACTAGTGGACACGGAGGAACCAAAGCAGGCACACGCAGGAAAAGGGAACAGACGCACGACAGCGCCAGGGGAAAGAACGGGCGCACGACAGCGCCAAAGGGAAGGAACGGGCGCACAACAGCGCCAAAGGAACGGGCGCACAACAGCGCCAAGGGAAGGGACCGAGCGTACGCAAACGCCAAGGGAAGGAATGGGCGTGTGGAAACGCCAGGGGGAAGGACAGGCGGACTGATACGCTAGGGCTCAACAGTGTACGGAAACGCTGGGGCACAACTAGCGTACAGAGACGCCGGGGGACAGGACCGGGCGTACAGAAACGCCAAGGGAAAAAACCGGGCGTACGGAAACGCCAAGGGAAAAGACCGGGCGTACGGAAACGCCAAGGGAAGAAACAGGCGTATGGAAACGGCAGACGAAGGAACGGACGGACTGATCCGCTAGGGCTCAACAGCGTATGGAAACGCTGGAGCACAACTAGCATACAGAAACGCCAAGGGGAAGGACCGGGCGTATGGAAACGCCAAGGGAAAGGAACGGGCGTACGGAAACGCCAAGGGAAAGGAACGGGCGTACGGGAACGCCAGGGGAAAGGAACGGACGTACTGAAACCCTAGGGCTCAACAGCGTACGAAAACGCTGGAGCACTACTAGTGAAACGAAACGCCAGGAACCCGCCGGGGCGTGAGGGAAATGCCGGGGCGCAAGGGAAGAGATCGCCGGGGCGTGAGGAAAACGCCGAGACGCAAGAGAAGAGATTGCCGGGGCGTGAGGAAAACGCCGAGACGCAAGAGAAGAGATCGCCGGGGCGTGAGGGAAACGCCGGGGCGCAAGAGAAGAGATCGCCGGGGCGTGAGGGAAACGCCGGGGTGCAAGGGAAAGATTGTCGGGGCGTGAGGTAAACGCCGAGACGCAAGAGAAGAGATCGCTGGGGCGTGAGGGAAACGGCAGGGCGCAAGGGAAAGATTGCCGGGGAGTGAGGGAAACGCCGAGACGCAAGGGAAAGATTGCCGGGGCGTGAGGGAAACGCCGAGGCGGAACGGGCGCACGACAGCGCCAAGGGGAAGGTACGGGCGTACGAAAACGCCAAGAGGAAAGGAACGGGCGCTTCACAGCGCCAGGGGAAAGAGCGGGCGCTCACAGCGCAAGGGGAAAGACAGACGTACGGGAACACTAGAGAGGCAAGACAGGCGTACTGATACGCTAGGGCTCAACGGCGTACGGAAACGCTGGAGCACAACTAGCGTACAGAAAAGCCAGGGGAGAGGACGGGCGTATGGAAACGCCAGGGGAAAGTACAGGCGGACCATAACACTAGGGCTCAACAGCGTATAGAAACGCTGGAGCACAACTGGTGTATGGTAACACCTGGGGAAAGAACTGGCGTATGGAAACGTCAGGGGAAACAAGAACGGAGGGCGTCCTAACACGCCGGAACACGAACGGAGGGCGTCCTAACACGCCAGGGAACACGAACGGAGGGCGTCCAAACAGGCCAAGGAACACGAACGGAGGGCGCCCTAACACGCCAGGGAACACGAACGGAGGGCGTCCTAACACGCCAAGGAACAGGGAGTGCGCCGAGCAGCAACAGGCCGAGCACGCCAGAGGGCTCAGCCGGCGACATGGGAGCGCCGGAGGGCTCTGGCGGCGGCTTGCGTGCGCTGGGCAGCGACAGGCTGGCGCACCAGAGGGCTCAGCCGGCGACTAGGAGCGCCGGAGGGCTCTGGCGGTGCCTAAACACAGAGGAAGACAAGACAAAGAGGACTAGGCCAGGGACTAAAAGGCTAAGACAGGGACTACTAGACTAAGACAGGGACTACCAGACTAAGACAGGGACTACCAGACTAAGACAGAGGCTACAAGATTAAGACAGAGGCTACAAGACTAAGACAGAGACTACAAGACTAAGACTACCAGACTAAGACAGAGGCTACAAGACTAAGACGGAGACTACAAGACTAATACAGGACTCGAGAGGAACTACAGGGGCAAGACAGGAAAAACAAAACAAAACCAGAAAACTAGGAGGGGAACCAAAACCTAGAGCAATTAAACAGAGCTGAAAAGAAATAAAACCAAAAGCAAAACAAAAACTCAAGTAAGCTAAGCAGAACTTGAACTCAAAACAAGTCGAAACTAAAAATAACTCTAAGAAATCTCAGGTACACAGGACTAAAACTAGAAAATCAAAACAAAACCAAGAATCTAGGAAGAGAACCCAAAAACTAGAGAAAAACTATAAAACAAAACAAGGAGACAAGGACAAAATACTGGTAACTTATGTAAAACTAGATCACTAACCTAGAAATAACAAGAAAACACCTGGAAAACTAGGGTAAAAACTAGAATTCTAAAGCTAAACCCGGAGACTAAAGGCTAACCTAGAACAGAACTGGAAAAACCAAAAGCAAAATAGAAACTCAAATACTCTAAAGAAAACGAAAAAACTCCTAAATAATTCAAAAACACAAAAATCCTTGGTAAACCAAAACTAAGGTTAAGCCTAAATAAATTAACAGAAAGCAGAAACAAATCTTCTAAATAAGTAAAGAATATACAAAAGGCAAGAGTAGAACACAAACAAAAAACCGAAACTGAAGAACTCTAAGAAATCTAAGGGGTACTGAAAAACTAAGGAACGTTAAGTAACTCAAAACACAAGGACCCAAAAAATAATTCCAAACAAAAACAGAAACCAGAAAACGCTGGGCAGCAGGAAGTTACGCTAAGGTACGTCAGAGGCGGGCCGCACGAGGAGCGAACCCGGAACCAAGTCAGAGGCAGGGCGTCGCAGATGCGACCCCGGCAAGACGAACCAGAGGCGAGGCGTCGCACCACTGCGACCCAGGCGAGACGGAACCATAGGCGAGGTGTCACCGCACGGCGACCCAGGCGAGATGAACCGGGGGCGGGGCAGATCCTACCAGCTTCTGCACCAGGCTCTGTGCGTGCTCGGGTTCATCCCTTGGCCGGTCCGTAACTGTCATGATTTGTCTTTGGATGAACCCGGACACAGCACGCACACACAGAGCTAGTTCTTAGAAGTGAGTTTATTGAGCAGGGTGGATGATGGATGACGAGAAGAACCTGAGTTTTTTAACTGACGGAGATGTAGGGTGCAGAAGCTGGCCGGCAGGAGGAGTACAGAGAGACTGACCGGGAGGAACTCTGGAGCCGAAGACTTGAGACCAGGATGGAGCATCTGAGCCGAGGACTTGAGACCAGAACATCAGAGCCGAGGACTTGAGACCAGAACATCAGAGCCGAGGACTTGAGACCAGAACATCAGAGCCGAGGACTTGAGACCAGAACATCAGAGCCGAGGACTTGAGACCAGAACATCAGAGCCGAGGACTTGAGACCAGAACATCAGAGCCGAGGACTTGAGACCAGAACATCTGAGCCGAGGACTTGAGACCATCTCCTGGAACTTGAGAACGTGGAACAGCTGCTGGAACTTGAGAACGTGGAACAGCTTGCTGGAATTTGAGAACGTGGAACAGCTCAAGAGTCATGGACAGGAGTTGAGAACTTGAGTGGAACAGAGCTGAGCAGAGTCTTAGGCAATGGATTGAAATAAAACAAAGTTGAAGAAAGGTCTTCAGGCTGACTGTAACAACAACTGAGCTGACACAGGATACTGGCAGAAACTGAGCAGGAGTAACACTACGGACCGGCGACGAGAGCAGAATGAGGTGACTTTAAATAAGGGTGGAACCAGGTGGGAGCAGTTGGAGGTTGATTGCAGCCTGACAGGTGGAACCAATCAGTCTGCGCAGGAAAGAGAGAGAGGGAGAGAGACTCAGCATGCAGCCTACAAGCTGCATCCTGACAATTTTTAGCTGATTAGCTAAGAAGCTTCCTGACTTATTGCCGTGTTCAAAATTTTCTAATCGAAGTTTTTGTATTAGAAATTTATTTTGCTTTATATATATCATATATATATTTATATATAATGGTTTAAGTCTAGTTTTATTTTACGGATTTTACCCAACTTTCCCTCTTCCTGGGAAGTTTCCAGTAACTTGAGTTTTTCTACTAATTCCTGAATCTTTTTGTTTTCCGTCTTCTTTTTGTGAGATGAGAATGCAATTATTTTACCTCTCATCACTGCTTTCCCTGCTTCCCAAAGTATAGATGCTGAAGTGCCTGGCAGATCATTGTGTTCTAAGTATGAAGCCCACTCTTCTTTGAAAAATGTATTTAATTCTTCATCTTTAAGTAGCGATGTATTAAATCTCCAGCTCTTGTTTTGTTGTGTTATTTTTTTATTTGTTAGGGTTAATGTAACAGGAGCATGATTACTAATAGCAATAGGATGAATTACAGCATCTGAAACTTCCGACAGCAGCGAGCTGCTGATTAAGAAATAGTCCAAACGAGAATAAGAGTGGTGGACATTTGAAAAAAAAGTATATTCCTTACTTTTAGGATGAAGAGAACGCCATGCATCGCAAAGACCAAAATCACTCATGTATTGTTTGACTACGAAATATAATACACCTAATGGTGCAACCTGGACGGTATTGTTTGACTACATTTAATGACTGCCAACTACGCTGAGTCCCTGTAGTATTCAGCCTGTCTATTTCCTCATTTAGACCAAAGTTGAGGTCACCCCCAATAATTAGAGAACAATCCCTGTGTTTTGAAAATGCATGGAAGAGTTTGTGGAAGAATGAGGGTTCATCAACATTTGGACCATATACACTAACAATACATAACTTCTGGACATGAATAGTCCGTCCGTCCGTCCGTTGTCTTCCGCTTATCCGGGGTCGGGTCGCGGGGGTAGCAGCTTCAGTAGGGAGGCCCAGACGTCCCTCTCCCCAGCCACTTGGGCCAGCTCCTCAGGAGGAACCCCAAGGCGTTCCCAGGCCAGCCGGGAGACATAGTCCCTCCAGCGTGTCCTGGGTCTTCCCCTGGGCCTCCTCCCGGTGGGACGTGCCTGGAACACCTCTCCAGGGAGGCGTCCAGGAGGCATCCTGACCAGATGCCCGAGCCACCTCAACTGGCTCCTCTCGACGTGGAGGAGCAGCGGCTCTACTCTGAGTCCTCCCCGGATGACTGAGCTCCTCACCCTATCTCTAAGGGAGAGCCCAGACACACTACGGAGAAAACTCATTTCAGCCGCTTGTATCCGGGATCTCGTTCTTTCGGTCACGACCCAAAGCTCGTGACCATAGATGAGGGTAGGAACGTAGATCGAACGGTAAATCGAGAGCTTCGCCTTTTGGCTCAGCTCTCTCTTCACCACAACGGATCGGTACAGCGCCCGCTTCACAGCAGACGCTGCACCAATCCGCCTGTCGATCTCCCGCTCCATCTTCCCCTCATTCGTGAACAAGACCCCAAGATACTTGAACTCCTCCACTAGGGGCAGGACATCCTCCCCAACCCGGAGAAGGCACTCTACCCTTTTCCGGTTCAAGACCATGGTCTCGGATTTGGAGGCACTGATTTTCATCCTGGCCGCTTCGCACTCGGCTGCGAACCGCTCCAGTGAGAGCTGTAGATCACGCCCCGATGAAGCCAATAGGACCACGTCATCCGCGAATAGCAGAGACGCAATCCTAAGGTCACCAAAGCGGATCCCCTCAACACCTTGGCTGCGCCTAGAAATTCTGTCCATAAAAGTTATGAACAGAATCGGTGACAAAGGGCAGCCTTGGCGGAGTCCAACTCTCACCGGAAACGAGTCCGACTTACTGCCGGCAATGCGGACCAGACTCTGACACCGGTCGTACAGAGACCTGACAGCCCTTATTAAAGGGTCCGGTACTCCATACTCCCGGAGTACCCCCCACAGGATCCCCCGGGGGACACGGTCGAATGCCTTCTCCAGATCCACAAAACACATGTAGACTGGTTGGGCAAACTCCCATGCCCCCTTAAGAATCCTGCTGAGGGTATAGAGCTGGTCCAGTGTTCCACGGCCAGGACGAAAACCACACTGCTCTTCCTGAATCCGAGATTCGACTATCCGACGGACCCTCCTTTCCAGAACCCCTGAATAGACCTTACCAGGGAGGCTTAAGAGTGTGATTCCTCTGTAGTTGGAACACACCCTCCGGTCCCCCTTTTTAAATAGGGGGACCACCACCCCAGTCTGCCAATCCAGGGGAACTGCCCCCGATGTCCACGCAATGTTGCAGAGCCGCGTTAACCAACACAGCCCCACAACATCCAGAGCCTTAAGGTACTCAGGGCGAATCTCATCCACCCCCGGAGCCTTGCCACCGAGGAGCTTTTTAACAACCTCGGCAACCTCAGCACCAGAGATGGGAGAACCCGACCCAGAGTCCTCAGGCTCTGCTTCCTCAATGGAAGACGTGTTGGTGGGATTAAGGAGGTCTTCGAAGTATTCCGCCCACCGACGCACGACGTCCCGAGTCGAGGTCAGCAGCACACCACCCCCACTGTAAACAGTGTTGGTGCTGCACTGCTTCCCCCTCCCGAGACGCCGGATGGACATGAATAGATATTTTAATTATTATGAATCTACCTTCAGGATCAATTATTTTGTCTAATATTTTAAAACTAACATTTTTGTAGATTAAAATTGCTACTCCTCTCTGTCTAGAGTTATAGCAGGCAGAAAACACTTTGGGGAACTCAGGTGAGTTAAGATCACTTACAGTTGTAGCTGATTTATGGGTTTCTTGCGATAAGACAACTTCTGCCTTTAATCTTGTAAGCTGGTTGAAGATCTTTAGCTTTTTTTCCCTGGTGCCAGCTCCATGCACATTCCATGTCACAAACGTTACATTCATCATAGGTGAAAGTGAGAAGTTGAAAAGTCCATGTCCTCGGAAAAATAGTTATACAAAGACCCAGGTAGCATAATATGACGTGCTTGTGATTGTCTGGTCAACAGGAAAGGAGCAGATTAATAATATAAAGAAAGACAGAATTAAGATGCAAAGAGTGAGAAAGGATGAAAGAGAAAAAACCACCGCCCATGCCTCGTGTACCCAACCGTGACTAACAACCATACCGTGCCAACGTGCTCTTGAGCTGTGCATTTATTTCTTTTATCATGTTATCGTGTTCCGAACTATACACATTTGTTTTTTTCAAGATTGACAAGCTTTAAAATCCACCCTTTGTGCATCTAATAAAGGCAAGGAGTGATCTTCTGATCCCTGAACAACTGACCATTGATATACAGTTTATCAACTACAATGTTAGCTCTGACGCCATCATTAATGTATTTTTTTCTGATTGGAAATAACACTCGCCTACGATCTAGGATTTCCTTGGGAAACTGGTCATTAACACTGAAATCCGTTCCTCTCAGTTCTCGGCCATGGCTTTTAACAAACACTTTTTGTTTATAATGCTCAAATTTGGCAACAATCGGACGAGGACGGATTTTATCGGGTTTCTTGCCTCCGAGCTGGTGAACGCGATGGAAGGTGATGTTTTTTACCTGATCTGCCGGGATTTTCAGCTTCTGCTGGAGAAACTCACATATTGCCAACTCGGGGTCCTCATCCTGGCACTCCGGGATGCCTGCAAAGACGAGATTGTCTCTCATACTTCCTGACTGTATGTCTAGAATGGATTCTTTCATCCTCTTATGTTCGCCGGACAGCCGCATCAACCCCTCTGTGAGCTCAGTGACTTTACCCCTCAGCGCCTCGTTCTCCGCGGCGACAGTGGCTAGCTGAGCTTGGCTAAATTCAACCGCTTCTCTCAGAGCCTGAAATTCTTTGTGGAGCACCTCTACCAAAGCGAGGCGAGCGTCCAGGCTGGTAAGCTTCTTGTCGATGGATTCCAGGACATCGCTGTAGCTCCTGTCGGGAGACAAAGTGGAAGTTGACGCTCCGGTAGAGCTAGACCGAGTTCGTTTGAGTGAAGGTGTGTTTGTGGCTGCGGAATTATTTTTTTTCCCCATCACGATGTTGTCAAAACACTCGGCCAGGTAGCTCTCCAGACCTGCAGTCTGAGAGCGAAGTGCTCTGTTAGGAACATACGGGGTAATCAGAGCTCTGATATATGATGGAGCTTGATTATTAAGGGCTTTATACGTTAGAAGAAGAATTTAAAATTCTATTCTTGATTTGACAGGAAGCCAATGAAGGGAAGCTAAAATTGGAGAAATATGATCCCTCTTGTTGATTTTCATCAGAACTCTTTCTGCAGCATTTTGGATCAGCTGAAGGCTTTGAACTGCATTTTGTGGACTTCCTGATAGTAAAGAATTACAATAGTCCAGCCTTGAAGTAACAAATGCATGGACTAGTTTTTCAGCATCACTCCTGGACAGAATGTTTCTAATTTTGGTGATATTCCGGAGGTGCAAAATGGAAACTCTGGAAACCTGTTTAATATGGGATTTAAATGACATGTCTTGGTCAAAAATAACACCAAGATTTTTTACTTTATTACCAGAGGCCAAGTTAATGCCACCCGGATTAAGTGATTGGTTAAGAAGTTTATTTTTTGAGGACTCTGGCCCAAAGATTACAACTTCGGTCTTGTCAGAATTTAGATGCAGGAAATTTAAAGTCATCCAGCTTTTAATGTCATCAAGACATGACTGCAGTCGAAGTAATTAATTGGATTCATCAGGATTTATAGATAAATATAGCTGAGTGTCATCAGCATAACAGTGGAAATTAATCCCATGCTGTCTGATAATTTTGCCGATCGGAAGCATATATATAGTAAAGAGAATTGGTCCAACGACTGAACCCTGTGGTACTCCACAGGTGACCCTAGAGTTTGAGGAAGATTTAATATTAACATGAACAAACTGGAATCTGTCCGACAGATAAGATTTAAACCAGCCTAATGCTTTCCCCTTAATCCCTAAAGTATGTTCAAGTCTTTGTAGGAGAATATTGTGATCAACTGTATCAAATGCAGCACTGAGATCTAACAGGACAAGTACAGACACAAGTCCATTATCTGAGGCCATGAGAATATCATTAGTGACCTTCACCAGAGCCGTTTCAGTGCTATGATGAGCTCTGAAGCCTGACTGAAACTCCTCAAGTAGGTCATTGCTTTGTAAATGTTCACAAAGTTGATTAGCAACTACTTTCTCAAGAATTTTAGATAAGAAAAGAAGATTAGATATAGGTCTGTAGTTTACTAGCTCATCTTGATCAAGAGAAGGTTTCTTAAGTAAAGGTTTAATAACAGCTACTTTAAAAGCCTGTGGTACATATTCATTTACTAAGGATGGATTAATCATGTCCAAAATAGGACCACTGATCAAAGGGAATATGTCCTTAAACAACTTGGTTGGGATTGGGTCTAACATGCAGGTAGAAGGTTTAGATGACGCTTAAATTTTAGATAGCTCAGAAAGCTCTACTGCTTCTAAACAGTTCAAACACTGTGCAGGTTCTAAAGATTCCTCCAATGCTGCCTCACTTACTGAGGATGAGGTAATCATGTTTGGGAGGATGCCAATTATTTTATTTTTAATGGCATCAATTTTATTTATGAAGAATCCCATAAAATCGTTACTACTAAGAGCTAAGGGAATGGATGGATCAACAAAGCTGTGGCTCTGGGATAGTTTGGCAACTGTACTAAAGAGAAATCTAGGATTATTTTTATTCTCTTCAATTAATGATGAAAAATATGCTGCTCTAACTCTGCGAAGGGTCTTGTTATACAACAATAGACTGTCCCTCCAGATTAAGTAGGATTCCTCTTGGTGTGTAGAGCGCCATTTGCTTTCCAATTTCCTAACATTGTGCTTCAAGGAACGCAGCTCTGAATTAAACCAGGGAGCCAGCTTCCTGTGAATAATCACCTTCTTTTTCAAGGGATCTACATTGTCTAATGCAGAATCCAATGAGGAAGTCACACTGTTAGCAAAGGTATCGATTTTTGAATGGGAAGAAACAGCATTGCTGCCATCTACAGGGCATTTCTGCAATACTGAGGATATTAAAAAGGGGACAGACTCTTTAAGTTTTGATACAGCATTGTCCGATAAAGATCTACTATAATGGAACCCTCTTTTGGGGGTGGAGAACTCAGTTAGATTAAACTCAAATGTTATTAAAATTATCAGACAGGACAGGGTTGTGAGAGAATACTGTTAATTCTTCACAATCAATGCCATATGTCAGAACAAGGTCTAAAGTATGGAGCCGAGAGTGTGTCAGTTTATGCACATTTTGAGCAAAACCAATTGAATCTAGGATAGTTTTAAAGGCTACACTAAGGTTATCACATTCAGTGTCAACATGGATGTTAAAATCACCCACTATAATAACCTTGTCAGTATTTAACACCAAATCAGATAAGAAATCTGACAACTGATCCAAAAACTGAGTGTAAGGGCGCGGTGGACGATACAAAACAACAAACAGAAGAGGTTTTACCGTCTCAATAGGATAATGGGTGGGTAACAGTACAGAAGCTGCAGAGAGGTGGGTTAAACTACGGCTCTGCTTCCTGGTCTGGACCCTGGGTTGTCAGCATTTAGGAGAACTAATAAATCCGTCCAGATTCCTAGAAAGAAGAGCTGCACCATCCAAAGTGGGATGAATGCCGTCTCTCCTGATCAGACCAAGTTTTCCCCAGAAAGTTCGCCAGTTATCAATGTAGCCCATGTCGCTTTCAGGACAACACCTAGACAACGAGCGGTTGAATGATGACATGCGGCTAAACATGTCATCACTGGTCAGATCAGGCAGGGGACCAGAGAAAATTACGGAGTCCGACATTGTTTTAGCAAACTCAGACACCGAAGCAACACCAACTTTGATGACCTCTGATCGGCGTGACCGGGTGTCATTACCGCCAGCGTGAATAACAATTTTGCGGTATTTACGCTTATCCTTAGCCAGCAGTTTTAGGTAGGATTCTATGTCGCCCGTTCTGGCCCCTGATAAGCATTAAACTATGGTCCCTGGTTTCTTTACTGCCACATTTCTCACTATCGAGCTGCCAATAATTAAGGTCGGCTCCTCAGCGGGTGTGTCGCTGAGTGGTGAAAATCTATTAGAAACGCAGACGGACTGGTAGTGATCTGGGGGCTGAGAATTTGGAGCTATGCTTCCTACGAACCGTCACCCAGCCAGCCTGGTTACCCGGCTGCTCGGGTGCTACTGGTTTTGGTTCGCTACGTAAAGTTACTCTATGCGGCTCCGCGCTAACAAAGAAGCGGCTATCAGCTGGTTTTTCAACAGCACGGAGCCGGGTCTCCAATTCTGACACCCTCGCCTCCAAAGCTACAAAAACACTACATTTATTTCATGTACCATTATCACTAAAGGAGGCAGAGGAATAACTGAACATCTGACACAGAGAGCAGCAGATAGGGGACTTATTCACAGACGGAGAAGCCATTATGAGGCTAAGGCTTGGCCAACGTTAGGCTAGAGCTAGGCTAGTGCCCTGTTATCACGCCAAAGGACAAACCGTGTGAAACACGAGGAGTTCCCAAACGTGATGAGCAGCCACAGAAAATGTTTTAAAAGTGCTTATGTTTGGAAACAGATGTTACAGCAAAGAGGTTTAAAGATAAAAAGCGAGAGAGCCTGGAGCAAAAAACCGTCGTTCACACAGCAACAACAGGAAGTGACACAATACGCCTTACCGCAAACAGGAAGTCCTTCTCGAGATCATTCCAACACAGGAAGATGCTTTGAACGTTGGTTCAAAGCATAATACAAGAACCTAGGTAGGGAGATCATTTTGATTGAATTTATGCGTCCGATCATCGACAGAGGCAAAGTCTTCCAGTACTCGATATTTTTGCTTTAATCCTGTTATAAACTCTGCAAAGTTTAGCTTGAATATAAGTTCGGGGTCTTTGGGTATAGTAAGACCGAGATAGGTAAGATGGCTTTCAACCACTTTGAGTGGGACTTTTTGTAAAAATCCAGATGAGAACGAATTGGAAAGAGGCATCAACTCACTCTTTGACCAATTGATTGTCTACCCGGAAATTTTACTGAAAGATGTAATCAGGCTGAGGAGGAAGGGGACAGATTTTACAGTGTCGTGCAAATATAATATCACATTATCGCCGTATAAACCACTGAGTCGAAGACCTTCAATGCGTGGGTGCGCCCTTATTGCCACAGCAAGTGGTTCCAACGCAATAGCAAAAAGTGCTGGTGACAGCGGACAGCCCTGCTGAACTGAACGCTGCAGGCAAAAAGGAGATGACTGATCATTGTTTGTCAGGATGAAGCACATGGGTTCTTGATATATCAGTTTCACCCAGGAGATGAAAATCTCGCCGAACCCAAACCTACGCAATGATTCAAACATAAACGGCATTCTACCTGGTCAAAGTCTTTGTGTGCGTCAAGGGCTAGAATAGAGGCATTAGTATTTTTATGGTTGAAGTATACAGTGTAATCGTCTTACATTAAAAAAAGATAATCTACCAGGGATAAACCCTGTTTGATCTGGATGAATGATAGATGTTAAACATTTATTCAGTCTAGTGGCCAAAATTTTGTGATTAGCTTGCAGTCAACATTTTGCATTGCAATCGGCCTAAAGCTGGCTGAGTCAGTTTTGTCCCTCTCCTTTTTAAGAAAAAGAAAGATGTTGGCCTAGTAAAGAGTTCTGGCCAGTTTTCCATCCTTTTTCAAAGCAGACATCATTCTAAACAGGAGTGGTGCAAGAAGGTCGCAAAATTTCTTATAGAAACCTGAGCCAAAGCCGTCAGGCCTGGCTACTTTGCCAGATGGGAGGGATTGTATAGCTTCTGTGACTTCATGAACCATCAAGTCGGACTCCAGATAGTCCCTGTCAGGTTTATTCAGTTTAAGCAAAGGGAGGGAATCGAAATAATCATTAAAATCGGATTGTGTTGCAATATTCTTGGAGGAATACAGGTTGATGTAGAACTCTCTGAATCTATGATTTATGTCAGCAGGGTTGGTTAAGAGCACGCCGGATTTTGACTTGATGCTGTAGACTGATCTTGTGGCTTGGGCACCCTTGAGCTGTAGTGCTAACAGTTTTCTAGGCTTATCACAAAGCTCAAAATTCTTTTGTCGTAGTTTCCAAAGCAAGTTACTAACCTGGCTGCTCATATATTTGTTGTATTCATATCTAAGTTTAAGTATTTCCTTATAGTTGTCAGGTGATTCAGAGATTTGGAACTTTTTTTCCAGGTTGGAGAGGGCACAGTTGATTTCAAATAAACGTTTATCTCTTTCTTTTTTAAGGGCTGAGGTGTAGGAAATTATTTTGCAACGTAAAACGGTCTTTAATGCTTCCCACAAGATGGGATCTGATACTTCACCATTATCGTTTATTTCTATAAAGTTCTTTAATTTGGAGGTAATGTTTTTAACAAAGTTGTCATCGTTAAGAAGGTTTGCATTAAGTCCCCAGGAGTATATCTGTCTGGGGAGAGACAGATTTAGTGATATAGCTAGGGGGCAATGATCAGAAATTAGTATATTATGGTATTTAGAGTCAACGATTTTAGAAATAAGATTGTTACTTGTTAGAAAATAATCAATCCTGCTGTAGGATTTATGCACATGTGAATAAAATGAGTATTCTCTACTGGTGTGATGCTGAGCCCTCCAAATATCAACCATATTCCTAGCTTCAAGAAGATTATTTAGAAGTTTGGTAAATTATCTGTCAAGAAAGGGATCAAGATAACAGTTTAAATCCCCTGCTATTATTACATTTGAATGGCTATCATCGGGAATCAGATCAAAAACTTTTCTAAAAACAATTAGGATCATCTGAATTGGGGCCGTAAACATTAAGGACAATTAATGGTTTCGAGTTTATTGTGCCAGTTACCATCACGTATCTGCCCATGGGGTCATTGACCACAGCTGATGCCTGAAATGGGACATTCTATCTCAATAATATGGCCACACCACGAGCATGTGAGGTAAATGGCGACTGGTATATTGACAAATATACTAGTAATATAGGTGGAGTCTGTGTAATGATAGGAATAGCATGGTGTACTGGAAATAAATTTGCATTTGACACTGCAATCTCCAGCTCTTTAATTTTCACTCACTTTTTCTTTCCTGTTTTATTACTAGCACTTGTTTCTAACCTACATACTACATTTTTCCACTGATCTACTTTAAACGCACCATTATTTTATATTTTTCTTTATATTTTTGTAAGTATTTTGAGTTACTTGGATCTATTTGATACATACATTTTTCATCCCCTTTGGGATAATTTTGTTTGTTTTGTGAGGTACCCATTTTTAGCGCTCTGCATTGTTTTTTTTATCAGGGTCTATAACCCTTTTCCTTTTAATTTGAGGGACTCGTTGTCAGGTTTTGTGGATTTGAACCCGAATTCAGCCACACAAAAAGTCTTTATTGAAGATGTTGAATAATGGTAAGATGACCGGAAACTGTACCAGGCTACATCAGAGGGATGGTGGAGATGGCTGGGGCTGGACAGCGGAGCTGAGGCTGGCAGACTAGACGTGAGACAAGGCAAGGACTTGGTGAGGACGACGTGAAGACACTGTTAGGCGACAACTGCAGACGATCCAGCGGGGAAGAGCAAACTGAGGGATTGTGTGAGTGTTGGCAGGTGTGTTAAATCCAGACTTGATTAGGGATGACAGGTGGAGATGATCCGGCATGGAGTGGAGAGACTGGGCTGCATGTGCGGTGGAAGGTCTGGAGCTGTCCAGGGTGAGACAGACAAGACCGAACCCTGACACTCCAATCCTGTAGTTTTAATTTTTAGGGAATTCTAAACCCTATTTCTCTTAATTTTAGGGACTTCTAACCGTATTTCTCTACTTCATTACTATTTTATAGGGGACTCACCCCTTTCACTTTCTT
Organism: Fundulus diaphanus; assembly: GCA_037039145.1. Lineage (NCBI taxonomy): Eukaryota > Metazoa > Chordata > Actinopteri > Cyprinodontiformes > Fundulidae > Fundulus > Fundulus diaphanus. The sequence continues at coordinate 63,902,859 of CM073121.1, forward strand.
CAGGGACTCTAATCCTTTTTACGAGCTCTACAAAACTTTGTCCCTTCAAGAAACTTTACTTTTACATGGTCTGCTGGTCTTTGAGTCCGTCCGAATCCTGCCAATCCGTTGTTGGCAGAAAGAGCTGACCTATTACACTGGCCTGGTGAGAAGGTTACCTCCCGGGTCTTTGGGACAGGTCCATAGGACTCTGACTACCGGTAGTTTTCAGCGCGTCGTCCTCCCTCCGTCAGCCATCGGGTATTTTGGGATCCAGGTCACAGCACCGGAATTGATTACCGAACGCGGGGCAGACCGTGGCAACCACACCGCGGGCCGTTTTACCGCTCCTGACCGTGCATGTGCACAAACATAATATCTATATCCACAGTTCAAACCGCAGACACCGCAGTAGGTCAAAAGGCACGATAATCTGTTTCCTAGCCAAATTAGAAGTGCAGAGCTGGAGAAGCTCCCTCCTCCTCCTGCTGCTGCAGCAGCAGAGATGTTCTTATTCATGGATAAAATCAGGTTGGAAGTAGGTGAAATCTTCATTGAGCTGCTGGATGAAAGCTTCTGAAACATTTAAACTCTTCATGAAAACTTTGACATAAAGCAATGGAGGTTTTTACTATCTAGACCTTCAGAACCAGTTCAGCTCAATAATTCAGTTGTATCTCTAGAAGTTAAACAGACTGGATCTGAAATGATGAAATTCCTCACTTCTATCTGCTGTTCCAGCAGATCTATAGAAAATGGAGCTGCAGCTCTCAGATATTTTAGTCATCATGTCTTCCATCAATGAATCCACTGATTAAAGCAGTAATCTCAGAGACATGTGCTACTCCAGAGGTTCCCAAGGTTTGTTCCTGGAAGCTCCTACTTGGACCTCCAATCCAGGATCCGCCCCCTTAAGAGAGAATCTTTCCATAGATGAAGCAGGGGCTCCATCCCAAAACATCTTATCAATGTCCAAATGTTGGACTGGTCCTTTCTCAGACAACGTGTGTCTGAGAGACATGTAACTTCCATGTTTGCTGCTGAAAGAGACTGATGGTCTGACCCCCCTCCTCCTTTCAGGGTGGAGCCTGCTGGAGTCCGATGGTTGACACCAGGTCTGAGGAAGTGTAAGTGTGTTTTCATTTGATTCATGACAACAAAGCAACTCACATTCAACCATCTTCAGACTGTCCATCACTCATTCAGGAGTCATCATCAATAAATGATCAATAACTGCAGCTGGATTGTCTTTGTTCTCTCCATCAGATTCCTGTCAACTCAAAATCGACACAAACACAGTGAGCAGAGACCTCAAACTGTCTGAAGACGACAGGATGGTGACGCATGTGAAGGAGCTTCAGTCATATCCTGATCATCCAGACAGATTTGATCGTCCTCAGCTGCTGTGTAGAGATGCTCTGACTGGTCGCTGTTACTGGGAGGTTGAGTGGAGAGGAGGAGTTGATATATCAGTGAGTTACAGAAGAATCAGGAGGAGAGGAGACAGTAGAGACTGTTGGTTTGGACTGAATGATCACTCCTGGAGTCTGAGCTGCTCTAATGATGGATACTCTGTCTGTCACAATGACAGAGAAAAATCTATCTCTTCTTCCTCCTCCTCCTCCTCCGTCTCCCACAGAGTAGCAGTGTATGTGGACTGTCCTGCTGGTATTCTGTCCTTCTACAGAGTCTCCTCTGACTCACTGATCCACCTCCACACCTTCAACACCACATTCACTGAACCTCTGCTTCCTGGCTTTGGGTTCAGTGGATCCATTGTTGATTTCTTAAACTATTCCTATTTTGGTACTGGATCCTCAGTGTTTCTGTGCTGATTGAGTCTAAAGAGTCTCCTCCTGTCAGAGAAAGCCTCTCCCTGGTGAACAGATAGTTCAGTCTGTTCATGTCTGTCTCTTTCACTCAGAAACACGTTTTCACATTCATGGATTCAATCTGTTTCTTTGTGAAACTCTTCTAAATGATTCCTTGGAAACTTCTTCCTCTTCCAGTCTTTCAAAGATGAAAGGTGGGATTATTCCAGGATCCACATGTTGTTTTTTTTTATTTCAGTCAAATGTTGGCCAGTTTTTCTCAATCTATGGACATTATCTGTTTCCGTCGGCTAATATTTTTCTAAACACTTTTAGATTTAATTGTTAAATCTTCCTTTTGTATATTTGCTACAGTTCTACTTCATGTGTATTAGTGTGAAATAAATATATTTTCCTTTTGTGTATTTGTATCATGTGCTGCTCATTCTCTTCTGTTTCTCTTTTCAATTTTCATTATTTAAATAAAATTAAGATGCCTGTTTCAATAAAACATTTTTTTATCTGAACACTGACTTTCAAATAGTCCTAATCTACAGTGAAACATTTATTTTATTTCTTTAGTAGAATAAATTAGCAACAGAAACACAAAGCAATGTTAAAATGATATTTTTGTTCCAAAACCAGTTAATACCCTTTTGGTCTCCACTGAATCAATGCGTTAGTCTAATCGACTTGTGTCTATATGTCTGAGCTGTTGTTTGTTTGTTCTGTATCCGTGAAAATTATGAATAAAAAAGAATGCCAGCACTCTAATCAACTATTATCCTGATATCAAAGCCAGTTGGCCTGATCTTCATCGGACAAAACCTGACAGAGTTATTTGATAAACATTACTTAAAAACATGTGTAACACCCTCAAAGGTGAAGTAGTATGAGTTTTTATTAAAGGTATTCAGATAGAGCCGTCCCTTTACAGGTTCCCACAACAACAGATGCATAGCAAAGGTTCCCCCCCGACTTCCAGCCTAAATGTGCCAATAATTAAATAAATGACTACACTATCTGTAAAGGGACCATCTGTGTTTAAAAATGTTGTTTAACTTAACACAAATGTGGTAATCCCTTTTTAAGGGTGGCACATTTCCAAACCTTAAACATGTTGAGGATGAAAGAAGAGTCCATGCTGACAGTTTGGGACTAAAAGAAGTTTGTTTACTTCCAAACTGCTGACTTGGACAGACTGAAGATCAGATTTTCTCCTGTGGCACCAAACCGGAATCTGTACAAACAACACCAACAACAGAACCACATGGAAAATTTTCACATCAGAATTTCTTCCTGTTCTGGTCTTTTATTTTTACCCAGGAAACATGTGAACGCGCACACAGAGCTGCAGTGTGCACGGCGTCCTGCTACTGCTCTTAAAGGGACAGTCCCACATTTTCAGCTTCAGGAAGCTGTTAGCGTATCTTAGCACAATTACTGGAAGTGGAGGGAAACTGTTAGCAGAGCTGCAGCAGAGCAGAACGGCTTTGATCTCTGCTCTCGGATCGAAACATCAAGTTGAAGACTGTTGGAATGTTTAGAAGGTGGATTTTTCTTCTTTAACCCCCAGTAGGTCAAGGCAGATGACCGTTCATACTGAGCCTGGTTCTGATGGAGGTTTTCCATCACTTTAATGGAGAGTTTTTCTTTCCACTGTCGCTTCATGCTTGCTCAGTATGAGGGATTGCTGCAAAGCCATGGATAATGCAGACGACTCTCCCTGTGGCTTTACGCTTCCTCAGAAGGAGTGAATTCTGCTTGTCGGGACTTCAATGCAATCAACTGGGTTGCCTTATATAGAAAATTTTTGGACCAATCTGTATAATCTGATTAAATTTGACTTTGGAAAGTGCCTTAAGATGACATGTTTCATGAATTGGCGCTATATAAATAAAATTTAATTGATATGAATTGAATCTGCTGAACAGGTTGGTTTCAGTTCAGAACCGAGGGGTCCAATGTTCCTGAAGACTTCATTAGAGCTCCAGGTTCAGTGGTAGTCCAACTGCAGGCTGGGGGTCCCAGTGAGAACGCAGGTCACCTGACCACATAAATTCAACAAAGATACATCAGAGAGGAGCAGCTGGTTCCAGGTTCTGTTCAGTTCAAGTGTTCTAGATGCACATTTTATCAAACTTTGAGACGCTGAATGGCAGGAATCTTTGCTCTTTTTCTCCTATCACTTCCTGGTTTCATCAGATGATGGGTGGGGCTTTATCTCCAGTCCTGCCCTTACAGATACCACCTGACCTGACTGAGACAGGAAGTGGACAGGCAGAAAGAGGATGGCAGATGTTCTCCTGGGGTCCGTTCTTCGTACGTCGCTAACTCAGTTAGCAGGATTTCATTGTTGACGATTTGGCATGATCTTGGATCGTTTGGTTCTTCGAAAGACATCCTGCACTTGTTGTCATAGCAACATGTGCGCCAGCTTAAGCCTGCTCGAGAGCAGGTTTATTTCATGTAAACAAGATTAGATCACGGCTGTATAAGCGGAGGAGATAGGGAAGTCTGCCGTAGCCATGTCCATTTTTACGACTGCAACCTGTTGCGGAAGGTGCAAGACTAAGAGTTTTTCGAATTAATCGCGTATTGCGCAATAGACAGGATCCTTTAGCGCAGCGCGACAGTGGAGAGATTTTCTTGGTGGCTGTTATAAACAAACACATCATTTAACAGTGGCTTTTAAAGAGGAAAAAGTGGTGTTGGAGCCATAAATCTAAAATATTTAAGTTATTTGTATGATGGTTTGCTTTTTATTTTTATCCTATTCAGTAAGAAGATTTGTTCGGGCCATTTTATTGTGAAGTTTAGTTTACTTTGAAAGGCTTACTTCCTGTCCAGCCGTATATTGGATTAGAAAAAACTATGGATGGATTATATAGCCACGGAGCAATACAGTTTTACCATGTAAACTATGGATGACTTGGAAAAGGAAATTGTTCATTTTTTATGGATAAAGATTTTTTTTTTGTTAAAATTCCCAGTTTGCACATGTCCTTTACTTCCCGTGTCTAAGGAATGACACTGAAATTTGGATCTCTTGACATAACAAGTGCTTTTTTAAAATAAAGTATAATAATTAAAGGCTACCATTTTGTAGAATATTCTTGTATTTCACTTTTACTTGTCCCCATGTTCTAGTGGGTCCCGTGGAGGCTCTGACATAAAAGAACAAAGTAAATATGAGATTATTAAAATGCAAAAATTCATACTGTAGAAAGTGATAGAAACATCTACCATGGACAGTATTTACGCATTAATTTGTCTGCTGCTTTTTGCCAGCCCTCTCTCCTGGCTTTAACAGATTTTGAGGTGTTTTAATTAATGACTCAAATTCAGCATAACCTTCCAAGCTCTTGTTCTGCTTGGGAGAAAAACTGTGGGCGTTCTTTGGCCATGCTGAACAGCCAATAGCAGCGGTGCTGATCAATGTTTCTACTATCGATACATTTCCCCTTTTAAACAAACGCATGCACGCGCAGTTGTCTCAGATAACTCAATCCAGCCATACTAATCGTAAACAACAGGTGTGTTCGAAGAACCCAATTAGCCGGATCATGATTAGCCGGATGAAATCATCTTGGATGTCTCATTTGATCTTGGATGTTTTAAGCAACGTACGAAGAACGGACCCCCGGACTCCACAGAGCTCTCATGTGATGCTCTGCTTCTAACAGAAACATTTATTTCTGCAATTCATTTCTTAGTTTATCAGAAGAGCTGATTTAGTTCAGAAAGTAAACCGTAGTGTAATAATCAGAGGCAGCGGACCCAGAATTCAGCCAGACCAGCAGAGATTTCTTTAAAAAGAAGGTTCTTTAATAACAAATCCAAAACTGGACAAACCAAAACAAACTGTTGCAAAGGTCGGGAAAACAAACAGTCCAGCAGGGCAGGGCAGGTAAAAACAGGAACAGACAGGCAGAACAGGATGGCTCAGGTTTCTGGAGACAAGAGGGCCAAAATCCAAAAGCAAACCATAAACTGAATCTTGCAGAAGGAGACTCACCCATAAACTCAACAAGACGACCTGGCACTGATGTCTGGTCTCAACAGTTTATATGGAGGTGGAAGCAGGTGAAACCGGTGAGAGGTGATTGCAGCAGGGGTGGAGTTAGGCAGGTGTAATTAGACCAGACATCAGCGCTGAAGCTCAAAACAAGAACATATCAAAAACCAAACCTAAACTAAAAAGCTGATGAAGACATAACAGGATAAACTAAATCAGTAAACAAGAATCTAGACAAGACAAAACTCAAAGTAGCCAGAGAACCTAAGACAGGAGGGTAAAATAACTTACATAACCAGAACAGAACCCAGAATATTACATGTAGAGAAACAGAAGACCTGCTTGAAGAAACAGCATTTAGTGGTATTGACTGTTGGGTTGTTGAAGCATCTGAATTTATCTCTGGAGGTCAGAGTCCAACCATCTGCTGCTCAGAGCATTGATGCCTGCAAACTTTAAGGGAAAGGGATGTAATATTAATCCCCGTTCTGTGCGTACACCAGTTTCCTAAATGAGGCCTTGAACGTCCACCGTGTTCACCTTCAGGTAGTATAGGAGATTGGAATGTTCTAGAATGATCTAGTGTTCCACAGCAAAGGTAACATAAGGGCAACTGAACTTTTGCTGAACTTAGTTGATATAAACTTGGCTCTGTATTTCATCAAGACCCAGTAAGGGAGAAAGGAGTCTGCCCAACATTTCAAAGGACTCAGTCTGACCCTTTGTATGCTTACAAGGTTAAGAGTGATTAAATGTTTAGCTATTTTCTGTTATACACAGTGCAGCATTAATTTAAGTAATTCATCTAGGGAAGATATAAAACGTGATGGGAAACGTGACAGGAAAATGCGACCTTCTGAGATGTACCCATTAAGAGGGAGTCAAGGCATGTAAAATTCGGCACTTTGTGAGTTGTAACGGTGAACTCTATGTAAATAAATTAGTCCCTAATGGCCATAGATAGAATCGGCTTTGTCTCGTCTCATCTTTTTTGAGCCTTTCAATCTCTTCAATCAAGTTCGATCCTCTTCCACAGCAGTCGTACAGAGAGCCGTTCTCATGGTAGTCTGTGATGAGGAAGAGATGTGTGAAGGCACCAGAACCCTTGATGTCAGCAGCTAAGAAGCCTGCAGAATTTGTGAGGAAACCACTGAGCTATATTATACACTGGAGTACTGATTTTGCCGAAAAACTGACGTCACTGGTCGCCATCTTGCTACTCCCTACTCTCACAGAATCCCATAGGATTTACTTGCAACAACAAGCAGTTTTCTGGCTGTGTGAAAACGTTTCACAGGTAATTCTACAGTCAGTGGATGTACTAACACTATCAACTACTAGGAAATTAGGTGCTGAAATATTTTACATGTTATTCATATTAAATATATATATATATATATATATATATATATATATATATATATATATATATATATATATATATATATATGTGTGTGTGTGTATATATATGTATATATAAGTATGTGTATATGTATATATCTATATATATATGTATACACATATGTAAATATATGTTTTTGTATATTGTTATTTATATATTTATAAATGTTTTATATATATATATATATGTATATCCCGGACTCCCAAAGGGGTCCCCAAAGCAGGGCGCCCAGGAGGGGCCGACACAGGATATCTACAACCCCCCCCCCCAAGGAAAGAGTAGAGACGACCCCGAGGAAATCCCCCAGCCACCGCAATGCCGACGCCCCCAAGAGCCGCGGGGACGAGCCCCATGTCCTGCCCTCCTCCGCTGCGCCGGCGAGCGCCTTGGCCTTCTGGCGCATTGGTGGTCTTCGGGTTTGGGGCGGGTTCCCGGGCGTGCGCCGGCCTACTCCCGGCGGCTTCTTCGCGGGGCATGGTCCCCCGGGGGGCAGTCGGGGCCCCCGTCGCTGGGGCGGGGCGCCCCTGGGACCTCTGGCCCCCAGGGGCGCCCCGCGGCTCTTGGGGGCTCGTCCCCGCGGCTCTTGGGGACGTCGGCATTGCGGTGGCTGGGGGATTTCCTCGGGGTCGTCTCTACTCTTTCCTTGGGGGTGGTTGCAGATATCCTGTGTCGGCCCCTCCTGGGCGCCCTGCTTTGGGGACCCCTTTGGGAGTCCGGGATTATGGGTCCCCTGACTCCTGCCTCTGTGCTCAGGGAAGGCGGGCCTTTGGTTCTCCACAACCACTATCAAGCTATTTCCTTCTGGATAATTTTCAACTAAACTAGTGCACTCTCACAAACTCCCACAGGTGCAGGGTTCCAGGTATTAAGTGTTAACTTATATACAGTAAGCTTATAATTTATTTATTTATTTATGTTCTTTCACTTTCTTTTTTCAGGGATCACATTATACATGTCAGCTTACATAATAATATATATGATTTAGCAATGGCATCTAGGTGTTATTCGATTGTATCTGTTGCGTTATGTCTGTTGGTTGTGCTGTTCTTTTTGCATCTCTCTTTCCAGGTGATCATTCTCTCCCTTTTATCTCTTCTTTCTTTCACCTCTACTCTTTTTTTTCTCTCTCACTTCTTGTTCTTCCTTTACTCTCCCATTCTAATGTCCATATAATTTGAAAGTCTCCCTGCAGGAATCACAATAAAGCTATTTACATGCATAAATCAAGTGGAGCACTATGGCGAAAGCTGTTCGCTCCACTTGTAAAAGCAAAATCTGTCGAGCTCTATCTGGCATTGAGACATCAATTCCTATTGCCACATTGCTAGATAGGACACTGGGGGAAAAAAACAAGTTTAAAAAAACTTGCAGCAACAATTATTTTGGCTGTTTTTTTAATCAGATTATTTGTAGGTAAATTGTTTACAAAAATGTCCCTTTGGAAAATTAAAACATTATTCAAATATTCATCATAATGTTGTTTCTATCTGAATATGTTTTAATGCAATAATTAACTCTAGTCTTCAAGACAGAACAACATTCACTGATTTTCTAATCTCTTGGCCTCCTCACAGGTGCAGAACACTTTGACAGCCACCTTCTTTTCTCTCTAGTGGCAAAGCCAAAACTCGCAGTCTGACAAACCATCTGGATCTTCTTGCAGATGGTCCGCTGGACCCGGTGGAGGAAAACATCACATCGTCTAAACACAACATTTGGGTTTGTGGAATGACAGAACAGGATCTTTACAGGAAGTCTGGTGAGATAATAACAAACAAACAACAAATAACAAACATCTAAAGTCCAGGTGGTTGATGCGTGACCCAAACTTTCAATCTGAAAGAAGAACGAAACGCTGACTGTAAAGCTGATGTTGAAGATGGGTGTAGTTGTCTTCCTACCAGCAAGGGGAGCCCTGAGCCACTGCCAGAGCTCTTGGACTGGTGGTTGGGGAAGTTTTGGGCCGTATGGACGAAACCTTGTTTTCAGGTCCTGGACACCACAGGACATTGAAGAGAATGCTAAGTCTCTTTCTGATCCCACCCTTTGTGGTAAAAAATGTGCCACTACTTTCACTGACTTCTGCAAGGAACTGCATCCAAACGTTGCTGAGATTTGGAGGGTTCTCGCACGCAAGAGAAACTGATCTGGCAAAGATTCATGACAAACTGCAAGGCTAACAGAACAGAGGGCTAACGAGTCCACAAATGGAAGAATGTGTCACACGCCACAGTGGACAGCCAAGGCCTTCCACTTTGGGGGTGGATGGCAATGTCACAATTTGGGAAACCCTGTTTTGTGATGCAGTCTTTAAAGGACTTCTACAGTTGCCAAGACATTCTAAGCAGCCTAAGTGGATAGGGCTGAGCAACCAAAACTCTCCGAAAGCACGCCAGATATGCGGTCTGGTGTATGAGCAAAGAAAAACATAGAAGGGAAAGGCTGATAAAGAACTGCATCTGGTTGCCACCATCTCCACGTACCAGTAAATTGGCAGAGGGGAAGAGGCAGAGGGAAACCCTACTTAAGGGACAAGCCGATTTTTTGCCATTCGGGAGCAATAAAAGGCTAAATTTGAAAAATCCTAGAGGGCTAACCACAGGTCACAGAGTCATGGGGCAGGGGTACTCTGAAAGAGCCATTCCTTGTTACTGATATGCCCAAGGACCCCTATTTTTAACATCCACCGTGACAGCCCCCCAAAGAGGGCAAATTTTTCCCGAAAACTGCTTTAATTCCTCCCTCCTGGCAAAAGTATGAGGTTAGGGCTTGTAGTTCCACTATTTGACCAACAGATGGCATTGGGACACATAGCAGCATTTAAAATGGGACATTTGGCAGCACTGGGTGTTGGTGAAGAGAGGACTGGGAAGGGCCCTGGGTATCTGGAGCTCCAGGCTGGAGAGTTAGTAGGCTGGTTGTTGGTGGAGATTAGGCTGGTGGCTCTTCCCGGGTGAGAGTGACAGGGCAGCGGCTCCACCAGCGGGTGGCTCACCTTGTGGCAAAACAAAAGCTGGAGACTTAATACATCGCTGCTTAAAGGTGAAGAATTGATCAAATATTTTAAAGAAGAGTGGGCTTCATTCTTCGAGTACAAGGATCTACCAGGGACATTAGCATCTATCCCAACCAAGTTGTTTAAGGAGGTATTCCCTTTGATCAGTGGTCCTATTTTAGACATGATTAATCTATCCTTAGTAAATGGATATGTACCACAGGTTTTTAAAGTAGCTGTTATTAAACCTTTACTTAAGAAACCTTCTCTTGATCAAGATGAGCTAGTAAACTACAGACCTATATCTAATCTTCTTTACTTATCTAAAATTCTTGAGAAAGTAGTTGCTAATCAACTTTGTGAACATTTCCAAAGCAATGACATACTTGAGGAGTTTCAGTCAGGCTTCAGAGCTAATCATAGCACTGAAACGGCTCTGGTGAAGGTCACTAATGATATTCTCATGGCCTCAGATAATGGACTTGTGTCTGTACTTGTCCTGTTAGATCTTAGTGCTGCATTTGATACAGTTGATCACAATATTCTCCTACAAAGACTTGAACATACTGTAGGGATTAAGGGGAAAGCATTAGGCTGGTTTAAATCTTATCTGTCGGACAGATTCCAGTTTGTTCATGTTAATAATAAATCTTCCTCAAACTCTAGGGTCACCTGTGGAGTACCACAGGGTTCAGTCCTTGGACCAATTCTCTTTACTATATATATGCTTCCGATCGGCAAAATTATCAGACAGCATGGGATTAATTTCCACTGTTATGCTGATGACACTCAGCTATATTTATCCATAAATCCTGATGAATCCAATCAATTACTTCGACTGCAGTCATGTCTTGATGACATCAAAAGCTGGATGACTTTAAATTTCCTGCATCTAAATTCTGACAAGACCGAAGTTGTAAATCTTTGGGCCAGAGTCCTCAAAAAATAAACTTCTTAACCAATCACTTAATCTGGATGGCATTAACTTGGCCTCTGGTAATAAAGTAAAAAACCTTGGTGTTATTTTTGACCAAGACATGTCATTTAAATCCCATATTAAACAGGTTTCCAGAGTTTCCTTTTTTCACCTCCGGAATATTGCCAAAATTAGAAACATTCTGTCCAGGAGTGATGCTGAAAAACTAGTCCATGCATTTGTTACTTCAAGGCCGGACTATTGTAATTCTTTAGTATCAGGAAGTCCACAAAATGCAGTTCAAAGCCTTCAGCTGATCCAAAATGCTGCAGCAAAAGTTCTGATGAAAATCAACAAGCGGGATGATATTTCTCCAATTTTAGCTTCCCTTCATTGGCTTCCTGTTAAATCAAGAATAGAATTTAAAATTCTTCTTCTAACATATAAAGCCCTTAATAATCAAGCTCCATCATATATCAGAGCTCTGATTACCCCGTATGTTCCTAACAGAGCACTTCGCTCTCAGACTGCAGGTCTGCTGGTGGTTCCTAGAGTCTCTAAAAGTAGAATGGGAGGCAGATCCTTTAGCTATCAGGCTCCTCTCCTGTGGAACCAACTTCCAGTTTTGGTCCGTGAAGCAGACACCCTGTCTACTTTTAAGACTAATCTTAAAACCTTCCTTTTTGACAAAGCTTATAACTAGAGTGGCTCATGTTACTCTGAGCTACCTTTATAGTTTTGCTGCTATAGGCTTAGGCTACTGGGGGACATCAGGGCCTATTTTTCTCACTCTACTGATTTCTACTTTTCTTCAGTCTACTGTTCTCCAGATTTGCATTGTCCGTCCGTCCGTCCGTTGTCTTCCGCTTATCCGGGGTCGGGTAGCGGGGGTAGCAGCTTCAGTAGGGAGGCCCAGACGTCCCTCTCCCCAGCCACTTGGGCCAGCTCCTCAGGAGGAACCCAAAGGCGTTCCCAGGAGCTGTCCAGGAGGCATCCTGACCAGATGCCCGAGCCACCTCAACTGGCTCCTCTCGACGTGGAGGAGCAGCGGCTCTACTCTGAGTCCTCCCCGGATGACTGAGCTCCTCACCCTATCTCTAAGGGAGAGCCCAGACACACTACGGAGAAAACTCATTTCAGCCGCTTGTATCCGGGATCTCGTTCTTTCGGTCACGACCCAAAGCTCGTGACCATAGATGAGGGTAGGAACGTAGATCGACCGGTAAATCGAGAGCTTCGCCTTTTGGCTCAGCTCTCTCTTCACCACAACGGATCGGTACAGCGCCCGCTTCACAGCAGACGCTGCACCAATCCCCCTCCCTGGGCTGTCCCCTTACCGTGGTGGAGGGGTTTGAGTGTCCCAATGATCCTAGGAGCTATGCTGTCAGGGGCTTTAAGCCCCTAGTAGGGTCACCCAAGGCAGACAGGTCCTAGGTGAGGGACCAGACAAAGCGCAGCCCAAAACTCCCCTTATGATGAGTACAATCATTGGACCTCGTGTTCCCTCGCCCGGACGCGGGTCACCGGGGCCCCACTCTGGAGCCAGGCCTGGAGGTGGGGCACGTTGGCGAGCGTGTCCACCAGCGGGTTCGAGGGTTGCCGCCACGACATGCACCGACAACCTTGCGGCCACAGCTCCAACTAGCCGCCTCAGCAATAGAGGCGTGGAACATGGTCCATTCAGACTCAATGTCCCCCGCCTCCCTCGGGACGTGTTTGCATTGCATTACATTGAAATGACTGTTGTCATTTCAGCTTTTAACTTTTTGTTCTCTCTCTTTTTTCTTCATAGTAGGTACACCTAGTCTGACGTTCTGTTGACTGTGAAATCATCCAGGGAGGACAGATCACCGACTATTACCATCTAATGTAGAACAGATTACTAGATCAATGTTTGCTTCTGTGCTTTTTGTCTCTCTTGTTGTGTCTCTGCTCTGTCTTCTGTAACCCCCAGTCGGTCGAGGCAGATGACCGTTCATACTGAGCCCGGTTCTGCTAGAGGTTTTTCCTTCCCGCTAACGGGTGTTTTTTCTTTCCACTGTCGCTTCATGCTTGCTCAGTATGAGGGATTGCAGCAAAGCCATGTACAATGCAGACGACCCTTCCTGTAGCTCTACGCTTCTTCAGGAGAGAATGCTGCTTGTCGGGACTTTGAGGCAATCAACTGGTTCCCTTATATAGGAAATTTTTGACCAATCTGTATAATCTGACTGATTTTGACTTTGTAAAGTGCCTCGAGATGACATGTTTCATGAATTGGCGCTATATAAATGAAATTGAATTGAATGTCACGTGCCAGCCTGCTTCAAATCCTCCACCATCATCCCTGTTCCCAAGAAGCCAAGGACCACAGGACTTAATGACTTTAGACCCATCACTCTGACCTCTGTGGTTATGAAGTCCTTTGAGCGCCTTGTGCTTTCACACCTAAAAGAAATCACCAATACCCTCCTGGACCCCCTACAGTTTGCCTACAGAGCCAACAGGTCTGCAGACAACGCTGTCAACCTGGCCCTTCACCACATCCTCCAGCACCTGGACTCCGCAGGAACCTACGCCAGGATCTTGTTTGTTGAACCTGTTTGCTCTGCCTTCAATCATCCCAGCTCTGCTTCAGGAGAAGCTCTCCCAGCTGAGTGTACCTTACTCCACCTGCAGGTGGATTACAGACTTCCTGTCTGACAGGAAGCAGCAGGTGAAGCTGGGAAAACATGACTCTGACTCACAGCTCATCAGCATTGGTTCCCCCCAGGGCTGTGTTCTTTCTCTTCTGCTCTTCTCCATGTACATCAACAGCTCCACCTCCAGTCATCAGTCTGTCAAGCTTCTGAAGTTCCTGACGACACCACTCTCATGGGACTCTTCTCTGTTGGTGACGAGTCCGCCTACAGGTGGGAGGCTGACCATCTGGTGACCTGGTGCAGGGAGAACAACCTGGAGCTCAACGCTGTAAAAACAGTTGAGATGGTTGTGGACTTCAGGAAGAACTCAGCCCCAGCTACCCCATCACCCTCTGTGACTCCACCATGGACACTGTGGAGTCTTTCCGCTTCCTGGGAACTATCATCTCCCAGGACCTAAAGTGGGAGCTGAACATCAACTCCCTCACCAAGAAAGCCCAGCAGAGGATGGACTTCCTGAAGAAGGCAGCTGAAGAAATTCAACCTGCCATGGACAATGATGGTGCAGTTCTACTCCTCCATCATTGAGTCCATCCTCACCTCCTCCATCACATCTCTGTTGTTCTTTAGGTTCTGCTCAGAGAGAGGATCAGATGCTGCAGCTTCTCTGAGCATCTTTGCTGCATCTGCTGTCCATAAACAACCAACCAGGCAGAACAACCAGGCAGTGGAACCCCTCAGTGGAACCTGGAAGCTTTAAGGGTGGACCTTAAAAGTTCAATTCTTCTCCTGACGTATGAAGCCAAGCTTAAGGAGGCAAAGTTAGTTTAAGGCGAGGAAAGAGGGCCGCCGCAGCTCCTCTGTTTCCTGCTCTGGAGCAGACTCTGAGGAAGAAGCTTGAAGGAAAACAGCTTTTTCTCTGATCTCCAGAGTTTAACTCTAAAAACCCTGAATCAGCCCCAAACAGAGTGCCGTTACATGACGTTAAGATGAGCTGGTTTCCTGTGATCTTCACCACTTTGATAAGATAAGATAGGCTTTATTGATCTCACGTTGGAGAAATTCACTTGTCCCATTGGCTCAGTAGTCAATCAATAGTCAGAAGAAGGTGCCAAAAGTAGGAAAAGGTGCATCAGTTATATACAGCGTATCTTCATATATACAGTGGATCAAAAAGAAGAAGAGAAAAAAATAAGAATAAAAATACAAAAGAAATCTGAGTAGGCAGATAATGTCAGATGTACATTCACGGTTTTATATATATATATACACATATATAAATATATATATACATATGTATTGACATATATTCACTTGGTAATAGCAGCAGAAGTCACTTCTTTCAGGATTATTGCACAGTGTATTAAATAGATTATTGCACATTAGTTATTACATTTATGGTTACAGTTGTAGTTACAGTTATAATGACGTCATAGTTACAGTTATAGTGCAGTATTGTATAATCCGGTAGCAGGAGGAATGAGTGATCTACGGTAGCGCTCCTTTTTACAGACAGGGTGTCTAAGTCTGGCACTAAAGGAGATGCTCAGCTCCTCTACAGTCTGATGCAGCGGGTGGAAGGTGTTGTCCATGATGGATGTGAACTTGGACAACACCCTCCTCCCAGCCACTTCCTCCACAGAGTCCAGAGTGCAGCCCAGGACAGAAGTGGCCTTCCTCACCAGCTTATTCAGTCTCTTTCTGTCCCTCTCTGCGCTGCCAGGGGCCCAGCAGACGACAGCGTAGAGGAGGGCTGAGGCCACCACAGAGTCATAAAAGGTCTTAAGCAGGGGCCTGCTCACTCCAAAGGACCTAAGCCTCCTCAGGAGGTGGAGGCGGCTCTGGCCCTTCTTATACAGAGCGTCTGTGTTATGAGTCCAGTCCAGTTTATTGAATACACCCAGGAATTTGAAACTCTCCACAGTTTCTATGTCCTGCCCCTGGATGTTAACAGGTGAGTGAGGTGGGGGTCTTCTCCTGAAGTCGATCACCATCTCCTTGGTCTTACTGGTGTTTAAACACAGATGGTTCTTCTCACACCAGTCTACAAAGTCCATGATAACCGACCGGTACTCCAGCTCGTTCCCCTCAGACACACAGCCCACAATGGCCGAGTCATCAGAGAACTTCTGAAGGTGGCAGCTGTCCGTGTTGTAGGTGAAGTCTGAGGTGTAGAGGGTGAAGAGAAATGGAGACAGAACGGGCCAAGGGGGCCCCGGTGCTGCAGAGTGCCACCTCTGACTGACAGCCGTGCAGCTGCACGTGCTGAGGGCGGTCAGTGAGGTAGTCGACTGTCCAGTCAGTTAGATCTTTGTCCACCCCGGCGTCCTCCAGCTTCTCCCTCAGCAGCACCGGTCTGATGGTGTTGAAAACGCTGGAGAAGTCAAAGAACATGACTCTCACAGCGCTCCCGGTGGTCTCCAGGTGGGTGAGCGCCCGCTGCAGCAGGTAGATGATGGCGTCCTCTACTCCGATGTTGGGCCGGTAGGCAAACTGCAGCGGGTCCAGGGTGGGGCTGACCACGGTGCGCAGGTGAGCTAGGATGAGGCGCTCCATGGTCTTCATCAGGTGGGAGGTCAGGGTGACTGGTCTGAAGTGGGCCGGTTCCCTGGCATGCATTGTTTTGGGAACTGGTACCACACAGGTTGTCTTCCACAGGGTGGGCACCACCCCCAGGCTGAGGCTCAGGTTGTAGATGTAGCTGAGGACTTCACAGAGCTCATCAGCACAGGTCCTCAGCAGCCTGGGGGGATGCCGTCCGGTCCTGAGGCTTTCCTCTGTTTAAGCCTCATCAGCTGACCTCTCACCTGCATTGGTGTGACTGTGAGGTGGGAGGAAGGCAGGACCGAAGTTGTGGATGGGTCGGGGGTTGATGGGAGTGGCAGCAGGGGGGATGGTAGGTCTCTGGAGGGCTGGTGGTTGAAGACGTGTGGAGGGTTGACGTCAGGGAGGGGGCCAGTGTGGGGGGAGTCAAAACGGGTGAAGAATGAGTTTAACTCATCTGCAAACTTGGTGTCACCGTCTGCAGCCCTGTTGGTCCCCTGCCCAAAGCCAGAGATGTTCTTCAGACCTCTCCAGCTGCTCCTCCATCTTCTTCCCATACTCCTTCTTTGCCGCCCTGATCTTCCACTGGAGCTCCCGCTGGACTGTACTCCCCTGAGTAGAAAGCCCTCTTCTTCTGGTTCAGGGGGACTTTCAGCTCAGGGGTCACCCAGGGGGGGTTGTTTGGAAAGCATCGTAGTCGTCGTGTTGGCACAATGCTCTCAAAGCAGAAGTTCATGTAGCCAGTGATGCATTCAGTCAGGCTGTTGATGTCATCACCTTTGGAACATGTTCCTTTCTGTGGTTCTGAGACAATCCCTCAGTCTCTCACTGGCCTCATCTGACCAAACTTTCACTGACTTCTTCTGTGCTATTGTTCTCCTCACCAGTGGAATGTAATGGGGGAACAGGTAGACGAGGTTGTGATCCGTGCGTCCGAGTGGGGGGAGGGGGGTGGGGGTGTAGGCATCCTTAACATTTGCATAGAAGAGGTTCAGCGTTTTATTGTCCCTTGTTGTACACGTGACATACTGGGTGAGTGTGGGGAGGGTGGGACAGAGGGAGGCGTGGTTGAAGTCCCCTGTGATCAGCAGGAGAGCACGGGGTGCTGTGCTGCAGCGGCACCAGGAAAAGCAGCCGACCCAGTTTGTCTCTGTCAGGTCGGTTCCACAGACTGTAGAACCCATTATGTCCATGATCCATTATATACAGTCTGTGGTCACTGCACACAACCAGAACCATCAGAACTATATGGGTTTATATCTGGTTCTAAAGGTGGAAATAAGATTTAATCAGTTAAACAAACAGAACCACAACACACTGAAGTGTCTGATATCAGAGAAGGTTCTGGTTTTATAGAGAAGGATTTCTGTAGGACCCTTAGCAAAAAGTAGTATACTTGAGGTAAAATTTATTAAGAATACTTAAGTATAAGTATATGTTTAGAAAGTATACTCAAACCATGTACTTATAGTGCACTTGAAGTAATACTATTGTAATTCTTCTTTGGACTATATTGTGACATTTTTTAGTTTACAAAAGTATACTTAAAGTATACTGTTCCAAGATCATTTTAAGTTTACTAAATTATACATTAAAGTATTAAGCAAGTACACTAATCTATATACTAGACGTTTACAAGGTATACTTGTGGTTCACATTTTAGTTTATTGAAGTATATTTAAAGAATACCACCAGTATGCTCTTTAATATCCTTCCAATGTACTGGTTATACAGTATACTGCTACTCCATATTTTAGTTTAAGTACACATTCAAGAATTACTAAAACTACAATACTATTTTTGATATTTTAATTTGTATATTATAAGTATACTTTTCACTCACCATCTTTTAGCACATCATTAGAATAACATATTATTACAGTTACCTCTGCAGTCAGCAGTCAGCAACAAATTGCAAATCTGCTGACTGCATTCAGTGATCAACTTTGCAGAATTCACTCCTGCAGAAAGTCCAGAATAATACAATTTTTCACAGATTCTGTGACTCTAGTGCCTCTCAAGTGCAGACTCAGGGTCAATCAGAATATCTGAAATTGGTAAGGCCCTTTATAGTCACATATTCTGATAGGTGGGAAAAATGGTTTAATACTTGTTGACAAAAGTTGTATCAAACATGTGTCTTCCTTTATAATAGCACCAGTATGATGTGCTTTGATCTCTCATAAGTCTCCATAAAAATGTCACTTGTTTGGTTTAAAATATGGCACACAAAGTTGCTCAATTAGATTAGCTTCTGGGGAAGAAGCCCCAATCAGTCTCTGAAGCTGTTTGATGTGCTTCTCAAAATGAAGCTAAAGCGCAAGTTCAATTGAAGAAACTGTTACTGTTTTCACCGTACTCCGTCTTCGGTGAAAAACCCTCGGTGGACCCAGCTCTTTTTACCCAGTCAGGCGACCCCCACTTAATTATTACCTTGAACGTAGGACGCATAAAACAGACAAGTATACTTTTAGTTATATTTTATCTACGTAAAGACAGAGAAACAGTTACAGTCACACCAGCGCTGATGGGCTCTTGATCGGCAAGAAGCCCCGATTGCTCATCACACAAACATTATATAGGGATCTAGGTACACACCCATGCAAGGGCTGTACACATCCAAACTGTGACATCAGCAGAGAAACTGTGTCACCTCCAGGGTGATATCTGATAGATATGTGCCAATCTTTTTGGGTCGGTGCTATCTAAGTGTGCCATGCAGTTCTGGGATAAACAGCTTGTTCCACTTGACCTCATTGATATCCTAACAGACCCCCTGATGATGTATCTTAATGGCACATCACCAAAGATGATCAACCAGTGGAACGACAGCTCTCAGGTTGTCCCTCTCCCAGAACAGTCGGTCATTCCGTCCAGTCCAAGCACGTCAGGTTCCGGCTTCCAGAGTCCATCCATCCGTGATCTCCATGGCAGTTGATAGTGCGGCTCAGTCTCTGGGGTCACATAATCTGTGGTGGTGTGCCCGAAAGGCACTTTGTAAAAAACAGTCCAATTGTCCGTTAGCCCCCCCTGTTGGTGTGCCCCAAAGGCACACCACAACGAAAACAGTTCCAAGAAATGGGCCGGACAAACCTCAATGGAAACATCTTAGCATCAATCAGCATGAATACTTCATAATTCAGCATTTTTTGTCAAGACCACAGTCCAACCATTTTATCTATAATTTAGGGTTCAACTATTTGAGCTAGGCCTATTTTAGGTTCCTATGTGCACATTATTTTAAGTTTACTTTAGACTAGGTAAGCTAAGGCTGTTCAGTAATCAAGACCAAATTCATCTACTCTACCTCCACCCCAAAAAACCTCCTACTTGGTCCTCCACTCCCCATTCCCATGGACAAACATCCATCACTTTAAAACCTCACAAATCCAAGAGTACCAGTAGGGGGCATCACAGGGCGGGCTGAGTCTTCAGCAGAAAAAAATAATCTCTCTAAGAAATGGTAAAAAACTGATGGAGCCCAGACTAGGGCACTCACACTCTGGGCCAATCTGAGCAAGAAGACACCCTGTATTGAATCTAAAAATTAGCCTTACCGAGTAGTTTATGGATCTGTGGTACCCATCAGATCCTGGTTCTCTATATAACAAAGCAAAAAGATTGCAAGAACTGTAAGGCAAGGCAAGGCAAGGCAAATTTATTTGTATAGCACAATTCAGTACAAAGACAATGCAAAGTGCTTTACATGATTAAAATATAGCAAAATAAAACAGAATAAAAGCAAGTAGGAATAAAATGAAGATAGAAAAAAAAAGAACAAAAACGTGGTGATTCAGTTAACTAGAACAGTTGAAGGCAATCTTAAACAGATATGTTTTTGATCTTGATTTAAAGGAACTCAGGCTTTCTGCACCTTTACAATTTTCTGGAAGTTTGTTCCAGATAAGTGGAGCATAGTAACTAAATGCTGCTCCTCCTTGTTTAGTTCTGGTTCTAGGTATGCAGAGTAGGCTGGAGCCAGAACACCTGAGTGGTCTGGATGGTTGATATAACCAGATAACAAGTCTGTGATGTAATTAGGTGCTAAGCCATTTAGGGATTTATAGACTAACAGAAGTATTTTAAAGTCTATTCTCTGAGATACAGGGAGCCAGTGTAAGGACTTTAGAACTGGGGTGATGTGCTCTACTTTATTAGTCTTAGTGAGGACGCGGGCAGCAGCGTTCTGGATCAGCTGCAGCTGTCTGATCCACTTTTTAGGCAGACCTGTAAAAACACCGTTGCAGTAATCAATTCTACTAAAAATAAACGCATGGATTACTTTTTCCAGATCCTGCTGAGACATTAGTCCTTTAATCCTAGAAATGTTCTTCAGGTGATAGAAAGCCGACCTTGTAACTGTCTTTAGATGCTTTTGGAGGTTCAGGTCTGAGTCCATTACTACTCCCAGATTTCGGGCCTAATCAGTGGTTTTTAGCTGAAGCGACTGAAGCTGTGTGCTAACTTTTGATTGCAGAGGTTTGGAAAACATCTGAAGTCTGTGTGTCCTGGCAGCGAGGCGAAGGGAGCAGAAGTCCAGAATATGACCAGGACATGACATCCTGTGTGACCCAAACAGAGGTCAACTGACAAGATAAGGTTGTCTATTTTTCAACGTTTGTGGAGCTGTTCCCAGAAATAAGACCAATGTCTGCCAAAGGAGGCTGGAAGCACGTGGACACTGCTGGGTCATGGCGCGGACCAATGGATGCATGTAGAAGCTTATTTGTAACACACACCCATCTGTGGGATATAAAATGCATGTGCACTATGTTGTAATCAGAACTCTAGCTCACACCCGTTGTACGCGTGAGTATTTGAAATAAATGGGTTCTCCAGTTGGCAAGCAGAGAGACCTCGTTTCCCCGTATCTTCTTTCGTTTTTTGTATGGTTTAAAGGGGAAGTCCGGTCAACAAGGAAAAATCAGGGTATCATTAGCTATAACTAAAACTAATACATTTGTGGTTATTTAATGAACTTATCTTTAATCAATAAGAAAATAAAAACATAAATTGTCGTCTGAATCACTGTGTATGGGGGCTGACATGACTGCCCAAATATGGGCAGTAAGGGGCGTTTGACATCACATCCTGCGACGTGGAAGAGCGGAAGCGGCGACAGTATTTCTCTCCGCTTTCCATGCAAAGTCAATAGGAGCCGTTCTACACAGCTGCGATCATCAATAATTATTTCGGATTTCCAGAGGACTTCACCGCTGACATTCCCAAGAGCTATTGCTGAAGCAACAATGCCCACGTGCATGGCCATCGGATGTTCCAACACAACTGGTAAAAGAGGAAAAAACATTGCTTATTTCAACACAGTCACTTCAGCGATCTCTCCTCCGCTGTGTGTGTGTGTGTGTGTGTGTGTGTGTGTGTGTGTGTGTGTGTGTGTGTGTGTGTGTGTGTGTGTGTGTGTGTGTGTGTGTGTGTGTGTGTGTGTGTGTGTGCGCGCGCTCAGCTGCAGCGCCGGTGCAAAGCCATGCTCAGCCCAGCATGTGCTGGAATGCTCTTATATTTTAATACTTATACTATAATAATCAGCTAACTTAAGTCACTTCAGCGATCTCTCCTCCGCTGTGTGTGTGTGTGTGTGTGCGTGCGCTCTGCTGCAGCGGCGGCAAAGCCGTGCTGCGCGGAGCGCGCACACACACACACACACACGCGCGTGTATAGATATATACTGTAGGACCCGACTGAGTTTGATCTTGGAAAATAGTGCGCCGTGACAAACAGAGCGTTGAAACTTGCTCAACAGCGGGTCCGCCGAGTGACGTCAAAAAATGGGAGGTGACAGTACTATTCTTGACCAAGATGGATTCCTCCACATAAACATGATTAAATGAGAATTATTATTAATTAAAAAAACTTATAATTTTTTGCACAGTATGTAGTAGTTTTATATTTAAATACTTTCAGCAGTTTGAATTCTGATTTTGACCGGACTTCTCCTTTAAATAGTCAAATAATCTCCCACATAATTGGTGACCCCGACGTGATACAATAAAAGGGAGATCCTCTTCCCCAGACGGCAGGGTTTTCGGTGCAAGCTGGCCACTTTGCACCGGGACACAGATACGGAGAAAGACAGGGGGTAAGTGTAAATGTCTTTTTTATACTGCTCTCTTTCTTTCTCTGCTTGTTAATGACAAAAATTGCCGCCTGTGAGGTTTGATTTGGGAAGAGTGTGTTTAATGATGGTTTGACAATTGGGAGAGGTCGTCTCTCTGTTTTGCTTTCTGTCATTATTTCCCACGTGAGGAAAGAGTTGTCTTAAACAATACAAGATTTGGAATGGTTTAGAATTCCTACACAATTGACTACAAGAGACAACTTAAAAGAAGTGACTTGTTACTCCCAGCCGCTTTAATCGTACGTCTCGTTAGAAAACGCTAGTATGACGACGAATAGAAAATGGATCGGACCGTGACGGTTTAAGCTGAGGTTTTCTAATATATATAACTTTTTAGAATAGAGAAATCATCGTGAAAGGTTGATTCTATAAATGTCCGGCTGGTCGGAGTATTAAGAGGTGAAGCCTCTGAGTAAGTGAAGCGTGAAGCGCTGTACAGGCCGATTGGAGGTTCGACTTGCGAGTGACTCCAATTAGATGTGGCCTTACTGGACTGCAGTTGTTTTGTAAAGCTGAGATTTCTGGTTTAGGCTTAGAGGTGAGAAAAACCTCCGATTAAATTTGAAATAGTAGGCCTGTTTTGGTGCATGCAGATTTTTGTTGGGCGAGGCCCAGTAGTTGTAAGCGCTTGTAATAGAGAAATGAGGTTTCTCTTGGATCATCAGTGTGTCTTAGAGTTAACTGCAGTTTGGGTTGTTTGAGTACTCCGGTTTAGGTAAACGAGGTGAAAGAGCCTATCAAATTTGAAATAGAAGGCCTGTTCTGGAGCATGTGAAATATAAATGTTTACTTTTACTTTTTTCTTTTTTTTTTTGCTATGGGTCCAATAAATATGGTTTAAATTATATGTGCGCACAGTAAAAATCCAGGAATATTGGGCATCTGGACCATTATTAGAAAAATACTAAGTTCCCGGGAGAGTGAGAAATGAGTGAGTGACAGAGTGTTTGGGATGTGTTGTGTGACAGACGTCTATGTGTGAGCTTAAATGATTAGAGCTCTGTTGTTTGACTAAAAACGCATGTATGAAACTGTTTTGTTTGCTGTTGCTTTGTTTTTCTCTTCAAAGTCCCGTCATCAGAAGTAAAGGTAAAGTGTGTTTAATTTGAGAAAGCAAAAGTGCATGGAAACCTTTTATTTTTTGTAAAGAAATCTGCTGAACCAAGGTGTGTATACGTATTGAGCTGCTGTGTTGAAAAGATGTGGGTGCAGTTACATAAACTGGGTTTGAAGGTTTACCAATAGTTGTGCAGTGGTTTCGCTGGTGGCAGTGGCGTCTGCCTGTTCCTGACGGTGTGCTATTATTTTAAAAAAAAGTGTGTTGTTGGAAAACTTTTCAGCTATTGAATCTGCGAGCTTGTCTGCTGTTGTTTTTTTATTTTTGCCTGTCAGTGAGGAAAAAGTAAGCACCCTGGGTTATTGATTGACGGTCAGTGACTCATGCCAATACACACACAGTCCTCCCCCTCTCCCCCTCCCTTCCTTTGCTTCAGCTCAGAGAGAGCAAAGTACAGTCCCTTTAGAGCGGAGCGCAGCCCCGCCCGGAGGAAAGCAAACAAATCTCTGAGAGGTAACCGTTTATCAGTTTGCAGGGATTTATTGATTCTGCGAGACAAGTTAACCCTATAGTACATCTTAAATTTTGGTTTTCTTAATTTGGTTTAACTAAACTAATACAGAGCAAAATGGCAAACATTCCTATTGTTATTGGACACAGAGGTTAACCTCCCCCTGGCCGGAATCAGGTAGTTTTGATACATCTCTTTGTGAGCAAATGGAAGTCAGAATCATGGATTACAAGGCAAATAATAATTCTAAAAAAAGGAAAGAAAAAAGTGAGCTTGAGTTAAAGATTCTAAACCTTTTCAAGGAAGAAGGTCAGGCCTATAGAAGTGCATTAAAACAGAATCTTATGGAAATGAGACAGCAGTCTGCAAATGGTAAGGCAGAATATTCAAAAGCTGTGGGACTTTATCCATCTCTAAGTGGCACAGTTCACATAATGGGAGATTTCCAGTACAAGGACAAGGATAGTCTGATCATAGATGCAGCTGCAGGGGGTGGAAGCCAAAACGATTCAACAGGCCTCACATATCAGTTTTACAAATGCAGGAGGATCGCCTAACCAAGATGTACCTGCAACACAGCAAAATGATCATGCCCTATGTCGGGGATCCTGTGTTGTGTTTCTGTTGATTGGACTCACCTGTGTTTAATTATCCCCGTAGTGTGTGTGCGCGTGTATATAAGTTTGTTTCCCGTCGTCGGGTCATTCTGTGTTTGCCTTCTGGTCATCCTGTGTTCCACGGTCTGTAAGTCTTTGGTTCATTAAAATATCTTTGTTAACCCCATGCGCCTGCCTCTGCCTCGTTGCCGCCTAGGTCCTCGCCACCTCATACCCTGACAGCAATGACCCGACCAAGAGAGGGCCAGGCAACGGGGCTGGAAATAATCGGGCTGTTTAATCAGCTCTGGAGACAGAGGGAGAAGGTCTCCGAGCCGTGCTGGACTAACGCTTCGCCGGTCAGCCACCGGCGCGAGGCAGGCATGGAGGACGGCGAAGAAGAGGAAACCCCGCGTCGTGCCTGGCTGACGCCCCGCATTTCTCCCGTGAGGGTCAGTCACCGTCGCCAACTCTTCTTTTTGCTTCCCTTCACTGCCGCCCAACACTGCCGCCCAACAACCTTCACCCCGGCTCCGAGGCATCCGACCGCACCTCCTCCGCCCGGCAAGCAGCAGCCTCTCATCGGCCGGTCTGCGGGGAGAGCAGGGGCGTATAAAGGAAATCTCAGGATGGTGCCCAGGCCCCTGCAGCAGCCCCCGTCCACCCACTCAAGGGATGAGTGGGATGACCTGCCTCCATTAGTTCCACGCTGTCCTAGAGCGCCACATGTGGAGGAATCCAGTCTGTGGGACTTCTTCTATGGAGACAGAGATGATCTGTTCCCCAGCTGGACCGTTCCTGCTGCGCACGCCACGGCCAAAGCCTGCGTGGGTGCGCACATGCCTTCACCGGCCAGACCAAAGGCTCCTGCTGCGCACGCCACGGCCAAAGCCTGCGTGGGTGCGCACGTACCTTCATCGACCTTCGCCTCTGCTGCTGTCTCCACCGCTGCCTCACCAGCAGCGGTCTCCGCATCGCAGTCTGGCTTTCCCCGGCACAGACGCCGGGCTCGCCGGCACAGAACCTCCCTCGAGGCCCAGCCAGAGGCGTTCGTCTCCAAGTTCCCCGCTCCACCGGCCGCCGAAGACAGCCCAGTCCTGCCGGCCGCCAAAGGAAGCGCAATCCCACTGGCCGACGCTGAAGATCCCGCTGCACACGCCACGGCCCAAGCCTGCGTGGGTGTGCGTGTACCTGTACAGCCGGCCATCTCTAAGTTCCCACCGGCCGCCGAAGAAAGCTCAGTCCCGCCGGCCGCCGAAGAAAGCTCAGTCCCGCCGGCCGCCGAAGAAAGCTCAGTCCCGCCGGCCATTAGAGATCCTGCTCCGCCTGCCACGGCCAAGGCCTGCATGGGTGTGCACGTCCCGCCGCCGCCGGCCTTCGCTGACGTCCCGCCGCCGCCGGCCTTCGCTGACGTCCCGCCGCCGTCCCTTCCACGACGCTCCCGGGTCCAGTGAGGGAGTCCAGGGGGACCCGCCTCCAGTCATCGCTCCCGAGTTCTCCGAGGGTCCTGCTCTGGAGCTCCACGTCAGGAGGATCCAGATGAAGTTCCGTTCTCCGTCGCCCTCCACAGCGCCTGCAGATATCTCTTCTACTCTGCCGTTTGCCATGCCCGGGCCGTCCTCCATGTAAGTCTTTGGTTCATTAAAATATCTTTGTTAACCCCATGCGCCTGCCTCTGCCTCGTTGCTGCCTAGGTCCTCGCCACCTCATACCCTAAACATATATTCGGCTGTGCATAAATCAGGTTCTCCTGTTGCTTCGGTTGCAATGCATCAGAACACTGCAGGCCCAATGAACTCAGATTCCCCTGTAAACGTGTTGGATCTTGGACCTAATCATTGTAGTACCGCAAAGAAAACATCTGGGGATCAGAGAAGGTCGTTGACCCTGAAGCCTATGGGTGGAGTTGATTGTAATGCAGACTATGCAATGAAACAAAAGGGTGATTCATTTTGGGTAAACCTAGATCATGAAGGGTTAAATTTGCAAAGAGAAATTGATCGCACCATAATTGAGGAATTAGAAAAGGAAATTGATGAGGAAGCCATAAGACAAAATATTGTACCAGAAAATGCCAGCGAGCTTTTAGAACAAGAGGGAGTAAAGGGCCCTACAGGAGGAACACAAACAACTACTGGCAGGAGAAGTGATTATGATTTAAGATACAGACCGAACATACATTCACCTGACAGGTACACAGATAACAAACAGTTACCCATACTTGTAAATGGGAACATTGCTCACTATGTACCATGGGCGTCTCAAGACTTGATCGGCCTGGTTGGCAGATTGCCAGACATAAATGAGGGTGCCAGCAAGTGGATAAAGGTGTTTGAGGAGGAAACTGTTGGAAAAAATGCTTGCTCTTGGCGATTTAAAAGCTGTTTTTGCACAGTGCCTGGGAACACCTGCTATGGAAAACGTCTTAAAGGAACGTTTCGCGTGGATGCTCCAACAGAGAGCTGATGGAATTGGCTTCAATTTATTTCGCACAGTACTGTGGGAAGCACTGCGAAAAGAATATCCCACTAAGATTGACCCAAAGGCATTAAGAGGAGATCCAATCGATAATGCAGAAAATCCAGCGTCTTATATTGCAAAGCAGCTAAAAAGATGGAAACAGGAAACAGAAGAGGAAGTTGATAAGAGCCCTGTGCTGACAACTCTGTTCCGGAACTCCATCATTGAAGCAATGCCTGCTTTTGTGAGAAGCAGGTTAGAAGATGTGGTGGCTTTGACGTCAATGCCTCACAGAGAGTTCCGTCATCATGTGATACATGCAGTGGAGAAGTACAGAAGAGAAGAAATTAAGAGTGCAGAACAAGATAAAAATGTACAAAGAAAACTGGCACAAATGCAGCTTGGAGAATATCAGGAAAAAACAAAGCTAAAACCCAAGCTGTAATGATTAAAGTGACTGATTATGTACCCCCACCTCAAGGTTTTTCAGAACCTGGACCTAATGTGACAAATCTAGCACAAAGGAGTTTTCTGGCTCCTCAACTTACCCAGCCACAACAACCGGTGGTTAATGTCTATCCTCAAGCATTTAACTCACAGCCGTATGGGCCTCTTGGACTACAGCAAAGAGGTCCCGCCTGGACTAACAGAGGCAGGCCTGGCACACCTGGAATAATGGGCGCATGCTGGGCATGCAATGAACTTGGACATCATGCCGAGCATTGCCCAAGAGGCAACAACACCTACCGCAGGCAATCGTGTGGCCGGTTCCGTCCAGGTCCAACAAGACGCCCTGTAAACCCACCACATTTTGGTTACTAGGGGTGCCCAGAGAACCTTACAGGGGAGAACCAGTGCCTGATCGTAAGTGACGGTTCTGAAAATGAACCAATGTTAAAAATTCTAATTGAAGAAAAAGAAACACCGATGCTGGTCGATACAGGAGCAGCTTACACGTGTGTAAGTCCAAATTATGCAAAGCACCTCCCCATGTCTAATAAATTCATTTCAACAGAAGGGTTCTCGGGAACAAGACAGTTAATACAAATGACAGCTCCTGTACGACTGGCAAAAGATGATGATGAGATAAGAATACCAATCCTTGTCTCTGACCAAACATCAATTAACCTGTTGGGAAGAGATGCATTATGCAGGATGAAATTGAAAATCTGGTGTTCTCCTCAGGGTTTGTATGTTGACAATAAGATAAGATAAGATAGTCTTTATTGATCTCACAATGGAGAAATTCACTCGTCACATCGGCTCATACAAGAAGGTGCAGAGTAGGGAAGGTGCATTCAGTTATATACAGTGAATCTTCATATCTACAATGGATCAAAAGAATACAAAAAACAAAAAATACAAAAAAGGAAATAGGAATGTAAATGTCTCATTTACATTCTTAGTGGTCTATATATATATATATATATAAACATATCTATATACTTAAATATATACATATATCTATGCACCTACTTACATACGCACCTACGCGTATGTAAGTGCATATACATTGTATACATTTGTACATACATACATACATGTGTACTGACTTATGTTCAAGTGTTGATAGCAGCAGAAGTCACTACATCAGGATTATTGCACGGGTTGTAGGACAGTGTATTAAATAGATTATTGCACCCTGGTTATTGCACATTAAATATTACAGTTATGGTCACAGTTGCAGTTACAGTGCAGCATTGTAAAATCTGATAGCAGCAGGAATAAATGACCTGCGGTAGCGCTCCTTTTTACAGACAGGATGTCTAAGTCTTGCACTGAAGGAGCTGCTCAGCTCCTCTACAGTCTGGTGCAGGGGGTGGAAGGTGTTGTCCATGATGGATGTGAACTTGGACAACACCCTCCTCTCAGCTACTTCCTCCACTGAGTCCAGAGTGCAGCCTAGGACAGAAGTGGCCTTCCTCACCAGCTTGTTCAGCCTCTTTCTGTCCCGCTCTGCACTGCCAGGAGCCCAGCAGACAACAGCGTAGAGGAGGGCTGAGGCCACCACAGAGTCATAGAAAGTTTTTAGCAGAAGCCGGCTCACTCCAAAGGACCTCAGCCTCCTGAGGAGGTGGAGCCGGCTCTGGCCCTTCTTGTACAGGGCGTCGGTGTTATGTGTCCAGTCCAGTTTATTGTTGATGTGAACACCCAGGTATTTGAAACTCTCCACAGTTTCTATGGATCCAGACAAAACAGGTCTGGATCTTCAAATGTACATGCAAACACATGAAGCCAATGTTTATTAGCTAGGAGACATTTCAGGCCCAGTTGAAGATGTAGTCACTAACTGGGGCCGGTACATTAAAGCTCAAATTCCATAAGCCAGAAAACCTTTTCTAGGTTACCACTGCACCATGTTCTATGACATTTCAAGGAGCAAGGAGTTTGAAGAGAAATGGGACAGTTCTACAAAAAACAGAACTGGTAATCTTGAAATACAATGTATTGTTATTGGAAACCAAGGTGCAGCTTTAAATGTGAAACAAAACAATTTCATTTCAGAGTGGTACAATGTTTCAGAATCAGTACCACACATAACATTGTTTGTAAATAAAGGATTTCATGCAAAAGATCTGGGACCAATGATGAAACTTGCAACCGAAGCAACATGGGAAGACACAGATAACCCATTCATTTTTCAATCAAGTGATGGAACAATGATCAAGATCCTATGTGAAACAACAATGACAGCAAAACCACAAGTTGTGACAGTGCCTGTTGATCTAAAAGATCAGTCTGAGGAAAATGGTTCCTCTGAAGATCAACCATTAATGCAGGACATGCTAAAACATGTCTCTGAGCACTTATGGTCCAAACATGATACAGATGTGGGTTTAGTAAAATCTGCAGAACCAGTCTCAGTTCAAATAAAACCAAATGCACGGTTTCCTTTTCGCCAGCAATACCCATTAAAACCAGAAGCAGAACAAGGCATTCAGAAAACCATTGACGGATTGATGCAAGCAGGTGTGCTGGTGGAAGTAGAAAGTCAATGTAATACTCCAATTTTTCCAGTTCTGAAAGCAGACAAAAACAAATACCGTCTTGTTCATGACTTAAGAGAAATAAACAAGATAATAGTAGACGCAGAATCGGATGTGCCAAATCCAAATACTCTTTTAAATTCAATAGCATCAGAAGCACGTTTTTTCACCGTGATTGATCTCTGCTCTGCATTTTTCAGCATTCCTTTAGCGGAAGAGTCACAACATTTATTCGCATTTACCTACAGAGGTAAAAAGCTCAGTTATACCCAATTGCCTCAAGGGTTTAAACTTAGCCTGCACATATTTAATCAGGTGCTAAAAAATGACTTGGAAGGACTCAATTTAACTGGAACTGTGTTACAGTATGTGGATGATTTGTTAATCTGTGGAAACACTAAATGGCGGTCATCAGGACTCAATCAAAGTTCTATAAAGATTAGCAGAGGGAGGACACAAGGTCTCCAAACAAAAACTACAGTATTGTCAACCACAGGTAGATTACCTAGGAAGACAAATATCACAAGGAACAGTTGGCATTTCACCTGAGGAACATTTCCAGGATTAAAGGACTGATGTCTCAGCAGGATGTGGAAAAACTAATCTATGCGTTTATTTTTAGTAGAATTGATTACTGCAACAGTGTTTTCACAGGTCTGCCTAAAAAGTGGATCAGACAGCTGCAGCTGATCCAGAACGCTGCTGCCCGCGTCCTCACTAAGACTAAGAAAGTAGAGCACATCACCCCAGTTCTAAAGTCATTACACTGGCTCCCTGTATCTCAGAGAATAGACTTTAAAATACTTCTGTTAGTCTATAAATCCCTGAATGGCTTAGCACCTAAATACATCACAGAGTTGTTATCAGTGTATCAACCCTCCAGACCACTCAGGTCTTCTGGCTCCAGCCTTCTCTGCATACCTAGAACACAAACCAAACACGGAGAAGCAGCATTTAGTTCCTATGCTCCACTTATCTGGAACAAACTTCCAGAAAACTGTAAAAGTGCTGAAAGCCTGAGTTCCTTTAAAACGAGATTAAAAACAAATTTGTTTAAAATTGCCTTTGAATGTTCAAGTTAAACTGTTTTACTGTTTTTTTTTTTGTTTCTACATTCTATCCCTACTTGGTTTTATTCCCATATTTTAATCATGTAAAGCACTTTGCATTGTCTCTGTACTGAATTGTGCTATATAAATAAATTTGCCTTGCCTTGCCTTGCCTTCTCAACTGGAAGGTGTCAGCAAAGCTCCAAGTCCACGAACAGTCGGCGAAATGATGACATTTTTGGGAATGACAGGTTTCAATGCAGACTGGATTGAAAACTATGCGGAAAAAACAGCACCACTTAGAGAACTAATAAAAGAAACAGAAAACCAGTCGTTAAAAGCAGTGTTAAAATGGACAACTGAAGCTAAAATAGCTTTTGAAACACTAAAACAGGAAATGCAAGTGGCACCAACTTTGGCATTGCCAAACTATGACAAACAATTTTACCTGTATGTAGCCAACAGAAAAAACATGTACGCATCAGCTGTACTAATGCAAGAAACCTGTGTAGGACGACGAAAGCAAGCCATTGCTTATTACAGCACTAAACTAGACAATGTGGCCCAAGGCTGGCCACCATGTTATCAAGGTCTAGCAGCAGTCTACTACGCTTATGAAAAACGTCAACCATAACAATGGGTTATCCGGTAACAATACAGACCCACCACAAGATCACAGAACTGATAAATCAAGGAAAGTTTGTGATGACTCAGGCAAGATGTTTACAGTACATGTCACTTTTAACATATCCAGATGTAACAGTACAAAGGTGTACAACGAACAACCCTGCTGACATGGTACCTCTGGACTGTGAAGGAGAACCACACGAGTGTCTTGCAGAAACAATGAAATTCACAAGACTAGGACCTGATGTAGAGTCAACTCCGATAATGAACACGGAAGTCACTTATTTTGTTGACGGGTCATGTTTCAGAGATCATCTTGGAAACCACGCAGGTTATTCTGTGGTTAAACAAGTAGGAGACAATTTTGTAACAGTCAAAGCAGAAAAATGTTAGCAACCATGCTCTGCCCAAAAAGCAGAACTAAAAGCATTGACAGAAGCGTGCAAACTAGCAAAAGGAAAAGTAGCAAACATATTCACAGACTCGGCTTATGCCCATCGGGTGTGCTATCTGTTTGCTGCTGTTTGGAAACAGAGAGGTTTCAAACGAGCAGATGGCAGTCCAGTATTACATCAAGAACAGCTGAAAGAGCTGATTGCATCGATGATGCTGCCATCAAGACTGGCAGTGATCAAATGCAACGCCCATCGTAAAGGTAATGATTTAGTCATTAAAGGGAACAACGCCGCAGATGAGGCAGCAAAACTAGCATCTAAGTGCCAGATGGCTATCTTGGCACCAGTGGTCACCTTGGAACCAATGGTGACACCAGAAGACATCATTTTGATGCAGCAGGAAGCAGGTGCGAGTGAGCACGCTCTCTGGGCGCAGAGAGGTGCGACAATGAGTGAAAGTGGTTTGTGAAGATCACAAAGTGGACATTTAGTTTGCACCAGTAGCATTGTTGACAATGTTGGTCTCAGAAGCACATGGTTTGGATCACTGTGGAAGAGGGAAAGTGATGGAGAAGCTGAAAAAGCAAGGTTATTGGTCACCTTACATGCAAGCAATGGTGGATGAAATCTTGAGCCAATGTGAAATATGTGCAGAAAACAATGTACGAAAAGGCATAAAATCACCGATTGGACACATTCCGGTCCCTGAGGGACCCTTTAAACATCTTGTGATAGATTATGTTGACATGATAAAGCCAGTGCAAGGAAAAAGGTACATGTTGGTGGTGATCGATCGGTTCAGCCGATGGGTTGAAGCAGTCCCATCAAAGACATTGGGAGCTGAGACAGTGATTAAGTTTCTGACAAGAGAGGTGATTCCGAGATTTGGCATCCCATCAGAAATCAGTTCAGATAATGGTTCAGCGTTTATCCAAAAGGTGTTGAAAGGTGTTTTGTCAAAGCTAGGAATTAAACAACGTTTTTGGAGCAGTCTACCACCCACAGAGTCAGGGTATTGTAGAAAGAATCAATGGGACTTTGAAAGCTAAGCTGAATAAAATCTGTGCTTCTACTAACCTAAACTGGGCTGATGCTTTGCCGCTTGCGCTAATGAGCTATCACATGCAGTTGCACCGCAGCACACATTTAACCCAGCATGAAATGCTAACAGGCAGAACAATGCCAGTGCCTGAATGGAGGCTTCCATTCAAAGGCCCGGCACTTGAACAGCAACAAACAGAGTTGAAAGCATATATGGATCAACTAACTGCTATCCATAGAGCTATCTATCTGCAGGAAAAAGCCAGAAGTTCCTGTCCAGAGACGGTGGTGAAGAGACCAGACGAACCAGGAGACCTGGTGTACGTGAAGGTGTTCAGACGTAAATGGAACAGCTCGAGATGGGACGGACCATTTGAGGTCAAACGAGCGACCGCAACCGCCGTCCAAGTAAAGGGGAGTGATACGTGGTATCATTTGACTCATTGTACTAAAGTACACGCCAGAGACACTGTGAAGACAGACATTGTGAAGCCAGACAATGGAAAAGACTGTGAACAGAAAGTTTGCAGCAATGAAACTGGTATTAATGACATTTCACCTGTGGATGTTGGCAGAAGTGGTGAGCCTAACAACAACGAGGCCGGAGATGAACTCTCACAGCCTGCAGCCAGCACCACTGCGTCAACCAACGTCAGCTCAACCACGAGTGGAGAGAGCAACGAGTAATGTGGGTCGAGACGATCGACATGCAACCATGAAATGTGGGACTTCAGTCTATAAAGGGAAATCCACCTTTGCAGAACAAGATAAGTACAACACAACGTTAATGGGTTTGAACAAGTACACACCAGTGTTTTTGCCAGCTGAACTGAAGTTAATGACTCATCTAGGTCTTAAAGAACAGTTAAGAGAAAAAACAAAAAGGTTGCGTAAGAAAAGAGAGACCCATACTGAATTCAAATGGAAAGCAACGGTAACCGATACAGGATTTCGTACAAAATTAGATACGGAGTTTGAGGTGAACATTTATTACAATGATCAAAAATTGTGTGGAAAAAGTGTCAAAAAGGTATATACAGAATATGGAATAAATCAGTGCTCACTTATTCTGTACATAAAGGATGATGGTTTTGAGGTAGAAATAAAAATAGAATCCCACAGGGATCCCGAGGACAATTACAAATATAACTTAACAATGAGGAATCTACAAAACCCCAATGTAGTATCAGGAAATGGTGAATTAGAACGAATAGGAAATAAGGAGTTAAATGCTACAGTTCAAATGTTTAATGACCGAATTAGGATACATGTGGAGCCAGACAGTGATAAATATGACTTGGTTGAAAAAAACGTGATTATCTCTAGATTACTGCAAAAAGGTGACAGACGAAGGATGTGTAATTCGCATACTAATGTAAGTCATCAATTATCAAGTCAAAATCAAGAAAACATTAATTGTAATACGACTGTTTGGAATGCAGATTGTGGATGGATTATTAAAGCAAATGTAATAGCTTTCCGGATTAACAAAACATACGAGTTGAAATTCGAAGACGTCACCTCGAGTGGAAAAGTAGATTCAACTATATTATGGAACTTACCACGTAAAGAGGCTTTACCAGAAGATGTAAATTGTTTTCTCCCAACAACTATGGCTACTAGAACTACAGTAGAAGTGAAGAAAATGAATGACCCTAGTGGAAATGTGACTTTACCTAATTCAGTCACCAAATCAGGACTAAATAAGTCGACAACTTTAACGGAAAAGACATTAACGGTCACATCAACGTCTAAAATTTTAAATAGCACAATACAAATTTCAACAAATAATAGTGATATTACAAAGGTAAATACAAGTAAAATGGAAGTGCAACCTACAGAGGTTTCTAGGGACTTGGACAACGCAAAACCTACAGTGATTCGACCTGAGAACATAATAACTGAACCTCCAACAACTGTTATAACTAAAACAAATCTACAGACAATAGTTTCAAATACAACTAGAACTGCAAGCAGTTATTAACGGGTTCCAAGCCCACCCACGCCCCGCCCCCTTGAGCATGTTCCTGGACTTCAGTTCAGCGTTCAACACCATCAAAACTGGAACAGCTGGGCTTCAGCACACCTCTTCGCAACTGCCTATTAGACTTCATCACCAACAGACCTCAGTTGGTCCGGGTCGGACAGAATACCTCTGATGTCATCACCCTCAGCACGGGCTTTCCTCAGGACTGTGGCCTGAGCCCCCTGATGTTCACCCTGGGTACACACGACTGTGTCCCCAGGTTCACCACCAATCACATTGTGAAGTTTGCAGACGACACAACGGTGGTGGGCCTGATTAGAGACGACAACGACCAGGACTGATCCTGAACGTGGAGAAAACGAAGGAGATCATCGTGGACTTCAGGAAGAAATTGCCTCGCCATGCTCCACTTCTCATTAACAGCTCAGCTGTGGAGGTGGTCAGCAGCAATAAATTCCTCGGGGTGCACATAACAGACAACCTCAGCTGGTCTGTGAACACCATGTCACTGGCGAAGAGGGCACAGAAGCGCTGGCACTTACTGCGCAGGATGAGGAGAGCCCACCTGCCCCCGCCCATCCTCACGACCTTCTACAGCAGCACCATAGGGAGCATTGTGATCAGCTGTTTGTCTGTGTGGTATGGATGCTGCATTGCCTCTGACTTGAGGAACCTGAGGAGAGTGATGATGACAGCAGAAGGGATCATCGGGGTACCCTACCCTCCATTAAAGACATTTCATCCCAGCGCTGCCTGTCCTGAGCCCATAACATCATCAGAGACCCCTCACAACCCCACCATGGAATGTTCTCCCTGCTGTCCACTGGGAAAAGGTTTTGCAGCACCTGCTGCAGGTCCACCAGGTTTTGCAACAGCTTTTTTTGTGTTGCCATCTGACTGTTGAACTGTAAACTGGAGTCTATACCATATTTGCACATTTGCATCATTATCTGGCATTACCAATGTTAATTGCTCTCTTATAAATGCAAGTGGCATTTCTCCCATTTCTACTAATAATGCTGCTGTTGGAGTAGTTTTAATTGCTCCTGTACATAATCTCGATGTTTGATACTGAATCCGATCTAATTTTTGTAGATTTGTCTCTGCTGCTGAATTATAAACACTACTTCCATAATCTATTACTGATCTAATTAATCCTGTATATATATTCTTTAGTGCTATTCTATCTGCTCCCCACTCCCTACCAATTACCATGTCATAATATTTATTACTTTCTTGCATTTGTCTAAAAAAAGTAGATACGATGCAGTTTTGCATTGCATTACATTGAAATGACTGTTGTCATTTCAGCTTTTAACTTTATGCTCTAAACCCTAATTAAAACCACAAAGGAAGTTTTAAATACTACAAAACCCTCACTAATAAGATTAATTACAACGGCACCTCCTCTGGTTGAGGTAACATCAGATCAGGACAACAACCTAATATTAGAATTCGCAGAACCAGATCCAAAACAGTATGGATGCTTTAAAAAGGAAGGATGTGAAGATTTCTCTGAAGGTTTAGATAAATTTTATAAAAAACACCATCCGAAAGTAGCTACATCAAGAGCAATAAATAAATTACAGGATATTAAATGGCATGGAATCAGACCAAGGGGTGATCCTTTATGGCAAAGAGCCATACGTAATACATGGTATAGCTGGTCATGGTATACAGCAAGAGAGTTAACTAAAAATGATTGCTTAATCTGTACTGCTGCTCCGGGAGCAGTTCCTATGGTCATTCCAGAAAAATACACGTCAAAAGAATGTGCATTTGTACAACGTGAAAAATGTAGGAATGGTGAGTTCTCTTCAAGAGAAGATGCAGTGTCATTTTTTAAATTACCTGTGTGGTTTGATTTGCAGACTCTTATATGGCTCAAGAAACTCTCATCAATACTTAGAAAAATGGAAAGGGTATAAATTAGAATCATTGTGTGCAGAATTTAACATTAGTACTACAGATAATGTTCCACCTACTGATTATGACATAGATTATGATGCAGACTACGAATGTTTCGTCAGTGGAGGTTTTGAGGACAATGAAGGAATCAATGTAGGAAACACCACTGTAAAATGTAATGTAACCTGGGTATTATCTTGGTTTAAGCATGCAAATGTAACACCAGTGTTTGCTACAAAGCCCGTTTGGTTTGAAAACCCAGATTTTATAGAAGAGGACTGTAAAAATAGAACTATGACGATTCCCAAACTTTTCTTTTTAGGAGATCAAACGTATCCAGTGGCAGACAGTTACTGGATGTGTGGTGACGACATGCTAATGAACACCTTACCACTTAAGTGGGTAGGGCTCTGTGCATTAGTACGAATGAAGGTACTGATAACCTTAGTGTATGAAGGGGTAAAAGAATTAGCTCAGATTGAAATAGGTAAAACTAGGTCTCATCGGAGTCTAGACGATTACGGACTAAACGAAGGAGTTTATTTAAATCTCATTGGTCAACCAAGAGGAATTCCAGATGAATGTAAAGCACAGCATGAAATTAAAGCAGGTTTTGAGTCTATTTTACCTCAAATCACTATTAATAAAAATGTTAAATGGATAAATTACATTTACTATAATCAGCAAAGGATGATAAATTTCACGGTTGAAGGGTTAATGGCACTGGAAGACCAATTACATGAAACAAGTAGAATGGTAATACAAAACAGACAAGCCTTAGATTGGCTTTTAGCAAGTAAGGGAGGTGTTTGTCACATGTTCGGTAATCAGTGCTGTACATACATTCCCATGAACACAGCTCCTAAAGGTTCGTTTAGGGCAGTAATGGTTAAACATATGAAACTTAAAGAAGAAGTAAAAGAGAATGCTGGTAGAAACAACTGATCGTGGAAAAGTCTGGAAGAAATTTTAGGAGAATGGGGTGTTTTAGCTGCTAAAACAGGACTAACTTTGGTAATAACACTGATTGTAATCTTGTTGTTTGTGTGTTGTGTTGTGCCTATTTTGAAAAGGTGGATGGTGGGAACGATGTATAGATGGATGACATCAGGCAGCAGCCATCGAAAGGGCTGACATCCCGGCCGCCTGGACACGTCTACGGACTCACACGTATGCTACAGACTCATTCCAAATGGAAAGGAGTACCCGTGATCAAGACGGACTCTCTTGTTTTGCTACGTGTCCATGGACTCATTCAAACCAAGCACACAAACTGAAGACTGACTAACCCTATTAACCTTGTTTAAGTTACTCAATCTAAGATTAAATAAATAAAATATAATACAATAAAGCATTAGTAGATAAGGTAGCACAGGCGGCCGGTTAGTTTAATCTATCATAACATTATATTTTAACATTCGTTTCTGTTTAACCCTCCGTATCAGTATT
Source organism: Fundulus diaphanus (assembly GCA_037039145.1). Classification (NCBI taxonomy): domain Eukaryota; kingdom Metazoa; phylum Chordata; class Actinopteri; order Cyprinodontiformes; family Fundulidae; genus Fundulus; species Fundulus diaphanus. Next base: position 63,941,348 of record CM073121.1, read on the forward strand.
ATTAGAAAGATAATTTGCATATATATATAATCCATGTATTTCATATGTTGTTTGTTGATGGTTGTATATGTTACATTCTATTAGGTACTCTTTTTGAATGATAAGTGCTGGATTTCATTGCAAGTAGCATGGCTGATTTCTAACTGATGCCGCTCGACCTGGCTGGCGGATGCTCGATGGAGAACAGAGATCCATGGGAGAGTTTTTTCCCCTGAGAACAGTAGATGAAAAAGTGCCAACAACGGGGTTTTTTGCTTCCATATAAGCTGGATTGATGCCAATGTGAAAGCAATGAGTATTTTGTATACCTCTCTCTCTCTCTCTCTCTCTCTCTCTCTATATATATATATATATATATATATATATATATATTATTGAAATGTGTTATTGATTGTAATCTGCACTTATTACAAGTCATTGTTGATCAACACTTATGTGGACACCTTGGTTACATTAGTATATTATACATTGGTTGTGTAAGCAATTACATTTTTGGATGGTTGTTATTATTACGGCTAAGCTTAGTGTGGAGTCAGATTTTCTCTTTATACGATGTTTAGTCTATGTACTTTAGTATATAGAGGGTTCCTTAGGAGTGTTACGTAAGTAACGTAACAAGGGAGGATATGCAAAGGTTTGGAAAACATCTGAAGTCTGTGTGTCCTGGCAGCGAGGCGAAGGGAGCAGAAGTCCAGAATATGACCAGGACATGACCCAAACAGAGGTCATCTAACAAGATAAGGTTGTCATAGCACTGAAACAGCTCTGGTGAAGGTCACCAATGATATTCTCATGGCCTCAGATAATGGACTTGTGTCTATACTTGTCCTGTTAGATCTCAGTGCTGCATTTGACACAGTTGATCACAATATTCTCCTACAAAGACTTGAGCATACTGTAGGGATTAAGGGAAAAACATTAGGCTGGTTTAAATCTTATCTGTCGGACAGATTCCAGTTTGTTCATGTTAATAATAAATCTTGGACCAATTCTATTTACTATATATATGCTTCCGGTTGGCAAAATTATCAGACAGCATGGGATTAATTTCCACTGTTATGCTGATGACACTCAGCTATATTTATCCATAAATCCTGATGAATCCAATCAGTTACTTCGACTGCAGTCATGTCTTGATGACATCAAAAGGTGGATGACTTTAAATTTCCTGCATTTAAATTCTGACAAGACAGAAGTTGTAATCTTTGGGCCAGAGTCCTCAAAAAATAAACTTCTTAATCAATCACTTAATCTGGATGGCATTAACTTGGCCTCTGGTAATAAAGTTAAAAATCTTGGTGTTGTTTTCGACCAAGACATGTCATTTAAATCCCATATTAAACAGGTTTCCAGAGTTTCCTTTTTTCACCTCCGGAATATCGCCAAAATTAGAAACATTCTGTCCAGGGGTGATGCTGAAAAACTAGTGCATGCATTTGTTACTTCAAGGCTGGACTATTGTAATTCTTTACTATCAGGAAGTCCACAAAATGCAGTTCGAAGTCTTCAGCTGATCCAAAATGCTGCGGCAAGAGTTCTGATGAAAATCAACAAGAGGGATCATATTTCTCCAATTTTAGCTTCCCTTCATTGGCTTCCTGTTAAATCAAGAATAGAATTTAAAATTCTTCTTCTAACGTATAAAGCCCTTAATAATCAAGCTCCATCATATATCAGAGCTCTGATTACCCCGTATGTTCCTAACAGAGCACTTCGCTCTCAGACTGCAGGTCTGCTGGTGGTTCCTAGAGTCTCTAAAAGTAGAATGGGAGACAGATCCTTTAGCTATCAGGCTCCTCTCCTGTGGAACCAACTCCCAGTTTTGGTCCGTGAGGCAGACACCCTGTCTACTTTTAAGACTAATCTTAAAACCTTCCTTTTTGACAAAGCTTATAGTTAGAGTGGCTCATGTTACCCTGAGCTATCTCTATAGTTGTGCTGTGATAGGCTTAGGCTACTGGAGGACATCAGGGTCTAATTTTCTCACTCTACTGATTTCTACTGTTCTTCATTCTACGGTTCTCCAGTTTTGCATTGTATTACATTGAAATGACTGTCGTCATTTCAGCTTTTAACTTTTTGCTCTCTCTCTTTTTCTTCATAGTAGGTACACCTGGTCTGGCGTTCTGTTAACTTTGACATCATCCAGAGAAGACGGCTCACCCGTTACTACCATCTAATGTAGAACAGATTACTAGATCAATGTGTGCTTCTGTGCTTTTTTGTCTCTCTTGTTGTGTCTCTGCTCTGTCTTCTGTAACCCCAGTCGGTCGAGGCAGATGACCGTTCATACTGAGCCCGGTTCTGCCGGAGGTTTTTTTTTCCCGTTAATGGGTGGTTTTTCTTCCCACTGTCGCTTCATGCTTGCTCAGTATGAGGGATTGCAGCAAAGCCATGTACAATGCAGACGACTCTCCCTGTGGCTCTACGGTTCCCCAGGAGTGAATGCTGCTTGTCGGGACTTTGATGCAATCAACTGGTTTCCTTATATAGGACATTTTGACCAATCTGTATAATCTGACCCAATCTGTATAATATGATTGAACTTGATTTTGTAAAGTGCCTTGAGATGACATGTTTCATGATTTGGCGCTATATAAATAAAATTGAATTGAATTGAATTGAATTGATAAAATAAAAACTGAATACAGTTACGACCAAAATGATTCTTAACTCTGGCTGATCTAGATTTGAAAGGATTTTCATTCAACCAAGTAGGAAGGAAATGGGGCAGGTAGGTTTCAAAATATAATGATGTATAAGGATTTAAGGATCTATTTTATTTACATTTTATTAGAATAATTGAACTTTATTGATCTCACAATGGAGAAATTAACCTCTGCATCTTAACCCATCCCCTTGGGGAGCAGTGGGCTGCCCTGTGCGGCGCCTGGGGTGCAATCAGGGGTTAAGGGTCTTGCTCAGGGACCCAGAGTGGCAGTCGGTGGGAGTTTAACTCAGAACCAAAGCGACTCAAGCTCAATGCTCTAGCCACTAGGCCACCCCTCCCCCTAGGGAGAATGGCATGTTGAAAATTATTTGTAGTTTTTAACAATGAATGAAAAATGAATTAAAAAGAATTAAATAATGAATTACATTAGAAGTTAATTAAATGTTTTCCTGATTTTAAAGCACTTTCACCCATGTAATTAGTGCTGAGCAGCTTTTTGCATCTTTCTAATGTTATTCTGACATTTTTCTTTGCAGCTCAGAGTCCTGCAGGCTGGAAATCCTCTTACCATCACCATCATTTCCACCTCAGTGTCTGGACTAACATCAGGTTTCTTAGTTCATTTTTACACTGCCACAATATGGATCCTCTACTCTACTGGTAATGATGATTTCTGAAATTAATGTCTGGCTCACTATGGCAAGGCAAGGCAAATTTATTTATATAGCACAATTCAGTACAAAGACAATGCAAAGTGCTTTACATGATTAAAATTAGCAAAATAAAACAGAATAAAAGCAAGTAGGAATAAAATGTAGATAGAAAAAAATAACAAAAAAGTGGTGATTCAGTTAACTAGAACAGTTGAAGGCAATCTTAAACAAATGTGTTTTTAATCTTGATTTAAAGGAACTCAGGCTTTCCGCACCTTTACAGTTTTCTGGAAGTTTGTTCCAGATAAGTGGAGCATTGGAACTAAATGCTGCTTCTCCATGTCTGGTTCTGGTTCTAGGTATGCAGAGAAGGCTGGAGCCAGAAGACCTTAATGGTCTGGATGGTTGATACACTGATAACAAGTCTGTGATGTATTTAGGTGCTAAGCCATTTAGGGATTTATAGACTAACAGAAATATAAGTCTATTCTCTGAGATACAGGGAGCCAGTGTAAGGACTTTAGAACTGGGGTGATGTGCTCTACTTTCTTAGTCTTAGTGAGGACGCGTGCAGCAGCGTTCTGGATCAGCTGCAGCTGTCTGATCCACTTTTTAGGCAGACCTGTAAAAACACTGTTGCAGTAATCTATTCGACTAAAAATAAACGCATGGATTAGTTTTTCCAGATCCTGCTGAGACATCAGTCCTTTGATCCTAGAAATGTTCTTCAGGTGATAGAAAGCCGACCTTGTAACTGTCTTTAGATGCTTTTGGAGGTTCAGGTCTGAGTCCATTACTACTCCCAGATTTCGGGCCTGATTAGTGGTTCCTAGCTGAAGCAGCTGAAGCTGTGTGCTAACTTTTGATCTCTCCTCTATTGGTCCAGAAATTCAATTCAATTCAATTCAGTTCAATTCAATTCAATTTTATTTATATAGCGCCAATTCATGAAACATGTCATCTCAAGGCACTTTACAAAGTCAAAATCAGTCAGATTATACAGATTGGTCAAAAATGTCCTATATAAGGGAACCAGTTGATTGCTTCAAAGTCCCAACAAGCAGCATTCACTCCTGAAGAAGCGTAGAGCTACAGGAAGAGTCGTCTGCATTGTCCATGGCTTTGCAGCAATCCCTCATACTGAGCAAGCATGAAGTGACAGTGGAAAGAAAAACCACCCATTAGCAGGAAGGAAAAACCTCCAGCAGAACCAGGCTCAGTATGAACGGTCATCTGCCTCGACCCACTGGGGTTACAGAAGACAGAGCAGAGACACAACAAGAGAGACAAAAAGCACAGAAGCACACATTGATCTAGTTATCTGTTCTACATTAGATGGTAATAGCGGGTGATCGGTCTTCCTTGGATGATGTCACAGTTAACAGAACGTCAGACCAGATGTACCTACTATGGAGAAAAAGAGAGAGAACAAAAAGTTAAAAGCTGAAATGACGACAGTCATTTCAATGTAATGCAATGCAAAACTGAAGAACAGTAGAAATCAGTAGAGTGAGAAAATTAGACCCTGATGTCCTCCAGTAGCCTATGCCTATTACAGCACAACTATAGAGGTAGCTCAGGGTAACATGAGCCACTCTAACTATAAGCTTTGTCAAAAAGGAAAGTTTTAAGATTAGTCTTAAAAATAGACGGGGTGTCTGCTTCACGGACCAAAACTGGGAGTTGGTTCCACAGGAGAGGAGCCTGTGGAACCAACCACCTTTCCTTTGCTGTCTGCTCTCACAAAGGAAATTGTAGTTTGGAGGTGTCGACTCCATCAGTATAACTTCTTCATTAGATTCATGTAGCCATGTTTCTGTTAAAACATTACATCAAGATTGTTGTCAATAATGAAGTCATTAATTAAAAGGGATTTTCCTGACAGAGATCTAATGTTTAATAAACCCAGTTTATATGATATGGTGGTTGATGATGTCTCTGTGGCAGGTTGCATCTGACAGTTTATGACTTTTAAATACGATTGATTATTCCTGTTTGTTTTCCTTTGGCTTTTCTTATTTCTGCCACGTATCATAACAGATATTCCATATTCTCCGTCAGGAGGCCCAGGCTGATGCTGGTAGCGGTCTTGACTGATAAACGTGCGGCCAGGGCCCGGTGTGTATCACAAGGAAGTTATCCGAAGGTCTTCAGGACAGGCATGTTCTGTGATATGTAGAGGAGGAGGAGGATCTGGACCTCTGCGTACTTTGGAAGATGCTGATTTAGTCACAGAACTGCGGCTTTCAGAATTAATATGTGGAGAGGATGTCAACTGTAGACCAATCTTAAGGACTTTGTTCATGTTATGAGAAAAATCCAGAAAAGGAACCTCTGGGCTTTGTGGAGAGGAAGGCGAGGCAGGTGTAGTCTGGACCGGTGTTCGTGACGATGGAAGTTCTTGGTCCTCTCTTTGTCCTGCTGAGATCTGGGATGAATCCTCCTGTAGCTCTGACGAAGCCTCTTTCTGTGTCATCTTTCTGGCCGTCTTTATCTTGGCTTGTTCGGGCTGCACTGGGCTTATCTTTTGTTTAGGCACTGGATGTACTTTGTTTTGGGACAAAGCTGATGATGCATGGTTCACAGAATAGAAGATGTTTGAAATCAGCCGTTATGCACCTGGCCTATTTAGAGAGAAACCATTGCTGCTGAACAGATGTCTCCAAAAGATGTTAAAGTTGTCTATGAAGGTTACAGTTGTTTGTTTGCATGTTTTTTCCAGCCATTTGTTTAGCATCAGAATTCTGGAAAAAATCTCGTCTCCACAATTAACGGGCGCATGAGGGCCGCTGAGAAACACCTTGACATTTTTGCCATCAACTAAGTTCAACAGACGAATGTAATCCTCTTTCAATACTTCTGATTTTCTTATCCGGGTGACGTCGCCCAGGGCTTCAGCTTGTATTATGAGTTTTTCCAAGGTCAGGCGTTCTTTCAAGATCCTTGGAAGGATGTCTAATAAATCAGACACCAGGCCATAGTTCGAGTCGTTATAAATTAACACCTCTGTGTTTTTCTTGTTACAGAAATGTTTAATCCCACATACAGACGCACTGCATAAAATCAGGGTCCTTGGCCCCGTGGCATGTCTTTTCTGTGATGTCTTAGAGCGAAAGTCGTTGACATAACTCTGAATGTTGTCATGATTCTCCTGGGTCACATTTTGGAGTGGAGCGAATCTGTTTCGTAAAGGAATTCCAGCATTTCCAGCAGGTTTACTCCTATCATTTGTTGTGGTAACAGCCCGCTGTTGTTTCACCTGTCCTGGGACATCTCTCTGTAGTCTCAGCCAGTTTTCTTTGTCTTGGCGTGGGTGTTTTATGAAATTTTTATTCAGATTCGGAAGAGATCGGCAAACACAAATAAGGACTCAAATACTGTTTCTGTTAGAATATAAGGCCAACATTTATTATTCCCCACAGAACACAGCAACACAAAACAGCAAGCACTTCGCACACGCAAAGTAGCAAGCACTTAAAGCCGACAAGCTTTCAAACAGGCGTGTTGTTCCATCTCTTACCATGGTTAGGACTGGGAAGTCGGTCAGTCCGGTTAGAGCACAATCCACGCGGCCGGGTTTCCAAAACCCACGGCAGACTTCAACGAATGAGGGCAGTTCCCTCCTTTTTATACCCATAAACAAAGTATCAGATGGGAGCGAGAGTGCCCCGTTCTCTCTCCCATGTAATCTGTTCGTCCCGTTTCCAAAACAAAAACCATTCCCAGCATCTCAGCAGTGTGTGAAGCAAAATAATATTGCAAACTCAGCAAAATAAGGAATACAGAATCAGTCTTTCCCACAACACATTGTCATAGGTTCCCACCACAAGTTAAAACAAGTTATAGCAAAATAACACATGTGGTTCTTAGTTTCATGTGAACTCAGGTGCGAACACCACAACAGCAATCATCAATGTGTGAACTGGCCAGTTTTCTCTCTTATTTAACTGACCAGTCTTCTCATTTATATATCAAAAGTTAAAACAAGTTATAAAACTGAGCAGGTTTTCCCATAATACATTGTTAAAGAGCAAAAATAATTCTTTAATATATCACTCCACCCCTTGGTCTTTGACAATCCTAATTTTGGGAAAACCTAATTTTAGAAAAACTGTCCCCAAGGTCTATTTTAAAGTTATTCTTTCCGTCCCAAAACCACTTTTGTTTATACAGTTGCAAACATTACATAAGGTTAACACTATAATAACAATAATGAGCAAAAGCAATGGAGGTACTACATAGTTTCGAGCAGTAAAAGACATTCCATTAAAAATGTCCCACCAATGATGTGCAGATGATTGCACCATTAACTTAGCCGCATGCAAAACCTGTCCTTGGGCCATAAATGTAGACACCTTTAAGCTGGAAATGTTGGACCTGTCTGATTCAATTAAGCAATTTACTTCCGTAGATTGATTCAATGCGCATTTGAACCAATCCAGGGAGATATTGAAATTGGTTAATTGATAGGTCACGTTATTCCAACTCACGGACCAAAACTGGGAGTTGGTTCCACAGGAGAGGAGCCTGATAGCTAAAGGATCTGCCTCCCATTCTACTTTTAGAGACTCTAGGAACCACCAGCAGACCTGCAGTCTGAGAGCGAAGTGCTCTGTTAGGAACATACGGGGTAATCAGAGCTCTGATATATGATGGAGCTTGATTATTAAGGGCTTTATACGTTAGAAGAAGAATTTTAAATTCTATAGGATAGTTCACTGCTATTGTTTTCATCCGGGTTTTTCGCGCATGCGCGCCAGACTGGTTGGCAAAAGACGAACACAATGGCGGACGCAAACAGAGAAACTGACGAGTTCTCCACGTATTTTTCTTCTTTAGATAACGTATCACAAGATCGTTTTAAGACTAAGTTGATGGTTGATGGTATCAGATTGCCAGATCCACACAGCAAAAGCCTGAAGGGACGGAGCGAGTCTGTGAAATGCTGGCCAAGTATTCTGTACCGCGACATACACAGCTACCTCATAAACACGACAGGCCAGTACACACGAGACAGCATGAAAGCATGAAACCACTGGACGGCTACAGTTATTTTATATCGGGAAAAGGGCTCCAGCAACGCCCGCGACGCCATGAGGGATTAAGCGGGTCAGAAAATGGATGGATGGATGGATGTTGTTCGCACGTTTGTGCAACAGCACAAAGCGGTGACACAGACACAGACAGCTGCTGCCCATGTAGCGAACGCTACCTCCCCTCCGCCGCTATTTAAGTAGAACAATGACTAGAGCAGAATTAAGTTGTATTTACCGGAGATGAAGTGTAGACTGCATATTCTGTCGCAGTATGATGGCTCCCACAGTCCATTGGGAGTCTCTGCCTGCGCTCTTTTCATTGAAATTATCCATTTCTTTCTTCGTCCATCCTCCTTCGGTAAACGACAGAAACGTACATCCGACGATTTGGAATGCCTCTGTGTGCAACCGGGAGCACAACAAGTCGTAGGCATTGATTAGAAAAGTAAACTAACTAAAAGTACGCTCTAAATCACCCGTTTTGTCATGTAGTAGATGAGAACAGTACTGTTTTTGCCTACCCGCGGGACCCGGATGTAGCGCTGACGTCACGCGTGAACTACCCTATTCTTGATTTAACAGGAAGCCAATGAAGGGAAGCTAAAATTGGAGAAATATGATCCCTCTAGTTGATTTTCATCAGAACTCTTGCTGCAGCATTTTGGATCAGCTGAAGGCTTTGAACTGCATTTTCTGGACTTCCTGATAGTAAAGAATTACAATAGTCCAGCGTTGAAGTAACAAATGCCTGGATGAGTTTTTCAACGTTACTCCTGGACACAATGTTTCTAATTTTGGTGATATTCCGGACGGGAAAAAATCTGGCTCTTAGTGATGTCATTTTTGGGAAAAGTCTTGGAATTTCCTGAAATTTATTGTCTTATAATATTTTCTTGGTTTGATAAAAAAAACCACCCGCAGTTAGTCCCGTCCTGGTCAGCTTCCAGTGCCAGATCGTCTCGAGCCGTACGGTGAGAACCTTCCAGCCATTCTATTAACCAAACCTGTCTGCCTGTCTGTTGCCCAACCTAGAGCTGTTCTCTGTTTTCTGAGTCTGCCTGATCCCTTTCCTGATTCTGTCTGTCTGCCTGGAACCCGCCTTGTGTGGAATCCTTTACCCTTGGACTTGCTTCCTGTGTACCAGGAAGCAAGTCCATGATGGGTCCATGATGGGTCCCCATCATGGACCCATCATCCGACAGTCAGTGGCGAGCGGGTGTGGAGAAATTAATTTCCCAGTTAGAAGCCTGCGTCACAGAGATACTTAACCATCTCCACGGCCAAGCTACCCCACCGCCCACACTTCCACAAACGTCTCCCCCTGCCTCTGCGTCACCTCCGGTGACGTTGTCGCTCCCATAGCCGTGTCTCACCCCGCCTGAGCTCTTCAGGGGCGATCCAGAACACTGCCGAGCGTTTCTCACTTAATGTGAGATTCACTTCGAGCTGCAGCCGTCCTCTTTCCTTACAGACCGGTCTAAGGTATGTTATGTTATCTCCCTGCTGGCCAGTAACGCCAGACTTCTCGAATGCACAGATGATTTCTTTGTAGTGCTGCAATGCTGAGGTGCCACACTGTGCATGTTTACAGGGGAATCTGTGTTTACTGGGGCAGCATTCTGTTGCACTGCAATCGGAGGTCCTGCATTCTGGGGCGGTGTCCCTTTACTATTAACACCGATACTCTTGTTTGGATCTCTTTGTGTTCTGTGGCGCTACTGTCACCTTCAGCATCTTGATTTTTATTTCCTTGATTTATTGCATCTATGATCAGACTTATTATTTATATACTGAAAATCCCCCATAATGTTTACTGTCCCAGAAAGTAAGGGATACAGTCTTGCTGACTTTAATGCTTCTCGGTTACCATTTTTAGGCTCCTGTTTCATTTCCATAAACTTCTGTTTAATTTGCTTCTGTAAGCCTGACCTTCCTCCTTAAATAGGTTGTAATTTTTTAGTTCAAGCTCATGTTTTTCTTTTCTCTGTAATCCATGATTCTGGTTACCATTTCCTCGCAGAGAGACTCATCAAAGCTGCCTGCTTCAGGCCAGCGTGAGGTAAGACCTTGTGTCCTCTTATTCCATTTTTTAGAGATTTTCGGAATTTTTGAAGCGTATTCATCGTATTTTAATCCAATAATAACAACAGGATTATTCACCATTTTGCTCTACGCTAGATTAGTCAAACCAAAATGACAACAAATGAGGTACCAAAGGGTAAACGTTTCGCTGAAACAAAGAAACTATTACAGGTTGATAGGGAAAGATTGTGTGCCCTGCAAACGGGGATGTTTATACTGTGTGCGCGTGCGTACTCACTCCCAATAACAGGCAGTGTATGTGTGTGTGTTTCTTGGAGCTGCTCACTGGAGCCTAAAATAACTGAGTGTGTGTGTACTTAGTCTCTCACTAATAGGCAAGATTGCAGGCAAACCCCACCGCCAAACGTTTTCACACCGCGCCACAAATCACTACGCAATATCTCTCCAGCACTCAATCACACTTTTAGGTCTCTGCAATCGTTCTCTTTCAACACAGCAGCTTTCAGTAAGTATGTGCACCCCAGTCTGGCTGGATTTTCTTGCAAAATAAAAGTTTCCATACACTTTTAGTTCATCAAAGTAGATGGACTTTACCTTTACTTCTGGTAACGGGACCTTGAAGAAAAAAAAAACAGCGAGCAGCAAAAAAAAACTCAGCTTCACACATGCAGACAACAAACCTTTCATCATGCACTTTAAACTCACAACATGAACAAAAGAAAAGTTTACGTTCCACGTGCTTCAGAACAGGCCTACTGTTTCAAATATGATCGGAGGCTTTTTCATCGTGTTTCATAAACCAAAGTACTCAATAACATCACACAGCAGTTAACTCTTTAAGGCCACAATTTCATTGGATTCCCACTAGGGTAGTCCAAGAAAAGCCTTATTTCTTCTTCAAAGCGCTTAAGTTACACAGAGGCTACAACTCTTAAACTCTGACAAAATGGGTTTATTACCTGAAGTCACTCTCTCACAGGACTTGATTCTAAACAGTTATAAAAAATATTACTTGAAACTTCAACTGGTCTTGGCCACAGTGCTTTCCAGAGGACGGTTTCAGTACTATGATGGGGACGGAGTCCAGACTGGAACTGCTCATAAAGGTTGTTGTAAGTAAAGTAAAAACTGAAGTTGAGAAGCGACTGCTTTTTACCGTATTTTTGAAATAAAAGGTAAATTTGAAATTGGGTGGAGATTATTGTAGTTGTTAGGATCTAATCCAGGTTTCTTCACAATATGAGTGATAATAGCAGTTTTGAAAAGAGAAGGAACAATTCCAGAACAAAGTGACGGTGTGAATGATGGTAGTTATGAAGGGGAGGAGACAGAAGGCAGAATTTTACCAGGGCAGACGGACTGGGATCAAGTGGGCAGGTGTAACATTTCGATTTGTTGATAAAATCTGAGATATTGAAAGGTTTTGGTAGATGGAAGCTGGAAAAAGGCTTGCAGAGTCATGTGAGAAAATCATGTTGGAATAGTATGTTGATTAAGTTTTAGTGATTAATTATTTGTATTGTGTAATATGATTTATATATATTTCACTGTGAAACTGGTTTTCTTTTTAAGTCTTTCAAGTTGACGCCACTTAGCCTTCATGGTCCGGAGTTCAGGGGTAAACCAGGGGACGGAGTGGGGAAAGGAAATATTCCAGCTTTTTGTTGGAGTGAGGAGGTTCAAAATGTCATTAAAGCAGTTCAGTTCCAAGTTGATTTTCTTCATGTTCCAGAATGGAAGGAGGTGTGGGTTCTTTGCTGTGATGAAATAAGGGGAAATGTTAAATGAGAGGAGTAATCCCTGAGCTGTCTACAAGACTGCCTGATTTTAATGCCTAAGCTAGAAGTACACACAAGCAAAATATGAACATTGGCTTTAACGCAAGTCTACACATCATCAAAGCTTCTATCCACGTGTCTGTTCAACTCAAACGAGTCCCGTGTCAAGAGCGGGGACAGATGGACCCAGCCAGACAAGAGAGCGCAAATAAAAAGGCTTTAATAAAGCTCAAAAATGATCAGACAGGGATAAGCAGGCTCGGTCAAATAACAGTTCAGGATCGATACACAAACAGGCAGACAGCTTCAATAAGGACAGGCAGATCCGATGGTCAAAAACAGTCCAGAACGGTACACTGATAAGCAAACTAACTAGGCAGGGATTAGGCAAACTCAGAAACTCCACGACAGAACCAGGGTCATGCAAAACAGGCAGTCAAAAAGGGGCAGGAAAAACAGGTTCAAGGATCAGGCTGGCTCAGAAGTAAAAAAGGCAAATTGGTAATTCCGGTACCGGCGGCTTGCTGAGAGGACGCGCTCACTTTGGATCTGCTACCTTTCTGTAAAATCCTGGAAAATACTCATTACAAGTGACACTGAACGTTGTTTAAAACAACTGTGATGCCTCTCTCACAAAGGAAGCCCAGCAAAAACTCCAGCAAGTCGACTCAATCGAAGTTATCTGACTTCACTTCTAAGGTGAGCTCTGAAGCGAGCGGTTAAAGCAGCAAGCCTAATACCACCACATGCGAACCAATGGAGGAAGAAAACTGTGAGTTGAAAGAGAAGAATAAGGTGGTTGACACTGGTTCAGAGGTAATACTGCCCGCAATTGCAAATTTTAAAACAGACTTCTCCTCCAAACTGGATGGCATTCTGTTAGCAAAAGAGGATGTTAAAAAAGATATCGAGTGCGCCGAGCGGGTCGGTGAGGTGGAAGTGCGGATATCTGCAGCAGAAGATAACGTTACCAGTCTACAAGCTAGGGTCCAAGTCCTTGAAAATAAAATGAAAGAACTCAAAGGAAAAGTGTTGGACTTGGAGACCAGATCCTGACGATCTAACCTGAGACTGGTTAACCTTCCCGCGGAGTAAGAGGACGCCTGTGCCTTTTTGGAAAAGTGGCTACCTGAGGCTCTGAACCTGGCACCGCTGCACACCACTCTGACACTGGAGAGAGCGCACCAGCTTGGCCAGAAAAGCACATCAAACACCGCTGCACTGAGAACTCTTATCATGAAGTTCTTAAACTACAGGGATAGAGTAACTGTGATAAGAGCCGCCAGAGCGAAGAGACAAATACTGTTCAAGAATCATTCGATTTTTTGAGGACCTCGCAGCCAGTGTGCACAAAAATAGAAAGAGTTTGATGGCGTGAGACGACAATTCCGTGCCAGGGGGATACGATATGGTATGATTCCTCCCGTCAGACTGCTGGTGACACACAACGGTCAGTCCTGCATCTTTAACCAACCAGCTGAAACAGAGAACTTTATAAGGACTCTGAGTGCAGAAAGCAGATCTGGGTAAGACAATGAAGACACCATTGCATCGCAACATATTAACAGGGAGCAACGAATACGGTACCTAAAGATGAGTAATATAAGTGAGAGATATAAAAAATAAAATAAAATGTGTTTATTATAGCCCATGTTTGCTATCCTGAAGGCTCATAGCCAATAGCCTAATTTTATTTACCCATTTTTATTCTTCGGATGCAATCAGTGACGAGTTGCTTAAGTAGCTGGGTGGAATAAGAGGGAAAAATATTCAGACACAGTCGGCTGATCCTCACTTCGGTGTGGAACAACCTTCAGCTTTTAGATGGGTGCCAGAGTATTAAAGGGGAAGGGGGGTGGGCAACAGAGTTCGAAAGGGGTATATTGTTCAGTGTTCATTATTATTATGGATGTTGCTTTTGACATCCAGATGTTCTTGGTTTCCATGTCTTAGGACAATATTAGGACGCCCATTAAGTGTTATACGATATGTCGGGTGGGTTAAAAATTAAAATGTGTTCTTGAAATTGCAGGAGTTACCAGAAACTAAAAAAAGTTAAGCAGATAATGAATAGCATAAATCTATGCATTCTGATGTTGTGCTGTTTCAGGAAACTCACCTGCTCACTGGTCAGGAGATAAGGATTTTACACTTATAAAGCAGCGAGTATGATCAGGTAGCAGCAGGAATGAGTGACCTTTATAACATAATAATAATAATAATAATAATAATAATAATAATAATAATAATAATAATAATAATAATAATAATAAACATAGCACATTATTGCACGTAGTTACTGCAAAACACTTACAGTAACAGTAATTGTAACAGTTATATGTATAATCCAGAGATTAAATTCACATGAGTTGCATATTATTGTACATTAGTTATTGCATGTTACTTATAACGGTTAAGGTCACAGTTACAGTGCAGCATTGTATAATCTAATAGCAGCAGGAATGAATGACCTGCGGTAGCGCTCCTTTTTACAGACAGGATGTCTAAGTCTGTCACTAAAGGAGCTGCTCAGCTCCTCTACAGTCTGGTGCAGGGGGTGGAAGGTGTTGTCCATGATGGATGTGAACTTGGACAACACCCTCCTCTCAGCCACTTCCTCCACAGAGTCCAGAGAGCAGCCCAGGACAGAAGTGGCCTTCCTCACCAGCTTATTCAGCCTCTTTCTGTCCCTCTCTGTGCTGCCAGGAGCCCAGCAGACGACAGCGTAGAGGAGGGCTGAGGCCACCACAGAGTCATAGAAAGTTTTTAGCAGAGGCCTGCTCACTCCAAAGGACCTCAGCCTCCTCAGGAGGTGGAGGCGGCTCTGGCCCTTCTTATACAGAGTGTCGGTGTTATGAGTCCAGTCCAGTTTATTGTTGACGTGAACACCCAGGTATCTGAAACTCTCCACAGTTTCTATGTCCTGCCCCTGGATGTTCACAGGTGAGTGAGGTGGGGGTCTTCTCCTGAAGTCCATCACCATCTCCTTGGTCTTGCTGGTGTTTAAACACAGATGGTTCTTCTCACACCAGTCCACTAAGTCCATGATGACCGACCGGTACTCCAGCTCGTTCCCCTCAGACACACAGCCCACAATGGCCGAGTCATCAGAGAACTTCTGAAGGTGGCAGCTGTCTGTGTTGTAGGTGAAGTCCGAGGTGTAGAGGGTGAAAAGAAACGGAGACAGAACGGTGCCCTGGGGGGCCCCGGTGCTGCAAAGTGCCACCTCTGACTGACAGCCGTGCAGCCGCACGTACTGAGGGCGGTCAGTGAGGTAGTCCATGGTCCAGTCAGCCAGATGTTTGTCCACCCCAGCGTCCTCAAGCTTCCCCCTCAGCAGCACCGGTCTGATGGTGTTGAAAGCACTGGAGAAGTCAAAGAACATGACTCTCACAGCGCTCCCGGTGGTCTCCAGGTGGGTGAGCGCCCGCTGCAGCAGGTAGATGATGGCGTCCTCTACTCCGATGTTGGGCTGGTAGGCAAACTGCAGCGGGTCCAGGGTGGGGCTCACCACGGTGCACAGGTTAGCTAGGATGAGGCGCTCCATGATCTTCATCAGGTGGGAGGTCAGAGTAACTGGTCTGAAGTCGGCCGGTTCCCTGGCGTGCGGCGTTTTGGGAACCGGTACCACACAGGAGGTCTTCCACAGGGTGGGCACCACCCCCAGGCTGAGGCTCAGGTTGTAGATGTAGCTGAGGACCTCGCAGAGCTCATCTGCACAGGTCCTCAGCAGCCTGGGGGGGATGCCGTCCGGACCGGGGGCTTTCCTTTGTGTCAGCCTCATCAGCTGACCTCTCACCTGCATTGGTGTGACTGTGAGGGGGGAGGGAGGCAGGGCCGGAGGTGTGGATGGCTCTAGTGTTGGTGATGGTGACAGCAGGGGGGAGGGTAGGTCTCTGGATGGTTGGTCGTTGGAGTCGTGTGGAGAGTTTAGGGCAGGGAGGGGTCCGGTGTTAGGGGACTCGAAACGGGTGAAGAACCTGTTAAGTTCATCTGCAGACTTGGTGTCACCGTCTGCAGCCCTGCTGGTCCTCTGCCCAAAGCCAGACATGTTCTTCAGGCCTCTCCACACATCTCTGACGTTGTTCTGTGCCAGCTGTTCCTCCATCTTCTTCCCATAATCCTTCTTTGCCTCCCTGATCCTCCACTGGAGCTCCCGCTGGACTCTACGCTGCTCCTCTCTGTCCCCTGAGTGGAAAGCCCTCTTCTTCTGCTTCAGGAGGACTTTCAGCTCAGGGGTCACCCAGGGGTGGTTGTTGTCAAAGCACCGTAGTCGTCGTGTAGGCACAATGCTCTCCACACAGAAGTTCATGTAGTCAGTGATGCATTCAGTCAGGCTGTTGATGTCATCACCATGAGAGCTTTGGAACATGCTCCGGAACATGCTCGGCACCCTTTACCTCTCAAGCAAGAGGGGTTATGATTTGATTCATTAATCCACCTCTCTTTTCTTAAATAGAATATTTGGACCGATGAAGCAAATTAGGCACAAAAACAAGTCGCCACTTAGGTTTTCTCTCACAGTCTTTGCTCAAATAAAGAACTTTATGTACGTAGACTTAATTGACTAACAATGTTTTCTGTATGAACCGTGATTTACCAAACAGGAAAGCTGTAAAACTACAGTGTCAAATGTGATTTGGTTGCACCTCACTCTCTTCTGGGACACCCAGGGAAAGGCATTAGGATAACAATACAACCAGAGCAAAAACACTCTGCTTAAAATCAAATAAACCACCAACCCATTTCATAGACTGTTCAGCACAAGCTGCATTTTATGTAAAAACTACATGTTACATTTCCTTATACATGTTTATCTTCCAAGGATATTTGTGTCTTCTACAAGGAATTTTAATCAAAAAGGGCTTGTTTGATGTTTAATACTTGTATATAATACTTTTTTCTCTTTTTTCTCGAGATTTGTTTATTAACAGAAGCTTTAACAAGCATTTACAGTTAAATTGAAAGTTGTATGTTATAAAACAAACTTATTGATATATAGTCTTACAGACACACCATACAAGGAAGATGGTTTTTGACTTTTTAACACCAAAAAAAAGGAGAAAAAGAAAACAGCAAAACAAATGTAACACAAACACACCTCCTTTCTCGTATGGTTCTTGATATCCTTTCATTTCTGTACACAACACATCCATCAGAGCACATTCATATCTACATAATTCAACACATTACTCATGTCAGATACAAAAATTAGGAAGTTATTTAATAAGAGCCCGCAAAGGGCTAGTTTGAGGCCGGTGCAGGAAGGCTCACTCCTTCCTGCAGCCAGGTCCAGAGAGAGCAGAATGTCTATGAAGGGGCCCCAGATTCTTTCTTCCCCCCCCCCCCCCCCCAGTGTCCTGTCTAGCGATGTGGCAATAAGAATTGATATCTTAATGCCAAATAGAGCTCGACAGATTTTGCTTTCACAAGTGGAGCAAACAGCTTTCGCCATTGTGCTCCACTTGATTTATGCTTGTAAATAGCTTTATTATGATTCCTGCAAGAAGAATTTTAAATTATGTGGACACTACAATGGGAAAGTAAGAGAGTAAAGGAAGAACAAGAAGAGAAGAAAGAAAGGGAATAGGTGAAAGAAAGAAAAGATAAAAGGGAGAGAATGATAAAACGTTCTCCGTCTGCTTCATCACCTGGAAAGAGACACAAAAAGAACAGCACAGCCAACAGACATAAAGCAACAGATACAATAGACCAGGGGTGTCCAGCTCCAGTCCTCGAGAGCCGGTGTCCTGCAACCTTTACATGTGTCCCTGGTCCGACACGCCTGAGTCAAATAATCAGTTGATTAGCAGGACTCTGAAGAACCTGACTGCATGCTGAGGAGCTAATTGTGCCATTTGATTCAGGCGTGTGGGACCAAGGAAACCTCTAAAAGTTTCAGGACACCAGCCCTCGAGGACTGGAGCCGCACACCCCTGCAATAGAGTAACACCTAGATGCCATTGCTAAATCATATGTATTATCATTTAAGCTGACATGTGTAAAGTGAAACCTGAGAATAAAAAGTGAATTTTTACAGGCTTAATGTTTAATTACGGGCTTTCTGTATATAAGTGAACACTTAGAACCTGGAACCCAGCACCTGTGGGTGTTTTTGAGAGTGCACTTGAGTATGTGAAATTTACCTGGAAGGAAATAGCTCAATAGTGGCTGTGGAGAACCAAAGGCCCGCCTTCCCAGAGCACAGAGGCAGGGGTCAGGGGACCCATAACCCCGGATTCCCAAAGGGGCCCCCAAAGCAGGGCGCAACCCCCCCCCCCCAAGGAAAGAGTAGAGATGACCCCGAGGAAATTCCCCAGCCACCGCAATGCCGACGCCCCCAGGAGCCGCTGGGGCGAGCCCGTGGGCTCCGCCGGCAGCCAGCCGCGCTGAAGTGGTCCCGGCCATGGGCCCCAGATTCTTTCAAAGGTCGCATGTTTTCCTCTAACATTATAGAGTATCTTTTCAGGTGTGCAGTAAGATACAAGCTCATTGATCCAGTGCCTTACTGATGGTGAATTTTCAGATTTCCAGTTAACCAGGATACATTTCTTCACTGCAGTGCTCGAAAGTAAGTAATGTAATAATTCACATTACTAGAGCCCGTGTCCCCAAGAATCTATAGCTTTGGGTCTTGTTCAATTAGCATTCCTATTACCCTTGAAGTTATTGCAATGACACATTTCCAAAATTATCATAATAATCATTGGGCAACTCCATAGCATGTGTATAAGATCCCCATCAGTCACTTTACATCTCTGACATCAAGAGGAAATTTTACTGTCAATTTTATGTAGCCTGCAAGGAGTATGATATGTCCTATGAAATATGTTAAACTGAATTTGTCTGTGTTTTGTGGAGTTAGTGTAACCAAACCAAGATACTCAGAGTCCTGATAGCAGTTTACTATCAACCAGAATTTATTAATATATTTCTGGAACAGAAATACACCACACCTCAGTATCCTTTAACATTTATTAATACACAATAATAAAACAATATTGTGGATAAGGACCTTATAATGACATCCAGCGCTGTAATTCACAGAAAAACTTAAAATCTTCAAGCAAAGGAGATAACTTCGGTAATTTTAATTTTCAGGAAATAGTGTCCTTCCCTTCTGGAGTACCTGCTCAAAAAAAAAAATAATAGTTCACCCGTTCAGGAGTCCAACAAAAAGGGCTCTTAACTGTCCTTTCAAAAATAAAATAAAATAAAAGCTGGCCAGCAAAATAAAACAAATTAGAGCTCTTTTTTAGGCAGTGTTCATGTGTATGTATTGCAGAGGGGAGTTGGGGAATATGTCTGTGTGTTGCCTGCAGGATAATCGAGAAATTTCCAGACGTCCTCCGTGAGCAGCGGGGCACTTCAGCCTAGCACTCTCTCTCTCCCTCTCTCACCCGTGTCAACCGACCGCCGTATCTTTGAAAAGGAGCTTCCTTAGTCACATCATGCTTCGTACAATTATAAGCATGCACGAGAGGTCTGACATACTTCCTCCATTCCTCTTTCTTTTTCTCCTCCAGAGTTCCCAAAAGATCAAGCAGTGTTCGATTGAATCTTTCTACTGGATTCCCTCTCGGATGGTAGGGAGTTGTCCGAGATTTTGAGATTCCCGCATGCTTACAAAGCTCTGCAACAACCTCTGACTCAAAATAGGCACCCTGATCGCTATGCAGTCTGCGGGGGAAACCATAATGACTAATGAAATTCTCCCACAACACTGTAGCAACAGTCTTTGCTGTCTGATCTCTGGTTGGGTACGCCTGTGCATACTTTGTGTAGTGATCAGTTACTACTAGTATGTTCCGAGTGTCTCTTGAGTCAGGTTCCAATGTCAAAAAACCAATGCAAACTAATTCCAAGGGAGCCGTGACCTTGATGTTAACCAGTTTGGATGCCTTTTGAACCCTAGACTTACGCCTCACACATCTTTCACAACTTTTGCATTTACTTTCGATGTATTTTGACATCTTCGGCCAGTAAAATCTAGCTCTGGCTAACTCCAATGTTCTTTCTATGCCCATGTGACCGACATCATCATGAACACCTTGGAAAGCCCTCTCTCTGTGACTACTGGGCATGACAAGCTGATTATAAGCCTCACCCCTTTGGTTGAGAACTTTACGAAACAGTACACCATCTACCAAAAGTAACTTTGTCCTCTCCCTCAAAAGGAGAGCTACCTCTGGTTCCTCTGACCTTTTGTCTACTGCCTCAACATCTAACTCCGCTTCTAATATCTCAATAACTCTCCACAAGGTGGCATCTTCCCTTTGCAACTTATGCCAATCCTCCATAGTCATTTCCGGCAAAGCTGAGTGACCCGGACCTGGGACTGGGTCTTCTAAATCCTCCGGAACAGCACTTTCATCACACAGAAGTGTCTCAACTGCTGGTACCCCATTTGCAGGATCTTGCTCATTTTGTGTGGCTGTATGGACATAGATGCTGTGACGCATACAAAGAGTTTGAACTGTCTCTTCATCTAAGAACTTGAAATCTTCAGTTGCCAGGTTAGCACGATCCATCATACTAGAGATTCTTCTGTCTATCTCTTGAGACTCTTCATCATCTTGAGACTGCTCCTGAGGTCTCCTAGAGAGCCCATCAGCATCAACATTCTGCTGACCACATTTGTAACGAATGTCAAAGTTGTACAATGACAAAGCAGCCAGCCACCTGTGGCTTGTGGCGTCCAGCTTTGCGCTTGTTAACACGTACGTTAACGGGTTATTATCTGTCATAACGGTGAAACTAGCCCCATACAAAAAGTCATGAAACTTCTCACTAACCGCCCATTTCAGGGCCAAAAACTCTAACTTATGCACAGGGTAGTTTTTCTCACTTTTGGACAGACCACGACTGGCATAAGCTACAACACGAGTTTGTCCGTCTTGAAATTGATATTGAGCTGCACCTAAACCCGTTGTGCTAGCGTCAGTGTGAAGCAAATATGGTAGCTGCCAGTTGGAAAAAGCAAGCACAGGTGCTGAGGTCAATTTTTCAATTATGAACTCAAATGCTGCTTGGCACGTAGGAGTCCAATCTGCTCCAAGAGGTTGTGACTGTTTCCGCAGCCAGTGTTTAGGGCCTTTGTGCCTGGGGGCTAAGTCACCTTTTAACAAATCATTTAAAGGTCTGACAATTTTAGCATAATCCCTGACAAAGCGCCGATAGTAACCAGTGAAACCTAGAAATGATCTGAGCTCTTTGGCTGTTTGAGGCCGAGGCCATTCTTTGACAGCTGCAACTTTGTCAGGGTCAGGCTGAATACCCTGAGCAGATATCACGTGGCCTAAGTATTTCACTGAGGTCTGGAAAAACTTGCATTTGGAAGGAGACAGTTTGAGACCAAAATCTGCAATACGTTTAAGAACTTTCATAAGTCTTTCCTCGTGTTCCTCCAGCGAGCTGGAGAATATTATGAGGTCGTCGAGGAAAGCAACAACCTCCTGAAGGTTAATGCCTTCCATCACCTTCTCCATAGTTCGCTGGAAGGTTGCTGGGGAGTTGGTCAGGCCTTGTGGCATCCTTCTGAATTGCCATGTGCCAAAAGGAGTTGTGAATGCTGTCTTTGGTCGATCAGCTGTTTCAACCTCCAGCTGGTAATAGCCGCTCTTAAGGTCCAAGACAGTGAACCATTTTGAGCCCGATAACAGGGTGAATGTCTCCTCTATACGAGGCAATGGGTAAGCATCCTTTTTTGTCAGATTATTCAGTCTGCGGTAATCTACCACCATCCGCAACTCTCCATTTTTCTTTCTAACAAGAACAATTGGAGAGGCGTAGGGACTGTGTGATTCCTCTATGATGCCTGCGGCCAAAAGGTCTTGAAGATGCCTTTTCAAATCATTAAAGTCGGCAGGTGAAACACGTCTGGTCCGCTCTTTGAATGGTTCATGTGGCTCTAGCTCTATCCGATGAGTGACTCCTGCTACACTTCCCACATCCAAATCATGTCTTGAAAATGCACTGGGGACTTCTTTATTTATTCTAGCCTCTATGTGCTCCTTTAATTGTGGGGGTATGGGGCTCTCATCAAAGTCAAGATGGAGGGTGTCTGCTACAGAACTGTTTTTCTCATTATGGGAGACCAGCAAAGACTGTACTTGCTGCTGAGGCACCTCTGAGTGGACGTTTGGATCGGCGGGAAGAACAGGCACCGCCCAATCAATGGCAGAACACTCAGCAATGACAGTCTTTGGATACAAGATGATGTCATGTTGAGAATCATTTTTGATGGCAAGCTTAAGCCTACTGTGGGATTCAGTTTTTACCTCAACTACCTGATCATAGACAATCAGGCCTCCTGGTGTGGGAAACTCCTCTGCACCGCTCACAAGAGCTTGGAAACCACCACGGCCAGGTTTAGTGTGACAGATGGCTTTCAATGTGTAAAGCATGCTGTGCTTCAGGCGTACGGGTACTTTGCTACTGAGCGTCACACGCATGACTTTAGCATCTTTGTTTTGGGAATCAATCCGTTTATGACACTCTGCATATGCCATTTTCCAATTAGCCTGGATGGGCAAAACTTCAAGGAACTTTGGTCCACCCTGCTTTATGCATTCTTGTCTCATTGGGCATAGGATGTTTGTGCCAACTAAAAGTGGATATTTGGCATTGTATGACTGATCTGGGCTCACTAAAGCCAGAATGTGAAAATATTGGTCCGTGCCACACACATTTTTTGGAAACTGGACATCAACTTCCACATATCCCACATAAGGGACCTTCTGTCCGGCTGCGCCTTCGACAGCCAGTGCCCCTTTAACGGAGAATAACTGCCGGTGAGAAAGATACTTGGAATAAAATGAATGAGATATGATTGTAACTTGTGATCCTGTGTCAATAATGCAGTTGCACTGGATGCCATCCAGCCAGGCTTCACTGTCACAAAGTTCTCCCACAAGTCCGTCTGGAATGTCACTAATTTCTGTCACATTTGCGGGATGCATGGAATGACTCAAGACAGAGGAACTAGTTTGACAGCGAGCTCCTGCTTGTTCCACAGCAGGAGCTCCTACATGTTTAAAGGCAGGTGCGATTGGGGATGTGTTTGTGGTGAGCTTAATGGGCGTTGATTTTGTCTACTTTGATGTCTCTCACAAAGTTTCTTTTGTACTAGCACAGCATTAGTGGGATTAGTGCATTGGGGTAGCATATGTGAGTCTTCACCACAGTTGTAACAGAACTTTCCAGTTCTTGTGAGAGTTTCAACAGGAACAGTTGAGACTGGGGGAGCTAGAGTGCTGCTTTTAGTTCTTTGGGGAAACCTCCGCCCTGCTCTTTCATTTCTGAATGAGGGGTCATTTTGAGCAGGAGTATTCTTCCGCAACTCAGCCTCAAGTTGTCTGACCCTCTCTTCAAGCTGCTCCCTAATAGGGTCTGACACTATGGGAACATTGGTGCTAGGAGGTGCGGCCTCAGCAGCAGCTAAATGTGCCTTAGTAAGGACTTTGGTAGAGCTTCCCCCCAGATGTCGTTTTCTCCGCATTTCCTTTAGCTGGCTTTCTTTATTCTGAATAGCAGTTCTGAGAATGGGATATTCCTCTTGGGAGTGCCAGTCAGGGGTTCTTTTAGGTGCAATGTGGTTAGCAACGTGTCATCCCAACAGCCCCTGAGAAACTGCTTTAATAGCTGAGAGTCAGCATCTTGTTTGGTTACTCCATTACTTTCTACAACTTCTTGTAACAGCGTTTGAAGTCGACGCAGATAGTCGGATGCTCGCTCCCCACTGTTCTGATGGGTTTCTAAAAACTGAATATACAACTCCTCCCCTCCTGTTACATTGCCATAAGCCTTGTCTAATTCTTGTAAGTAGGCACTGGGTGAGGCTTGTGCTCCAATAGAGAGAGCCACTGTTAACGCAGGGGCTAATAAACTATCAAGCAGTGTGCGGCGCTGCTGTACATCTGGAATACTGGGGTCGTTTAGTACCTGCTTAATCCGGAGCCGCCACACACCATAGTCCACCTCAGAGGGGGGCTTGGGGAAGTTACCCGAGAAAAGACGTAACTCTCTTGTAGTAGGAAGATGCACAGGTGTGTCATGCTTCACAATGTGCTCTACTATGACTTTCTGAACATCTGCTGGCAAAGGGTTGATAAGGAGAGAGTCATTAGGAGTCTGTTTACTACCACATGGCTGATTAGAACCACTGGAGACTACCACTCTTGGATTGTGAGAAGACTGTGCTTTGAGTACAGCAGCTGGGGTCGACGCTATTGGCCCCTTAGGATGATCAGTTTTTCCACAAATCTGAGTCGCTGCTACCTGATTCAAAGTAACAGAGCTGACATTATATACCGCAGCTAACTCATCCATTTGTTCCTTAAAATGGACTGTCATGTCACCAATAGCTTGGGCAAGGGGCACTAGACCATCTCTAAGTGGCTCACTATCTGGCTGCGGTGGAGAGAACTCATCGATCTGGATAATCTCCCACCGTGAATCATGAACTACATGCTCATTGTCCAGTAACAGTGGAGTTATAGACTCACTGAAGTGGCACAAGATGGTGTGACGAAGATTATCAATGGGCTGCACTCTAACAACATCATCTAATGTTGCAAAGGCCTCTTTTACTTCCAGTAGTCCCAATTTATCTGGAGCACCCCTTATAATTACAGAGAACTCAGGGTCAAATCCATACATGTCACAAAACTCCATTGTTACCCTGAAATGGTTAAACTCTCAAAAATTTAACAGAGGAAAAAAATGAATACGAGGTGGATGCACTTCTGGTCCCTGTTCGGGCGCCAATTTTTCTTATTTCTTTTGTTGTAACCAAACCAAGATACTCAGAGTCCTGATAGCAGTTTACTATCAACCAGAATTTATTAATATATTTCTGGAACAGAAATACACCACACCTCAGTATCCTTTAACATTTATTAATACACAATAATAAAACAATATTGTGGATAAGGACCTTATAATGACATCCAGCGCTGTAATTCACAGAACAACTTAAAATCTTCAAGCAAAGGAGATAACTCCGGTAAGTTTAATTTTCAGGAAATAGTGTCCTTCCCTTCTGGAGTATCTACTCAAAAAAAAAAATAATAGTTCACCCGTTCAGGAGTCCAACAAAAAGGGCTCTTAACTGTCCTTTCAAAAATAAAATAAAATAAAAGCTGGCCAGCAAAATAAAACAAATTAGAGCTCTTTTTTAGGCAGTGTTCATGTGTATGTATTGCAGAGGGGAGTTGGGGAATATGTCTGTGTGTTGCCTGCAGGATAATCGAGAAATTTCCAGACGTCCTCCGTGAGCAGCGGGGCACTTCAGCCTAGCACTCTCTCTCTCCCTCTCTCACCCGTGTCAACCGACCGCCGTATCTTTGGTCGCTCTCTCTCCCTCTGTTGTGTCTCCGTGACCGCCGCCACTAACAATGAAAAGTCACAGTTGTGAACTGGACGAGAACAGATGCGTTGCTCTGGTATCTCCTACGTTGCTTAAAGCCCGCGATTTTCACTCGGGGCAGCAAACCGCCAGACTGTCGCAAAACTGTCGTAACTTGTTGCAAACTGTCGCAACAGTGCAAAAAAAAAACGATGCACCTTGAACGCACCAAAGAGTAACTCTAGTTACCTCTGGGTTACATTAGCACAGTCTGTGCCTGTTCCAATAGCTGATGCTACTCTGCCTCATCATAAACACACCCTAAAACTGTTTCCCATTTCCCTTTTATAACTGTTTTATGATAAATGGGTAACTTTCCATTGATGATACCATATATAGAAGATATTATTCCCTTTTGTTCATCTGCATAATTTATTACAGAGGTGGGTTTCAAGAGGAGGTTATTCTGGTATGTCTGGGAATGTTTCTTTTGATTTCTCTTTGACCCAGTCTCTGATTTCTCTCTCTGTCTCTCTCCGAGGTCGGTCGTGTCTTTTCTCTCTCTGCAGCTTTTACCCCCCCCCCCCCCCTATCCTGCTTTGCTTTGCTATGTCTTGACTTCTGAGCACTTTCTTATTATCAACCGAACTCTGAAAAACATGGATCTGGTAAGCTGGTCTCTCAATACTATTGATACATCTTTTTCGACGGGTAGGCAACGGAAGGGGGACCCGTCCGGTCCTGATTTGACTTATTTTGTGAGATACACCCTACATTCCTGGAGGAAAACGGTGTGTCTTTCGACTTTGTCATTCCTGGACGTTTGAAATTTTCACATTGGATTAAGGATACTGGGATCTCTACTTATTGGTTTTTGTGGATTTTTGAAGTATCGGCAAATACAGCGGATGTCGGAGCCATTTGGCCTTGATCAGGCTGCCGGCTGCATGACGCGCTCACTAAGGCTGTGAACGGACAAACCTGGCAGGTGAATGGAGCGAAGCCGAAAAGCTGCCTGTGTTGGAACGCAGACTGACTTTGGGGTTGAACTCAAGGGGAGATGGGATAAAATCTGGGAGTGAAGCGCGAAAAAGCCCAATAATTTGGAAAATTGGATTTATGTGGAGCCAGCAAAAGACTTAAAAGCTGACAGGAAAGGCAGTGCAGCTTGTCTCATAACAAATAACATATTTGGATTCCCTCCCTATCTTCTCCTGGATTGTTATGACGGAGTGCCCAGAAAAGCCCCCGGCTACCCCCCTCCCCCGCTGACACCTGAGGATGCTTCTCTGAACTGTGGGCCGGCTGATAACATCAAGGACAATGGCCTCTGGAGAGTGTTCACGGAGAAAAACACTTTCGCCCATACACACACGCATAACTGATGCTCATAAAACTGATGAATTACGCACACGCGACAGGTCTCAAATGTTTACCTTCTGCATACATGTTGTCTTGTGTTATTTGTGCTTTATTTGTGCTTTTTGTGCTATGAGGGGTTTTTTGTCGGTTGTTTGACACTTTATTTGTGAGAGCGTAAATTGTCTAGCATCTGTCTTTTTTTTTTTCTCCCTCCCTTTCCTCGATGTTGTTGCTATCTTCCGTCCTTCAGTTTCCTGATGGCTGCCGCGGTGTGTTGGTGCGCTGTCTGCACCATCATCACCAAGTCAAATTCCTTGTATGTGCAAACCTGCTTGGCGATTAAACTTGATTCTGATTCTGATTTGTAAAAAAATTTGAAAAAGCTATCTTTGCTGAGGTTAAATTTTTCATTTGATGGAATTGATGGAAATTAGAAAATATATCGTTAATGTATAAATCAGATACTGTTTGGATTCCTCTATCCCTCCACCCCCGCAACGCTGAGTCAGCAATGTGATGTGAGAGGCTGGGATTACCCCACAAAGGTGCTTTTCTAAGAAAGGAGATGTTTGTGCCGAGAAGTGAATGAGATTCTTGCCAAGCAGTAAATGTATTCAGTATTACTGGGTTGTTTGTTAGTGTAGCTAAACATTTTTTCGTACCCAAGAATGGAACATGCTTTAAAGGTATAGATTTCATCTCATGTTGTTCAATTGGGACCCACCTAACCTCACTGTTTTCTGCATGTAGCCAGATCCATATAGATCGGTACTGAGAGGCAAGATAATAGTTCGTAAAGTTTAAAGGCACACTATGCAACATTTGTCAGTTAATTAATGTGTTCCATACCGTTTTGGATGATTAAATGAGTCATTTCAGGTTGAACAAAGGTTTTCTTGGCCGCCCTGGTGGTCTGTGGGGGAAATACCGCACTTGCAACTGCAGGAGCCCTCGGCCCGCGCCCACAGGCTCAGAATCTCATGCAAGATCGCGAGAGTCGGTCTTGCTTTACGGCGAGAACATGTTTGTTGCTAGCGCAGTGGCGATATCTGTGCAGTTATCATGGCGGAACCAGCGATAAAACAGTGAAAGCCCATGTCGGAGCAGGCAAGAAAGAGGAAAAGGGCTCTGGACAGAAAGAGGAGTCGTACACGGGTGAACATTGGGCAAGCTTTTTCCGAATGGCGAGAGCTAAAAGAAAGAGAAGGCTGCAAGGCTGACGCGGACCTCGCGTTTCTGCTGATGCGATTGTAAGTAACATTGTAGGGTTTCTCTCACGCTACCGCCTCCCAACATTCACTAGAGCTTCTTTAATCATATTTGTGAGGGGAGTCAATAGCTTTTTTGAAAAGGCCTTATAATACTCAACAGGGAAGCCATCTGGCCTGGGGGTCTTGTTATTTTGTAAAGACTTAATACCTCTGTTAATTATATTTCTGCATCAAGCAGCTCTCTATCTTCATCTTGCAGTTTGGGAAGGGTTATGCAATCCATAAACTTTTTCGCTCCAATATTATCGGTGTCCTGTCCAGTTTCATATAAGTCCTCGTAAAACTGTTTGAATTCTGCATTGATGGATTGTGAGTAATCAAGGAGTCTGCCATCCTCCGTTGATATTGAGTGTATAAATGTATCCGATGTTTCCTTTTTAATTTGCCAGGCTAAGAGTTTACTTGTTTTGTTCCCAAACTTATAATAGTGATATCTAGTTCTGGCCATAGCTTCTTCTTCTTTGTTGCTACATATGTTATTATATTGCATCCTAGTTTTGGTTATATTAAGGTGTTCTTCCTTCTTGGTGGCAATGTAATCCTGTTCCTGCTTTCTAATATCTCTTTCCAATTTAGTTAGTTTCTCTCTAATTTGTTTTACCTTGTCGGCACTGTATGATAAAATATGACCTCTCATATAGGCTTTAAGAGCCTCCCAAATGTTAGCATGAGAGGAAGAATTTGAGTTGGCATCAATAAATATTTCAATATTAGTGTTCATATATGAAATAAATTCAGGGTCTTTCAGCATGTGATTTTTGAATATCCACCTGCGGGTTGTTGGTTGTGGAGAGTCAATCATCCAGAAGAGTCTGATAGGATTATGATCTGAGAAGGTGGCTGCTAAATATGAACATTCCATCACTGCAGCCTTCATATGTTGTGGCACGAGGAACATGTCAATTCTAGAATGTGTGTTATGCATTGGTGAAAAGGATAAATCCCTCTGGTTTGGATAAAGATTTCGCCACACGTCAATTATGCCAATATCTTTCATACCTTGCTTTAGTACTTTCGCTGCCTTTGGTAATGAAAATGTTTTGGGAGATGATCGATCCAGAACAGGGTTTAAGACCAGATTGAAGTCTCCGCCCACAATGTACTGACCACCTATTGCAGCTAGTTCCATAATCAAATTGTTAAAGAAAAACAGGTGATCATAATTAGGTCCATATATGTTCACCAATGCTATCTTGTTCCTATTTATTTCAGTTTACAAGCAAAAATCTGCCATTTTTATCCTTTTCAACTGAATTTAAGTTAAAGTTCAGGTGTTCGTTAATGAGCAAGTCGACACCTCTTGCTTTCGTAGAGAAAGAAGAGTAGAAAACATTACCCACCCAATCTCTACACAGTTTTGAATGTTCAGTGTCAGTTAGTTGGCTCTCCTGGATAAAGGCAATATCTGCCTTCTGCCTCTTTAAATATGTCAACATTTTCTTCCTCTTAATTGGTGAATTTATCCCTTTTATATTCCAAGATATACAAGTTAGCCTAGCCATAAACTAAATTCTTTGGGTATATGTCTCAGAAGGATGATTGCTTTCAACTTTAAGGATGTCTGGTTGTACTCCTGCATTTAGAGGTGGTAAAACAATAAACATGAGTGTGATGAAAAGACCAAATTTGACCATGAGAATAGTCTGGACGTGTGTGTGAGTAGAAATTCGAGCTTTAGTCAGAAACCATACGTAACCCCAAAACATTAAAGTAAAAAACTGCCTAATAAAACCCCTGAAACAAAACCACATTAGGTAGGTAATTCTCTTAAACAACAAAGCCGGCTCCAACATCTGCAGGAAATTAAAATCTGGCCACTCATAACATTTGAAAAGTTTCAACTTTTTTTTTTTTTTTTTTTTTTATAGCAAAAAGGATATGAAAGGTGTGATCCCATTCTAGAATTGGGATGTATACCATAACATCATACATAGGTTTGCATGCTACTATATTATTTATCTGGGTGCACAGTCATAGTTAAGCAATGAACAGACGAACATGTTTCAGCAAACAGGTGCGGGTTTATTGTCAGAATGTCCCAGTTATCCTGAACGTCACATTTTGAGTCACAACCGCTCTCGTCCCCTCTCATCAGTGTCTGCAACAGTGGACTGGACATTACAGTCATTTTGATCAGCTTTAGGTTACTCACTTGGGAGATCTTTCAGAAAACGCTGTGCTTCGGCTGGTGAGAAGAAAAACTTAGCGGATCCCTGGTGCTTGATGCGAAGCTGGGCGGGGTAGAGAAGCGTCCGCTTCACGTCATGAAAGGCATCTCTTTTGCGCTGCATATCTGCGCTGTAGTCTGGGTAGAACAATATCCTTTTGTTCTCATATGTCATCTCTCCCTTACTTCTGGCCAGTCAAAGGACTTTCTCTTTATCTCTGAAGTTCAGGAACTTGGCGATGAGAGGCCACGGTCTGTCCGATTGCTTCCCAATGCGGTGCGCTCTTTCCAGGATGACAGGAGAAGTGAAGTTGTCGCTACCCAGAATTTGCAGTATAAACTTTTCCAAAAATCCTGCAGTATCACGACCTTCTGCTTGTTCCGGCACATTTATTATCTTGATGTTAGATCTCCTGCTGCGATTTTCTAGATAATCAGTTTTGTTTTTGAGTTGCGTTATCAGTGTCTCCATTTTATTGACACGGTCGCGCGTATCTTTAATATCGTCTTCATTTGTACTCACTCGTGTCTGTATCTCATCAACCTGTTCCGCCAGCGTAGAGAGTGAGGACTCGATTTTCGTTAATGTTGTTTCTATGCCAGCTGTTTTTCTGTCAATATGTTTCGTGAGGTCCTCTTTAGTTTCTTGAATTGCATCGAGAAGTTTGCTGAAGGATATTTCCTTTTCCCCGTCTGCCATGTTTCTTGCGGTTTCGGCGTGCAGGTGTCGTGAAGTTTGATTTGCAGTTTTCTTTTGCTTTGTATGACGAAAGTTGTAGCTTGCCATGTAAAGGTGTTCTTAATTGCTTCTCCTCTTTCATAAAATCAAAGGTTATGAGAAGTTGAATCAGGATAAAGGCAGATCCTATGTACCACCACCGAGAGCTCACGAATACACGTCTGCACCCCTCTGCTGCATCCGTGTCTCTCCACTTGTATATAATACTTGTAATATTTATTAGTTGTTCTGAGGGTTTTACTCTTTTCTAGTTATGTAAAGATGAAAAATTTGCTCAGCTGATCAAGATATTATTTGTTGACGTACTCCGTTTTCTCTGCACTGGTGTCCACCTTCTGCTGCTACAGCTGTGACCAAGTGATAGGGTTAATGATAAATAACCCCTTAGTATCCTACAAAGAAAACCACACAAACATAAGTTTTAAATCTGTTCTGCAGAAGAGGGCAGATGGGCCAAACGGAGAACAGGCTCCCTGACAATCTGGCTCATCTCCGCCGCGCTACCTCTGCCTTTATTGTCGGACATCAAAGAGGGATCAGGAGGGGTCAGGAGTTTAACATGTGGTTCAGTACACAAAGAGGGAAGCAAGTTTATTGGGGGTGGTGATCAGTCACCTGCAACATGCACAGCTGGTTAAGGCAATACATTCCTTACCTGGGAGAACCATTTGTTCTTCCTGTCTGAAGTTAAAACAACAGAACATTCCTGCAAGTCATCTCTTGAAACAAACCAATTGCCTGTAACTGGTAAAAATAAAATGATTACATTCACATTTCTCTAACACCAAGCTAGGGCTGGGCGATAATTCAATAACAATATCTATCGATCGTTAGACGTGTGGCGCGATAGGAAAAAATAGGGTCGATAAAAGCTTCGATAGACAGTTTTACTTCCTTGCTACAGTCGGCACGCCGTCACTAAGCCCCGCCCTCTCAAACCACAACACAGAGCATGTTGATATGTCGCAGCAAGTAGCGGCGGAGGAAACGGTCCCAAAACGGGGTTTTACTAGTTCACCAGTCTGACAGAAATAAACCAGTGATTTGTAAAACTTGCAAGGAACCGGTAAAAGCAGAGTCTGGTAACGCAACCCACCAGTATTCATCACGTAAGCCACTCACACCCGCAGCAGCGCGCTGTGCGGCTCCGGGACGTCGTCGTCGGAATTTTCCGGAACTTCTTCCAAAACAAAGCAGGTACAGCAGCTTAACTGGGCTCCCTTCTTTGTGATAAAATGACAAAGCGTCCAAGCGACGTAAGGACATAACGCATGCAGTAACATGCTTCATAGTGATGGATATGTCTGCTGTTCTCTGCAGCTGAAAAACCTGCCACTCTTGATCCGCGATATAAAGTTCCAGGAAGCAAGTTTTTCTCTAACAGCGCTCCCTAAATGTCATGATTTGGGTTTTGTCTTGGTTCAGGTTATCCGTTTTATTAGTCAAGTTTCTGCTTTTGGGTTCTTTCTTGTTTTGGCTTTGTTTTAGACGTGTTGTTCTGTTTAGATTAACTGTTATTTACCTGTCACTTTATCAGCTCGGTTTGGTCTCTTCCCAGCAATCTGCCAGCTCACTCAATCTGTTTATCTGTCACTCCCCAAACACCAATTACCAGCCAATCAGATCTGCTCACCTGTCAACCTCCAGTCACTAGCCAATCAGTTCAGTTCAGTTACCACCTTTCCTTTGATTATTTCCACCTGTCACTTGTAATTAGTCTTCACTCCCGTTCACCTGCTCACTCCCCTATATAGTCCTGCTACAAACATCTGCAAACTGCCAGATCATTAACAAGCCTTCGGTGAGTTTTGTCCAGCATTCTCTTTTTGACTGACCTGTAGATATTACCCTGATTGCCTTTTTGACTTCTGAGCCAGCCTGAACCCTGAACCTGTTTTTCCTGCCCTGTACGATTGCTTACCTGTTTCTCTGACCTGGACCTGCCTTGGGATTTTCTGAGTTTGCCTTATCCTTGTCTGTACTTCTGCCTATTTTGGACTGCCTTTTGTGTACCGGAGTTTGGACTGCCATTTTGACCATTGAGCCTGCTTTTTCCTGTCTTGCTTGTTTAAGAGCAATAAAACATCTGAACCCAAAATCTCTGCTTGTCTGGTTGAATACTGGGTCCTCTGTCTCTGATTCGTGACAGAATGATCTGGCCATAACCAGACCCATCGCCAGACAAGTCAGGGGTATTTTTTCTTTTTTCTTTTTTTTTTTCTTTTTTAACATGAGCCCGCCGTCGGTCTGCACCTTACTCTCCGGCAGAGCCATGTTGCTGGGAGGCTCACTGGAAGGTTCCAGGCTGGCGATCTGTCCCCCCGGTGTTGGTCCCAGACGTCACCTCTCCAGCAGCAGCAGCAACATGGACCGAAGTCCCGTGCTCCCCAGAGCCGAGCAGTCCACAGTGCCTCCTGGTGGCGTCCGTGACGCCGAGGATCGGGCTCTGGAAAATAAAATAAGGACTTTTGCCCCCATTATTAAGAACCTCAGGCAGGTCCTTGCAACCCGTCCCTCACCGACTCTGGAGAGAGAGTTAAAGGAGGTGGAGGGGCATTATAGATCGGCCCTCCGGTTATTCTACAGCCGACCCACACCGGTCCCAGAGGATCCGGCCACCGTTGGTGCAGCGCAGGCCGTTGTTTCTGCCCAAGAGGATCTGCCATCGGTCAGCGACGCTGCGACCCAGGAAGGTTTGCAGCCAGCCCGTGACGCTGCGACCCAGGCGGGTTTGCAGCCGGCCCGTGACGCTGCGACCCAGGCGGGTTTGCAGCCGGCCCAAGACGCTGCAACCCAGGAGGATTCACCGTTGGTCTGTGACGTGGGAACCCAGGAGGGTCTGCCACTGGACCACGAGGAAGGGGTTCAGGCAAGCCCTCTTCCAGGCCGCAACTCTGGGGCTCGTCCAGACGACAAGCGTCGTCGTGGCCTTCATCCAGACGACAAGCGTCGTCGTGGCCCCCGTCCAGACGACAAGCATCGGGGGTCTCGGCGAGAAGACAAGCACCCAGAGCCCCATGGAGACTTGGAGATCCCTGGGCCTCTTCTAAAGCTCTTGCCCCCGCACCTTCGGCTAGACAGCCAATTTTCCAAGTGGCTGAACAGACTGTCTTTGTCGGAGGTGTTGGAGGGGCTCCTGCTGAGGTTCCTGGTTTCCAAGAGTCTGCCTAAACCTGAAGCCTGTAGTCCGAGGCCTCCTGAACCTGAAGCCTGTAGTCCGGGGCCTCCTGAACCTGTAGCCTGTAGCCAGGCCCCGTCTGAACCTGTAGCCTGTAGCCAGGCCCCGTCTGAACCTGTAGCCTGTAGCCAGGCCCCGTCTGAACCTGTAGCCTGTAGCCAGGCCCCGTCTGAACCTGTAGCCTGTAGCCAGGCCCCGTCTGAACCTGTAGCCTGTAGCCAGGCCCCGTCTGAACCTGTAGCCTGTAGCCAGGCGCCTCCTGAACCTGTAGCCTGTAGCCAGGCGCCTCCTGAACCTGTAGCCTGTAGCCAGGCGCCTCCTGAACCTGTAGCCTGTAGCCAGGCGCCTCCTTAACCTGAAGCCTGTAGCCAGGCGCCTCCTGAACCTGAAGCCTGTAGCCAGGCGCCTCCTGAACCTGAAGCCCGTAGCGAGGCGCCTCTTCTAGCTTATAGTCCAGCGCCGTCTCCAGCCTTTAGTCCGGCGCCAGGTTCTGCTCTTTCTCTCTCCAGGCGTCAGTTCCTGAAGGTCCTGTTCCGCCGCCGGCCTCCGAGGTTGCTGGTCCGCCACCGGCCTCCGAGAGACCTGCTCCGCCACCGGCCGCCGGACATCTTTGTCAACCGGGGCCGTCCTACAGGACACCCGCCGGATTACCCGTCTTACAGGGGTCGTCCTTCGGGACGTCCGCCGGAGAACCTGACACGCCTAGGCCGTCCGCCGGAGAACTTGACACGCCTAGGCCGTCCGCCGGAGAACCTGACACGCCGAGCGGTCCTTCGGGACGTCCGCCGGAGAACCTGACACGCCTAGGCCGTCCGCCGGAGAACTTGACACGCCTAGGCCGTCCGCCGGAGAACCTGACACGCCGAGCGGTCCTTCGGGACGTCCGCCGGAGAACCTGACACGCCGAGGCGGTCCTTCGGGACGTCCGCCGGAGAACCTGACACGCCGAGGCGGTCCTTCAAGACGTCCGCCGAAGAACCTGACACGCCGAGGCCGTCCTTCGGGACGTCCGCCGGAGAACCTGACACGCCGAGGCGGTCCTTCGGGACTTCCGCTGGAGAACCTGACACGCCGAGGCCGTCCTTCGGGACGTCCGCCGGAGAACCTGACACGCCGAGGCCGTCCTTCGGGACGTCCGCCGGAGAACCTGACACGCCGAGGCGGTCCTTCGGGACGTCCGCCGGAGAACCTGACACGCCGAGGCCGTCCTTCGGGACGTCCGCCGGAGAACCTGACACGCCGAGGCCGTCCTTCGGGACGTCCGCCGGAGAACCTGACACGTCGAAGAGGTTCCCCAGAAGCCCTCCGTCCTGTACCACCCTCCACCCACCCGGTCTAGTCTGTTTTTGTTTATTATTTGCCTGGTTTAAAAGACGTCTGGTATCCGTCCTTGAGGGAGGGGCTCTGTCAAGAGCCCCTCCCTCTGCTTCCTGCCTTTGGGTTCTACTGGTCCAGTTCTGGTTCCTCAGTGTTTTTGTGCTGATTGAGTCTAAAGAGTCTCCTCCTGTCAGAGAAAGCCTCTCCCTGGTGAACAGATAGAACCTGACACGCCGAGGCGGTCCTTCGGGACGTCCGCCGGAGAACCTGACACGCCGAGGCCGTCCTTCAAGACGTCCGCCGAAGAACCTGACACGCCGAGGCCGTCCTTCGGGACGTCCGCCGGAGAACCTGACACGCCGAGGCGGTCCTTCGGGACTTCCGCTGGAGAACCTGACACGCCGAGGCCGTCCTTCGGGACGTCCGCCGGAGAACCTGACACGCCGAGGCCGTCCTTCGGGACGTCCGCCGGAGAACCTGACACGCCGAGGCGGTCCTTCGGGACGTCCGCCGGAGAACCTGACACGCCGAGGCCGTCCTTCGGGACGTCCGCCGGAGAACCTGACACGCCGAGGCCGTCCTTCGGGACGTCCGCCGGAGAACCTGACACGTCGAAGAGGTTCCCCAGAAGCCCTCCGTCCTGTACCACCCTCCACCCACCCGGTCTAGTCTGTTTTTGTTTATTATTTGCCTGGTTTAAAGGACGTCTGGTATCCGTCCTTGAGGGAGGGGCTCTGTCAAGAGCCCCTCCCTCTGCTTCCTGCCTTTGGGTTCTACTGGTCCAGTTCTGGTTCCTCAGTGTTTTTGTGCTGATTGAGTCTAAAGAGTCTCCTCCTGTCAGAGAAAGCCTCTCCCTGGTGAACAGATAGTTCAGTCTGTTCATGTCTGTCTCTTTCACTCAGAAACACGTTTTCACATTCATGGATTCAATCTGTTTCTTTGTGAAACTCTTCTAAATGATTCCTTGGAAACTTCTTCCTCTTCCAGTCCTTTAAAGATGGAAGCTGGGATTATTCCAGGATCCACATGTTGTTTTTCTGCCTGTTTCCAGTCAAAGCTTCACTCTGAATATCAGCATGTTGACTTTATCTCTAGGTTTTTACTTTCATTCATGAGTCAGACTTCAGTGAAATGTTGCCAGTTGTAACGTTGTCATAGTGATTTGACACTAACAATTTTTTTTATAAAGGATAAATGATTATCTCTAATGTGATCATCAATAATTAAAACAAGGATGTCTTGTTTATGTATAGGAATCTGCATAATTGTCCACTATGAGAAACATCTGTTTTACGTTCCAAAAAAGTAAAAAAAACAGCAACTGGACTTGTTTTCCGTCCCGTTTTTTTTTTCCGTTTTTTTTTCCGTCCTGTTTTTTACTTTTTTGGAATGACCATGACCTTGATGACTAAAAATCTTCACCAGCATCTGGTTTACGGAACCTGGGGGGGGGGGGGCAGCCAGGTGGTGAACAGCACTCCTCCAGATGAAAGAGACAAATTGCCAAGGACACTACTGTGTCCACAAGGCGCTGCCCTTGATCTGTTGAAGGAAGATTACAACAACATGGGGGAAGTGGAGGGAGAAAAAAAAAAGACAGATGCTTGACAATTTATGCTCTCACAAATAAAGAGTCAAGCAACCGACAAAAAAAACCTCATTGCACGAGAAGCACAAATAACACAAGACACATGTATGCAGAAGGTAAACATGTGAGACCCGTCGCGTGTACGTAAATTCATCAGTTTTATGAGCATCCGTTATGCGTGACTGTTTGGGTGAAAGTGTTTATATCTCCATGAACACTCTCCAGAGGCCATTTTTCTTGATGTTATCAGCCGGCCAATAGTTCAGAAAGCATCCACAGGTGTCCGCAGGGAAGGGGGGTAGCCGGGGAGCTTTTCTGAGGATTCTCCGCCATAACAATCCAGGAGTAGAGATAGGGAGGCATAATCCGCTGTATTTGCTGATCCATCAAAAATCCACAAAAAACAATAAGTAGAGATCCAAGTATCCTGAATCCAAATGTAAACGTTTCAAACGTCCAGGAATGACAAAGTCGAAAGACACACCGTTTTCCATCCAAGAATGTAGGGTGTATCCCACAAAATGAGTCAATCAGGACCGGACGGGTCCCCCTTTCGTTGCCTACCCGTTGAAAAAAATTTATCAATAGTATTGAGAGACCAGCTTACCAGATCCATGTTTTTCAGAGTTCGGTTGATATGAAGAAAGTGCTGAGAAAGACAAGACATAGAAGCAGAAGCAGGAGAGGGGGGGGGGAGGGTGAAAGCTGCAGAGGAGAGAAAGACACGACCGACCTCAAAGAGAGACAGAACAGCCGTTTCCTCAACGAGGAAATGGCCACATCATCTCATCCCCGGGATTCTCAGAAAAGAAGTTTAAGTAGGGTTGACCGAAGTGATCGGGAGGACTCCTGGAGGACCTGCGGCTGATGATGACAGATGAGCCGAATGCCCCGCAAAGCCAGGAGCAGAGACGCCGGTGAGACCTATGCCTTATTAATTTGACTGCTGCAGCGGATTTTCTAATGGGCCTCAACGGTTTTGATTTATGAATTTTTCCTTGTTTTGTGCGGGAAACTGACCGAGTACGCGGAACTAAGAGAGTTATATTTATTATCCCGTATGTTCCTAACAGAGCACTTCGCTCTCAGACTGCAGGTCTGCTGGTGGTTCCTAGAGTCTCTAAAAGTAGAATGGGAGGCAGATCCTTTAGCTATCAGGCTCCTCTCCTGTGGAACCAACTCCCAGTTTTGGTCCTTGAAGCAGACACCCCGTCTACTTTTAAGACTAATCTTAAAACTTTCCTTTGTGACAAAGCTTCTAGTTAGAGTGGCTCATGTTACTCTGAGCTACCTCTATAGTTATGCTGCTATAGGCTTAGGCTACTGGAGGACATCAGGGCCTATTTTTTTCTCACTCTACTGATTTCTACTGTTCTCCAGTTTTGCATTGCATTACATTGAAATGACTGTTGTCATTTCAGCTTTTAACTTTTTGTTCTCTCTCTTTTTTCTTCATAGTAGGTACACCTGGTCTGACGTTCTGTTGACTGTGAAATCATCCAGGGAAGACAGATCACCAATATTACCATCTAATGTAGAACAGATTACTAGATCAATGTGTGCTTCTATGCTTTTTGTCTGTCTGTCTTGTGTCTCTGCTCTGTCTTCTGTAACCCCCAGTGGGTCGAGGCAGATGACCGTTCATACTGAGCCTGGTTCTGGTTCTGCTAGAGGTTTTCCTTCCCGCTAATGAGTGGTTTTTCTTCCCACTGTCGCTTCATGCTTGCTCAGTATGAGGGATTGCAGCAAAGCCATGGACAATGCAGACGACTCTCCCTGTGGCTCTACGGTTCTCCAGGAGTGAATGCTGCTTGTTGGGACTTTGATGCAATCAACTGGTTTCCTTATATAGGAACATTTTTGACCAATCTGTATACTATGATTGAACTTAACTTGTAAAGTGCCTTGAGATGACATGTTTCATGAATTGGCGCTATATAAATAAAATTGAATTGAATTGAATTGAATTGAATTATTTTTCTTGGACGCCTTATTTTTTGTATTTTTTTTGGGGGGGGGGGCACTATTTTTGAGAGAGACATATTCTTTTTAGGATTTGGACACTGTGATTCATTTGATCGGGTGGTTCTGAATGTAATAATAAGTGGCCCTAAAGACCATATGATTGTTTGTTTGTTGTTGTTTTTGTAATAAATATGCCAGGGACGGCATAGGCATCAGTTGGCTGACGTGTCATTTTTTTTTTCCATTTATCCTCTTAATGCAGTCAGAAAAAAGAGCCAAGAGAAGAAGGGCACGCTAAAGTTTTATACATTCTAGATTAACAAAGACAGTGGGAGTAATCTTCAGAGGACTGCAGCCACTGGTACGATCCAGTTGCTAAAGTCAGAAGTCAATAGTATTTTCCACAACACCAGTTTTTCTCAATCTCTGAATTGTTTCTGTCAGCTCCTATTCTTCTAAACACTTTTTAGATTCAAATGTTAAATTTTGACCTTTGTATATTTGCTGTAGTTCTGTTTCATGTATTTTACTGTGAAATAAACAGATTTTTTTCTTCTGTGCTTGATTAATTTACTGCTCATTCTTTTCTGTTTCTCTGTTCAATTTTCAATATTTTAATAAAATATCAACACTGACTTTCAAATAGTCCTAATTTACATTAAAACATGTCCATCTTCTTTCTGTTTTTAAATAACAAATTTTATTTCTTTAGTAGGATAAATTAACAACAGAAACACAAAGCAGTGATGAATTTATATTTATTCTCCAAAACCAGTTAATTCCCCTTTGGTCTCCATGTAGCATTGTATTAGTCTAACCGACTTGTGTCAATTTTGTCTGAGCCACAGTTTTTGTTTTGTATCTGTAAAAATTATAAATAAAAAAATATAAAAGAATGGCAGTCATGGACTCACTCTTTCAGCTATTATCCTAATAATAGTTGGTTTATTAACTATTAGTCATAATATTTAATTTAAATCTCATATTCAACAGATTTCCAGAGTTTCCTTTTTTCACCTCAGGAATATCGCCAAAATTAGAAACATTCTGTCCAGAAGTGATGCTGAAAAACTAGTCCATGCATTTGTTACTTCAAGGCTGGACTATTGTAATTCTTTACTATCAGGAAGTCCACAAAATGCAGTTCAAAGTCTTCAGCTGATCCAAAATGCTGCAGCGAGAGTTCTGATGAAAATCAACAAAGGCATCATATTTCTCCAATTTTAGCTTCCCTTCATTGGCTTCCTGTTAAATCAAGAATAGAATTTAAAATTCTTCTTCTAACGTATAAAGCCCTTAATAATCAAGCTCCATCATATATCAGAGCTCTGATTACCCCGTATGTTCCTAACAGAGCACTTCGCTCTCAGACTGCAGGTCTGCTGGTGGTTCCTAGAGTCTCTAAAAGTAGAATAGGAGGCAGATCCTTTAGCTATCAGGCTCCTCTCCTGTGGAACCAACTCCCAGTTTTGGTCCGTGAGGCATACACCCCGTCTACTTTTAAGACTAATCTTAAAACTTTCCTTTTTGACAAAGCTTATAGTTAGAGTGGCTCATGTTACTCTGAGCTACCTCTATAGTTATGCTGCTATAGGCTTAAGCTGCTGGAGGACATCAGGATCTAATTTTCTCACTCTATAGAGTTCTACTGTTCTTCAATTATGCATTACGTGTTGTCATTTCTGCTTTAACTTTCTGTCCATAGTAGGTACACCTGGTCTGGCGTTCTGTTAACTGTGACATCATCCAGAGAAGACGGCTCACCCGCTATTACCATCTAATGTAGAACAGATTACTGGATCAATGTGTGCTTCTGTGCTTTTTGTAGGTCTTGTTGTGTCTCTGCTCTGTCTTCTGTAACCCCCAGTGGGTCGAGGCAGATGACCGTTCATACTGAGCCCGGTTCTGCCGGAGGTTTTTCTTCCCACTGTCACTTCATGCTTGCTCAGTATGAGGGATTGCAGCAAAGCCATGGACAATGCAGACGACTCTCCCTGTGGCTCTACGCTTCTCCAGGAGTGAATGCTGCTTGTCGGGACTTTGATGCAATCAACTGGTTTCCTTATATAGGACATTTTGACCAATCTGTATAATCTGACCCAATCTGTATAATATGATTGAACTTGACTTTGTAAAGTGCCTCGAGATGACATGTTTCATGAATTGGCGCTATATAAATAAAATTGAATTGAATTGAATTGGTCACTAAAACAAGGAAGTCGGTCGGTTGCTGACTTTGCCGTAGACTCCGGTAAGAGCGGCATTTCTCAGCGCCATCTCCGAAAAGCTTAAAGATGAGCTGGCTAGCTGCGACTAACCCGAGAACCTTGAGGAGTTAATTAGCCTCGCTATTCTGGTAGACAAGCGCTCTGGGAGAGAGCTCGTGAGAGGCGGAGTCAGGACCAACCTTCCGCTTCCATTTTTTCATCCCCTAACACGTCACACCAATCCCGACTGTTTCTTCCTGATGGAGGAAACCGTCCCGCGTCCTAGCGGCCCTCAGGACTACAGACCGGTAGCACTGACGTCCCACATCATGAAGACCTTTGAGAGGCTAGTCCTGGAGAAGCTAAGGCCCATGGTCAGGCCCTTCACTGATCCACTACAGTTCGCCTACCAGCCCCGCCTGGAAGTTGAGGACAGCATCATCTTCCTGCTGAACAGAGTCTACACTCATCTGGACAAGCCGGCCAGCACTGTGAGAATCATGTTCTTTGATTTCTCCAGTGCCTTCAACATCATCCGTCCGGCTCTACTGGGTGAGAAGATGACGGCGATACAGGTGGAGGCCCCCATCGTGTCCTGGGTTGTTGATTACCTGACGGGTAGACCACAGTATGTATGCCTACAGAACTGTGTGTCTGACAGGGTGGTCAGCAACACTGGGGCCCCTCAGGGGACTGTCCTCTCCCTCTTCCTCTTCACCCTCTTCACCTCAGACTTCAACTATTGCACTGAGTTCTGCCACCTTCAGAAGTTTTCTGATGACTCAGCAATAGTTGGCTGCATTGAAAAGGGTGATGAGAGTGAATATAGGACTGTGGTGAGCAACTTTGTCACTTGGAGTGAGCTGAACCATCTGCAGCTCAACGTGACAAAGACTAAGGAGCTAATAGTGGATCTGAGGAGGACAAAATCACCTGTGACCCCTGTTTCCATCCAGGGGGTCCCTGTAGACACTGTGGAGGAGTATAAGTACCTGGGAGTGTACTTTAACAATAAGCTGGACTGGACCAGGAACACAGAGGCGGTCTGCAAAAAGGGCCAAAGCCGACTCTTTTTCCTGAGGAGGCTGAGGTCCTTTAACATCTGTGGGACGATGCTGAGGATGTTTTATGAGTCTGTTGTTGCCGCTACGCTCTTCTTCGCTGTCTCATGCTGGGGCAGCGGGTGAGGGCTGCCGACAACAACAGACTGAACAAAGTGATCAGGAGGGCGGGTGATGTTATGAGGGAGGAACTGGACACTCTGACGATAGTGGCAGAGAGGAGGATGCTGTCCAGGCTTCAGTCCATCTTAGACAATGTCTCAAACTCTCTCCATGACTCACTGACCCAGCAGATGAGCTCCTTCAGCAGAAGACTCCTCTTACCCAGATGCTCCACAGAGCGCCACAGGAAATCATTCCTGCCTGTGGTCATCAATCTCTACAACGCCTCCCCTCTGTAACTGACATTTATGCATTCTTTGCACTGTTCTTGCACAAGTCACTATCACTTTACTTGATTTATAGTTATACATATGTGTGTGTGTATGTATATATATATATATATATATATATATATATATATATATATATATATATATATATATATACTGGGTGCGATTTGCCGGGGTGGTGGGGGGGATTTACCCCCCCCCCCCCCCCTCTGCTTGTGACGTCCCCCCCTCTGGTCATTCATGTTTGTTTGTTTTTTTTCCCCAGTGTCCTGTCTAGCAATGTGGCAATAAGAATTGATGTCTTAATGCCAGATAGAGCTCGACAGATTTTGCTTTCACAAGAGGAGCAAACAGCTTTCGCCATAATGCTCCGCTTGATTTATGCTTGTAAATAGCTTTATTGTGATTCCTGCAGGGAGAATTTCAAATTATATGGACACTACAATGGGAGAGTAAAGGAAGAACAAGAAGTGAGAGAGAAAGAAAAAAGAAAGAGAAGAGGTGAAAGAAAGAAAAGATAAAAGGGAGAGAATGATAAAACGTCCTCTG
This sequence comes from Fundulus diaphanus, assembly GCA_037039145.1. NCBI lineage: Eukaryota > Metazoa > Chordata > Actinopteri > Cyprinodontiformes > Fundulidae > Fundulus > Fundulus diaphanus. The sequence continues at coordinate 63,984,673 of CM073121.1, forward strand.
TCTGCTCCATCACCTGGAAATAGAGATGCAAAAAGAACAGCACAACCAACAGACATAAAGCAACAAATACAACCGAATAACACCTAGATGCCATTGCTAAATCATATATATTATTATGTAAGCTGACATGTGTAATGTGATACCTGAAGAAATAAAGTGAAAGAACATAAATAAATAAATTATAAGATTACTGTATATAAGTGAACATTTAATACCTGGGACTCAGCACCTGTGGGAGTTTGTGAGAGTGCACTAGTTTAGTTGAAAATTATCCAGAAGGAAATATATTGATAGTGGTTGTGGAGAACCAAAGACCCGCCTTCCCCGAGCACAGAGGCAGGAGTCAGGGGACCCATAACCCCGGACTCCCAAAGGGGCCCCCAAAGCAGGGCGCCCAGGAGGGGCCAACACAGGAAATCTGCAACACCCCCCCCCCCCCCCCCCAGGAAAGAGGAGAGACGACCCCGAGGAAATCCCCCAGCCACCGCAATGCCGACGCCCCCAAGAGCCGCGGGGACGAGCCCGTGGGCTCCGCCGGCAGCCAGCCGCGCTGAAGTGGTCCCAGCCATGGGTCCTGAGGGCCAGAGGCCCCAGGGGCGGCCGGGGCCCCCGTCTTAAAATTCCTCTGGAGGAATAGCTTTAATGAAAACGTGAACATTTGGACTGTTGTTTTCCAAATAAGCTTTAGTTTCTCATGAGTTGAGGGGAAGGGCTGTCCAAAAAGATAACATTGAACTTTCTGCAGATAATCGTGAATGTTTGATTCCTGATTATTTGGGTCAAAGAGTTCTGTCCTGAGCAAGGGCTTAATTTGGCCAGTACGGATATTGTACTTATGAAGTGTGCTTAAACCACCTGGGAAATGAAGTTGGTTATGTTCATGAACTTGAGGAGTTTCAGTCAGGCTTCAGAGCTCATCATAGCACTGAAACGGCTCTGGTGAAGGTCACTAATGATATTCTCATGGCCTCAGATAATGGACTTGTGTCTGTACTTGTCCTGTTAGATCTCAGTGCTGCATTTGATACAGTTGATCACAATATTCTCCTACAAAGACTTGAACATACTGTAGGGATTAAGGGGAAAGCATTAGGCTGGTTTAAATCTTATCTGTCGGACAGATTCCAGTTTGTTCATGTTAATAATAAATCTTCCTCAAACTCTAGGGTCCTTGGACCAATTCTATTTACTATATATATGCTTCCGGTTGGCAAAATTATCAGACAGCATGGGATTAATTTCCACTGTTATGCTGATGACACTCAGCTATATTTATCCATAAATCCTGATGAATCCAATCAGTTACTTCGACTGCAGTCATGTCTTGATGACATCAAAAGCTGGATGACTTTAAATTTCCTGCATCTAAATTCTGACAAGACCGAAGTTGTAATCTTTGGGCCAGAGTCCTCAAAAAATAAACTTCTTAATCAATCACTTAATCTGGATGGCATTAACTTGGCCTCTGGTAATAAAGTAAAAAATCTTGGTGTTATTTTTGACCAAGACATGTCATTTAAATCCCATATTAAACAGGTTTCCAGAGTTTCCTTTTTTCACCTCAGGAATATCGCCAAAATTAGAAACATTCTGTCCAGGAGTGATGCTGAAAAACTAGTCCATGCATTTGTTACTTCAAGGCTGGACTATTGTAATTCTTTACTATCAGGAAGTCCACAAAATGCAGTTCAAAGTCTTCAGATGATCCAAAATGCTGCAGCAAGAGTTCTGATGAAAATCAACAAAAGGGATCATATTTCTCCTATTTTAGCTTCCCTTCATTGGCTTCCTGTTAAATCAAGAATAGAATTTAAAATTCTTCTTCTAACGTATAAAGCCCTTAATAATCAAGCTCCATCATATATCAGAGCTCTGATTACCCCGTATGTTCCTAACAGAGCACTTCGCTCTCAGACTGCAGGTCTGCTGGTGGTTCCTAGAGTCTCTAAAAGTAGAATGGGAGGCAGATCCTTTAGCTATCAGGCTCCTCTCCTGTGGAACCAACTCCCAGTTTTGGTCCGTGAGGCAGACACCCTGTCTACTTTTAAGACTAATCTTAAAACCTTCCTTTTTGACAAAGCTTATAACTAGAGTGGCTCATGTTACTCTGAGCTACCTCTATAGTTATGCTGCTATAGGCTTAGGCTACTGGAGGACATCAGGGTCTAATTTTCTCACTCTATAGAGTTCTACTGTTCTTCAATTATGCATTACGTGTTGTCATTTCTACTTTAACTTTCTGTTATCTCTCTTTTATCTTCATAGTAGGTACACCTGGTCTGACGTTCTGTTAACTGTGACATCATCCAGTGAAGACAGATCACCACTATTACCATCTAATGTAGAACAGATTACTGGATCAATGTGTGCTTCTGTGCTTTTTGTCTGTCTTGTTGTGTCTCTGCTCTGTCTTCTGTAACCCCCAGTCGGTCGAGGCAGATGACCGTTCATCATGAGCCCGGTTCTGCCGGAGGTTTTTCTTCCCACTGTCGCTTCATGCTTGCTCAGTATGAGGGATTGCAGCAAAGCCATGTACAATGCAGACAACTCTCCCTGTGGCTCTACGCTTCTCCAGGAGTGAATGCTGCTTGTCGGGACTTTGATGCAATCAACTGGTTTCCTTATATAGGAACATTTTTGACCAATCTGTATAATCTGACCCAATCTGTATAATATGATTGAACTTAATTTTGTAAAGTGCCTTGAGATGACATGTTTCATGAATTGGCGCTATATAAATAAAATTGAATTGAATTGAATTGAACTGATGGAGGCATTTGAACTAACCTTTGATGATGCAAGGAAAATTGCTCCCAAAGTGAGAGGTTTCCAAGGTGGGAACTCTGACATTTGGTGGTGGGTTAGGTTTATGTGGTCCACCTGTGTGACTCTCCTGGCCCCTAGGGGGCGGCAGAGAGTCTGGACAGGTGGTGGTAGAAGCCATGTTTGACGGCTGCTTATTTCTCCAATGTGAACCACCTGCATCTCCAGTTATTTACCTGATACTCTTTGGGGGCTGTCCACTGTTGCGGGGGTGGTGAAACGCTTCACTGTGGACAGTCTGGCTTCCAGCACTCCCCATGGAGTCAGTGGAAGTACTTTGTGTAAAGTCCAATATCAGGGGCCCTGTTCTAGGTGCTGCGTTAGAAACTGCAGATATGTTCTGTGATTCTAGCTCATGCAATGAGTCAACCTGCTGGGGTCATTCATGTAAAGATTTCATCTGAAGGGTGGGGGACTCACTTCCCTGGTGAGATGCAGACTCGTTGACATCAGGAGTTTTGAGTTCCTCAGTCTCAGCTTCAGCTGCCTCCATCCTCACCTCGGCTCTCAAAGGCCGAGACGAGGATGAGTCTGATTTTATTCCTCGTGGCTTGATTACACAAGAACGTTTTTCAGAGTGGTGCAGAAGCACAGGGGTTGCCCCAGTTTTGTGTTCCCTGCATAATATATCATGGTACCTCCAGGGCCTATTGGAGGCTGGACGGCAGGCATCAAGGCTGAAGGTGCATTTAGCAGCCATTTCAGCCAGCCACAACAACTTTGAGGGTAGACAGGTGGGGGCACACTATTGGGTGTTGGAGTTTCTCTGGGGAGCAAGGAGGCTGTGCCCCCTGTTATGGAGACCATGGGACCTCCCACTGGTGTTGAAGGCCCTGGGTGGGCCACCTTTCAAGCCCATGTATGCTGCCCCACAGAAACTAATATCTCTTAAGATGGCCCGTCTGTTGAAGATGACGACAGCTAAGCGGATCAGTGAACTCCATGCTCTCTTCTGTTCATTGGAAGGAAAATTGGTCCAGAGTAACATTGTGGTCAAACATAATAATAATAATAATACATTTTATTTTCTTGACACTCAAGGTCACTTCTCAAAAATATAAAATACAAATATAGGTGTCAGGATGCAGCTTGTAGGCTGCATGCTGAGTCTCTCTTCCTCTCTCTCTTTCCTGCGCAGCCTGATTGGTTCCACCTGTCAGGCTGCAATCAACCTCCAACTGCTCCCACCTGGTTCCACCCTTATTTAAACTCACCTCATTCTGCTCTCGTCGCCACGTTCTCAAGTTCCTGCTGCAGTTCCACGTTCTCAAGTTCTGCAGCTGTTTCCACGGTCTCAAGTTCTCCGCTCCAGAGTTTCCTCCCGGTCAGTCACCCATTACTCCTCCTGTCAGCCAGCTTCTGCACCCTTCATCTCCGTCCATAAAAGACTCTGGTTCCTCTCATCATAACCCTCCATTCTGTTCAATAAACTCACTTCTAGAACTAGCTCTGTGTGTGCGTGCTGTGTCCGGGTTCATCCAAAGACAAATCATGACAATAGGGAACAGGAAAATATAAACAAACATTTATGAAGAGGGACAAGAACAGTTTATTTACAAATAATCGAGCTGGAACAGGTGGGTTTAGAGTCTGGTTTGAGCAGGGAGAGTCAATTCTGCAGAGGTCAGGTGGGAGCAGAGTGGCTGAAGGCTTTGTTCCCCATGGTGACAAGGCGAGCTGGGGGTACAGTGAGGTGGATGGTGGATGAGGATCTGGGGCAGCGGGAGGTGGTGGTGATGTGAAGGAGGTCTGACAGATATGGAGGAGCAAAGTTATGGATGGCTTTGAAAGTAGAAGTTTATTCTGAATTGAACTGGGAGCCAATGGAGTTGGTGAAGTATAGGCGTAATATGATGTAATTGAGCTGCTGAGTTCTCAAGAAGTTGGAGTTTATGGAGGGATTGATGAAGGTGGCCGAAAAGAAGAGAATTACAATAATCAAAACGGGAGGTGATGAGCCTGTGGATAAGAACAGAGGCAGTGTGCGTGGTGAGGGAGGAACGGAGGTAGTTAATGTTGCGAAGGTGGAAGTATGCAGACCAGCTAATGTTATTTATGTGTGACTGAAAGGAGGGAGGAGTCGAGGATGACAGCCAGACTCTTGACCTGAGGGGAGGGGGAGACCAAGGAGTTGTGAATGGGTAGTGTGAAAATATTGATTTTGGATAGGGTGGATTTGGTGGCGACGAGAAGGAGTTCACTGTTTAGTTCACTGTTTAGTTTAAGGAAGTTTGAGGTGAACCAAGTAAGCAGTTAGTAAGGGACAAGGGGGGGAGTGAGGAGGTGGGTTTACTGGATCAGTAAAGCTGGGTGTTGTCCGCGTATCAGTGAAAATGAATTTTGAATTTGCAAAAAATACTGCCAAGGGGAATGAGGTAGGTGATTGAAAGGAGGGAGCCAAGAACTGAGCCCTGAGGGACACCAGGAGCGGCAGGGGAAGGGTGGGATGTGAAGATTTGAGTTGAATAAACTGAGTGCGGTCGGAGAGATATGAGTGGAACCAGTCCAGAGGGGTGTGAGATGACAAGAGAGGATCATCTATTGGGTGAGAAATGGTATCAAAGGCCGCACTAAGATCGAGGAGGATGAGGATGGAGAGGAGACCAGAATCAGCAGCATTGAGGAGATAATTTGTGAACATGGCCTTTCTTGCTAAGGTTCTGCCGCTCGGCTATGTAAAAACAGCCATTGAACTGGGGGCATATTGTAGTTGACAAAAAGATTGATCGATTGATTGATTGTACTTCCTCAGTGTGGGCTACAAATCCACACTAGCTTCCGCGATCCTGCCTCTGGCTTCTTCTGCCTCCTGAGGGGCGAGTGAGTACTGCATTCCTGGTGACACTGCTGGCATAGGTCATCCACTTTGTTAACTGCCACTGGCAATCAGGAAAGATGGAAACAGAGCGGAAGTCATGGACCGCGGAACGGGTAGGGCCAGTAGGGCCGCGGCCCTACCTACTTATAATATATATAAATAAAATTAAAATATTCAATAGCTATTTTTTTTCAAATGCACAGTAGTCTATGGCAGCAGCATCATTCTCCAATGAGAAAGCGATAAATCATCCCATCTAAAAATGTATTGGCTGATTGTGTCATGTGATGTGAACAAAAGTTTTCCCACCTCTGCGCTGCTTATGACCGCTACTTCGTTAGCTTAGTTAACCGTGTCCACTGCAAGTGCTGAGAGGTGTTTCTCGTCCCTCCGTCGTATCAAGACCTATCTGAGATCAACAATGACCCAGAAAAGACTAAATAGCTTGATGTGCGCCCACACACACACACACACACACACACACACACACAGGGATCTTTTGACCACAGTGGATGCTTTGAGGATAGCCAGGGACTTCTCCAGCATAATGACAGACGAGACACTTTTTCGGGAATATTTAGAGCAGGGGTGAGTTTGACTTTTCTTTTTAAAGTATTTTTATTCTGTAAATATTGTGTTAGCTGTAATATAATGATTGTAAGTGGAAATAAATCCGGGGCGTGTGTGCTGGAACGTCAGAAAAAAAGTTAAATAAAAATTTGGTGCCGATTTTAATGCGGTACCGCGCGCGAGCTATTTTTAGAAACACAACGTCACGATGACGTCACATCACGTGGTACGCAGTAGGGCAAACTCCCAAACGCGCCGCTGTTTTGGTGTGGAAGAGACGTGCGTTAGCCTAGGTTTTACTCGGTAAACGACTGCTTTTTCCAACATCTAAGACCATGGTTTATAAACATTGTTGCTATGGGACGTGCAACAGCGACTCGAGGTACGCTGATCGGCCGCATATGAAGGATGTTTTCTTCATTAATTTCCCGAAACTCAAGAGTGCCAAGGAGAAGTGTGTGCGTTGGGTACACTTGTGCGGGCGGCCTACACAACATTTCAACCCGGAAAAAGTTACCAAATTCACCTACATATGTAGCAAGCATTTTGTCGGTGGAAAGGGCCCAACTGAAGAACATCCTGACCCAATTCCAGCGACATCAAGCAGTGAACAGGTGAGAGTATTTTGGTGTTTTACTGAAGCTTAAATCTGCTCAGGCGTCGAAGAGCTAACGACGAAACGAGCTATCCTTTGTTACACTTTTGTTATGTCTGCGTGTCTATCCTGCCGCGCGATATTGACTTAGGCCCCTAAGTTGACCATAGATATACAGATTCCTGGACGTTGATTGCAAACTAACAAAAAAGGCCGACGTGAACGGAGCACGGTGGAAATCATAACAAAGGCATGAACGCCGAGCAGGGAAAAAAACAAAGCTTACCGTTGAATCAACTCGGCCCGTCTTCCGTTTTTTTTGAGCCCTTGACACTCAAGCCACCGTTTCAGCTGAAGGTTGGTGTGCTCTTCCACAGTGCGACCAGTAAACCGTGCGCCTGGGACATCGTCTTGGGTAAGTTTAATGGCTGCAAAGTCGGTCATATCGCTGGTTCTGTTGCGCTTGTAATGGCTGGTTTGTATGTGCGTTCTACGACTGTTTGCCCTACCGGTGCGGCAAAAGGGGCGTTACTCTTAAGGCCGTGACGTCACGTGCGCGGTACCGCATTATAACATGGCAGACACATTTATCATGCTCAGGGACCACAGCCTATGAGAAAGCAATAAATTCTGGTGTCTAAAAATGGATTGGCTTGTCTTGTGTCATGTGACGCAAATCAGTTGCGTGATCAAGGGGATGTTGGTGTTTTATGTGTATGCGGGCGCGTGCGTATGTGATGGGTAGTGGTATTGTGAGTATTGCCTGATGGGCCCGACCAATTTGAAATGCGTTCCGCGGTCCATGGCGGAAGTTATGCTGTAACTATGGTTCTGTGAATTCCTGCATGACAGCCCGTTCTACTGGTCCCTCAGAATGGCGTACCGTGCATGTGACGTCACCGTCTCAAGAGCGACGCCCCTTTTGCCGCTTAGGTAGGGCATATAGGTAGAGAACGCCCGTAGCAACCAGCTATTACACGCGCAACAGAACCAGCGATATGACCGACTTTATAGCCGTTAAACTTCCCCAAGACGATGTCCCAGGCGCACGGATTACTGGTTGAACTGTCAAAGAACACACCAACCTTCAGCTCAAACGATGGCTTGAGTGTCGAGGGCTTAAAAAAAACGGAAAATGGACCGAGGTGATCGAACGGTAAGCTTTGTTGTTTTTTTTTCTGCGCGGCGGTCATGGCGTCGTCGGCCATTTTTTTTGTTTGTAATCACCGTCCAGGGATCGGTATATGTTTAATGTTTGTCTTATTTGAAATGTTTTTGAGTAGGCTATCCTGGTAGCAGGGTATCATGTTAGCGCCTGCTACCATGATAGCCTATATGCTATCATGGTAGCAGGCGCTTCATTATTAACATGTCGGCCACCAAAATACTCTTACCTGTTCACTACTTGATGTCACTGGAATTGGGTCTTCGGTTGGGCCCTTTCCTCCAACAAAATGCTTGCTACATATGTACGTGAATTTGGTAACTTTTTCCGGGTTGAACTGTTGTGTAGGGCGACCGCACCGGTGAACCCAGCGCACACATTTCTCCTTGGCAGTCTTGAAGAAAACATCCTTCATATGCGGCCGATCAGCGTACCTCGAGTCGCTGTTGCACGTTCCATAGCTACAATGTTTAAAAACCATGGTTTTAGATTTGGAAAAAGCAGTCGTTTACCGAGTAAAACCTAGGGTAACGCACGTCTCTTTTACAGCGAAACAGCGGCGGACTATGCAAGTTTGTCCTACTGCGTACCACGTGATGTGACGTTATCGTGACGTTACGTTTCTAAAAATAGCTCGCCATTTCTCCCCCAGTGAGAAGATCCCAGGAGACCGAACGTAGCCTTCAATGTGCCATTTAGACGCAACATGTCACGTGCAGCCATCTGAGTGTGACTGTTTACACTTAATCTTGACATGCATGGAGAACGAGGACACATCTACTTTGTTTACTGCCACTGAAATCCAGGAATTTACAGAACCAGTTAGAGCTCATTTTGTTCCTCCTTAACAAGCTTCTGGTGTAAAATATTTGACTGGTACCCCAAGGCCTAAAAAGGCCTCTTTTGGCACCATGTGGTCAATTAAACATCTTTTCGCATCGATGTTGTAGTTTCTGGAGTTCGGAATGGTTGGAGACAGGAAACGTAAAGGAACAGGAATCCCCTTAATTAAAAATAAAAAAATAATGCCAGTACTGGAATCACTCTTTCAACTATTATCCTGATATCAAAGCCAGTTGTCCTGATCTTCATCAGACAAAACCTGACAGTTATTTGATAAACATTAAACTTAAAAACATGCGTAACACAGTGAAAGGTGAAGGAGTTTTTATTAAAGGTATTCAGATAGAGCCGTCCCTTTACAGGTTCCCACAACAACAGATGAATAACAAAGGTTCCACCCCGACTTCCAGCCTAAATGTGTCAATAATTAAATAAATGACATTAACTGTAAAGGGACAATCTTGTGTTTAAAGCTGTTAATCTTTAACTTAACACATAAATGTGGTAATCCCTTTTTTAAGGGCGTCACATTTCCAAACCTTAAACACGTTGAGGATGAAAGAAGAGTCGACGCTGACATTTTGTGACTAAAAGAAATTTCTTTACTTCCAAACTGCTGACTTGGACAAACTGAAGATCAGATTTTCTCCTGTGGCACCAAACCAGAATCTGTAGAAACGACACCAACAACAGAACCACATGGAACATTTCCACATCAGAACTTCTTCCTGTTCTGGTCTTTTATTTTTACACAGGAAACATGTGAACGCGCACACAGAGCTGCAGCGTGCACGGCGTCCTGCTGCTGCTCTTAAAGGGACAGTCCCACATTTTCAGCTTCAGGGAGCTGTTAGCTTAGCTTAGCACAAAGACTGGAAGTGGAGGGAAACTGTTAGCAGAGCTGCAGCAGAACAGAACCACTTTGATCTCTGCTCTCAGAACATCAAGCTGAAGACTTCTGGAGTGTTTAGAAGGTGGATTTTATCTGCTAAACGGGTCGGTTCTGGTTCAGAACCAGACTGAAGGGTTCGATGTTCCTGAAGGGTTCTTTAGAGCTCCAGGTTCTGTAGTGGTCCAGCTGTAGGCCAGAGGTCCCAGTGAGGACGCGGGTCATGTGACCACATAAATTCAACAAAGATCCATCAGAGCAGAGCAGCTGGTTCCAGGCAGCAGGTTCTCTGAAGTTCTGCTCAGTTCAAGCTTTCAGACTTTGAGACGCTGATCTGCAGGATTCTTTGCTCTGATGGTTCTCCTGTCACTTCCTGGTTTGATCTGATTATGGGCGGAGCTTCATCTGTAGTCCCGCCCCTACACATACCACCTGACCTGACTGAGACAGGAAGTGGACAGACAGAAAGAGGACGGCAGATGTTCTCCTGGACTCCACAGAGCTCTCAGGTGAAGCTCAGCTTCTAACAGAAACATTTATTTCCAGGTTTCAGTTCTCAGGTCATCAGAGGAGCTGATTTAGTTCAGAAAGAAGCTGCTGGAAGATGCAGATACTTTCCTTTATGGCAGCAGAACTCAGTCCTGAAGAGGAAACAGAGAAGAACTCATCTGGCTGCTTTTCTCCGTTCATCTCGTCTCAGTTCAGGAATTTTTATCGTCTTGTTTGGCTTTCACAGAAAGCGTCGAGCCCGGCTGTCTCAGTCTGGATGAAGAACCAGGAGGAGGAGGAGGTCAGTTCAGCTCTGAGGAAGCTCCTTAACCTCCCAGTTCCTCCTCCTCTTCCTCCTCCAGATGAAGGAGGCAGCCTGGGAGCAGCAGTCTGGTCTGATCCAGTCCAGGTTGAATCAGGTTAATCTGGATGCAGCAGAGGAAGGAGGAGGATGAGGAGGAGGTTCTTCAGATCTTCATGTCCTGGGACTCCACCATCTTGGCCAGCGTCTTCTTCACTCTGAGGATGGTGAGGCGGGAGGCGGGGTTGTGGGCCCAGCACTCTGACATCAGCTTCAGCATGGCTCGAAGGCACTGAGGAAACATCAAGATGACTTCAGGAACATGTTTTCAGCATCCAGGACTGATTTACCCTCCTGATCCAGCCTGGTACCAACATTAATGGACCCATGGCTTTAATCAGAACCTCCTGGAGCCTCAGCAGGAGGACCTTCCATCTACAGTCTCACCTCGTCACTGTTCCAGCGGTTGGACACCGTGGGCCGAAGTCCTTTAACACAAACCACCTCCAGCATGTCTTCATAGGAGGGTTCAGAGGTCACCATGTTGAAATATGGCAGCTGGTAGTCCTCCACCATACCTGAAGAGAGAGAAAACACCTTCAGTCAGTGGATCCTCCCTGTTCTGATGGGTTCTGTTCAGCATCCAACCCACAGAGACCAGAACTTCTTCTGTTCTTCTTCTATTCCTTATCTTAGCTGAAGCTGCTAAGATAAGGAATAAATAACCAAAGACAGTCAGGAGAAGCTGAACCTGCAGCGGTCTTAGGTTAATTTAAACTGGTGATAAAATGAGTTTAAAACGTTAAAGTAATTCTTGATTTACGAGATCATACAAGTTATTATGAATTAGAAACTTCATATATTAAGATAACCAGAGGAAAAAAACAAAAAAAATCGATGAAAAAGTGGATTTTAAAGGCTTTTTAGCACAAAGCTCATTAAAAATGTTGCACCGGATGTCACGTGACCGATAACGTAGCTGATCTGTTGACTTAGCAACAAGTTACTTCCTGGTTCCAAACTCGCTTTTCACAAACACAAACAAACTGATTAAACGTGATTAAAAAGTGTGTCGCGTACAGTTGCTCAAATACAAACAAAGATAACGTCTCCTTACACACATTTCCAAACCCGAAACCTCCTGGAGGTGAGAAAATCCTTGCTGAATAGAAACGCCAAGTATGGAGAACCCGAGCTGATTGGGTCGGACCATCAAAACCCTACGCCACTTATGCCTGGAATTCTTGTGTCAATTGTAGTGACCATTTCCCAGCAGTATAAAGGCGTTACTGAAGCCTGATGCCGTTCCAACAATCTTCAAGAGGGGTGCACTTGTCTTGTCTTCAGGTTCCGACTATCTGTCACCGGCATGTCAGCCACATCAGACAGATTCATTGTCGACTCAACCGCATGATGGGGCCATAGTAATAGGTGCCTCCCATGGAAATGCATGGAGGCGTCTTTATTCTTTATTATTCGGACTGTGCGGCCCAAACCGTAACTGCAGCCCCACAATATAGGTATCAAAACGTGCAGCATGATCGTTGGATGTGTGCTATTACTTTTCATGGTGACGTAATTAGCGAAAACCCCCGCCCAAAAGTCCCATAGTAATGAATGGAGTCAGGTAGAAAGAAAGCCTCAAAAAAGCCTCGAAAACACCTCCAAATGACCATTTTCAACGCTTTACTGTGTCGTCATACTTTCACCTATAAACACCGTTTAATTTACAGCTGCTAGATATATCTTTGATCTACTCAGAAGTGAAAACGGGATGTGGATATATTTTATGGTTTTTTACAGTTACTCCTCAAAGTTCATGTCCAAACTTCAGCAGAATCATCGTTTATAATGGAAGTCTATGGTGGAATTCTCAAACAGCTAGAGTGACGCACTCTGGCGTTTTCAAAGATTTCACAAATCCAAACAACATTAGCCTACTCACTCAATCTTCACTCTACGTAGACAAATTATTGACCATGACCTGGATGACTGAGAATCTTCACCAGCATGTAGACAAATTATACACCAAAATGTAGGCATTTTTGTCAGAATTCAGAAAATTTAAACCTCATTGGTGTGGGATTTATAGATTTCTCACAAATCACCCCAAAGCGTCAAAAAGTCCAAAATCTCTCCATTCATTTTCTATGGAGGTGTTGCAAAAAATTACATGTGAAAATTCCAAACATGTTTTTGCATCGTCACTACTCCTAAACCGTTTGATGTGCATGCATGAGACTTTCACACATTCATGTTCAGACCCTTCTGGCGCTCACAAGAAATGAATTTTGTGGATAACTTTTATGGTTCTGCTGCAGGAACAATTTGTTCGGGAGTAGCAAATGTGAAACAGCTTTAGACCTGCATCCTTCCACATGATCCACTTTTTTACATCGTCGCCATGCCTACACTGATTTTTGTACAAAAATAAAAATAAGCACAGTGGTCCTCCTAAGCCTGCTGATACTGAGGGTGTAATAATTATTTTGATATCTCATACTTTTTCAGTTATAGAGATTTGTTCGGGAGCCTGTTTGGGCGTTTAGGGCATATTCGTAAAAATTCCCCTTTATCTCTATTTTTTGCGCCTTTAATTCAATTCAATTCAATTTTATTTATATAGCGCCAAATCATGAAACATGTCATCTCAAGGCACTTTACAAAATCAAGTTCAATCATATTATACAGATTAAAGTATTTTATTAAAGTATTTCCAACAAAAACACAGTCTTGTTCCCCTATCCGTTCCGAATTAAACGCAGTAAATATTACGTCTAACAAAGTATCATCAGCCGGTGATCCTGAACACAACCATGTTAGTTGCTAACCGGAAGTAGCTCTAGGAAGCTAATACCAACTTTGGCTTTACAGAGAAAGCTCCACAATAAATCTGGCCCACATCGGTTAAAGCATCTCCAAGTTATAAGATGTCTTATATCAATTTTAACCCCTTTTTGCCCCTGCTACGTGCTGCAGAAATGTTCCAGAGACAGCAAAATCACATAATCCACCCAGTCCCCCACATGATGAAGCTAATGATGAATAAGACAGAGGCCTGCAGCTGTGAGTGAGTTTCCATGATAACTGAACTCTGCTGGCCAGAGGCTCCTAGGAGGTCAGGGACATGCTCCATTGGCTTAGCATGACACCTTTTGATGCCCACTGCGGGGGCTGTGAAGAATGTAGGAATCTGAGATTCGCAGTGTTACTTCCTGATAATATTTTTTACGGTACGGTACGCACCACGTGGCAGGCCCCATCTAAATTTTATAATATCTTCTTCTTATTTGATTACCTGAAAATGCCTAAAATATACCATTTATTTATTAGTTCAATTCAATCACACTCAATGACAGAATTTAGGCAAGGTCTGTTAATGATAAACAGTCCGCTTCAGTTAACTGTGTGATTCTGTCATTACAGTTATTAAATGCTGCACTGGTGGATGAGAGATGCTCAGCAGCAGCTAAAGTTGCTTGTGGTGATGACATCAATGTTATTCCTGACCTTATCATAAATGAGCCAGTTGAAAAACAGGGTTAGTTAGTTAGTATTCACTAATTAGGTCATAATTAATAACATGAATTAAACGTCATGGTTGAAGAACTAAGCTCAGCAAAGTCCATTCCCTATTTCTAACTTTCCTCAGCTTCGATTGAAAGGGGTAATAATCCACTGAATTGAATTTGAAATCATATAATCCCAACTCCGGCTTCCTTTTTTTACTACAGCCTCGCTCAGCTCTGGGTTATTAAGTACAATTCCGGGAACACATGATGCTGAGACACTGTGGTTTGTGCTGAATGTACGTCTTTTTATTTTATGTTCTGTTTTAGCGAATTTCAGCCATCATTAGGAATGCCCCCAACCATTCCTATGAACTGTCAGCCAGAACAGGGCGATTACAGGACCTGAGTCCAATTATACACCAGCAACCCATTTAGTTTATTCTCCTAAAATGTTTTTCTCAGACTTACCCGAATCGTAACAGACGCTAGCGCTGTCTTTCGTGTTAAAATCATCACTTTCTGAATTGCCACGTGGACTTGTCGTTGTGTACTCCATTGTACTCTCTGTAGTCTGAGCTGTCAAACTACATCACCGTACCACGTGACCCAAATTGTGGATTTTCTGCCTAGCTGTTTCTAGGGGCCAACTTTTTGTCCCCAAAAAAACACATTTAACGGCGCAATCACGGTTCTAATGCCAATTTTTTTGAAAATATGGTTACTAATGCATGTATTCCGAGTTGGCTAATCTTATAATCAAGAATTACTTTAAACTCTCAGTGAAAACTTAAACTATAGAAATCTTTTTTTTGGTCCGTCATGAAGCGAAAACATGTTTCCCGAAAGCAAACTATAGAGAAACAGGAGACCAGCTTGAAGAAACAGGATTTAGTGTTATTAACTGTTGGGTTGTTGAAGGATCTGACTATCGCTGGCGGTTAGAGTCCAACCATCTGCTGCTCAGAGCAACCATGCCTGTCAGCCAATCAGGTGACAGCAGTGAAGCCTAACCCTAGCTTCACAAACTCATATTCTGCTAACAACAACGTTAGCTTCATTACTGTAGAACCAGGGACAAACAAGGACAAATGTATAAGGCTAACGCTAACCGCCGACCAACGGCTGTCAGTCTGTGTGCTGCATGAAGAACATGTGCAGCATTGGATGTTAGAGGGGACAGTCAGGGAGGAACTGGGCCCACTAAACAGTCCTGGACTTTGACTCGACCGACCCACAACAATCCGTACATGGAAAGTCATCAGCACCCGGTACCAGTGAATTTAATCATGGCTCATGACACTTTACCATCCTTACAACTAAACCTTTGATGTTGACTAGATGTTAAGAGAAGCACAACGCTGAGATGTTTTCTAACCTTAACTATTAACAGATAAATTAATATCTCATCACCCTGCTGTCCCTCTGGCTAAAGCCACAGTCTTTGCTGCTGGTGTACTACCACTACTTCCATTTCTCTTGCTGGTTGGCATCCAAGTTAAAGACGCGTTGTTGCCACCTAGTGGACTGGAGTGTTAAATGATTAAGCAGCAGATTAGGGGCATTTTTTATTTATTTTCAAGGTCTTGATGTATAGTCGTGTGTCATAAATAACACAGCGGTTCTGAATGCTGACAATGAAGTTGATCTATGACTAAAGTCTGATATGGAGTGAAATTGAACTTCAGAGGAACTATGATGCAATTTGGCTGCAGTTCACCACTTCACCATTGGTGGCACCAGTTTCTCCATCTCCAAAACAAGCGTACGCCTGGGTCAGAGTTACTGTAAGGAACGGCACATTCTGATGTCAAGTTTTTCTTCAAAAATCTCCAACTTTAATGGAAAGTGATGCAAGATTTAATCCCTGTTCTGTGTGTACACCAGCTTTCTAAATGAGGACCTGATCTCGTTGGCAGCTGAACAGAGTGGTTACCTCCGGTGACGCAGCGTCTGGTCATCTCCCAGACCACCAGGCCGTAGCTGTACATGTCGGCCATGATGTAGGCCTGGAAGTGGTTCTTGTTGAGGCTCTCGTCCAGGACCTCTGGGGCCATGTAGCGTCTCGTCCCGACCCGGGTGCTCAGAGGAACGTCCACCTCGCTGGTGTCGCTGTAGCAACACAGGAGACAGATTAATAACCTGAGCTACATCAGAGTGACCAGTGATGAATCCTTCACTAAACAACAATCAGGAAGATGTTTTTCCTGAGTTCAGGCTTCAGAGGATCAAAGCTAAAAAGACTGAAGCATCTCAGGTTAGAAACAGGAAAGCTGCCAGGTCACCTCTAAACCATGAGATCACCTGTTGAACTTGACAGCAAGGCCCAGGTCAGCGATGCAGCAGGTGCCGTTCTTCTTCACCAGGATGTTCTTGCTCTTCAGGTCTCGGTGGGCGATGGCGGGCTTGCCCTGCGTGCCGTAGATCTCCGTGTGCAGATGGCAGAGGCCGCAGGCGGCGGAGTAGGCCAGCCTGAGCAGCGCCGGAGCGTCCAGAGTGTTCACCTTCAGGTAGTCGTACAGAGAACCGTTCTCATGGTAGTCTGTGATGAGGAAGAGCTGCGTGAAGGCACCAGAACCCTTGATGTCGGCTGCGATGAAGCCTGCAGAACAAAATGACAGAGAACAAAAAGTTAAAAGCTGAAATAACAACAAAACACAAACAATGCAGAGCAGTAGGAGAACTCAGCAGAGTGAGGAAAAATAGATCCTGATGTCCTCCAGCAGCCTAAGCCTATAGCAGCATAACTATAGAGGTAGCTCAGAGTAACATGAGCCATTCTAGTTATAAGCTTTGTCAAAAAGGAAAGTTTTAAGATTAGTCTTAAAAGTAGACAGGGTGTCTGCCTCATGGACCAAAACTGGGAGTTGGTTCCACAGGAGAGGAGCCTGATAGCTAAAGGATCTGCCTCCCATTCTACTTTTAGAGACTCTAGGAACCACCAGCAGACCTGCAGTCTGAGAGCGAAGTGCTCTGTTAGGAACATACGGGGTAATCAGAGCTCTAATATATGATGGAGCTTAAATTCTATTCTTGACTCATTTATACTAACGTAGTCCTCTTGTAGCCAGGTTTCTTTGAGACAAGCACCAGCGTGAATAACAATCTTACTGTATTTACGCTTATCCTTAGCCAGCAGATTCAGGTAAGATTCTATGTCGCCCTTTCTGGCACCTGGCAGGCATTTAACTATGGTCCCTGGTGTCTCTAGTGCCACATTTCTGACTATTGAGCTCCCAATCACCAGAGTCGGCTTCTCAGCGAGACTGTCGCTGAGTGGGGAAAACTTGTTAGAAACGCAGACGGGCTGGTGGTGACCTGGCCGCTGAAATCTAGAGCTGTTGTGACCCAGCTGGCCTAATTATCTGGCTGCTCGGGTGCTGCTGAAGGACCGCTACGTGAAGTTACTCTATGTGGCTCCACGCTAGCAAAGGAGCGGCTATCAACTGGTTTTTCAACAGCATGGAGCCGGGTCTCCAGTTCTGACACCCTCGCCTCCAAAGCTACAAAAATACTACATTTATTACATGTACCATTATCACTAAAGGAGGCAGAGGAATAACTGAACATCTGACACAGAGAGCAGCAGATAGGAGACTTAGTCAGAGACGGAGAAGCGGAGGGAAGAGTAGGGGAGGAAGCCATTGTGGAGCTAAAGCTAGGCTAAATCTAGGCTAACGACATGCTGGTGAAGATTCTCAGTCATCCAGGTCATGGTCATTCCAAAAAAAGTAAAAAACAAAGCAACTGGACTTGTTATCCGTAGTTGAAGACGTTTCGTTTCCATGGTTTCTCAATTGAGAAACCATGGAAAACAAGTCCAGTTGTTTTGTTTTTTCCTTTTCTAGGCTAACGACCTCTTACCACACCAAGAAAAGCAAACGTGATGTGCAGCAACAGAGAATGTTTTTTAAATGTGCTTAAGTGTTAGAAACAGATAGATGTCATATCAAACAAATTAAAGATAAAATCGAAGGTGTAGAACACCAAACCACAATTCACAACGCAGTAAACAGGAAGTGACGCAATACGCCTTACCGCGAACAGGAAGTGACCTCAAATGTAGAGGTCCTCCTCCTTGAATGAGGAGGTTATAAACAAAATAATAAAAGTAAACCCAGAATGGATTATACATAAGACTCTGGGTTCCTTCATTCTAGGACCATCTGTGTCTCTGGGATAAAAACTGATCTTTAATTATCATCACAGGAATGTTCTGTATCAACATTTATATTAAGTCTTTGAATTTCAGCATCTGATGTGTTTTAAATTGTATTTTATGCATGTATTACTAATGTATTGTATTTATTTTAGCCCTACTTCCCTTTTCCTAAGTGGTTACTCCACTTGTCATGCCTCCATTGTAAATAAGAACTTGTTCTTAATGACTTGCCTGTAAAAATGAAGGTATAATAAAAAGCAGCTTAAATTCAATATCTATAAGTCTCACATCTTATAGGAAAACAACATTTCTATTGTTTCAGTGAGTACAATTATCTTTTTTCAGGTTTGATCCAAACATTTGAGTTTCAAACACTTGCAGAGGCAATTATTCTGACAGATTTTTTTATCAAGTTATTTGTAGATAAATTGTTTTACAAAAATGTCCATTCTGAAGTTAGCCAACAAAAATATTCATCATGTTGTTTCTATCCAAAGATTTCAGTTTCAAAAACTTGCAGCAACATTGACTGAAAGTTATTTGTGGATAAATTGCTTTACATGTCTCTGGGATAAAAACTGATCTTTAGTGATCGCCACAGAAATGTTCTGTATCAACATTTTTCATGAATTATTAACAATCCTCGATTCCTATTTGCTAACATTTGTTTTGTTTATTCTATATTCAATATTTCTACATTTACAGATATCAGCTGTACGTTTTTTTTGTTTTGTTCGCGGCTCTAGTGGCTCGCTTTTTATTGACAGTGAGCTGACAGGAAGGGGGTGGAAGAGGCGGAGAGACATGCGGCAAAGGACCGCGGGTCGGATTCGAACCCGGGTCGACCGCGTTGAGGACCAAGGCCTCCATACATGGGTCGCGCTACCCGCTGCGCCACCAGCTGTATGTTTGATGTGCAGCACCTCATCACCACAGCATATTCCATGCTCAGAGAACCTGAGGAACCCACCGAGGATGTTCTCGTGCCTCATCAGGACCGTCTGGTAGATCTCGGTCTCCCTGAACCAGCTGGCCTCCTCCCGGGTGAAGAACACTTTGACGGCCACCTTCTCTCCTCTCCAGCGGCCGAGCCACACCTCGCCGTAGCGGCCCTTCCCGATCTGACGAACCATCTGGATCTGCTTGGCGATGGTCCGCTGGACCTGGAGAAAGCAAACGTCACATTGATTAAACACAACATTTAGGTTTCTGAAATGATCTTTACAGGAGGTCTGATGATATTCCTCTACATCTACAGTCCTGACTCATTTATGCCTAAAATCAGGAACATCTAAAGTCCAGGTAGTTGGTGTCTAACCCAAACTTTCTGAAAGAAGAACCAAACTTTAAGTGTAAAGCTGATGTTTCAGCTGGGTGTAGTTGTGCCTCCTACCAGCAGGGGGAGCCCTGAGCCGCTGCCGGAGCTCTGGGACTGGTGGATGAGATCTTTGAGGGACTCTCCTCCTCGGATGAAGACCTCCTGCTCCAAGTCTTTGGGAAAACGATCCCGCTCCGTCTGCCACTTGTACCTGAAGACACAGAGGCCAGTTTTTATTGGACATTTACAACGTTTCCACGTTCCTTTTTAATAACGCTGCTATAATTTAAATTACTAAAGGACTTGGATCACATGCTGGTGAAGACTCTCAGTCATCCAGGTCATGGTCATAAAAACAAATCAACTGGACTTGTTTTCCGTAGTAGAAGACGTTTCGCTTCCTCTCCAGGAAGCTTTCTCAGACTTTTTGAATTGAGAAAGCTTCCTGGAGAGGAAGCGAAACGTCTTCTACTACGGAAAACAAGTCCAGCTGTTTTGTTTTTTACTTTTTTTGGAATGACTTGGATCAGAGTTTGGTCTCTGGATCAACTCAGATCAGCTGTTTCAAATAAAGAGCTGGAGTGGATTATTTGGACTCTAAATAAAGAAATTTTAGAGCAAAGTTGGAGACCTTTGATAATTTTATGTTTCTGGTAAAAACTAAAAGTTTTTATTTAATGGATCAAAGATTAAAACTTTAAAAAGTTTCCCTTTAAGAGTCAAAACTGGGCAGAAATTTTGATTTTATTTACTAAACCATGTGGACCTGTTCTGGTGAAACAGTATAAAGTGGTAGGAACCCTGGTTCTGTCATCATCTTCCTCACTGAACTGGTGCAAATGACTAAATGTTCCTGGGATCTGGTTCTGGAGTTCTAGATGAAGATAGAAAAACCCAATCAGGGTCCAGATGTGGGAACAGCAGCACAGAAACCGAAGGTCTCCCCCAGCTTCTACTGAAGGAAGACAGGACTCTGGCTGGAGACAACATGGAGGGTCCGACGGGCTCAGTGAGGACTCAGCAGACCCGGATCAGTTCTGGCAGCAGAACCGGATCAGTTATGGCAGCAGACCCGGATCAGTTCTGGAGTCCAGCTGAGGTCGTACCTGTAGTAGAAGACGATGGTGAGGCAGATCAGGGTGCAGCAGCACACCGTCATAGAGATGATGAAGGCCAACCAATGAGAGCTGCTCTCTGCAGAAACAAACAGATCAGTCAGAACCACAGTCCAGGTTCTCCAGAACCCCTGATCCCAGATCAGCTGAGGACCCACCCATGGGAAGCTCAGGCGGCAGCGTGGGCCTCAGGTTCTCGTTGCAGAAGTCTGTGTTGCAGCATTCGATGGTCCTCCTGGTCTGAGCGTTGGGAGAGTCCTGCCAATCACAGCAGTCGGCCAATCAGAGAGCAGAACCGACCCGTTTGGGTCAAACAGGAAGGATGAAGGTTTCACATCAGGAAGAGTCCAACTTTAACTTCAACTTCAGCTGAATGCAACCAGACGGTAATCTGCTCTGAGATCAGCTTCTACATGAAACAACGCTGCACCTGAGCGTGTCACTTCCTGTCTGAGCGTGTCACTTCCTGTCTGAGCGTGTCACTTCCTGTCTGAGCGTGTCACTTCCTGCCTGAGCGTGTCACTTCCTGCCTGAGCGTGTCACTTCCTGTCTGAGCGGGTCACTTCTTGTCTGAGCGTGTCACTTCCTGTCTGAGCGGGTCACTTCCTGTCTGAGCGGGTCACTTCTTGTCTGAGCGTGTCACTTCCTGCCTGAGCGGGTCACTTCCTGTCTGAGCGGGTCACTTCTTGTCTGAGCGGGTCACTTCCTGTCTGAGCGGGTCACTTCTTGTCTGAGCATGTCACTTCCTGTCTGAGCGGGTCACTTCTTGTCTGAGCGTGTCACTTCCTGCCTGAGCGTGTCACTTCCTGCCTGAGCGTGTCACTTCCTGTCTGAGCGTGTCACTTCCTGTCTGAGCGGGTCACTTCTTGTCTGAGCGTGTCACTTCCTGCCTGAGCGTGTCACTTCCTGTCTGAGCGTGTCACTTCCTGTCTGAGCGGGTCACTTCTTGTCTGAGCATGTCACTTCCTGTCTGAGCGGGTCACTTCTTGTCTGAGCGTGTCACTTCCTGCCTGAGCGTGTCACTTCCTGCCTGAGCGTGTCACTTCCTGTCTGAGCGGGTCACTTCCTGTCTGAGCGGGTCACTTCCTGTCTGAGCAGGTCACTTCCTGTCTGAGCAGGTCACTTCCTGCCTACCTTGCACTGGAAGTGGGAGCCTTCGTACTTCATGCAGCCGGAGGTGAGCTGAACTTCTCCGTGCTCGTCTTCCTCGATGATGGCGAAGCACTGACCGTTGGTCCTGAACACATCAGAGCTGCTGTTAGTCACAGCTTTGAACCAGAACCACATCCAGAACCAAGTCAGAACCAAGCCCAGAACCCTGACCTGAGGAGAACTTTGGGTCTAATCTGCAGTCTGCTGCAGCTCTCTGATCTTCACCTGAGATACTTTAGAACATCTCATTATCTACAGTCTGCTGGACTCTAATCAGCCTGTCCTGGTCCTGGTTCTGATCCTGGTTCTGTTCTGGTTCTGTTCCCCTGATAGAGGCTGTACTCACTGGCAGGTGTTGTTGGTGGCGTCATCAGGACAGTGTCCAGAGCAGAAGCAGCTGAGGAACCGAGGCAGATCCTCGGGGGCGATGGTGGAGTCCTCTACGGGACGGCGGCCCTCCGGATTCACACCGGTACCCTGCAGAACGTGGTCCGGGTTCTGACCTGCAGCTGGAGGAGACAGAACCACATTTAGAGCTGGGGCTGCTGCACAAAGATCCTATCAGTTAAAACCACAGACAGGATGCTGAACTCCATCAGTATTCAGGATCTGTGGTTTCATCACCATGAAGGTCCGGTTCTCCGGTTCTTCCTGCAAGTTTTATCATTTTCTGCAGATTTCTGAACCTTTTGTGAAACATTTTGCTGACCCAGCAGATTAAACTGACTCCAGGTTCATGAGAGCGCCTCCTGCTGGAGGAGAACCAGGACAGGCTGGGAGGAGCAGCAGGAGGTTAAGAACATGTTCTCCTCCGGTTCCTTCTGCTGCCTTCCTGGGTTTTTCTCTCATTTTAGGTCCAGTTTGGTTCTGATTTTCTGGACTTTCACCTCAAACTGACCCAGATTAACGTTTCACAGTAAAACACTTGATGATGCAGGACAGGAAGCTCCAATGTTTCCAGGTTCTGATGTCAGACGTTGCTGCAGAACATCAGGAACCAGAGGAACCACTGGCTCCTTTAACCTGACAGAACCTTTGTTCGATGAAAGAATGTTATTTTTTTAGCTTCATGCAGGTCTGGTTCCACCAGTCCAAGAGATGCTGGAGGTAAAACTAAGCAGCCAGGAATTCAGCTCCACCAGAACCCTCAAAGTGAGACCTCTGTCCTCCAGTGGATCAGGATCTCTGACTGCAGCTCCATCAATAACCTGATTGATCAGCTGAGGTCCTGCTGCCTCTGATTGGCTGCTGCCTCCGTCCACGTGTTTTTAATGGCAGCGTCAGTCAGAGCAGAGCCTGAGGTCTGGCAATGCATGCTGGGTAACTCAGCAGCTTTATCTATGCTCCATGTGAGTGGCTGAAATCAGAGGCTGGTACCGAGGTCCACAGAACCTCCTCAGACTGAAGCTGCTTCACAGGTTCTGCTGGAGGTCCGTCTGCAGGTCAGACCTGGAGATCGAACCTCAGACCAGAACATCAGGTCTGAGGTCCGATCTCCAGAACCTCTCCCTTCATGACCTGTCAGTCATCTTCAGGGTTTATCCAGCAGAACCTCAGCCTGCAGCTAAACACTGTTTTCTACAAAGCTGCAGACAGAACGTGAAGAACCAAAGCAGGTCCATTATTTTAGGTTCTGTCTGGTAGACCAGCGGTTCTCCCTCAGAACCAGAGCCGGGCCGCTGCTCCGCGGCACTCTGAGGGAAACGGACCGGGCTTCAAAGGCTGAATGAGCCTCTGGGGGAATGGAGGATGTTTCCGGAGAACAATGGCTGTTTGGGTCGCTTAGCGCCGCTGACAGATCGGACCGGGCCATACAGGAAACGGTTTATGAGTGAGAGGAAGAGAGAGCGGCAACAATCAGCTCAACAGCTTCCTGAGGAGGAGGAGGAGGAGGAGGAGCGATCCGACTGGAGGAGAACCGGGCCTGAAACCAGCAGCTCCTCTGCTGCAGAGAAACGGACCTGGACCCGTTTCCCTCAGCAGGTCAGAGTTTTAGGAACCAGTGAAACCCGTTTAGCTCCAGACGGGTCCGATTACAGTCTGAAGGATACCTTACACAGAACTCTGGGTCCAGACCGGGCCTGTGCAGAACCTTTATGCTGATGAGATCATTTACTGGTTCTGCTGGAGCAGGGAGCAGGACACCAACCGGGTTCTACTGGTTTATAAAAGTTTCTGTTGTCTCGTTTCTGGTCTGATGATTCCAGCTTTAGCTTCAGGGACCAGAACCACAGAACCAGGGGTTCTGGATGTTTGGATCTCCCAGTCAGAGCTGATACCACTGGACTTAACAGAGAAACTGGACCTTAAATCTTACCATCAGTTCTTAGAACCAGCAGGACAGCAGCAACCATCACGGCCAACCAGGACAGAACCGCCATCCTGCAGCCAGAACCGGGTCCAGAACAGCACAGCAGCTTCAGAGAGTCGTCGGGTCCACAGCAGAACCAGCAGCGGTTCTGATGAAGCAGCAGAGAAGGTCCGAGAAGAAACAAGGAGGTCCAGAAACAATCAGCACATCAGGTTCTCCTGGGTCTCACTGGTTCTGAAGGTCCAAACGCCTGGAACAGGGAGACGAACATCAGAATTAATGAAAGCTGAAGCTCAAACATTTTACTGAAAGTTCTGATTCAGCAAACGGGTCGGGTCCAGGATCAGTACATCCTCAGCAGCAGCTGGACTCGGTCCACTCCAACCAGAACTTCCAGGTTCTACAAACCAAACCCAACAGGTCCAGGTGATCCACTGACCTAGAGGCCTTCAATGCTTCCAGAATGGAGCTAAACTCCTGCTGCTCTGATCCAAACGGGCTTTTCTTCTGCTGACAGCGGTTCTGATGCTCCAGAACCGTCTTGGGTTTATTTCAGGACATGAAACACGGTTCCACCACAGAACAGACAGAACCTGTTGGTCGTTCTCAGTTCCCTCATAAAACCTCCAGGAGGAACCAGCTGAGAAACGGGTTTCTGTCCAGAACCGAGCCCGATGCATCATTAACAGCTAAACAGAACCACCAGAACTGGACCTCCAGCTCTTCTGATAACAAGAGGGTTTAAACATCCTCACATTTTATTTTAAACCATCTGAATCGACCCGTGATCCGTGCAGAACCACCCAGTCCAGATCCGCCAGGTCCAAACATTTATGCTGCTTTGGTCAACTTGAATAAAAGGGGCCTGAGAACAGAACCCTGAGCAGAACCTTGAGGTTTTATTGCCTAAAGGCCCAAAGCAGACCTGGTACTGGACCCGGTTCTCAGTCAGAGAGGGTGTGATTAACAGCGAGTTCTGGAGAATCTGTTCATGTCAACTGATCCAGTTCAGGTCGGTTCTGAAGGTTCTAAATCAGAACCAGAGACGATCAAATGCAGTTCAGCCCGTCTGAAAGCTGTGAACCTTAGTTCAGCGCCAACAGGAAGCAGAACCAAGGATCACCTGCTGCAGTTTTCCCAGAACCAATCAGAACCCGTCAGAACTCATCTCTTCATCTTTTCTACCAGACGTCGTCACACCAACAGCTGAACGTGAGGCTCTGATGCTGCTTCAGACAAAAAGTCCAAACCTGATTCCTGTCGTCAGATCAGGGAACCTGGACTGGAACCACTTCCTGTCTGACTCCAGGGTTCTGGATCTGGACCCAACAGCAGCGTAAACTGATCCAAGGCTTCAATGAGCGGTTCTACTGACAGAACCCGGCTGCCGTCACCCCCCCCCCCCCTGTTTCTGAGCTACAGGCAGGAACGCCTACATTAGCACTGAATAAACTTTATTATGGTGAGAACCTCCCAGTTAATCCTCCTCAGGGTTCATGTGCTGAATTAAGCCGGGCGTACACTGTACGAGTTTTTCAGTCGTGGTACTTATATACATCTCAAACTGTGCGACGGAACCGCGGGGTTTAAAAAGTTCACCGCTCACGATCTGTGCGGCGCGGCGCTTGGAGGCGACCGGACTGCTCACACTGTACGTCGTGCCCCCTCTGGGACCGCTCGCTGTGGTGGCAGAGGCAGGCGAGCGACGGTGGGTGACAGGGACCCAGAGCAGGGGTTCGAGCCCAGCTCTGGCGAGGCCCGCAGGAGGCACCGGGCGTCGGGGGAACGGAGGGGAGAGAGGAGGGACGAGACGCACCGGCGGCCGCTCGGCACGGCAGGTCGCCCATCCCGCACCCCTCCGCGAGCGGAGGAGTGCCGAAACAGGCGGCCAGCGCGTTGCCGCCCTCACCAACGCCCCCGCGAGCGGGCCGGGCGGAGGTCGCTACAGGGACGCCCGCTCACCTCCCTCCGCTGGCGGGGACGGAGAGGAGGGGAGGGCGCCCCCTCGTAGCTCTGCTTGAACAGCAGGATGCGCTCACGAAAACCCCACGACAGCCGACTGAATTTCAAACATGTTTGATTTTCACCGACCGTCCGATTCCTGATCGGACGGTAGTCGTGAGAAGCCAGTCCCCCCTCCTCCCCCCCTCTACGATCAAGCTGAAATTCGGCCCGATTCAAAAAATGCCCGCACGACTGAAGAATCGGCCCGAATAGGGCAAAAACTCGTACAGTGTACGCCCGGCTTTAGATGTTTCACTGAGTCTGAAGGTTTGATTTTACATTTATAGCAGAAAAGCAACGACTGTGAACCTTTGGACTCTGGTAGAACCTCTGAGGTCCTGCTGCTGCTGCAGGTCTGAGCAGAGAGGAGAACGTGTGGTTCCCCAGAAACATCATCAACGCCTAACCCAACCATCAGGGCTGAATAATGATAATAATAATAATAATCAGATCTGTCCTATGAAACAGAAACTGCTTGTTTTCCTTTACTTCTAGAAAAATGAAACGTTTTACTCAGGGAAACCATTTCATCCTGTTTCCTCTGAAACCTCAGATCAGTTTTTCTCTGGAATAAGTGAGAAAACACAAAGTGGAGATTTAGAAAAGAGTTTTTCAGCTTTTATCAGAGGATTCAATTCAATTTCAATTCAATTTTATTTATATAGCGCCAATTCATGAAACATGTCATCTCGAGACACTTTACAAAGTTAAGTTCAATCATATTATACAGATTGGTCAAAAATTTCCTATATAAGGAAACCAGTAGATTGCATCAAAGTCCCGACAAGCAGCATTCACTCCTGGAGAAGCGTAGAGCCACAGGGAGAGTCGTCTGCATTGTACATGGCTTTGCAGCAATCCCTCATACTGAGCAAGCATGAAGCGACAGTGGAAAGAAAAACTCCCCATTAACGGGAAGGAAAACCTCTAGCAGAACCAGAACCAGGCTCAGTATGAACGGTCATCTGCCTCGACCGACTGGGGTTACAGAAGACAGAGCAGAGACACAACAAGAGAGACAAAAAAGCACAGAAGCACACATTGATCTAGTAATCTGTTCTACATTAGATGGTAATAGTCGGTGATCTGTCTTCCCTGGATGATTTCACAGTCAACAGAACGTCAGACCAGGTGTACCTACTATGAAGATAAAAGAGAGAGAACAAAAAGTTATAAGCAGAAATTATGACAAGCAATGCATAATTGAAGAACAGTAGAACTCGATAGAGTGAGAAAAATAGATCCTGATGTCCTCCAGTAGTCTAAGCCCATAGAAGCACATCCCCATAGGTAGGTCAGGGTAACATGAGCCACTCTAGTTATAAGCTTTGTCGAAAAGGAAGGTTTTAAGATTAGTCTTAAAAGTAGACAGGGTGTCTGCTTCACGGACCAAAACTGGGAGTTGGTTCCACAGGAGAGGAGCCTGATAGCTAAAGGATCTGCCTCCCATTCTACTTTTAGAGACTCTAGGAACCACCAGCAGACCTGCAGTCTGAGAGCGAAGTGCTCTGTTAGGAACATACGGGGTAATCAGAGTTCTGATATATGATGGAGCTTGATTATTAAGGGCTTTATACGTTAGAAGAAGAATTTTAAATTCTATTCTTGATTTAACAGGAAGCCAATGAAGGGAAGCTAAAATTGGAGAAATATGATCCCTCTTGTTGATTTTCATCAGAACTCTTGCTGCAGCATTTTGGATCAGCTGAAGACTTTGAACTGCATTTTGTGGACTTCCTGATAGTAAAGAATTACAATAGTCCAGCCTTGAAGTAACAAATGCATGGACTAGTTTTTCAGCATCACTCCTGGACAGAATGTTTCCAATTTTGGCGATATTCCTGAGGTGAAAAAAGGAAACTCTGGAAACCTGTTTAATATGGGATTTAAATGACATGTCTTGGTCAAAAATAACACCAAGGTTTTTTACTTTATTACCAGAGGCCAAGTTAATGCCATCCAGATTAAGTGATTGGTTAAGAAGTTTATTTTTTGAGGACTCTGGCCCAAAGATTACAACTTCGGTCTTGTCAGAATTTAGATGCAGGAAATTTAAAGTCATCCAGCTTTTGATGTCATCAAGACATGACTGCAGTCGAAGTAATTGATTGGATTCATCAGGATTTATGGATAAATATAGCTGAGTGTCATCAGCATAACAGTGGAAATTAATCCCATGCTGTCTGATAATTTTGCCGATCGGAAGCATATATATAGTAAAGAGAATTGGTCCAAGGACTGAACCCTGTGGTACTCCACAGGTGACCCTAGAGCTTGAAGAAGATTTATTATTAACATGAACAAACTGGAATCTGTCCGACAGATAAGATTTAAACCAGCCTAATGCTTGCCCCTTAATCCCTACAGTATGTTCAAGTCTTTGTAGGAGAATATTGTGATCAACTGTATCAAATGCAGCACTGAGATCTAACAGGACAAGTACAGACACAAGTCCATTATCTGAGGCCATGAGAATATCATTAGTGACCTTCACCAGAGCTGTTTCAGTGCTATGATGAGCTCTGAAGCCTGACTGAAACTCCTCAAGTAGGTCATTGCTTTGTAAATGTTCACAAAGTTGATTAGCAACTACTTTCTCAAGAATTTTAGATAAGAAAAGAAGATTAGATATAGGTCTGTAATTTACTAGCTCATCTTGATCAAGAGAAGGTTTCTTAAGTAAAGGTTTAATAACAGCTACTTTAAAAACCTGTGGTACATATCCATTTACTAAGGATAGATTAATCATGTCTAAAATAGGACCACTGATCAAAGGGAATGTTTATCAGGACTGAGTTAAAATGGCTCCTGTGAAGGCATCTGAGAACCGGGTCAGAACCAGCGGTGGAGGACGGTGTGAGGAGGACGGTGTGAGGAGGACAGCACGTCCTGTTACTGATGGAGGACGAAGGTAAAAGGCTTCAGAAAACGGTTTGAGGCTCTGAGGTTCAGGAGGAAGAAGCTGTTTGAGGAGTGAAGCTGAAGTCCAGACAAGTCAGAACATGACTCCACCGAGGAAGAGGAGGAGGAGGGCCCGGCTCCTCCAGGAGGCTCTGAGTGTTTCTACTCGCTGACGGACTCTCTGCTGATTTCAGCGCCTCCATCGTCTGTTTTCAGAGGGAAGTGGACGTGTGAGTGATTTACAGAGGGGGGGGGGGCTTCCTGTCTGGGGGCCGGTGGACCTGCCTGGTCCTGCCTGGTCCTGTCGGCCCGGCTCCGTCTGAACGGGCCTTTGTGTCGTTATCTGCCATCTGCAAACGGAGCGAAGCCTCAGCAGCAGACGAGGTGGAGAGCTTCACTCCTCGGTATCCAGACGCTCACCAGGAGGTCCAACCGGGCCCGCCGTGGTTCTGACCCGGTCCTGGCTCATCTGATCTGTTCTATTACGACTCCCAGGGTTTAATACTGGGTTCCAGAGCCTCGGTTCTGGTTCTGCTGAATCCTTCAGCACCGGATCAGAGGATCTGGTACCAATGATCAGATGGAAACACTGAGCAGAACCTGAGGTGGTTCTGATGTCAGGTTCTGATGTCAGGACAGACACCCAGACCCGCTCCCTGAGCTCTTTGCACACCTTAATGTGTTTATTGGGACCAGCAGAGTGGTTCTGAATCTCTGATCGGACCCAAAAGGTTCTCCTGCTGGAAGCAGAACCCCAGCCTGTCAGTCCAGGTGGACATCCATGTCCTGGTAGGTCTGCAGGAGGTCCATCCTCTCTCCAGGTCCAGATGATGATCAGAACTCTGAGATGGTGCTGTAGAACCTGACCCTGCTGTAAACTGGACCAGAACCTCCTCCCTGACCCGACTGCTGGGTTCCCCGACGCTGGTGGTTCTCTGGAGAACCTCTGAGGCCTTTCAGGAACATCTGCAGCTGGACTCTGGTTCCTGATGCTGAAGTTCTGACCAGCTTGGTGTTGGTTCTGTGGGACCCAGACGGGCTGGACCCGGTGGGCTCCCAAGTTCCTGGTGGAGCATCCATCTGCTGCAGAGACCTGAACGTCTCAGAGTCCAGGAGGAGTTGTTCAGCGAGCCATGGAAGGAATTCAAGGTCTCAGCCCTCTAAGGATTCTGGGAAATGTAGTGAGAAATGTTCCTTTCAGCAGAACGGTCCACCAAGCTGAACTAAACGTAACTGGAACCTTCACCCTCTCCTCTCCATACTGTCAGAACCTCTGTTCTTCCGTCTAGAAACCAGACTTTTACATGTTTGGACCTCCGCTTTTATTTTTAAATCACCAGAACCGCCCCGCGGGTTAATCTGCGGCAGGGAGAACCAGGCATCGACCATCAGGCATTAATGGGTCTCCACATCCGGTTCTGGAACAGCGGCGGCAGACTAAACGCCTCAGAGGCACAACGGGCAGCACAGCTCCACAGCTGGACCAGGACCAGGAGGTGGACAGAACCTCTGGACTGGGTTCTGCTGCCAGAGAAGTCTTCAGGAAGTGGATCGGATTAAAACGCTTTAGTAAACCCAGGTAGAGGGAGGAGTCTCAGGGGGAAACGCATCTCCAGGTGGTTTTCTGCTTTAATTTAAGCTTTTTGAAGCAGAACTGTGTCTGCAGCTGCTTTCTCTCCTTAAAGGTTTTAAAATTGCTGCTTGTGATCATCAGAACCACATCTGCAGCAGCCTCCTCCCCTCCCTCCTCCTCGGCACCAGTCCCGGCCCTTACGGGGCCCCCTCCTTGCAGGCGGGCCTCTGGGTGCAGCAGCAGCAGCCTGGGTCGGTGCCGGCGCCCGGCCCACATGCCTTTCAGGGCCTGGGAGACGGCAGCCAGACTTTCTGGCTCCGCTGCCATTGTTTGCTCGGCTGCTCCGAGCCTCCTGGCCTGCTGGGGATTAGCTCAAGATTACCCACAATCCTCAGCGTCACAGCGTCTTCCTCCTACTGATCCTCATCTATCATCTTCTGCCCATTGATTTGTGTTTAACCCCTCAGTGTTAACACACAGTGGTGAAACCAATAGGGTGTTTTCACTGACGTCACTGGCCAACTTCCGGTCCGCCATATTGGGTGGTTCACTTCCTTATCTCTAGTTGTCCTACACGTATTTTCGTATCGAGAATGGATAAGTACGCCAGCACGCTAGAGCGACCAGATAAGGACGTCTATCTGAGGAAATGTTCCGTGATCGACCATATGGACCCCTATGCCTTCCACGGTGCCTTGTTTAGCCGTAATCCTGATGATTGGCCAAATGTAGAGCACGGCGACATAGTGCATTACCTGGTGTTCGGTGAAAACCCTCTGCACACTCTCGAGGAAATGAGAGCTTACAAGGGTCGAGAGGCTCACAACCAGTTCACATCTGGTTGGGTACGAGATGTCGAAGTTATGTACATCAAGGAAATCGCCATCATACGTGGACGGGTGAGTTTTAATAAGATGGTAAAAATGTAAACAATCCGACGCAAATGCGGCGCATGCTTCTGCGGTGGCTGACTGCCGGCGGTGCGCGAAGGCGCTTGGCTGCAGGGCTGATAATTAAATAATTAAAACCGCTCGCGGCTTTAATTATTTAATCAGAACAATGACCAGTGCAAAATTAAGTTGTATTTACCGTATTTACGCCGGCAAAAGCCTACCGGCGTAACCCGGAAGTAGCGCGGACGTCATTGTCCATATCGGACGTCTTCGGTTACCTTGTTTGTGGTGTGAGCGCCTATACTTCAGAACAGTTCTGAAGCTACAAGTCCTTGGAGTCTCATGTGCAGTTTACGAATGGATGGGTTCAGGAGCGGCAGATCATAAAGCCAGCAAACAGTGGGAACACAGTAACTCGTTCAAAGGTAAGCTGCGCTCAGACGGGCTCTGGGACATGCTAAGTTAGTAGCTGCTAACCGTTAGTGCTAACAACCACTCACGCATGTAATGTACTTTTAACTAACTGCTATGTGTTTCAAACGTTTAGAACACACTCTCATTGACATCGGGATACTGTGGAAAGTTATGTTAGGTCGTCTTACAGCCGCGATCCAAGCGGGCCGACGACTCTTTGTTACCTCTAACAGCTGTTCTCCGTGGTTGCGCCTCCAGGCAGGAAAGCGGTGGAAAATTAACCCGTTTCTATGTTTTTCCCATGGCGATCATGTGTTGCGCTGTTACAGCCCACAATACAGCAACGGTTTACATGTTTTAAATACTTAACAGTTAATTACCTGTGACAAAGTGAGCACCGCAGACTCTGGCGTATTCCAGCTTAACACCGTCCAAATCGGACCTGGATATCCGTGTCAGCCATAGGTGACGGCGTTGTTCAGAGAGCTGTTTTGTTTTTTCACACTGATTCACTATCACGGCTGGTAGGCGAAAGAAAGAGCGTTGATCTCCACCTCCACGGGCCGTGCAACCAACCATTAAACACGTTTTCACCATTGTTCACTTCCAATACTGCCTAAGGCGTAATACAATGCGGGTCAACGGTGCGAAACGACTGCCACCCAATACGGCGGACGCGCAGAGTAGTCACGTGAGCGTGACGTCAGCTGAAAACACCCTATTACAGGAACATGCTCTGATCTCAGCTATTCCAGAACCCTCAGAGGTTCTGGTGGACCTCAGAGATGGGCCAGGTCAACAGCATAGACATCTATGTCTCCATAGATGTATGGACCTGTAAGTATTGCCTGTATAGTTTGTCTGATTGTGTGATAACTGCTGCTGATACTATTACTGCAAATGAACTGTCCTTCAGGGACCTGATGAAGTCTACAGTCATGATGTGGCAGAGAGCAGCTTTAAGCTCCACAGAGCTGAGCATCAACCCAGCGGCTCTCACAGCTCCACTGATCATCAGGTTCTAGAAACAATGCTACAGCAGCAGGAGGTTAAGGAGGAGACGCTTGTTGTCCTCTGAGATGATGTCTGCCACACAGCAAAGGCTGGAGGAGGAGTGTGACAGCTAGCCTGGTCCACTGCTGACAGGCTGCTGTGAACCAGGTGGTCAGAGAGCTGACTGACTGTTGTTGTCATGATGTTAGACTTTAGCTTACTAGGCTTTTATCTACAGGTAATTTATTGGTTATTATCGTCTAGATGGAGGAAGTTATCAGTCCTAAAAAGTTATGTTCTCTACTAGGGCTGGGCGATATAGAAAAAAAGC
Organism: Fundulus diaphanus; assembly: GCA_037039145.1. Lineage (NCBI taxonomy): Eukaryota > Metazoa > Chordata > Actinopteri > Cyprinodontiformes > Fundulidae > Fundulus > Fundulus diaphanus. Next base: position 64,017,842 of record CM073121.1, read on the forward strand.
TTATCGATTAAAAAAATGCATATTGATCGATATCGATAATTATTGAAAATATTTAAAACCATATTTTATGTGCAGCTCTGCCTGAACATTTTATGATATTGCTAAATGATTTGATTTAAATAAAGAACACAAACACAGAATTCCAATTAAATCTTTATTTAAACAACTTTTTTAACCATAACAGAATTTTTTTTTTAGAAAAATAACTTAAGAAACCTGAGTTATGTTATTAAATAATGACAAAGAATAAACTAAAGTGACCAGTAAAGTGACCAAAACAAATATACCAAATAAATTAATAGAATAGCCTATTTAGGTGGGAATAGTACACTAGTTACTTATCAGGTTTCATAATTGAGAGGCTGATGCAGGGCTGAGGTCCGAGCAACACGCCCTAAATTGTGACGTGTTGCACAATTTAGGGAGCGCTGTTAGAGAAAAACTTGCAGCCCAGAACTTTATATCGCGGATCAAGAGTGGCGAGTAATTGTCTGAAGCCAGGTTTTTCAGCTGCAGACAACAGCAGCATATCCATCACTATGAAGCACGTTACTGCATGCGTGATGTCCGCTTGGACGCTTTGTCATTTTATCACAAAGAAGGGAGCCCAGTTAAGCTGCTGTCCCTGCTTTGTTTTGGAAGAAGTTCCAGAAAACTCCGACGACGACCCGGAGCCGCGCAGCGCGCTGCTGCGGGTGTGAGCAGCTTACGTGATGAATACTGGTGGGTTGCGTTACCAGACTCTGCTTTTACCGGTTCTTTGCAAGTTTTACAAATCACTGGTTTATTTCTGTCAGGCTGGTGAACTAGTAAAACCCCGTTTTGGGACCGTTTCCTCCGCCGCTCCTTGCTGCGACATATCAACATGCTCTGTGTTGTGGTTTGAGAGGGCGGGGCTTTGTGACGGCGTGCCGACTGTAGCAAGGAAGTAAAACTGTCTATCGAAGTTTTTATCGACCCTATTTTTTCCTATCGCGCGACACGTCTATCGATCGATAGATATTGTTATTGAATTATCGCCCAGCCCTATTCTCTACTTAGAGCAGCGCTACCAGCTCTGTGTGGTTCTGTACCAGTTTCTAAACGGCACCGTTTCAGTAAAAAGGTTCTGATGGACAGAAACTAATTCAGACGTTGTAATTGGATCAGAACCCAAAGGGATAAAATCCAGCCTCTGAACTTTAAAATAATCAGTTTTCTCTGGTTCTGATGTTCCAGAACCAGACGGGTCGGCTGAGACGTTTAACTTCATTAAGCTGCTCCACAGATTACCCACAATCCTCAGGGGCGACACAGGACCTGATGGTGGTCACAGAGTGGTCCAGCAGCTTGTTGCTCCTGGAGGCTTTGACCTTGTTAATCGTCATAGAAACGGGTCCATCAGTACCTCACACACCAGAACCTCAGCGTTGGGTTCCTGCCTGGTTTGAAGAAGTGGAAACTGGAAGCCACAGCAGGGAGAACCGAAGGAGACCACAGAACAAAAAGATAGAAGAACCTGGAGCAGAACCAGGAGGGATCCAGGTCCAGAGGGAAGGTGGACTGAGATCCAGCAGCATGCTGAGGCGGGTCAGAACGTCCCTGCAGCGGCTCAGAACCTCCCTGCAGCGGCTCAGAACCTCCCTGCAGCGGGTCAGAACCATGACGGTCTGTTTTACTGCGTCAGCCTCTCTGAGCTGGAAGCGGTCCTTGAGCTCTGAGGCCCAATCACAGCCCGGAGCGGTGCTGCTGTAACCTGAGCCGGGCCGGGCCGGGCCGCGGGTCTGCAGACAGGGTGGGGGTTCTGGAGGACATGTGGGAGCGATTAGAGGCAGCAGACTGGCCGGCTCTGACGGAGGAGAGCTGCAGACATCAGCCTCTCAGCTCACTTCTCTGAGCGGAGGGAGAACCAGCAGGGGGACGGTCCCTGAACGCACCACAGGGGGACAGAGGTCCGCTTCTGGAGGCCCAACAGAACCAGAAACAAGGACTAGATGGTTCTGAGGAGAACACCTCCACCTCCAGCTGCTCCCTGCTCCCCTGATGTGAAGCAGGAAACCTGAACTAAACTCAACGACCAGACAAGACGTCATAAAACGTGTTGGGGATGGTCGTCATGACGACAGAGGGGAACGTCTTTCAGCTTTGGGTCGGCGCCGACGTCCTCCACATGAGGAGACGTCCGTCCTCATGCTGGACCAGAACCAGGCCCGACTGGAAAGGTTCTGCTGCATCTTCTCCAGATAAACTGACCTTTCATCCCCCAGCAGAGAACGTTTGAAGGTCCGTTCTGCAGAACCGGACCTTTATGCTCTTTATTTACCGGTTCTGTGCCATCGACCCGGTCCGTAAACATCCACTGCTCCATCAGCATGAGTAACGCTAACTGGAGCGGCAGAGTTTACACAGAACACGGTGATCAGGCTGGATGAGGCTCTGCACCGTGGATCTGAAATCCACCTTTAATCGCTGGGAACAGAACCGGGCCAGAACTCTGACTCCACTGACCCAAAACAGAGGATCCGGTTCAGAGCAGAGTCTGTGGACCTGGTGGAGGTCACCTGGAAATACGAGGTCGTCTGCAACTCAGAGACAACAGAGCTGCTGTCGGTCCAGAACCGTTAGACGGACCTTTAAGCGGTCCTAAACTGGTGTGTTCAGAACCAGAGACGGTCCAGCAGCTCAGAACCTGCAGCAGCTTTCAGGCAGAACCGACCCACCCAGACGCAGCAGAAGGCTCCAATCAGCGCTCTTCCTGCTGCGCTTCACTGCAGCCATTAATCAAACCGGAGGGCAGCTCCTGTCAGCCAATCAGAGCCAGGAAGCCCTCTGATTGGCTGACTCTGATTAAAGCTTTGGGGGGGGGGGGGGGTCAAAGGTTAATCTACTCATTACAGCAGCGAGGGAGAAGAGGGGGGAGCAGCAGAACGTGTCTTCATACCTGACTGGAGGCTCCATGGAACAGCAGAGAACAGGACAGAGCACGGCCCCATGGGAAATGTAGTCTGCAAGCAGCCGGGCTGGAAAACAGACAGAAAAGACGTCAAGAGTTATGAAAAGGTTCATGATGTTTATGTGTGTTCCTCCCCAGAACCCCATGAAGCTGCTTCTAGAACCAGAACCAGCTGCAGGTCCAGCAGGGTCCGCTGTGAGTGACCGTCCACCACTGATGCTGCTGGGTGGAGGAGGAGGAACCGCCTCACACAGACGCCTCCTTATGGGCCGGCAGGGACCCATCAGGGCCCTAATGGTCCCGCTGCAGCCAGACAGGAAGCTGCTGCAGCTCCCTTCACAATAAGAGCCCAGAGGTTAGAACGCTGGACTCATGTTCAGCACAGCGGGTCTGGACCCACCACGGTCCAGCCTGACCTGGCACACACCTGGACCTGCTTCCCACCACAGAAGAAGACAGCAGCCAATGGGAGGTTCAGCTGCCGGGTCGTTCTAGAACCGAGAAGAGAACCGCTGAAGATGGTCTACAGGTGTGGAGAACATCTGATATGGACCACAAACGTCCTGCAGCTCAACAACCCGTCTTCCTTCAGCCAGAACTCACCAGAACCAACGACCAGCTGTGGTTCCTTTAACTGGTAGAACCCTGTAGAACCCGGCTGAGTCTGTGCAGGCTCGGCATCTGTTCTTCCAGACTTCAGACCCGTTCAGCTTCTTTTAAACTAACAATCAGAACCATGTCTCTCTGTGACGGAGCAGACGCTGAGGTCCGGACCGACCCAAACCTCCAGCAGAGACTCTGCAGCTCCAGGTTCTGACATCTGGTGAGGCTTCCAGACGGAACCATAGGAACAATGTTTCTACTGGAATCACAGACAGAGTTCTACGCTGAGGTGAACGGAGGCTCTACAGCTGCTGAGACCAGGAGCCAGAGAGCTGACCGAGCAGCCGTGGTGCTGGTTTACTCTGTAGCAGATGCTGATGGCGGCGGAGAAGCAGGAAGAGGAAGTTTTCCTCCAGTAGAACAGGTTTCACCTCCACACAGCGCCACAGAACCGGTCCGATCCCTGAACCCGGCCAGCAGAACTCTGAGCTGGACCTTCAGCCTGATGAGAAACGTCCTGCTGATGCATTTCTGCAGCGTCTCCAGGTGTGGGTCTGATCACCTGACCGTTTCCTGTCACATCAGCTGACCTGTGGATGACCTGATCAGCTGACTGGACACTGACAGCCAATCAGAAGAGCCGTCTACATCAGGTGTGACCCTGAATAAAGCTACACATGAATTTAAAGCAGGTCTGGACCTTAATGCTGTTTAATGAACCTCAACACGTTTATTCTTTATTTCTCTATGAAACATAAATCTTCTTACAGCTGTTATTAAACTATTGGTGGCAAAAATAATCCCAACATTCAGCTCATGCTGCAGACCCCCCCCCCCCTTCCCGGTGGTTTAAATCAATGAGGAGCCAGAGGTCAGGCTGATTAATCGATCAGGATCGCAGCGTTCTGGAGTTGATTGTTCCGCCTGTAGCCGACTCCCTAGACTCAGAGGAAGCTGCATTCCTGAGCTGATGATTGAGATGGTGGAAAAGCTGCAGAACCGGTTCTGTTCTAGAACCCAGGAATGCAGCCCGCTGGGTCAGCCACAGCACAACGAACAGGCCTGGTGCCTTCAGGTCCTGCTGGGAGCTTTCTGTTTCCACCTGCACTGAGGACGCCTTATCACCCTGACACCCTGAACGCCCCGCCAAAGGTCCCCCCCCCCCCACCACCCAGAACGCCCCAGAGAGCAGCTACCTCTGGTCTACCACGGCCAGGAGGCCCCAGGAGAACTTCTGGTGATACCAGGGAGAATGGTCGTGTTGGGAGCAGAAACCTGAACCCCCCTTACCAAGAGGGGCGTGGCTTACTGAGAAGGCGTGGCTTACTGGGAGGGGGTGTGGCCTAGAGTCACATCAGGCAGTGATGATAGCGATCGTTATCGTTGAACTGATGACAGACGGCTCTAAATGACCCTGATCAGACAGAGGAGAACCAGGTTCTACGTTCCGTCTGCAGAACATCTACCAGAACCCAGCAGAACCAGGCAAACCTGAAGCTGCTCCTCTTTCACAGCGGAACCAGAGAGGAAACGGGTCGGTGCTTCAGTTCCACCCTCAGCAACCAGAACCTGACTGGGTCCAACATCAGGCAGCAGAACCAAGATGGTGGGCGACTATAGAAGGACCCTGGAGGGAACTGGTTCCTGTCTTCTGCAGGAAACATCTGGAGGTTCTGATCCTGGTGGAGCTGGTAGGACCAGGGGTCGGAGGTCACAGTCCGAGTCAGAGCGCCACGGATCAGAAAGAACTTTTCCTTCCAGGCAGGAAGTTCTGGAACCTGAACCTGCAGGTTTCACGATACCACCGAGGTCCGTCTCTGACCCAGAGTGGGTCAGAACCGCTGCTCCCCTCTGAGCTGCAGCTGCTGGGTGTATTTAAAGCAGAGATCGATACCGGTCCAGAACAAACCCGACCCGCTGACCGTGGAGGACACGGCGCCGACCTTCAACCGATACCAGGCTGAAGCAGGAAGGAAACAGAACCAGAACCTCACTGTTTCAACACAGAAGAACCTGAACCTGGGTTTATCTGAACCACCTGGAAGAACATCCTGGTATCAGTTCTGATCCGTTCCAGAAAATTAAGATAATCCAACAGAACCAGAACTGATCAGCCCCGATTCCGGCTCAGATTCTATGAATTGACCCAGCTTCTCTGAGTCCGGTACCGACATGACCCGATAGAAACCCCTCCTGCTTCTGGACAGGACCGTCCCAACCGGACCCAACAGAGACCCGATTTAGGGGAACCTGGCGTAGGGCTGGACGATAATTCAATAACAATATATATCGATCAATAGACGTGTGGCGCGATAGGAAAAAATAGGGTCGATAAAAGTTCGATAGAAACAGTTTTCCTTCCTTCCTTCCGGCCTATCATATTAGTTCACTACTTCCTCTCGACCAATCGTAATCGCGGACCCAGACACGTCGTCACAAAGCGCCGCCCTCTCAAACCACAACACAGAGCATGTGAATATGTCGCAGCAAGGAGCGGCGGAGGAAGCGGTCCCAAAACGGGGTTTTACTAGTTCACCAGCCTGACAGAAATAAACCAGTGATTTGTAAAACTTGCAAGGAACCGGTAAAAACAAAGTCTGCTAACGCAACCAACTTGTTTCATCACGTAAGCCGCTCAGCCGCTCACTCAGCACGCGCTGCTGCGGGAACTGTGCAGCTCTGCGCGACACAGCGGGCATGCTGCTGTTGTCTGCAGTTAAAAAACCTGGCTTCAAACAATTACTCGCTACTCCGCGAGGTATAAAGTCCGTGATATAAAGTTCCGGGACGCAAGTTTTTCTCTAACAGCGCTCCCTAAATTGTACAACGAGTGCCGTGAATCAGTGCAAAATGAGCTGCAGCCTGTGTCCTTACACGCCACAACCTCAGCCCTGCGTCAGCCTTTCAATTATGAAACCTGAGAAGTAACTAGTGTATTCCCACCTAAATAGGCTATTTTATTTATTTATTTATTTGATATATTTATTTAGGTCTTTATTTAATAATAAAGTCTTTATTTAATAACATAACTCAGGTCTCTTAAGTTATTTTTCTTAAGAAAAATGCTGTTATGGTTAAAAAAGTTGGTTAAATAAAGATTTAATTGGAATTCTGTGTTTGTGTTCTTTATTAAAATTAAATAATTTAGCAATATCATAAAATGTCCAGGCAGAGCTGCACATAAAATATGGTTTTAAATATTTTCAATAATTATCGATATCGATCAATATGCATTTTTTTTTATCGATAAGCTTTTTTTCTATAACGTCCAGCCCTAACCTGACGGTCAGCTGTGGTTTAATGAGACGCCGGCTGATTGGACTCCTGAGAACAACGTAGAATGGACCGAGGTCCAAACAGAACCACAAACCCAGCGAACAGAACCAGGACCAGTCTATGGGTTTTTATTCCAGCTCTAAACGCTCTTTATGTGGTTCTGTTTGGTTCTACAGAACCAAACTGAACCTGCTTTGCTGCAATAAAACCTCCAACAGCAGCAGAACCGACCAGAACCAGACGGGTCCAGAACCCAGTTCTGCTGAGCTGCTTCAACGTTAGAGAGAAGCAGCAGAGAATAAAGGCTGGTCTGTGAGCAGGCTGCCATTTACCGCCTTTATTTATCTGCTGCAGCTCAGCCAGGGGGGGGGATTGCATGTTTTCCTCCTCAGAGCAGCCACTCTGTCTCCAGGTCTGTGGGGGAGGAGGAGGAGGAGGAGGAGGGGGAGGGGGAGGGGGGGGGAGACAGAGCGGAGCTGGAGACTGAAACCTGATCTCCTCCCCTCCTCCACCGCCTCAGAGGCTCCCTGAGAAATCTGATCCTCCTCTGCAGGCTGGGAGCCGCTTCTGAGGAGCAGAGGAGACACAGTGGGGGGGGGGGGGGAGGAGGAGGGAGAGAGGGAGGAGGGCGGGAGGGAGGAAGAAGAGGAGGAGGAGGCCCAGGCCTGCAGAGGGAAGCTGCTGAGGATGGATTCACTGTGAAAACATCACCATCTCCTTCGTTCTCAGGCCCGGCAGAACCAGCGGTTCTACGGTGGACCGGTCCGGTTCCGGCCCACATATGTGGACATCAGAGAGAGAATCAATGCAATCACAGTTTGACCTTCAGCCGGCCCAGTTAGAGGAGCCGACCTGGTCAGAACCGCTCTGGCTGACCCGGTACAGAACATCCGAGCCCAGTGCAGAGGTCCGTTTGACACGTAGAACCATAGAAATGTGTTCAGTTACTGAACAGAACCATCTGCTGACCCATCCACGGTTAGCTCAGTTACTCTGATTCGGACCCAGGAAGGTTCTGCTGGCCCGCTTACAGCTAGCAGCTGCTCCATCTAATCACAGGTCCGGTTTGGACCCGACTCCAACTGGAGCGCAGAACCCATGGCTAACAGAACATCTGGCACCAGGTTCTGCCTGTGTAAAGCCGGTACCAGCTGGAGGTCCAGAACTGTTCACAGCTGACGGTCATTCCTGTGGTTTGGTTCCGTCAAACCTGGGAGGATGGGTCAGGAGAACCGACTGTCAGAACACGGAGGACCGCTAACCGGGCCGGCAGAGTCCCACCAGAGTCCATTTCTGTGCTGACTCTCAGAACCGGACCAGGACCGGGTCGGCCATCAGGACTGGGTTTTCTGACTGTTTCAGGAAGATTGATCAAACATCTGGACCTCAGACCAAGGACCAACAGTTGATTTAGGAGACCAGAACCAGATGTTTACTGCAGAAGGTTCTGGACGTGAACGCAGTTTAACCTGAACCGCCATGTTTGGTGTTCCAGAGCTTTAAGCAACAATGTGATCACTTTAGAACCAACCAGTGATAAATGGACCTGGAACACTGCACAGGAGAACAATGAAGAACCAGAACCCAAAGACAGACGTTCAGGAGGTCCAGAGAGGTCATCCCGTTATAAACTGGACCAGAACCGTCAGAGGAACTGTGATTTATTCTATACTCCAGGTTCTGGTTCCAGGACGTCCTTTGAAAGGAAAAATCAGAACCTATTTGCATACGTGTGGATGCTGGGTGGAACCGGCACCAGGAACCCGGGATGTGGACGATCCGATCCAGTACTGGTACTGGACTGTTCTGACCCGACCTGCTGACATTCCTGATCCATAAGCCTGTGCTGTAGGTCGTCTGCTGGAACGTTTCCAGAGTCTCTGCTAGCTGGATGCTAGCTAGATGCTAGCTGCTTTGGTAGCTGGATGCTCGCTAAATGCTAACTAAATGCTAACTGGATGCTAGCTAGATGCTAGCTGCTTTGGTAGCTGGATGCTCGCTAAATGCTAACTAAATGCTAACTGGATGCTAGCTAGATGCTAGCTGCTTTGGTAGCTGGATGCTAGCTGTTCAGGAAATCCATCCACGGTTCTCCAGCTAGCTGAGAAGCACTGAGCCTAGAACCGCGGCTAACCAACTTAGTCTGCTGCATTAAAATGTTTTAGAGAAACGCCGCAAAGCAAGTACTACGTTGTACTACATAGTACAACATAGTACAACGTTATACTATGTAGTACTACGTTGTACTACATAGTACTACGTTGTACTACATAGTACAACGTTAACGCTAGCTTAACATGTTCCTACATTTATCACCACATTCAGTCCATCAACTCGCTGTGACTCAGAAAACTGTTTAACGTGATGAGAAAATGTGGCTTTGTGTGTAAAGTAGGCCTGAGTATGTGGGATCCTGTGAGGAGGTGACAGGAGTCACTGCTGCAGTCATTCAGACACAACGACCTCCAGCAGAGGAGAGAACAGCCATGGTTCCTGTTACTTTGATAGTTGATGGTTCAAAACCCTGACATGCTGCTGAGCCACAAAACTCAGCGCTGAAAACATGAAGCAGATCCTGGTGTTTAATTTGGAGAACGCTAGTTAGAGGAACAACAACAACAACAATAATGATAATAATAACAATAATAATATTATTATTCCTGCTGGTATCTTCTCTTGAATTTATAAAATCAATCTGACATCCTGGCAGCTGCACATTGTTGACAGGAGCCGATTTTCTTGATTATCTGACTTCCTCTTCTGACACGACACTGATCTGAACCAGCACCAGAACCAGAATCTGGACAGGAACCAGAACCAGGAACCAGAATCTGGACAAGAACCAGAACCAGAATCTGGACAGGAACCAGCCAAAGGGAACCAGAATCTGGACAAGAACCAGCACCAGGAACCAGAACCGGGACAGTTTCGCAGCTGAAATGTGGGAAGGACCAGCAGACCCGGGTCGGGCCATCTGTTGGACACCAACCCATTGAGGTTCCGCTCTGACCCAGTCTAGGCAGCTCCCTGAGGTCCAACAGAACCGCGGAGCTAAAGCCGTTTCCTAGCGGAGTTAGCCCAGCAAGCTAACAGGCAGGAATGCGGCTAATTAGCGGGTAACAAACTTTACAAAGTTGGTGAAAATGGTCCCGATAATCCTCCTTAAGGTTAACATGCCTAAATAAAATCAGTTTTAGTCTTTTGGACGATTTATTTTGGTATTTTAGACAGAAAACCAGGGGGAAAAAAACAAGCTGCGCTGTGAACAAACTTTTTCCACGACGGCAGGACCCGTCTATCTCCTGGCGCCACCTTTGAGACCAAATCTGTTCCCCTGACTCTGCTTTGATGTAAACCCCCTCTGATTGCACCCACCGGGGGAAAGGCTTTAAACCGACCCACAAAGTTTAGCCATAAAATAAGCGATAACTCCGGGATGATGACGGCTCGGCCGCTTCTAACCCGGGATATTTTCCACCCGCAGGCTGCGGCCGCTCCAGCACTTAGACGGAGCTAAAGTCTCAACTCTGAGCCGTAGGTTGGGAGCCAACTTCTGGGTTACATTAGGTTAAATCCACCCTTACCTTTATCCTGGTGGCTTTGGCCAATATTCCCAATGATTCCCAGATTCTTTTCCAAACAATCCGAACGAACAGACCCAACGCTGGGAGTGCGGAGAGCGGCCAGAAAAGTCTTATTTCCAGTCGGTTTTCCAGAAATATTTCCAGGATCCTCCTTCCAGCTCCGTGATCTCTCACTCTGATTCTGCTTGTTACAAACCGCACACAGATCCTCTGAGAAACAGGACCGCTCACTCTGACTCTGCTGCGGCCGTCACCAAGGAGAAGAAATGTGACAGAGATCTTCTCCAAGACGTGACGACTCACTCTGTTTGGCTGTTGTACAGGTGTAGAAGGACAAATCTGGCAGAGATATGTTGTATAACAGGACGTCTTACTTTGTGTGATTTCTGCCATGGACGGCTTTTGATTTGTCTCAGAAATCAGAGCTCAGAGGTGGGAATGTTGTCCCACTTGAACTGGAAGCGTCCCAATTGAAAGTCAGGAAGAAGTCAGATTTGCTTATTGTTTAAGTGGCTAACAGCTGTAAACAATACAGTAATCATTTTAATTTCTTAATTATATCTGTTAAAACACAAAAGGATCACATTCACAGATATTATTCAGCACCATGTGTCCCTCTGGTTTAAAGAGAAGAACTGTCAGAATGTCATATTGTGTTATAACAAATAAATAACAAAAAAAGTGTCAGAACAAATATCGTATTTCATGCCTTTTATTGGTGTGCTGCCATCTTGGATTTTAAAGTTAAGGTTGTACAATGAGCTCAGCAGCCTTTCTGTTGTATTTCAGAGGTCCAGAGACAATAAAACGATATCTCAGTGGGTCTGCTATATTGCATTATTTATTTACTAATTTTATATGCATTTATATATATAACGTGCTTGTGTCTTTCATCCAGATTGTGAGAGGATAGTTTTTGTCTCAGAAATTCGAGTTAATGGAAGCTGTGTTTATATTTGGTAATTTTTGTTGACTTATGATAAACAATAACAAATTATAGTTGTATTTTGTGTAAATTTAGTTATAATGATGTCAGGGTTCTCTGTGTTGGCTGCTCTAACTCTACTCCTCAGGTGTGTCTAGTTGGCTGAGGAGGCGTGGTCCACACCTGCAGCTCGTTGCAGGCGGCTTCCTCTGGCTTCTTAAGCAGAGCACTGGCAGATGGAAGACGCCGGAGCCTTAACCAGTCGTGGTACGACGTGGCCTCTGTCCCAACTCTCGGAAACCAGCTTGTGAGTTTTTGTTACGCTTCTTTTTTGAGTAATTTTTGGTACCTCTCTGTTGCTCCAGATTTTGGTGCTTGGATGCACTCACCTGTCTTGACGTCCCGTCCGAAGAAACAGACCAGCAGACCTGTCTGCTCAGATTTTGCTCTGGCGCTCCCCTCATACTTCCTGGAAGTTACCCAGCGAGGCCTGAGATCCCCTTTCCCGGGTTCTGTTGGTTCTGTGCTCACTCTGGTCAATCCATCTGCCAACCGCTGCCGATGAGGTCGCCTCGGATTCCTCGCCAGCTACATCTGCCGCCCTCAGCCACTAGCCACCTATCTCCATCTGAGTAGTCACATAGAGTTCTCATGACGCTACTTCTTCCCGGTTAGGTCCGCCCAGCCTAATGGTAAGCAGCGCAACTCCTAGCAAGTTTCCTGGCTCTTATTTCAGAAGAACTCACTTGCTCTTTCTTACAGACTTTCCAGCCGTGACGTTCTGACCCAACCGAGTCACCTGTAGTTCCGTCCATAGACCTGCCTGTTTTTCCTTTAATAAATATTAAAACTGTGCATTGCCTCCCGTTCGTATCTGCATGTGGGCTCGTCATCTGAAAACCATGACAAATGATTGAACAAAAATTTAATCTAAATGATAAATGGACTGTCCAGTCATACTGATCTCTCCAAGCGCTACAGCCACAATCATCGTATTCATGCACCGATATGCAGATCAGTATGAAACCTGGGCTTAACTGCCTTGCCCAGGGACACAAAGGTTTGACTTCTGAACGTAACAGCACTTGATGATCCCTGATTTTCTTTCTCCTCTCAGGTGTCTGGGTTCCATCCATCAGTAGCACCTCTGCAGATTTCTACGTTTGAAACATACGCCGTCTCCGTCCATCGCTTCCACCCTCCAGCAGAACCTCGTTAATGCACTCGTTATTTCTCCATTAGATTACTGTAAATCTCTTTTTTCTGGTCTTCCTCTCACAATCACTCATTAACACCAGCTTGTCCAGAACACAACCACTTGGATCATCACTAGAACCGGATCCATAGAAACATCCTTTAACATCTCCACAGCTTATCAACTATGGCTTCAATTACAAGATTCTCACCTTCAAACTAGTTTTAACGTCTTTGAAGTGGTTACCTGTTCAGCTGAAAGTTCATTTTAAAATTACGGCTTTAATTTTCAAGGATCTAATTAATAGTTAAAGAAATATTAGTGGGTTTTTTTGGTTTAGAAGAGGTAATTTCTATTTCCCTACACAATAAGATCCAAAAGTAGCAAGGAAGAAGGTTTCAATTTCACCATATATATATATATATACACATAAAGTATATTTATCCTTTAGATTACAAAAAACTGAGTTTTAGTGGTACATATTTCATGTTCTTAGCCTGAACTTGTTTAGTGTCCTTGGGGAAAAAAGTAGAGTGACACATCCTCGCATATTTCCTCCTCTGTGTTCAATGTTGCGCATACATTTTTGTGGGCTTTTATTTTGAAATCTAAACCACAGACAGAGTCGGCATCGCTGGCCATGAACGTAAACTGAGGAGTGTTGCAATAATTGTTGCTAAAGTGTGAACAAGGGCGTAACCAGAACCGAGAAGTGGGGGGGGGGGGGGGGGGGGATATTTTTCAGAAGCCTAATGACTGATTTATCATCCTCTCACACCTCTGCAGTGGCTAAGGAACCACATAATCAACTTTAGTCCTTTAAATTAACAAAATCTAAAGTTTTAGCTGCCAACTCTGGTTGAGGTGACACAATGACCCTCTGACATCTACAGGGCAGGTAGCCGGATCATAAGGTGCCAAATAAAACACTGAACATGAGATGTTTAGTAAAAAATATATAAAATTCCTATAAGCAAATTATTACTTATCACGCAATATGAAATAGGAGTGACAAGGTACAACAGGGTTGTAAGCCTCATAATTTCATTATTGGCATAAACATAGAAAGTGACCCAACACTAAACAAATCCACATTTTAGTGAAATGTAATAGATGCAAAATTAATCAGATAAAGAAAAATGTCATAACGTTTCCCTCCTTCTTTAAGAATACAAATAATGCAGAAGTCAAATAATATCTGAAAATAAACATTTAATGACTAAATCAAAGAATCAGTCCCCTCCCCTGTCTCTGCTCTGGTCTCTGCTCTGACGCATGGCCTTCTCCCTGGGAGACCTTCTACAATACAGAATAAAATATTTTAGAGAGTGAAGGAGAGTTACTCTGAAATATCAGTAAAAACCATCGCCTGATACCTGCTTGGTGTCTCCTTGCAGATAGACATATTTTACTCAGCAAGCTGTAACCTCTCCTTACCTGTGAAGACCCAGCATCATCGTCCACTGCTTCCTGCTTCTGCTCTTTCCATTGTGGCAATAAAGATTTATTTTAAACAGAAAAAGCCACAATGAGCACAAGTTCTACAAAGAAATTAAAGAGGTTTGTGTTTATTCACGCCATGAAATATCTAGAAAGGGACGTAACACAGGTAACAACAGTATTCTAGTTAACTAGCATGATATACAGGCATGTATTAACGAGTCATAATTTATCTAACATTATCTGCAACAGCATTACTCGATGTACACGGTTTATTTAGAGAAAAACTGTTCAGTTTTCTGCCTTTGCTGGTTGTGACTGTTCTGCTGAACATGCTGACATTAACACACGCTGTGAAGAATTTCTCCTGTCTGTGATCCACAGTTTGCTCATGGTGCATTTAAAGACGCCTCGGAAAAACACATTACCACATGTAAATAAAAGATTAAGGGGACAGATTTGAAAGTTTGTCCCACCCGCACCCCCGTCTGTTACGCCCATGGCTGAATAATTATGATTTTAGGTTTTCAGCTGCTTCTGTGGCTCATGTTGCAACAATTTAGTCAGAGTTTAGTCAGTTACAGAAATCTGAAAGAGGAACTCTCTAAAGGTTTAAAAGCCGGTCAACAGAAACTATAACTAATTTTTAAGGTATTTAAGAAGTTTCCCATAGTTTGTTTTAATGAATCTAAGATAATTTGTTTCACAATAACCTTCCTAATGCATTAAATGTGTTTGAGTCAGATCAAAGCATGAAATAAACAGATGATTGTGTTTGAGGTGCTCACTTTATTCAGCCTGCAGAACAAACAATTCTCCACAACCTGTTAAACATGTGATGAAGCAGCTTATTAATTAAAAATCAAAATCTTCAAACTGTGAACACTCCTTAGATCAGTAAACTGTGAGGTTAGCGCTTCTCTTTCTGTCTCGCTAAACTAACACTGACATGCTGCCACAAACTGCTCTGCATGCACACATTCACACACAAAAACCAAATGTATAAAAGGACGATAACGAGTAAAAACTGTACACAGACCAAGTACCGGTGGGGCCGAGCGGAGATGAACTTCAGACATGAACGGATCACAGAGCTGCTGATTCAAAAAGGCACAATTCACTCTGAATGCTTTAATATCAGCCACATAAACTCTGCGGACAAAAAAAAACTCTAAAAATATGCATCATACATTCAGTTAATCTGAGAGTTCGTTCACACTGCAAAACTTCAGATTGTTTATGTTGCCCTAAAACAAGACAGAAAGGTACAAATATTCCTGCAAATTTACATTAAAGAAGAAGATTCAGCCTGGTTGTGTGAGAAACGCTGCAGTGGATAAAATCAGGCTTTTTCCAGCAGTTCAGGTTGATTCTGGCGACACCTGTGGCTGTTGAAGGTACTGCCACGACGTCTTCACAATAAATCTAAGTTTGTGCTGCCTAAAAAGAGACCCAGCACAGAAAAAAATTCTGCTTTTCAAGTTACAATATTGCTCTTCATCAAAGACAAATAAAAAAAAAAAAGATTGGACATAAATTGTTATTGTTGCTGTAGTTTCATTAGGGGCCACTAGATGCTGCTATAAAGAGCTTTATGTGTATAATTAATATAAGTCCAACAACTTCTTACAGTAAAAACTTTGCAAATTGTGCAGTTTATCATGATTTCTGTAAAACTTAGTTTTAACTCAGCACATTAAATAAAATTAAAGATGAACTAAAGACTTACAAACCCACCAGAAGGTTGGCAGTGACAGCTGTGGTGTCAGAAGATACCAACCATTTATTTTACTAAACTTGTAGGAGAGATAAAGTCAAAATTACTTTCAAACTGAATCAAAGCATTGGTTAATAGCACCTGGCTCCTGAATTACATCACAGACCATGATAGATACTAGTGTTGTCAAAATAATTGATCATCTGTTTCCACATTACCAATACCAAAACATTGACTTATTCAAAAGTCCTCATGTGCAGCTAAATCGATGATCAGCAACAATGATCAGCTGTTGGAAGTTAAAACTCTGCCAACATGTCGAGTTCAGCTAGAAAACCACATGAGAAAAACACAAAAGAGGAACATTCCTTTAAACGCAGACGAACAATTAAAATCTCAATGCTAAACGATGCCAAGGGCTAGCTACAATGTATCGTGACAAGCTAACGCTATGACGCTGATGTTTGAGTTAAATATTAGCTTCACAGACACAGACAGGCCAGATGTCGGGGTTCTGGCAGTCTGAGTTTATCTGCTGAGATGCACTTCTGCTCCATTCTGCTACGGTAACAATCAACTAAATATGATGATAAGCTGATGACTTAGCTAGCTGGTAAACAATGAAGCAACAAAACAAACCAGGGTCCGCCCCCCCCTCCCCCGACCATTACTCCTCTGTTTAGCTGTAAGGCTACTGGAGGCTAATGTGGCTAATAATAACACAGGTTCTGGTGGAGCCAGACTGAAGCTGACTATTACAGCAGCAAAAACGGATTACAAACTTGTTTGAGTGCTGTTCCTCAACTGGCCACCAGAGGCTGCTAAAACACATTATTTGTAGTTGCACTGTCTCTCCGGTCTAAAATAATAATCTCCCAATCCCACTCTGGCTCTTTTCATCCTGAAACTTGTGCCTCGATTGTATTTCTGCTCCAGATTATGATCAAGCAGACTCAGATTTGCCTAAATTCAACATTTGTAGTAAAACTTCTGCGATAGACTGGCGACTTGTCCAGGGTGAACCCCGCCTCTCGCCCATTGACAGCTGAAGATAGGCACCAGCACCCCTCACGACCCCACAAGTGATAAGCATGTCGGAAAATGGATGAATGGATGAAACTCATGTTTCCCAAATCTGTTGAAACCAGGTTCATCTGCAGATTTAGTTAAAACTGACCAAGCATACCTTCATGTAGCTCTACCTGCACCAGAACCTAGTGATTCAGTGAAGGTTGTTCTGAAGTTCTGCAGTGTAAACAGACCCATTAGACATGATCTGGGTCATAAGGTTTACAGTTTACTTGCAAAAAATCTAATAAAAACAACACTCCAGATTAAATTTAGTGAAGCAAAACATCCCGAGTGAGGATAAATCCACCTTTCCATGAACATCAAACCATGAGAAGCATCAATAAATATAAAAGAAGAAGAAATATGGTGAAGGATGGACTTCATCACTTCCCTCTGAGATTCTGCAGCAGCTTCACCTGCAGGAACAGCAGCTCCAGGTGCTCAGAGAGAACAGCCTGAAGAGGATTAGTTCATTTTTGACCAGGTTGTAACTATTCTGTCTCGTTTTGGCCGTTTTCTGGTTGTTTTGATCTCTTAACGTCTCCTTTTCTCAGTCATTTCTGTCTTTGTACTCCTGCACTGGATGTGTTGAGTCCTCCAACTGTGACTGGACTGAGAGTTGACTCTGATCCACAAAAAAGCAGATTTTTATTAATGAAAATTCCCATTTTGGCTGACATCACGGACCCTAAACGTCCCTGTTGGAGCTGTGAGATGAAGCTGCTGCAGAGACACGAGTAAAGCTGCATCTGTTGGTAGTTTCTGGATCAATCTGCTGCCAGCCTCCCTTCCTAAAAACAGCAGACAGTTGGTGAAAGAACCCTGATGTGATGCTGTTCAGTTCAGGGATCGTCATCAGATCCAGAACCGAGCTTAGAACCTTCAGAGATCTCAAAACATTAAAGCTCCACAAATGGACCTGCTGCTGCTTTGAAAAACAATGTTTCTGCTAAACTCAACCTTTATACAATAATAAGTTAAAATGAACCTCAACGAGTCAAACAGGCACATCTGCTGATTAATTAAAAAAATTTTCTTCATTATTAAATTATGATGAATTTCATCATAGGAAAAACAAAAGTCATGTTTTGTATTTAGAATGAATAAGATTTTTGTGGAGAAAATATCAAAGTTCAATAAATGACTAAAAGTAAAGTTATTTTTCTGTCTTCTGTGCCGTTTTGCTTTAGCGTGAACCCGGCTGTGTCTGAACTGAACGGTGCTCTGATGTAACTCAGCCAGACAACAGCAGGAGTTCCTGTCTGGAAGCAGAACCGCCAGGCAGCATCGTTTCAACATCAGTAATGCACAAATAAACCCAAATCTGTGAGTTTCCGGCCCGGTTAGCGCGCCGGCGTCCAGCTGGGGGCCGCGGGGCTCCGCCAGCCGAGGGTCTACACGTTGATGGCGTGAGCGTGCTTCTTGCACAGAGGCTTGTCTTTCTTGGAGTAGAAGGGCTGACCCTCCAGGTTCACATGGCAGACCTGCAGCGACAGCAGCAGTTAGAGCACCAACCGTTTCAGAACCGCGACCAGAACCCCCAACAGAACCGGGCTCTCACCGCGCACACGAAGCAGGTGTCGTGCCAGGTGTGACCCAGAGCCTCGATGAATTTGTCTCCAGCCTCCACGGGGAAGTCGCAGCCGTGACATTTGGTGCTGAAGAGGGAGATGTAGTCTGCAGACACACGAAGGAGGGAAGGTTCAGATTTTAAGAAAAGCTGGAAAACAATCAGCTGCTCTGGTTTTTAGAACATGTTTGGAACATATTTCAAATCTCAGCCAGGTCACCATTCAGTAACTCAGTAATCTAGTATTTTCCTCCACTTTAGCAGGAACACGTCTAAAAGAAGTTTTCCTCCATTTCGGTTCCCTGTTCCCCCCTCAGGTCGCCATCTAGGACCGGCTAAGTCCAAAAACAATGACCTCCCTCCCTCTGTGGACAGTGTGCATGCGTTCAACGCCCGGTCTGCGTTTGGTTCTCGGTGTTCTGGCTTCAGAACGACATCATCTACCTTTCTCACAGTACGGTTCTCCGTCCTCCATGTGGAACAGGCTGTTGCCGAACGGTTTCCCACAGGCGGCACAGACGAAGCAGGTGGTGTGCCACGTCTGCCGCAGGGCGTGCATCACCTCCTGCAGCACACGGAGCATGTGGACGTCAATTCACAGCCACCAGAACGTCAATTATTACAGAAGAAACTTTGAACCACGATTTATAAAACAAGAAATAATGAAATATTTCACGCCTGCTGGGTGTTGCTTTAGCCCCCCTGTTGTCACTTTAAAGAAATCTGCGAGAATATGGATAATATTTTATAGACATTGTTTGTTGTATGCCCAAGCTAATATGCTTGTGCTCAACTTTAGGAAGTGTTCTGTCTGAGGGAAGATGGCACTTTTTAAAGCATATTGTACTCCTTTGTGTATGTGTATCTATCTATCTATCTATCTATCTATCTATCTATCTATCTATCTATCTATCTATCTAGATAGATAGATAGATAGATAGATAGATAGATAGATAGATAGATAGATAGATAGATAGATAGATAGATAGATAGATAGATAGATAGATAGATAGATAGATAGATTTCAAATTTTCTTGAAATTAGTATATTTTTCTTTGATTTGAGCAGCTAAATAAGACTCTTTGCCAATGGAGTGAGTATTTTTACCTCTAGAGTAAGAGAATTAGATAAACTGCACTGAAATAGTATGATGGAGATTAATTGCTCCAGTTTTCAGGGGAAAAATCTTAGTCCTGACTCCCAGGGAACTTGCTGGAGTCTTCCCCTCGACGCATCGGTCTCACCCCCATGATCTTGGTGTTGCAGCGAGCGCAGGTCGGAGCGAAGAACTCCTCGTAGCAGTTCTCACAGTAAACGTTGTTCTGCTCCTCCACGAAGCTGACGTCGGCCAGGGAGACGTGGCAGTAGTGACAGTTGAACTCCTCGGGGTGCCAGGACCTGCCGAGGGCCACCAGGAAGGGCCCCCTGAGGACGACACCGACATGTTGACACCTTCAGTCTGTAGCAGAGGGTAAAGGAGGCGGAGGCAGCGGACGGCAGGTACCTGATGACGCTGTTGCAGGCCGAACACAGCGGCGTACGGCTGCTGGCGGCAAACCGCTCTGCTCTCTGGGCCACGCCCCTCGCCACAGGAAGGAAAGGGGCGGGGCTAGGCGTGACTGGGGCGGGGCTGGGAGCGGCCGGTCCAGCGGGGGAGGGGTTAGGGATGTAGGTCGGTGGGGGAGGGGCTCCTTGAGGAAGCGGCTGAACCTTCATGGAGGTGGTGGTTGTCTTACCGGGGTCAAACTTATCGGCGAAGTTGGTATCGGTCACCCACGGCGGTCTGTTGGAGTCCATGGCAGGAGCAGAAGGAGGCGGGGCTGGGGCGCCCCCTGGAGGTGGGGGGTGGTTGGGGACTGGAGCTGAAACCGGAGGCAGTATTGTTGAAACAGATCATGACCTCTATGGCGTTGTATTAATCATTATCTATACAGTAAAACTTGATAATAAAGCAATATAATACCTGTTATTCACACAAAGCATATTTCAGGATATACTGTCTGATAAAATACTAAAGTGGAGGAATAGTGACCAGAACCAACTAACTGTAAGTCAACCCAATTACACCCAGATCATTCTGGGGGCTAAACGCTTTTAAGTCCATGTAGATGATCTCTGGGCAAACTATTGAATTGAAATACTTGATTGTCTCCAAGGAGCAATTCATTTGCAACAGAGTCCATAAATTTAACACGGTGAGCACTCACATTAAGACATTAAAACATTTTTACAGGATAATATCAGAACTCCAGGAAGCACATTTTAAAGTGATTTAAAATGCCAACAGCTAAAGGAATAAAAGATCTCAGGTATCATTTAAGTCTCACCTGGCTGGGAGGGGTAGATGCAGGCCGTGCTGACAACCTTAGGGGAGGCGGAGCCAACAGGGATCTGGATAGAGCTCTGCTGGGTGGGCGGGGCTTGTTGTGGGGGTGGCTGCTGGTAATGCTGTGGGACTGGTTGGTACTGCTGCGGGATTGGTTGGTACTGCTGCGGGATTGGTTGGTACTGCTCTTGGATTGGTTGGTACTGCTGAGGGGGTGGAGCCTGGTGCATGGGTGGGGGCATTCGGTACTGGCTGGAAGAGACAAAAACCAGGTTCAACATCTACAGCACAACTTTATTATGCTTCTGAGAAGGAAGACGTCTCCATCAGACGTCAGCAGATGATCCTCTGATTTATCATGCAGGGTCCTGATTACACATCCATCCTTCCTCCATTCATCTATCCATCTGTCATCCATCCATCCACCCCTCCACCCTGTCTCTAGCAGTAAATGTACCCCCTAGTCCAAGAGAGGACACCACAGAGACAAGCAGAAAGATGGACAGCCAGTCGTACCTGAGGACAACACAGACTGACCCGATCCATTACTGAGCTGGAACTAGAACTTCAGGGAGAGTTCAGATTTAAGCACAAACCCAGATCAATGCATCGTTCCCAGATCTGAGTCTTTAATCAGTTCAGCTCTGCCGACAGCCTGATAACTGACTATCTGTAGGGCACTTAAACGCAGCATGTTTCCTACAACAGACTCGTAGACATTATATACGTAGACGCCTCATCATGTGCTGGAGCGCATCCTACGATGCCGCCATGTTGGATGGGTCTCTCCTGCTCTAGGCTGGCATAGGCTAGGCTAGCGGCTCAGGATTGTACACATGAGAGTGAAATACTTTCAAATAAACAATACAACTCTTTTCTTTATTAAACTATAAAATGTATTAATTTATCATTTATTAATTAATTATCATTTATTAATTTGTAATACCACATATCTCTTTGTTTTAGAGCATAAAACAAAGCATTTCAGCATGAAATCTCTGCTGTTTGTAACAAACCAAAATCGCATAAAAATACAGGTAATTATGATTCATTTTAGTTGAGCAAACAGCTTCTACACTACAAATAAATGCACTGGGGTCAGTGAGAGACCCATCCGAGATGGCGTCCGCGCTGAAACGTCAGATGCAATAGGCAGCGCCACTTCATGGGGTGTCTACCTATGTCTATGCAGCAGACTGAGGTCTTCAGAGGAAATCCAGTTCTGCAGTCCTGAAATGTGACCAGAGGAAAACTCCCAACAAACATCAGACAAAGCTGCTGCCTTCCCACCAAACACATCCTCACTCTCTGACGTCTCCTGCTTTATTTCAGTTTCCTGCCAACCTTTTACCTTCTCAACAGCAACAAATTGCTCCATTGATGGAGAAGCTGGAGAACACTGGAGTCCAATTAGAGGACGGATGGACTTGTTTTGAGTCAGGAATATTCCAGGACTGAGTCTAAACTGGGAGCCGTAGCAGCAGCAGGAGGAAGATGGTGTAGGAATCTGATTACAAGTTGTTCCAGGGAGGGATTTCAGCTGCTTTCACTCACTGATGGGACTTTATTAGATTCTGGACCACAGACTAGGAGGACAGGCAGAAATCCATCTGCTGGGAGTATAATTGCTGAAATTCCGCAATGCACTGCTCCTCCACTAAGCTCTGCACTACTACTCCTCTGACCTACCACTAACGCTGCTCCACACGACCAAAATAAAACAGATCAGAGAATCAGGCTGAACGTTAGAGGAGAAGCAGCCTTCACTGTCCCCCTAACCCCCATCAGTCTGGACTACAGGGCGGGAAGGATCAGGAGGTTCTTTGCTGCTCCTTCAGACTGAATCACAAGCTTGAATCCAACTGTTTCTGCTGGTTTTAGTGCTGATTAAAAACATCTCCAGTTAATTTCTGTTCACTTTATTCATTAAATTCACATCAATAAATCAAACGAGAGAGAAAAGAGAAAAAAACGGACCCGACAGTTTTTCTAATGAGCAGAAACCATCTGAAACCAGAACGGACCTCCCAATGTTCCCCTGAAGGAGGAGGTTCTGCTTCAGTGGAAAATTGTTCCTCAGGAGCTACGGGTCTGGTTCTAGGAACTTCTGAAAGAGTTATTTGATTTACCAGAAGGTCTCTGAGGAGATGCAACATTTCAGAAGGAACCCTGGAACATCTGAGCTGAACTGAACCCACCAGCAGCTATTTGCTGATACTTTCCTCCCTTAAAGCCTCTAAATCCACAACAAAAGACGCCCAAACCCAAAGAAAGTGTCATTTTTAATGGTTCTGATCCAATCTCAGGTTTTCTTTTGCTGCGGACATTCAGAGAAGAAGCTGAACCTTCCACAAAATGAAAGGAAATCTTTATATTAGACCCTGAACTCTTCACTTGTTGCATTTTTCTCACTTTCCTCCTTCTGTTCTGATTCAGCTGCATCTTGTCTGGCAGCAGATAAATTAATACATTTAGTGTTTATATCAAGACAGATGAAATGAGACTTTTTTCAGCAATTCTGGTCTTTTAAGCTGGAAGTCGATCTGGTTTCTCTGGTTCTCTTGGCCTGGAAGCCGTGAATCAATTGCTTAAGGAAAGCCTCCACCCAGGGAGGCACTCATCCCTGCTGCAGCCTCTTTATTGGTGGATAAAAGCTCGACCTGCGCTCCTATTGATTCATGTTGAGTCATCGGACGGAGGATGGAGTCTGACAGGAGGCTGGTTCAGAGCGATGCAGCCGGGATCGATGGGATGTAATGGAGGGATGATTAAATAAGTGCAGGGAGAACAGAAAGCTCCATCCATCATTGGCGAGGGGGGGGGGGGGTGGTGCACGGAGAGGAGGAGGCAGCAGCAGCTGCTGCAGAGCAACAGGCTAGGAGGCCCTGGTGTTTCAGCTGTTCTCCAACAGAACCAGCACATTTCTCTGCAGCTTCAGCCTCTAATAGCTGCAGGAAAACTGGGTTCATTTACAGCCAACGTGTTCCTGCAGGTTTTCCCCCATCCTGTAACATTTAGAGGCTTTTAAACCATCTTCATGGTCCTTCAGGTGATGGAGAGAGAAACGTCTCTCCTCCTCAGGTTGATGCAACCTCTGATTCTGCAAACATCAGCCAAACACAACAACATTCATGGTTCGGTCCATCGGTGTGATGAAATGAAGAACCCGACAGGAAACTGATGATCGCTGATGAACTAAAACTTTTAATAACAGAAAAGGTCCAAGAGTCCAGAACCACAGACGCACAGCAAACCCACAGAGGAAACTAAATTAGAGCAACAGGAGACATGACCACAGAGACGACGAACAGCTGAAAACATGGAGATACCAGCCAGAGGATCTGACTCAGACCCGAGTCCTGGATTATAAACATGAGTCCTGAACTACAAACACGAGTCCTGAACTACAAACCCGAGTCCTGGACCACAAACCCGAGTCCTGGACCACAAACCCAAGACCTGGACAACAAACACGAGTCCTGGACCACAAACCCGAGTCCTGGACCACAAACCCGAGTCCTGGACCACAAACCCAAGACCTGGACTACAAACACGAGTCCTGGACCACAAACCCGAGTCCTGGACCACAAACCCGAGTCCTGGACCACAAACCCAAGACCTGGACTACAAACACGAGTCCTGGACCACAAACCCGAGTCCTGGACCACAAACCCGAGTCCTGGACCACAAACCCGAGTCCTGGACTACAAACTCGAGTCCTGGACTACAAACCCGAGTCCTGGACCACAAACCCGAGTCCTGGAATACAAACCCGAGTCCTGGACCAAAAACCCACGTCCTGGAATACAAACCCGAGTCCTGAACAACAAACCCAAGTCCTGGACCACAAACCCGAGTCCTGGACCACAAACCCAAGACCTGGACAACAAACCTGAGTCCTGGACCACAAACCCGAGTCCTGGACCACAAACCCGAGTCCTGGACTATAAACCCGAGTCCTGGACTACAAACCCGGGTCCTGAACTACAAACATGAGTCCCGAACTACAAACATGAGTCCCAAACTACAAACTCAAGTCCTGGACTACAAACATGAGTCCTGGACTACAAACCCGAGTCCTGGACCACAAACCCGAGTCCTGGACCACAAACCCGAGTCCTGGACCACAAACCCAAGACCTGGACCACAAACCCAAGACCTGGACTACAAACACGAGTCCTGGACCCCAAACCCGAGTCCTGGACCACAAACCCGAGTCCTGGACTACAAACTCGAGTCCTGGACTACAAACCCGAGTCCTGGACCACAAACCCGAGTCCTGGACCACAAACCCGAGTCCTGGAATACAAACCCGAGTCCTGGACCAAAAACCCACGTCCTGGAATACAAACCCGAGTCCTGAACAACAAACCCAAGTCCTGGACCACAAACCCGAGTCCTGGACCACAAACCCAAGACCTGGACAACAAACCAGAGTCTTGGACTACAAACCCGAGTCCTGGACCACAAACCCGAGTCCTGGACCACAAACCCTAGTCCTGGACTATAAACCCGAGTCCTGGACTACAAACCCGAGTCCTGAACTACAAACATGAGTCCCGAACTACAAACATGAGTCCCAAACTACAAACTCAAGTCCTGGACTACAAACATGAGTCCTGGACTACAAACCCGAGTCCTGGACTGCAAACTCGAGTCCTGAACTACACACATGAGTCCTGGACTCCAAAACCGAGTCCTGGACCACAAACCCGAGTCCTGGACTACAAACTCGAGTCCTGGACTACAAACCCGAGTCCTGGACCACAAACCCGAGTCCTGGACCACAAACCCGAGTCCTGGAATACAAACCCGAGTCCTGGACCAAAAACCCACGTCCTGGAATACAAACCCGAGTCCTGAACAACAAACCCAAGTCCTGGACCACAAACCCGAGTCCTGGACCACAAACCCAAGACCTGGACAACAAACCAGAGTCTTGGACTACAAACCCGAGTCCTGGACCACAAACCCGAGTCCTGGACCACAAACCCTAGTCCTGGACTATAAACCCGAGTCCTGGACTACAAACCCGAGTCCTGAACTACAAACATGAGTCCCGAACTACAAACATGAGTCCCAAACTACAAACTCAAGTCCTGGACTACAAACATGAGTCCTGGACTACAAACCCGAGTCCTGGACTGCAAACTCGAGTCCTGAACTACACACATGAGTCCTGGACTCCAAAACCGAGTCCTGGACTCCAAAACCGAGTCCTGGACTACAAACATGAGTCCTGGACAACAAACCCGAGTCCTGGACAACAAACACGAGTCCTGGACTACAAACCCGAGTCCTGGACTAAAAACATGAGTCCTGGACAACAAACATGAGTCCTGGACAATAAACATGAGTCCTGAACTACAAACTCGAGTCCTGGACTACAAACTCCAGTCCTGGACTAAAAACACGAGTCCTGGACTACAAACTCGAGTCCTGGACTACAAACACGAGTCCTGGACTACAAACATGAGTCCTGAACTACAAACATGAGTCCTGGACTCCAAAACCGAGTCCTGGACTACAAACATGAGTCCTGGACTACAAACATGAGTCCTGGACTACAAACATGAGTCCTGGACAACAAACCCGAGTCCTGGACAACAAACATGAGTCCTGAACTACAAACTCGAGTCCTCGACTACAAACTCCAGTCCTGGACTACAAACATGAGTCCTGAACTACAAACTCGAGTCCTGGACTACAAACACGGGTCCTGGACTACAAACATGAGTCCTGGACTACAAACATGAGTCCTGGACAACAAACCCGAGTTCTGGACAACAAACATGAGTCCTGAACTACAAACTCCAGTCCTGGACTACAAACACGAGTCCTGGACTACAAACCAGAGTGCTGGACTACAAACCCGAGTGCTGGACTACAAACCCGAGTCCTGGACTACAAACATGAGTCCTGGACTACAAACATGAGTCCTGGACTACAAACCCGAGTCCTGGACTACAAACCCGAGTCCTGGATTACAAACTCGAGTCCTGGACCACAAACCCGAGTCCTGGAATACAAACCCGAGTCCTGGACCAAAAACCCACGTCCTGGAATACAAACCCGAGTCCTGAACAACAAACCCAAGTCCTGGACCACAAACCCGAGTCCTGGACCACAAACCCAAGACCTGGACAACAAACCAGAGTCTTGGACTACAAACCCGAGTCCTGGACCACAAACCCGAATCCTGGACTACAAACCCGAGTCCTGGACTACAAACCCGAGTCTTGGACAACAAACCCGAGTCCTGGACCACAAACCCGAGTCCTGGACCACAAACCCTAGTCCTGGACTATAAACCCGAGTCCTGGACTACAAACCCGAGTCCTGAACTACAAACATGAGTCCCGAACTACAAACATGAGTCCCAAACTACAAACTCAAGTCCTGGACTACAAACATGAGTCCTGGACTACAAACCCGAGTCCTGGACTGCAAACTCGAGTCCTGAACTACACACATGAGTCCTGGACTCCAAAACCGAGTCCTGGACTCCAAAACCGAGTCCTGGACTACAAACATGAGTCCTGGACAACAAACCCGAGTCCTGGACAACAAACACGAGTCCTGGACTACAAACCCGAGTCCTGGACTAAAAACATGAGTCCTGGACAACAAACATGAGTCCTGGACAATAAACATGAGTCCTGAACTACAAACTCGAGTCCTGGACTACAAACTCCAGTCCTGGACTAAAAACACGAGTCCTGGACTACAAACTCGAGTCCTGGACTACAAACACGAGTCCTGGACTACAAACATGAGTCCTGAACTACAAACATGAGTCCTGGACTCCAAAACCGAGTCCTGGACTACAAACATGAGTCCTGGACTACAAACATGAGTCCTGGACTACAAACATGAGTCCTGGACAACAAACCCGAGTTCTGGACAACAAACATGAGTCCTGAACTACAAACTCGAGTCCTGGACTACAAACTCCAGTCCTGGACTACAAACATGAGTCCTGAACTACAAACTCGAGTCCTGGACTACAAACACGGGTCCTGGACTACAAACATGAGTCCTGGACTACAAACATGAGTCCTGGACAACAAACCCGAGTTCTGGACAACAAACATGAGTCCTGAACTACAAACTCCAGTCCTGGACTACAAACACGAGTCCTGGACTACAAACCAGAGTGCTGGACTACAAACCCGAGTGCTGGACTACAAACCCGAGTCCTGGACTACAAACATGAGTCCTGGACTACAAACATGAGTCCTGGACTACAAATCCGAGTCCTGGACTACAAACCCGAGTCCTGGATTACAAACTCGAGTCTTGGACTACAAACACGAGTCCTGGACTACAAACCTGAGTCCTGGACTACAAACCAGAGTCCTGGATTACAAACATGAGTCCTGGACTACAAACCCGAGTCCTGGACTAAAAACATGAGTCCTGGACAACAAACATGAGTCCTGGACAATAAACATGAGTCCTGAACTACAAACTCGAGTCCTGGACTACAAACTCCAGTCCTGGACTAAAAACCCGAGTCCTGGACTGCAAACTCGAGTCCTGAACTACACACATGAGTCCTGGACTCCAAAACCGAGTCCTGGACTCCAAAACCGAGTCCTGGACTACAAACATGAGTCCTGGACAACAAACCCGAGTCCTGGACAACAAACACGAGTCCTGGACTACAAACCCGAGTCCTGGACTAAAAACATGAGTCCTGGACAACAAACATGAGTCCTGGACAATAAACATGAGTCCTGAACTACAAACTCGAGTCCTGGACTACAAACTCCAGTCCTGGACTAAAAACACGAGTCCTGGACTACAAACTCGAGTCCTGGACTACAAACACGAGTCCTGGACTACAAACATGAGTCCTGAACTACAAACATGAGTCCTGGACTCCAAAACCGAGTCCTGGACTACAAACATGAGTCCTGGACTACAAACATGAGTCCTGGACTACAAACATGAGTCCTGGACAACAAACCCGAGTCCTGGACAACAAACATGAGTCCTGAACTACAAACTCGAGTCCTCGACTACAAACTCCAGTCCTGGACTACAAACATGAGTCCTGAACTACAAACTCGAGTCCTGGACTACAAACACGGGTCCTGGACTACAAACATGAGTCCTGGACTACAAACATGAGTCCTGGACAACAAACCCGAGTTCTGGACAACAAACATGAGTCCTGAACTACAAACTCCAGTCCTGGACTACAAACACGAGTCCTGGACTACAAACCAGAGTGCTGGACTACAAACCCGAGTGCTGGACTACAAACCCGAGTGCTGGACTACAAACCCGAGTCCTGGACTACAAACATGAGTCCTGGACTACAAACATGAGTCCTGGACTACAAACCCGAGTCCTGGACTACAAACCCGAGTCCTGGATTACAAACTCGAGTCCTGGACCACAAACCCGAGTCCTGGAATACAAACCCGAGTCCTGGACCAAAAACCCACGTCCTGGAATACAAACCCGAGTCCTGAACAACAAACCCAAGTCCTGGACCACAAACCCGAGTCCTGGACCACAAACCCAAGACCTGGACAACAAACCAGAGTCTTGGACTACAAACCCGAGTCCTGGACCACAAACCCGAATCCTGGACTACAAACCCGAGTCCTGGACTACAAACCCGAGTCTTGGACAACAAACCCGAGTCCTGGACCACAAACCCGAGTCCTGGACCACAAACCCTAGTCCTGGACTATAAACCCGAGTCCTGGACTACAAACCCGAGTCCTGAACTACAAACATGAGTCCCGAACTACAAACATGAGTCCCAAACTACAAACTCAAGTCCTGGACTACAAACATGAGTCCTGGACTACAAACCCGAGTCCTGGACTGCAAACTCGAGTCCTGAACTACACACATGAGTCCTGGACTCCAAAACCGAGTCCTGGACTCCAAAACCGAGTCCTGGACTACAAACATGAGTCCTGGACAACAAACCCGAGTCCTGGACAACAAACACGAGTCCTGGACTACAAACCCGAGTCCTGGACTAAAAACATGAGTCCTGGACAACAAACATGAGTCCTGGACAATAAACATGAGTCCTGAACTACAAACTCGAGTCCTGGACTACAAACTCCAGTCCTGGACTAAAAACACGAGTCCTGGACTACAAACTCGAGTCCTGGACTACAAACACGAGTCCTGGACTACAAACATGAGTCCTGAACTACAAACATGAGTCCTGGACTCCAAAACCGAGTCCTGGACTACAAACATGAGTCCTGGACTACAAACATGAGTCCTGGACTACAAACATGAGTCCTGGACAACAAACCCGAGTTCTGGACAACAAACATGAGTCCTGAACTACAAACTCGAGTCCTGGACTACAAACTCCAGTCCTGGACTACAAACATGAGTCCTGAACTACAAACTCGAGTCCTGGACTACAAACACGGGTCCTGGACTACAAACATGAGTCCTGGACTACAAACATGAGTCCTGGACAACAAACCCGAGTTCTGGACAACAAACATGAGTCCTGAACTACAAACTCCAGTCCTGGACTACAAACACGAGTCCTGGACTACAAACCAGAGTGCTGGACTACAAACCCGAGTGCTGGACTACAAACCCGAGTCCTGGACTACAAAACATGAGTCCTGGACTACAAACATGAGTCCTGGACTACAAATCCGAGTCCTGGACTACAAACCCGAGTCCTGGATTACAAACTCGAGTCTTGGACTACAAACACGAGTCCTGGACTACAAACCTGAGTCCTGGACTACAAACCAGAGTCCTGGATTACAAACATGAGTCCTGGACTACAAACCCGAGTCCTGGATTACAAAAATGAGTCCTGGACTACAAACCCGAGTCCTGGATTACAAACATGAGTCCTGGACTACAAACCCGAGTCCTGGATTACAAAAATGAGTCCTGGACTACAAACCCGAGTCCTGGATTAGAAACATGAGTCCCAGAAGCCAACAGTGCTTCCGGTCTATTTTTTCCGCCAGCGCTCAAAAACAGAGGGGGGGGGACCTCTAGTGGCGAACTCAACCTGGAAAAGTTGGATTTGCAACACAAAATCAGAAGTAAGGACTTATCTATTAAACTCACAGAGCGACTGTAAAGTTGCAAATATTAACAAACTTGAGGAGAGTTGAATGTCACGGTGTTAACACTCGGTACCCTGCTTGTAAAACGTGTTTCCTGGACTCAACAGTGTAATAATACGGCCAATAACTTAAAACTATTTTATTATTTTATTTAGTATTATTTGAACAGTTGTGTTTTTCTCTGTTTTAACCCAATAACTGAACAACGTGTTAACACTTCTCTTTCACTTTTTAACCAAAGTAAAAAATGTCTACTTCCATGTCTGGTCGGATAAAAATGAGACGGAGCTGACTGGACCGGCTCTTCCTGGGTCCAGTTAGCTCCGCCTCCAGCTCCGCGCCACCCCCGAAAATTAACATAATCTCACTCTCAACTTTTGATAAAAGTTGAGAGGTCTGTCTAAGAATGTGTTTAATGTTCGATGAATGTATTGGTTCTGATAGTAAACCCTAATTAGTTCATGGATATTTTATTGTAAATGGAAAAATACTAATATGCTTGAATGATATTCAATTTTTTTTTTACTAAACTGAGTTTTTGAACCACTGAGGTACATTATCTAAATTGTGAAAGTAATGCCTTTATGCACTTTTTTCTTAATTGAGTATAGATCTCTTGCTCGGTGCATTATTCTTTAGTTTCAGCAATTTGAAACATAAAAGTAACTTCATTGTTCATGTTAAACAATTACTTAATTAATTAATAAAAGGCAACATTGTACATTTTGTCTATTCAACTAAGATAGGCATGGTCTGTTTCCTTGTTTGTTACTTTTATTATGTATTTATTATTGTTCCTTTTACTTTAACTGGCCTTTACTGCAGCTAAAACAGGAACTTAACTGGACATTCAGGTTTAATGTATTGCAAGAAAACTTAATGAAGAGAACAAAAATGGGAGTAGGGCAGGAGCGGGAGTCATTCTGAGTGGGAGTGGGATTGGAGTGGGAGTAATTTTACCAGGAGCGGGACGGGACACAATTTTTTTCAGTGGGAGTGGGATGGAACAGCAGTGAAAATCCACTCCTGTGTCACCCTCTACTACAAACATGAGTCCTGGACTATAAACATGAGTCCTGAACTACAAACATGAGTCCTGGACTACAAACCCGAGTCCTGGACTACAAACTCGAGTCCTGGACTACAAATCTGAGTCCTGGACTAAAAACATGAGTCCTGGACTACAAACCCGAGTCCTGAACTACAAACATGAGTCCTGGACTAAAAACATGAGTCCTGGACTACAAACCCGAGTCCTGAACTACAAACATGAGTACTGGACTAAAAACATGAGTCCTGGACTAAAAACATGAGTCCTGGACTACAAACATGAGTCCTGAACTACAAACTCGAGTCCTGGACTACAAACTCCAGTCCTGGACTACAAACATGAGTCCTGAACTACAAACTCGAGTCCTGGACTACAAACACGGGTCCTGGACTACAAACATGAGTCCTGGACTACAAACATGAGTCCTGGACAACAAACCCGAGTTCTGGACAACAAACATGAGTCCTGAACTACAAACTCCAGTCCTGGACTACAAACACGAGTCCTGGACTACAAACCAGAGTGCTGGACTACAAACCCGAGTGCTGGACTACAAACCCGAGTCCTGGACTACAAACATGAGTCCTGGACTACAAACATGAGTCCTGGACTACAAATCCGAGTCCTGGACTACAAACCCGAGTCCTGGATTACAAACTCGAGTCTTGGACTACAAACACGAGTCCTGGACTACAAACCTGAGTCCTGGACTACAAACTAGAGTCCTGGATTACAAACATGAGTCCTGGACTACAAACCCGAGTCCTGGATTACAAAAATGAGTCCTGGACTACAAACCCGAGTCCTGGATTAGAAACATGAGTCCTGGACTACAAACTAGAGGCTGACATTTTTTCAGGAATCCTGCGGGTCACGTGATTCCTACGGGAATCCCGCGGGATGGGAGTCAACATTAGTAAATATCACGTGATTGGGACGGTACAGGATTAAATATCAATGGGAGCAGACGGGAGCGGGAGTAAACCAATAGCAGGTACAATAAACTAGGATCAATGCCAAAAAATTAAATAAAATAGAAAATCAAAAATGTAGGTTCGCCGCCGCCATTTTGTAGTTTTTTTCCAAGAAACCTAAACTATAATGCAAGTCAAAAGAACTACACGACCCAGAAGCCAACAGTGCTTCCGGTCTATTTTTTCCGCCAGCGCTCAAAAACAGAGGGGGGGGGACCTCTAGTGGCGAACTCAACCTGGAAAAGTTGGATTTGCAACACAAAATCAGAAGTAAGGACTTATCTATTAAACTCACAGAGCGACTGTAAAGTTGCAAATATTAACAAACTTGAGGAGAGTTGAATGTCACGGTGTTAACACTCGGTACCCTGCTTGTAAAACGTGTTTCCTGGACTCAACAGTGTAATAATACGGCCAATAACTTAAAACTATTTTATTATTTTATTTAGTATTATTTGAACAGTTGTGTTTTTCTCTGTTTTAACCCAATAACTGAACAACGTGTTAACACTTCTCTTTCACTTTTTAACCAAAGTAAAAAATGTCTACTTCCATGTCTGGTCGGATAAAAATGAGACGGAGCTGACTGGACCGGCTCTTCCTGGGTCCAGTTAGCTCCGCCTCCAGCTCCGCGCCACCCCCGAAAATTAACATAATCTCACTCTCAACTTTTGATAAAAGTTGAGAGTGTGTTTAATGTTCGATGAATGTATTGGTTCTGATAGTAAACCCTAATTAGTTCATGGATATTTTATTGTAAATGGAAAAATACTAATATGCTTGAATGATATTCAATTTTTTTTTTACTAAACTGAGTTTTTGAACCACTGAGGTACATTATCTAAATTGTGAAAGTAATGCCTTTATGCACTTTTTTCTTAATTGAGTATAGATCTCTTGCTCGGTGCATTATTCTTTAGTTTCAGCAATTTGAAACATAAAAGTAACTTCATTGTTCATGTTAAACAATTACTTAATTAATTAATAAAAGGCAACATTGTACATTTTGTCTATTCAACTAAGATAGGCATGGTCTGTTTCCTTGTTTGTTACTTTTATTATGTATTTATTATTGTTCCTTTTACTTTAACTGGCCTTTACTGCAGCTAAAACAGGAACTTAACTGGACATTCAGGTTTAATGTATTGCAAGAAAACTTAATGAAGAGAACAAAAATGGGAGTAGGGCAGGAGCGGGAGTCATTCTGAGTGGGAGTGGGATTGGAGTGGGAGTAATTTTACCAGGAGCGGGACGGGACACAATTTTTTTCAGTGGGAGTGGGATGGAACAGCAGTGAAAATCCACTCCTGTGTCACCCTCTACTACAAACATGAGTCCTGGACTATAAACACGAGTCCTGAACTACAAACATGAGTCCTGGACTACAAACCCGAGTCCTGGACTACAAACTCGAGTCCTGGACTACAAATCTGAGTCCTGGACTAAAAACATGAGTCCTGGACTACAAACCCGAGTCCTGAACTACAAACATGAGTCCTGGACTAAAAACATGAGTCCTGGACTACAAACCCGAGTCCTGAACTACAAACATGAGTACTGGACTAAAAACATGAGTCCTGGACTAAAAACATGAGTCCTGGACTACAAACCTGAGTCTTGGACTACAAACATGAGTCCTGGACTACAAACCCGAGTCCTGGACTACAAACCTGAGTCCTGGACTACAAACCCGAGTCCTGGACTACAAACCCAAGTCCTGGACTACAGATCTGAGTCCTAGACTAAAAACATGAGTCATGGACTATAAACCCGAGTCCTGGACTACAAACCCGAGTCCTGGACTACAAACACGAGACCTGGAATGCAAACAGGACCGAAGTTTTTATCCCCAGCTTCAGAGAGCTACCTCAACTGATGCTGGAAACCATGTCAGGGTGGGTTTGGTGCTACAAACATGTTAGTTTTCCTTCACGCAGCGATCAGAGAAGGTTTGTGAATGCACCACAAAGGCAGAGGCGTATTGGAAGAGAAAAGATTTAATTAGAACAAATGTTTGTTACTCTTGACTGAAGGTTTCT
This sequence comes from Fundulus diaphanus, assembly GCA_037039145.1. NCBI lineage: Eukaryota > Metazoa > Chordata > Actinopteri > Cyprinodontiformes > Fundulidae > Fundulus > Fundulus diaphanus. The sequence goes on from CM073121.1 coordinate 64,052,627, forward strand.
GCATTTATTATAAAATATAAATGCTATAACATGAAAGTCAGACGCCTGCATCATCTGCTGGATGCTTACAGGAGCAAGAACCTTTTCATGGGTCAGAACCTCCAGAGATGAACGGGCCCGTTACAGAGAGGGAAACCTCTACCAAGAACCAGACAGCACTTTAATCTGGACTTTTTGTTCTTTGTTTCCTCCTGATTTCCAGGTATTCAGCAAAACCTTTTTCATTCATCTTAGCTGTGTCTCCTTCTTGGTTCCACACCTGAATCTAATTCATGGATTATTCCCAGTTATCAGAATTTTCCATAAAAATATTTAACTTAATTTTTATCTATCTGGCTTTTTTTAGTGTTTTAAATCCCAACAACAATCCTGCAAATTGTTGTTTAATCTGTGCAGAAAAGAGACGTCATCAGTCTTACAGCTCCTCCTGCTGGTGGAACCTACTCATTACATGTAGGTTGGTTCAAATGGAGCCTGATTAAAACCAAAGCTTGCGGGGCATCATCAGTGATCCAACCAGCCTCCTGAGAACCTGTGGGAGGAAGGATCAGCTTGTTCCTGCTGGGAGGATCGTGTTAAACACCAGAGGAGGACCAGTGAGGGGAGAGGAGGTGACTAAATCCAGGTAAGGAGTGCAGAGGATGGGGGACTGTGCTCAGGTGAGGAGGCGGGGTCAGCCTACCTGCTCCTCGTCACCTCCCCATCCTCCTCCTGCTGATGCTGCAGAGCTGCAACACAAACACGAGGAACATTTCTCAGAAGCTTTATAAACAGAAATGTGTTGTAGAATAAACCCTGAAACAGAACATTAGTCTCCATATTCCCTCCTTTAACAGTAAGAAGCTGTTCATGCTTCGTCTCATTTGATTTGTTTCTTCCTGCTGTTTAAGCTGCAGCCCAGAAGCTGTTGTCCCTCTTTTTAATGTTTCAGCTCCTGCACTGCAAAAAGGGAACTAAAAGTAAGTAAAATCTTCTTGAAATGGTTGTATTTGTCCTTGATTTGAGCAGATAAATAAGATGATCTGCCAGTGGAATAAGATTTTTGCACTTAAAATAGGAACAACTCATCATCTTACTTCAAGTGCAGTATGTCTAATTATCTAATTTTAAGGGTCAAAATACTCATTCCATTGGCAAATAATCATAATTTAGCTGCTCAAATTTTTTTTTATAACACCTCCTACCATCACAGAGCCTGGCTGCAGGGACTGGATGCTCTGTTTTCATCAAACATCTGGAGAACTGACCCATCTGGTCCATGATGGTCCATCCCAGAAGCCTCTGAGCCCAGAGAAACTGAACCTCCTGAGGAGAACATCAGGCTTCCTCTCTGCTCATAGAAGGAGGTGAATGTAACCCTGGATGTAGAGCAGGATGAAGGTTCTCCAGAACAATCCCTGCTCCATGAGGTTCTACTGGGGCTAGATGATGGTTCTGGATGCAGAACCGTCTGAGGGATAAGCTGAAGCTGCTTGTTGGAACTCCTCCAGACTCCCTGGATGGTTTCATGATGTTCTTCTCTGGAGGTGGAGGAATCTGCAGATCTCTTCAAGAGGAACGTTGCTCCTCAGCGTTTTATGGAAGCTGCTTCTAGACTAAATGTCCACAAATAATGAGCTGCAGCTTAAAAGCAGGAACTGGTGGATCTGAAACATCTCAGCTGCTACCAGTCTGAACAACATTAAAGTCATACTGACTCTAATAATTTAACTGAGAGGAACCGGCCAAAGCACTTACAGGACTCGGTGTGGGTCATGTGGGCCAGGAGCTGGAAGGTCTTGGACTGGGAGCTGGTGCTGCGACGGCCCCAGTCATTCAGGTCCTGGTCCTTCTCTGTGATCCGGACCGCCTGACGGACCGGGGAGGTGCCGTCCACCAGCCGGTCCTTACCCGACACAGGACTGCAGCTGGATCCCCCCAGAACCAAAGCGGGTCGGCACAGATAGACACTACATGAGAACACTTACTCCCTTTCTGAACCGTGGAGGTTCTGCAGCCTGAACCCGACAGTTCAGGCCGACGCTGCCAGAACTGTCGGGTTTGGTTTAGAGCTTAATGACATAAAGAGGAAAACACAGTGAAGGTTCTGAAGATCAGACGATGAGCAGGAGGAGAAAAAGGAGAAACCAGGTATAATTAGCAGCTGATTAAATGTTCAGAAGGAGAAGAACACGGATCAGAACACCCAGGGTTTCTCTCTTCACTTTAACCTTTATCTCTGGTCCTCGGCTTTATTCTGGGTTGATCTCAGCCTCGATAGGATCTCGTGTTTTTCTAGTCAGTCTTTATCGTCTTTTAGGAACGTTTCTGTTTGGTCTCGTCTCTTTTTGTATGTCAGGAATCCTGATTACATCTTTATGTTCATTAAAGGTTTTTTCTCTTGTGTTTTAATGAGATATTATAGTCTTTGTTTTCTATCAAAATCAGAAACTGGCAGAAAAAAACTGATCCTGGGATAAAGGAGCGCTGCAATGATGTTCTCACAACAAAAAATCCAGGTTCAATGTTTCTCACAGCAGTGGAAGAGAGAGAGATCATAGCTGTAAATAAAAATAAAAGCTCCTCTGACTGTGATTAGATTTATTGGCAACAGTAAAAAGAGTTAATGATGCAACTGTTAAACCTTTGTCTCTTTCCAGACCGGTGAATTTCCAAACAAAATGAAAACTGCAAAAATCAGCATTATACAGAACTGGAGATAGACTCCAATTCACAAACTATAGACTGGAAACTCTGCTTCCACAATTTTTGATGATTTTAGAAAAACTCTTTATTAACAGTCTGGAAAACCTAAATTATATACAAAGTATTTTCTGAAAGTCAACATGCATTTATATCTTATAGATCAACAGCCTTGGCAGGAAATCAGCAGCTTCATAGATAAAAACAAGTTTGTAGTGAGTCTGTTTGTTGAACTAAAAAGGCATTTGACTTATATATTAAAAATAAAGACACCATTCTATTTTTTGATTTTGTTTTGTGCTATCAGGACGGGTTTAGGGAAGACTGTAAGACCTACAGCGATTGTAAAAATATTTTCTGGAAGCAGAACGGTGAGACACCAAACTGACTGAAAATACTGACCCCAGAGAAAAGATAAGTTAAAAATGTGTTTTTACTGAGAGAGGCTGCTGACCTCTAGTGACCTCTGCTGACCTCTAGTGACCTCTGGAGAGAGTTGATGAGAAAGAAAGCCCAGAACAAATGTACGCTATATGAAAACTGTAATTGATATCTGAAAAATATTTCAAACCGTGAGCGACAGCCATCCCTCATCCTCAGTCTTACTTTTCTCACAAAGAAAAGTAATAGTACACATTTCAAGATAGAGACGCATATTTTGATACATATATTGATAGAGTGCAACCTACAGTTCGGGCCGCATTAATGTCCATACATTAATAATAAAGAGTCCAGATTAGAGGTGAATGGTAATCGGTGGCGCTCCAATATGAACAATACTCTTCCAGACACGCTCATCTTTCCAGGTCATTTAACAGAAACTTGGCAATTGTGATCAGCAGCAGCATCAAAAAGTTTAACACAGAAGACTTTCCCCACATCTCCTCCAGCAGCAACATCAGCTCCAACCCAAAAGTCCCAGACACACAGAAAACGGACTGAACCAACGGCGGACATCAGAACCGTCTCACATGTCCTGATATCTGAGGTAAACGTTGACGCTCAGATCGCTTCTGACAGCGAAAATGATCAATGAGAGCAACAAACAAGCAGAACCAGAGGCTGGAGCTCCCAAGGTTCACACAACCAGAACCCAGGAAGAAACCCCCCAAGATCTGATCTGACAAGGAGGTCTCAGCATGAAACAGGAGGGAGAAGAAGATTAGAAGAAGACGCTGAATGGAGGAGGAATAATTTCTGGGTTAATCAACATCCAGCAGAGCGAGGTCAGAGGGAGACATGGAGGAAGAGAAGCTCAGACAATAAACCCATCATCGGCTCGTTTAAAGCCCTGCAGATGTTTCCAGATGCCTCCAAACAGCATCAAGCTCTCATCCTGCCTCTCTAGACTGGACTCATCATGATGCTGCATCTCCAGACAGGAGGACAAATTCAGCATCAGCATCTTCATCTCACACACGTGAAACTTTACAGGAGACGAGCGTCCTAAAAAACTCACGAAGAAAGAGGAGGAGAAAGAGCAACTAAAAGGAGGAGGAGGAGGAGGACAGCAGGAGGAGGTGTCCCTACCCGGCATCGTGTCCCTTGGCCTGTGATTGGCCGGCGATAGTGTCCATGATGGCGTCCTGAGAGTACAGGCTGATGGGCGTGTTGTACTGGGCGTGGATGATGGTGGCCTTGCCGCCGGGACCCGTCACCTCGATGCTCTTCTGGCTGGAGACGGACGTGTCCTTCATCACGCTGGGGCTGAAGCCGGCGCTGATGGGGGGACGGAGGGGACAGGGAGGGGACGGAGGACAGGATGGACGGTTGGAGGAGGAGGTGGAGTAGACGGGTTTGTGTTTAAAAGAAGAAGAACCATCCAGGCAGCTCCATGCTCACAGCAAACACACCAGGCCCGGTCCATTCAGAAGAACCTCAGAAACACCCAACAGATCACGACAGAGGGGTGATCCAATCAGAGGAGAGGACATCGTCTGTCCTCTCCTCTGATTGGATCACCTTCCACACATAGGCTGTGTCTCCTGCATGACTTTTAATCCCAAACCGTCGTCCACAACCCGACCCAATGATGAGTCTTTGTAGAAAATACTGAAAACAAGCTGAAAGCAGGAGAACGGAGCTGGTTCTGGTTCTGCTGGTTCTGGTTCTGCTGGTTCTGTTTCAGCTGGTTCTGGTTCAGCTGGTTCTGGTTCTGCTGTAGCGGGTCAGACCCGTCTGTCACAGAGTTACTTTTCTAATTTCATCACCGCCCAACCTCAGACTTCAGTGGGTTAAAGCAGAACTGTGAGGTATTTACGGATATAAATCTGAAAAGTGTGGTGTGCATCTTTGGAGAACCACCTCTGGCTGCAGGTCCTCTGGGATTTATCTCTACCAGCTTCAGATGAATCTGCAGATTAATATTTTCCCCGTTTTTTTCTTTGTTAAATATCTCCAGCTCAGTCCAGTGGGATGGCGAACATCTGAGAATATCAGTTTTCAACACGGATTCTGAGTTGGATTCAGGTCTGAACTTTGACTAGGCCCTTCTAACCTAGGAGTCTGCTCTGATCTAAACCATCCCATAAATCTCTGGCTGCATGTTCAGGGTGGTTTTGCTGCTGGAAGGTGAATCTCCAGCCCAGTCTCAGATCTTCTGCAGCCTCTAACAGGTTTTCTTCCAGGATGGTCCTGGTTTATCTCCATCCATCTTCCCAGCAGCTCTGACATGTTTCCCGGTCCCTGCTGAAGAAAAGCCTGATGCTGCCACCACCATGTTTCACCGTGGAGATGGTGGGTTTTAATATCCCATCATGTAGCAAAACCTACATAGAACATGTGGAAGATCACCTTCCACATGTTTGCTCTGTCTCCTACAAGACTTCTAGCAAACTGCCAACAAGGCTTCTTCTGCCTTTCTTTCAGCGAGGACATTCTTCTTGTCAGTCCTCTATAAAGGTCAGATTTGTGGTGTTCATAACCAACAGATTGTCCCTCCTGAGCTGTGGATCTCTGCAGCTCCTCCAGAGCCACCATGGTCCTCCTGCTTCTCTGATCAATGCTCTCCTGGTCCAGCCTGTCAGTCCAGGTGGACGTCCATGTCCTGGTAGGTCTGCAGGTGGTCCATCCTCTCTCCAGGTCCAGATGATGATCAGAACTCTTGGAGGTTCTGTAGAACCTGACCTGCTGTAAACTGGACCAGAACTTCCTGGTTCTTCTGGAACATCCCGGGTTCCCTGGTCTCTATGATGCTGGTTGTTCTCTGATGTTCTCTGAAGAACCTCTACAACATTCAGGGAACATCTACAGTTAGACTCAGGTTTGATGACACACAGATGGACTCTGGTTCCGGATTGGTGGACTTCTGAGGGTAACCGGTTGGATTAAATTTAGAGGTTCTGAGCGAAAGAAGTTATATACTGATGCATGCCACACTTTTCAGGTCTTGTTTTGTAAAGATGTTGAAAACCATGAATCATTTTCCATCCTCTTCACAGTGATGATGGTCCATCATATAAAACCCACTGAAGCTAGGGGTGTGAATAATTCTGACAGGTTCTGGAGTTTGGACTCCTTACATGTTTAGAAGGTTCAGCCGCCACCTGTGAAGACTTTCCCTGATCGTCTCCCAGATAGATTAAAATGAAATGTTCTGTCAGGTGGAGCAGTCGGTGGAAAGGCTTCTGACAGAAGAGCTTCAATAAAAGCTGAATTTTGAACTGAATAAAATAAAATTACATTTAATCATTTTCCGCCAGTTTGTTGATCCACAGCACTTAGAAATCATCTGATGTTTGCATGTGAGCGGCCCAATTTAACCCTGACAAAATGCTGATCCAGAAAATTATTTCAGCTTTTGATTTAATTCAATTAAAAACTAAATATCAATAGAACTAAATGTATTCATATTGACCAGAAAATGATTGTTAATTAACATAAATACAGAATTTTGAGATCTGCCCTGACTAAGAAACAAAACAATGATTATTATCTTTCCTTTAAAGGATCATTTAAGTCAATGACACAGATTTATGTTGTCATTTCCTAAAACTGCTGATCTGATTTAAAAACGGATAATTCTACGTTCGATTCGTGGAGCAGAGTTAAAACCGAAAAGACCTCATGAATTTAGAATTAAAACACCAAGATTTTCCAAACCTAAGCAGCAGGTAGACATGAACCAGGTCATGAAACATTTCTGACACATTTTCCTTTTCTTCTAACAGTACAAACTTTTTACACCAGGAATAATCATGCAGCTCATGCATAGCCTCGTGAGACCATCCTGATCTCGCGAGCTTTCAAGGTTTCACTCGCAGATCAGTCTGGCTACTCTCCGTTAAAGAAAATTTGGAGCCGTTCACCAAACGAACGTCCAATCAGCGTTGGCTTTGAGGTGGGTTGAGGTGTGACGCAACCAGAAGCGCGACAGTTCAGTCTAAAGAACATGGCGGCTTCAGCCGATGAAACTAGCGTTAGCGTGGCTATCGAGCAAGTTTTATCGGAATTACAGAGTATTTCTTTGCTGAGCTAACGAGCCTTTACCTGCAGCAGCAAGAGTAGCTTGGCTTGTGGTTGTGTTTTCGTCGTCGCTCGTAACAGAGTGACGACGAAGCATGTTGACGATATGCTTCGTTGATCTGATTGGTTTATTTGGCCCGTCTATCACCAACATAGGCCAATCAGCTAACCAGTATTTTCGCCCCTTCCCAAAATTACTTCAACGGAAGGTTTCCAGATGGATATGCGGAGCAAATCTAATCTGGCGGCGTCAGGTTAGCTCATGCAGCCTTCAGGAAGGTTTTGGGTTTTAATGCAGAGCTAAAACTTAACAGCTCAGCTGCTGTTAAACCGCCTCTGGTGATTAGTGGGATAATCTGGCCCAGAATGTCTCACGTAATGAGACGGACATTAATGAATAACACAAAAAAATACTGAAACATTTTCGGTTCAGATTAAATTCAATTTTATTTTTCATCTTAAATAATGTTAAAATGACCAGTTTATTACAAACCATTAAGATAATCTGACATGAAAGGTGTTATTCTGATGGTTAAAGCCAGGAAATCACTTTGGTATACTGTGAACTTTGACCTTTGAGGCAGTTTAGAGCATCTAGCAACAGCTTCATGTCAGACCAGAGTGAATTATACCGTTAGTTTCATTCACTGCTAAAAACAGTGAAACGTTCCCCTGAAGGGTTTCGCTCCCAGACGGTAACCAAACCACCAACAGCCTGTTACTGTCCAGCTGTCCATCTGCAGACACCAGCAGCACCACGACATGCCTTCACACAACAAACACACAGCCAAGGCGCACTCAGCAGGAGAGGATACTAACTTGGGAGGAGTGGGGCAGATAACCTTTTAGACAAACAGCAGAGACAACAGAGACACAGAGGAGAAAGAAGCATCATCAGAAACCCTTTAGATGGAGTTACGTGGAAGGAGGCTCAACGTCCTTCAGAAAGATGAACTCTCAGTAGCTTCTTGACTGCAGGGAAGTTGGACCTGTGAGTTAAGAGATGTTGTTTATCAGGACCTTCAGCTCTTCCACTGATGGTGCCAGTATCACCTCTACTCTCCACAAAAGCCAGCCTGGAATAGGTCAGAGGTCATGACCTTCCTGCAGCCGTCCAGACACTCTGCTTCTGGACTCTGCTGGGATTGTTATGACGGACACCGAGTTCTGCGGGCTGGTGAAAATATCAGTGGACTGGGATTCAACAGATTCAATGGAAAGCTGATGGAGTCCATTTAATGCTGGTATATATTAATAAATGCTGCTACTGAAGCAGGTGATGGTCATGATTACTGGGTCCTGGAGCAGGATTCATAAAAGGAGCTAAGATGGCCAAAGAACATTCAGTTTCCCTTTCCTGTGAGAAGAATCCTGAACATTACAAAGAGGAAGAAGCTGTAATGTTGTCAAAAGCTCTTATTCTCATCGTCAAGTAGAGAACCTGATCTCTTCAGCTGCTGGAGAGGTTCACTACAGGCGCAACAGAAACAGAGAATATCATATATGAACCACGCTTCTGTTGAACAAGAAGGTGACAAAAAATATATATATCGGCGGGGTCCCTGAGCAAGACCCTTACGTGTAAAATGCAGAAGACAAATTTCATTGGAATGTACAATTGAAATGACGAGTAATGATTTCTTTCTTTCTTTGATGCAAGGTACACCAGTGAAACTAATGGTACGTTCCATTTACCTCAAAACTCAAACTAGTTTTGAGGTAAATTACTTTCAGCGTTCCAGATTCTCTCTTGTAGGATAGAAGGAAAAGCAATGGACGCTTGCAAAAAAGCCATTTTTAGATGTACAACTTGAGTCTCAGAATACCTTTTAAAGTTATGTTACTGCAAAATTTTTCTTTTTTACATTCTTTGTCATTGCTTATTAAGCCAGAATGACCAATACATGGTATTTTGGGCACATAAATAGCGCTAAATCAGCATGTTTTATGAACACGGAAAAATAGCACCTGTATGACTTAATAAATTTTAAATGAATAATAAAGTGCAACAAACAGCCAAAGTACAAAGTTTTACCAAATGTTGCTAACAGTTGCAGCCATCTTGAATGCAAAAATCTGAAATGGTCCTGTTGCACCAACTTTCTGACTTGTAATTCCAACTTCAGGCGATGTTCCAGTGGAACTTTCCAGCTCCGAGGACAAACTGATAATTTTGGTGGGCTGGTCTCACTTCCAAACTTTTAGACTCTACATCTATTTCAGCTCCAGTAGCTTTGGGGAAGGGTTTTGTTCCGATTTTTGGCGGAGAACCGAATGACCTTCCATGATGTGTAGAAGACAATAAATAGCATTTCATGAAGAAGAAACCATATGCTGAGCAAAAACCTGACAGAGTGAGGATGCTTAGATTGTGATTGGTTTTAAAACAAATCTCTGATATTTCCTGTTTTTCTTGTCCTCTGAAAAGTAGATTATTAACATCTGCCAGGCAATGATGGAAGTAATAGAGAGTTCCACGTCTTATAGCCAGTTCCCTCTAATGGAGACTGAATGCAGGGCGGGGAAGAGTCGCTGCTGACCAAGGAGTCAAACTGAGTTCTGCTCAGGGGTTAAGAGACATACTAGGGGAGCTCCTCCAGAGGACAGGTAGATCTCCTACATCTGATGGAGGATGTAGGATCTTTTTGACTTTTTTTTAACATCTGATCTTTTTACATGTGAATGTTTCCTGATGATCTCAAGGTTAAAGTTTTAATAGGTTGAGTAGAAGTTTGTATTTATGTGAACTTTCCTTTAAGAGGGCAAGATATTTTATGTTTATGTATGCAGTCAGGATTCTTGTTGTGTATGATATCAAGAGTGTTTAAATTAAATGTGAGATCGATTTTATAGTTTAATTGCACTTTGAGTCAGCAATCATCTTTAATATAAAACGAGTCCCCAAAGCCCATCACAGTGTGAGGTTAAGTTACTGTGGAACTTCCTGAGAGGTCTACTGACCTTTAGGAGCGTCCATATAACCTAGCAGGTGCTCAGCTTCATCGTTTACACAGTAACCAAATCACAGCTGAGGAAACCCTACAGGCACGCTGGGCAGCAGAGTGTTACTCCTGCAATGTGACCGGCGGTAATGTCTCTGGATAAACTGTCCTCTTTACTTTCAGATAACACTGTCATGATCGCTAATTCATTCAGCTGGAAACAACAGCCAATTGATCTCATTAGGCTCTGGAGTCACGTTTTGCTGTGTGAGGTAAAAGATTTTGACCCTGAATGTTCTGAACAGCCAGTGTTTCTCCTCCCTCTGGGTCAGAGGTCAACAGAGCAGAGGTTCAGTGGAGCTGCTGGGGTCCAGGTTAGCTGCAAACATACCTTCTTGAGGTTTGTGTTGACACAATGCCAGGATGGAAAGATAAAAGCAATTGCATTCCTGATCAAATACATCTGAAACAAATCTGGTAAAGTTCTATGGAGTTCTGCTAATGACCTGATTTTGTGATTCAGGTGTGTTGAAGGAGAGACACGTCTAATAGCTCCACAACACAATCCTTGGACTGGAGTTTGACACCTGTCGCCTAAAGCAGGGGTGTTAAATTCCATACCAGTAGCAACTCTGATTCTTTAAAGTCCATTAGATATAATGAACCACCTCTAACTAATGCTATGTTCACTCTGCAGAGAAAGGCAACCCAAATCCGTTCTTGTTGCCCATATCTGTCTTTTTCACGGCAGTGTGAACAGACCAATTCCGATCTTTTCGTCTCCCAAAAAATCAGATTTGTGCCACTGCCATATGTGGTACTAATTTAGAGATGTATCTGATTTTTTCCAAAGCAGCAGCAGTTGGAACGGTCATGTCGCATTTTATTCATCTTTCACGTCACTCTCCTGTTTCTCACTACACATCCACACACTGTAGTAGCAGTTAGCGCTCCATAAAAGACTGTTGTTAATACCTGTGCTGCTTTCTTCTTACCTTCTTTTGTCTTGCTACGATGTGGTCTTATTATTGTCAGCTCTCAATGCTCAACAGCTTTCTAATAATAATAAGGAGAGACGCCGGCCAGTTTCTGCATTCTTATTTCTTTTTGGAGGTTTTTCTAAACAAAACTTTATTGAACACTTCTAGAAACAATTACATTCACCATTACATCCTCAAACAGTGCCCTGCTCTGTGACATCTCCTTCTGTTGTCTGTGTCCGCACGTCACTTTACAGTCTTGAACCATTCAGACAGCAGAATGATGGTGGTCGCATTTAATAGTAGTAGGAACAGCCACCTCAAAAAAAATCGGAATTGATTATCAAAACCTGCAATGTGAACGTAGCCTAAGAGACTAGAGTAAGATCTAGGTGTGAGCTGACGACTTTAGGATCAGCCAAAAACTGCCTTTCAAACAGGATTTTAATGTGTGTTTCTATGTTAAATGAGAAATGTAAAATGTATTCAGCCTCATGTTTACTGAAAATCAAGTTTTGTTTTAGTTTTTTCTCTCTGGAAGATAAGGCCAAACTATTTGTGGTAACAAAGATACTAAAGAGCCTTAGGTCGTTTAGGTTGTTAAATTTTCTAATGTGTGATTAAACTGAGTTTAGAGATGACCTAATGAAACATGATAACCTCTGCTCTGATAACCAGATTTATATCTGAGAACCAGCCTCTGGTTTCTCCTTTTGTTAGTCGTCTTTTTCTCTACGTACCCAACAGGCCGACCCGCCTGCATGGCTGCCATCTCCCTCAGAGTCTCCTCTGAGTACAGGCCGATAGGGGAGTTATACTGCCTCCTCTGACGGGGGCTGACCGCTTCCCCTCTCCTCCCGGGAGAGCCTTTCTCTACAGGCTCGGATGAGGCCGATGGGCGGCCATTTACCTGCACCGACTGAGGCACCAAATGGAGGAGGGTGAGTCACGGGGGAGACATAAGGGAAGGGTGCACAAAATGTTGGGCATCAGCTATCTGATGAACAGATCAAAACTTTTATTTAGACTTTTGACAGTTTTTTTTTAATTTCAACATCATCACAATGTTTTTCCAGTTTCAAAGACAAACATTGCATTTTTAAAATAAATAATGTTTTTTGCTTTCCCCCCTTTTTTCTTGTTATATTTTATCTTCTACATACATACTTTACCATGATTATGTTAAGGACTTGTGGTACAAGGGAAGTTTAACTGTGATTGAGAGCATTCCCCAGGATTTTAAAAAGAGAATTATATTCTAACCTGAAAACATGTTTTCACTAAAACTACAAACCAAGTGTCTGCACTGCTGTTTCCAAGTAAAAATACCACATTTCTGTTGTTTTTTTAGCAAATTAGTAAGTAGTGGCTTTATTTGGACTTTCACAATGTGTAAATTAGTCCAGTATTTAAAAAATAGAGATCAATTCCATTCTTCCGTTTGTTAAATCATATTTTAGACAGTTGTACAATTTCATTCTTGTGGCCCTTTTTCGCATTTCCTTCTGCACCCACCAGGGACCCAAAAAGCTGTAATCGTCCCAAGAGTTGATGTGACCAAGCAAGTGTGTGTGTGTGTGTGTGTGTGTGTGAGACATACTTCCTGTTTATCCCAGTCCGTGAGGACCAGTGACAGTCATTCTGCTGACTGAGGACATTTTGCAAAGCGGGGACAAGCTAGATATTAGAGGACCTGATCCTGTATATAAAGTATGTACGCTACTGTTATGTTATTTGTGAGTATTTGTTCACAGATTTCCAGTTTTCTCATCTTTTATCTTACAACCATAGTAATTATTATTAGTTAAATGTGTACTTGGAATTAATTTGTTTAAAGTGTTTTCCTTTTATTTATGATAACTCTTTACCAAATTGGGATTAAAAATGTGTTTGTACTGATAAAAACGGACGACTTGATGACAAAAGAGAACAAAAAGAAATGGACAAAAAAAGGAATCATTTTGAAGAAAGAAATTACACAACAACCAAATGACTGGAGACAACTAAACAGTTTCTGTGATGGTAAGAGAGCGGGTGGAGCTACCTGCTGATGGGGGATCATGGGAATGGCTGCATCCATTCTTGGTTGCGCCATTGGAACAGGTCGCTTCGACCTGCAAGAAGAAACCAGAGATAAAGAGGATTATAATAGTGTTCAGACTGTGTTAAATCTTCTTCTGCTGATCCTGAAAGTTAAATTAACCTCTGAACAGAGTCAGACAAGAGGTGATGGGTTGTTTCTAACCACAGGAAGCGGATTTATTTCCCAATGGTTTAAACGTCTAAGCTGTGACTGACAGCATGAACCTTCAGAATTTTTCTCTCTGTAGCTCCATTCGAACACACTTTAAGCCTCGTTTAAGACAGCTTATCGCTGTCTCCGTGTGTGCTGTGAAAGAGTTGAGGCACAGACAGGCTGAAGTCAACCCATCCCTGTTTTACTCTGACTCACCAGGTGGAGCAGTATAAGTCCTGCTTCAGCTGACCTGTGAACAGGTAGACTGGCAATGCAGCTGCAGGTATGAAAGCTGATTGGTGGATTTAAAATTAAAACACACGTGCAGTTTGGATTTAACAGACGATATTTGTCACCATTAACATTGGATGTGTCGTGGTGCGCTAAGACAGAATCGATCAGTGAACTCTTTGTGGTTATGGGAAAGTAAACTAGTTTATATTATTCAGACATCTAACCAGGATGACTCTGAGATTTGCAAGCTGATCAGCCGTGTTTAGTTAAACGTCTATAAACTAGAACATCAGGTCAGAGTGCATCAACCAGTCAGTTTTCTATGATTTCTCCTCTCAGCATCATGGTGGATATGATAGAAACTATGCTAAGATAAGAAGGTAAACAGTTGCAATATTTAGTTTGTGTCCTGTAGAATCAAATCAGCAGCAACAAAGCTTTAACTTCTCTGCAACAAGTGAGAACAGCAGGAGGTCAAGGGTGATAAGCTGGGTTGAAGTTGAGGGTTAGAAGCCTCATGGTCAGAAAGCTACTGCTCAACATGGAAGAAGGTCCTACAGGAAGAACAGTCAACAAACTTCAAAGAGGAAAAAGTAAAAAAAACGGTACTGTAGCTGGAAACATTCAATTAAATTTTCAATTCATTTTTATTTATATAGCGCCAATTCATGAAACATGTAATCTCAAGGCACCTTACAAAGTCAAATTCAAATTAAAACATTAATTTGTGAAGAGACACAAACTATTCACTGGGGAGGAGTTGCTCTCAAAGAACATTTTGAGAGAGTCTGTCAAACTACTTTGTACTGTGTGTGTTTGGCACCAGTGGCCTTTATTTCACGGTAAGTGGGGTTGAGAGAAAGGAGGATGACGTGCAACAAAGGACCACAGGACTCCAACCAGGACGACTGCATTCAGGACTGAGGCCTCTAATCACATTCTCTACTCCAGCGCCGCCACCACGCCCCACACTCTACTGTATTCTAAAACAGCATTCAGCAGTCACTCTGGAACATATAAATTACTTCTCTGCAGGATTTAAATGGGAGTAAAAGAGAGGTTTAAAGGTTGTTGGATTAAATCCAAGTGCTTCCAGGAGAAATCGTATCTTACTTGGTCATGGTGAGCGCCAGGTTGTGATGGGCCATCTTGATTTTGTTCTGAGCCTCCAGGTGCGTCATCCCCTCGGTGCTGACGCCATCGATGGCGACGATGACGTCCCCCTGGATCAGGTTCCCCTGCGCCGCCTTGCTGCCCGGAGTGATCTGTCCAAACACAAAGACGTTCCCCTGTGAGAGCCTGCAGGGGTGATGAACTCCTGCTGGAGCACAGGTCAGCGCACACGTTGCCCTGCCTCTCTGGATTATTTTATCCAGAAGGCAGCAGAGCTTTCCGTGAAACAATCAGAGAAATGGGGCAGAGCATTAATCAATAAGTTAATGACTCATACGCTCGGGTTACTGTAATCTGAAAATCTGAGGACACGCAATCTCACCACGTTGGAAGACAGAGTGAATCAGGTCAGCATACACAGCTTTGCTCTGCATGAATGTCTGAAAGAGGAGAACTGGACCAGAAAGGTCTCAGAGAATCAACAGAGAGCAGCGGGTCAGATGAACATGACGTTTTCCATTGTTCAGCTTTAACCTCTAACTTTAACCCTGCAGCATCACTGCTTCATTAGGCGTCCTCAGCCTCCTGGACCTCCTGAACCGTCTGGACCTCCTTAAACTCCTGACTCTCCTCCACCTGCTAACTCCCGCCCTTTTTTAGCTGGTTGGTTTATGGCGGCTGGATTAAACAGAACCAAAGTGTGGAGTTTAATGCAGAATGCCGCTCGCTGAGCCTGAACAATACCGGGCCTGTCCGACCAGCGGACCGGCCTAGTTTCCCAGGAGCCTCTCACACTGACCCACATACATGTTCCACACAGCAGGATCACATTTCTAAACTGCCAGGCCCTCTCCCACGTTAACTGAGGACCAGATGATCTGGGTTTTGGTTCTGCTGAACAGGTTTTAGAGAGCAGGTTCTCTTTCTGTGTTTAAAAGGATCCCTGCAGGTGAAACAGAACCTACAAACATCAGTCATGCTCTCCGACTGATGTTCGTTTCTACTCAGCCGGTCCAACAGGGTTCAGCTTTTAATTAATTTGTCTTTTCAAGCCTTCCTGGTTCCTCTTTTCCTTCTCGGGTCACTTCTTTTCTCGGTTCAGGTGTGTTCTGGTCATTTAGAGTCATGCTGCAGACGTTTGTAAAGGTTTTCTGTTCTGTTTCTGTTCACCTTTCACCATCATGCAGGATTTCCATCAGTTTTATGTGTTCTGGATTTTATAAATATCTGTAAAGGAAGAGAAGCATCATTATTTAAAACAGATTAAAGCTGATGCTGATTCCTCTCTGTGTGATATAAACTCAACGGAGATCTGGAAATATGGACAAGAAAAAAGCCAGAGACACACAATATGTCATGATATTTAACGTTTCATTGTCATATAAATATATTTGATCCAGTTTTAGTTCAGGGTTTGTCTTTTTGAAGCTCAACCATCATCTGTTCTTTATTTATATGTTTGACCCTCAGATTATTATGTGACTTTTAGTGGAACATGTTAAACTTCTTTGCATGTTTCTTTTTATATTACGTTAAATCTGCTGTTATCTCATGTATCTGCAGCCAATTTGTAAAGAGTTGCTTACCCTTCCTTTAATATCTTTGGCTCTTTGTTGGTTGGTCAGAGCCAAGCTGCTCTGTCTATCACTCCCAATGCTGCCTGGGTTTTTGGGCACGTTGTGGTCAGTTCTTGTAAATTTGAATCTTATTTATGTTTATATTATTTATGTAATTTTTTTTAATGCAAAGATGCATCAAGAGTCTCTGCAGTGTCTTTTTTTCTTATTAAACACCAGCGTTTTAATAGAACTTGCAGAGAGACGCCCACAGAGAGCTGCTGCACAGTTACAGAGGTATTGCGTATGTTGGAGGATCTCTGCAGGAGCAGCTGTGACCCTTCAGAGTCTCTGCAGGGCGTGGTGGTT
This sequence comes from Fundulus diaphanus, assembly GCA_037039145.1. Lineage (NCBI taxonomy): Eukaryota > Metazoa > Chordata > Actinopteri > Cyprinodontiformes > Fundulidae > Fundulus > Fundulus diaphanus. Next base: position 64,069,203 of record CM073121.1, read on the forward strand.
TAAACCCAGCAGGCTGCAGAGACACAAGTCAAACATGTCAGATTGTTTCACAGAGACAGTCCTGACAGGAAAGCCTGCTGGTTGGTCCGCTCTGACGTCTCATTATTGAGGATCCTTGCAGTAATAATGCTGCTTGTGTTCATGTCTCTGCTTTAACCTTCAGAGGTTTGATGGTGAGTTACATCCTGCAGGAGACGTTAAATCTATTTTCAGAACTTTTAATCTCCTGATGTCTTATTATGCCATGATCTATGGCTTTCTGTCTCACAGATAAAAGGCTCTGGTTTGGTATTTTGTGGTTCTTAGATGGATTTCGTTGCAATAATCTAATAACTGATTCATTGCCCTAAATCTGCTCTCTGCTTTGGTTTCAGTCAGTCGGCTCAACCCTGACGTCCAGAAAGAGCTTTTAGATTATCTATTTATATGATCTAAATCTAATTCATAATCATTATTAAGCTGTTTGGTTAAAATTATAAATAACAAAGACTGATATTATCACTAAGCCCTTAGTGTGGTGATCTGACGCTGTCTGTAATCAGGTCTAATGAAACCTCTGAGCTCTCAGATGTGTTTCCTTCTAGCTGAGCTCTGAGAGCTTCACCATCACCAGAAATCAGAAATCCCCCCGTCCTGCATCCCTGCTGATCTAATTTGGGACGTCCGGATGTGGGAGCGTTTGGGATGCCCCTGAGCGGCCTGTGTGTGCTACTGTAACCGGATGCAGGAGAACCTCAGAGCGCCGGGTCAGCTCCATGTGTTACAGCGGGGATCCAGTTACCGAATTCTCGGCTTTCACACACTGTAAAACTTTACAGGAGCAGCTGAGGGGGCAGCTGGACGGACGGCAGCAGGAAGACCGACGCCTGGGCTGCAGAGCAGAGGGCTCAGGTTGTCTCTGCAGGCACCAACGTGTGAGATGAAAAATATGCTTTTAATAAAAAAATCAATATGAGACTCTGCTGCAGACGTAGGATGTTATTGGTTCAGAGGAACGCTGCGTCCTTCAGAAACGCTCAGATTCCTGCTGAGGAGAAATTAAAGCAGCTCGACTGAACTGAGCTGCAGGATGAAGCTTTTCTGCAGAAAATCTGCCTCAACAAAGAGCAGAAAACACTGACTGTGAATCAAACTGAATCAGCTTTTCTTGTTACTTAAAGAACCGAGTAACAAGAAAACATGGTCCGGTTCTAGGATGTGTCCAAATGAAGCCACTAGAACGTGTCTGAAGTTCTGCAAAGCAGTTGGTAAAAAAATCCAGATGTCTAAATGCATTAAAGGAAACCAGAGAATATCGTGAACACAGGTTCCTGCCGTTGGATCTACAGTCAAACTGTTTCAGCCGAGGCTGTTCAGATTCTCTGTAGACCCTCAGAACATCTGGTCTGTTCTGGAGGGGTTTCCACTAATTTCTCCTTTTTTCTTACTTTTACCACCACACTTTTTAGGGTTTATTCCACTTTTCTGGTGAGTCTTAAATATCATATCTATCCATAAGGTGCTAACAGGAACCAGTTTATATTCATGACGTAAAACAGCAGGTTAACGTTAATAAGGAACCAAACACACAGCTGAGTTCTCTCTGGTTAATTGGACCCGCTGCTACCAGCTGACCCCCAACATATTCAACAAGTCTCCTGAACTGTGTGAACTCCCTACCTGCTATAAACGCTCCCTATCAGAGCCTGTACCGTCTTCTCCTTCCCTAGAACAATCAACACCGGCGCCCCCCAGGGATTTATCCCCTCCCCTCCTCTCCCTGTACACTAACAACTGCGTATCTGCAGACCCATTGGTGAAACTCCTGAGGTTCGCAGATCATACTACTGTCATTGGTCTGAGCTAGAACATCAACAGCTAAACACAACTGGAGATTCAGCCGTCCACCTGCCCCACAAGAACAAAGGACACTTTTTTAACGACAATGATTTCCAGATGTTGGAAAAAGAGAACAGATGTTAGAAAGAAGGTGAAAGAAGCCATCTTGGTCCAAAGATCAAAGCCATCAATGAACAGAGGGAGGATGGAGCTCCTAACTCCCCAGAGTTTACAGCTCGGTCCTCCAACACGTTCCAGAGAGATTACATCAGCATCTCATCATGGTTCAGGAGACCAAGTCCTCCACTCACACCAAGCTTAGCTTCTAACCACCAGGACGGTGATGGTGGGTCACTGGTTCTGACCTGGCCCGGTTCTAGGAGGATGGACCTCCATGTGCTTAGGAACAGCAGCGCTCCACCTGCAGGTAGATCAGAGCCTCCAGAACTGACAGAGACTCCTGGACAGGTGTGGAAACGTCTTCAGAAGAGCTGAACGAAGGTCCGGTTGCCTCTGATTTAAACCTGTTTGCTGTTGATGACCTGGATAACTGAGAATTTACACAGGCATCTAAATAAATGTAACCTGAATTCTTGTGGTATTTGTGCGTTCACAAACACACCAGAATCCATCTTGTACCCCTCAGGCTTCAACGGTTTGTGCCTGAACAAAAAACGGTTTGGGCCAATCATGTTGCAGTATTGAGGTTTAAGGCGGGACATACTGGACGAAAGCAAGAGTGGCTGAGCCCAGAGCAGAACCAACATAAACATGGCAATGCAGGAGGACACACCTCACCTCTGGTTGGTCAGAATCCACAATTTATTCTTTGATAGGAGAAGAGCAAGAAATGCCTTGACTAGCTGACCTTGTGGTTTCTCAATGGCGTCTTACATTTTAATTTGATACTGTGATGGGCTAAAACCAACCATTGGTAGGCGGGCACTAGGTGTCGCTGCACCCAATCAGCTCAGAGAGTTCGGTTGAATGTTTCTACTTTTCCCAAAGGGATTCGATAGAAGCAGTTCTAGATTGGTAATGTGCAGAACTAGAGGGCTACAGATTATCAATCTAGTTATTACATCAGACAAATGAAAATGTCTTTATTACATAAGTGTTGGGATATCACCAGAACATGTTCTACACAGTGATGGATCTGTCCAGTAGACGCTGAAATCCTCCATAAGAAGGAAAAGTCACAAAGAACTATGTTCTAGAGACACTGGCTGCTCCAGAAGACATTGCTGGGTTTCTGAAGTCCACAGTCAACCATCTACCAGGACATTTTAGAGAACTTCCTGTTTCCTTCTGCTGACAAGAAGAGGAGATGCTGGTTTTATTACCCAGCAGGTTGTGGTACTGACCTACAGAGGTGGCAACCAATTCCCCCCCCCCCCCCCCCCCCCCGGTGACATTGCCTAAAAAATAACGTTTTTTTGGCGCACAACGCTTGCCGTACATTCAAGTGGCTTTAGGTGTTTTAGATGAGAGGAAAAGGGAAATGATCTCGGCCATGATGTTGTCCTAGCTCAAGAGGACCAGCACTGGATGATAAAAGCAGCTCTGAACTGTCCTTTACTACATAAAAAAGAAATGGAGGTCAAACTCCGCAAGCTAGCGCATGTAATGGTGATCCTGATGCTGCACAGACGCCTGTAGCTGATGATTTAGCTGCAGAAAGAGACTCAACACTAACATCAGATACGATGAGTGGTCTGACTGTTGGTCAGAGAACCAGATGCTGCTGATGAGAGGCTGGAAGCACCGAACCAGTAGAGATGAACCCAAGACCTGCTGGAGACCTTAAGAAAGCTGATATCTTCATTCTAAAGTACATCATCACTGTTATTTATGATGAAATTAGTGTTTTCTAAATAATTACTAATATTTAACATTTTAACATCATGCTGTATGTGCAAGACCTGTTGTTATATTTCAATTATTCAAAGTACTAAAACTGGCACTTATAAATTCCTGATGGAGTGAAATGTTCTCACAACAATGTTTTCTGCTTCTTTGTCCTTTATCTTTCAGCCTCTGTCATCTCCTCTCCATATCTATTCCTTTGACTTTTTAAATTTCACACTTTCTGTATACAGCTCGTTACCTGATGGACAATTTGATATTAAATATGATTAAATATTTAAACATGTAAGCAGAGACCCTATGTATGGCTGCTGCTAACATATTTTCAGATTAAAGGGAGGTTTATGAGGTGGCATGGGTTAGTGAGGCCAGACCTAATATATGTTAAAGAAGGAAACGGTAATAAGCTTATTGAAAATCTTAGGTTCAAACCCTATAACGTCTTTATCTTTTTAAGGATCATTTGTTCTATATTTTAAGGTTTTTAGGTGTTTTTCCATGTCCATGTTAATAACACCATGAGGCTTGAAGTTAATAAGCGGCTTCATGGCACTTTGAATTTGGCTGCTGTGGGTTTGATTTAGAGCTGATTTACTTATTTTGTTCTTTTTTTGTTATTTCTGTATAATGAAACTATTGATCCACAGATTGACAGACGGATCTACATGAAAATATTACTCATGTTTCTCTCCCATATTTGTGTAACATTGATGGAAGTACCAACACTTATTTTTTTCAATCTAAAGCACTGATTGAAAGGAACACATAATGCAAAATAAAGTTATAATTTTTTACTGCCCAAATTTCCATGGATGGAATCAGAGAAGGAAGATATTTTGGAAGCAGACCCCGACCAACAAAGAAATATTCATCTGGATGAAGGGGATCTTTCCACCGCTGCTGAGAATGCTAACTCTGTTAGCGGTGGATGGATAGAGGATCTTAGCAGAAGTCCAGATAGACCAAGAAAACTTCTGCAAAAATATCCGTCTCGCCTGTTTGGAGCAACAGCAAAATTTGAACAAAAGTTGACTTGATCAATATTCTCCACATATGCAGATAGATCTGAGGAAACAGAGCAATATGCGCTGTAATCACCGTGGTTCACAGAGCTAAACTGGGCTGACCAGAACCCCGTACAGAACAATTGGAGAACCGTCCAGAACCAGAGATCCAGATTAGCTGAAGGCTGCTATCAGAGCAATCTGGGCTTCCAGAACCCCTCAGCAGAACCACGGGCTGGTCTCCTCCTTTTCTGCCGCATTGATGCAGGTCTCAGCCCAGACCCGGTACTGAGAGCAGAAAGTGAACAGAACCTGGACCTGCTGCTCAGTAGTTCCACATTTCTGGCTCAAAACCATTTTTACTCGTCTAGTGTGATTTCCTTAAAAAACTGAATGTTGGCTTTTCATGAACTCTGAGCAAGAATCGTCAACATTAAGGGAATTTGTCTGTAAAGCTTCAGTTTCACCTTTTGAGCTCAACTATTGAAATAAAATCACTTTTCAAAGATATTTCAGCATCAACAATCTGTCCTCTGGTCAAATGAATGAAGCTTCTTGGTTTTAATTTGACAATTTTTCCAGAATAAGAGTAAAAAACAACCCAAATTAGACCGTAAACACGAGTAAACCCAATCAGACAGAACCAGCCGGTTCCTGGGCGGTGTTCGGCCCCCAGGAGGTCCGACATGTCAGCATCCCTGCAGCAGATGCAGGGGTGAGAACAGACAGGAGGTTCTCCTCTCCGGCTATTCACAGACGGAGCTCTGAAAACCTAAACCAGCTCCAGTTTTAGAAGCTGCAGCTCTGCTTTCAGGGGCCGCCGGGGGCCACAGAGCAACCGCGGCCCAAATCAGCCACCAGTCAAGAGCTGCAGGAGGAACAACCAGCCAGCTGTAGAGCAACATTTCACAGTTTATGTCTGTTCCAATGAACACATGGAGAAACCAAAGCTCAGATATAACATCCGCCGTGGAGAGTTTAGGTTTCTGATCATTAGCTGCAGTCCAACCAGGACAGGAAGCTGGTCTGCCCGTCACACAGTGAGGCCTTAAATCACTCATTCAGACACAGAACCTGAGCTGGAGGCCTGAGGGACCCATCAGGAAACACAGACGCAGGTTCCCAGCAGTTCCTTACCCTGGAGATGGTCAGAGGCATGTTGAAGTCCTTGCCCCCCTGCAGCCTGAAGCCCCAGGGCCCGGGGCCTGGCAGGGTCACTGTGTAGGCGCTCATTCTTCCAGAGAACCAGGAGGAGCTCCAAACTGAGGGCAGATCTCTGAAGCACAGCCCCACGCTGAGCAGAGAGACGGGACGGAGGCTCTGGAAGAGGACAGCAGGAGAACGATGGGGAACTGAGGCGAAGGCACCGAGGGAAGCTGAGGAAGAAGAGGAACCTGCCTGCTCTGAGCTGAAGTGACAGCCTAAGAATAGACAGAGATAGCAGAGTGGCATTGTGGGAGGGGGTGAGGGGCGAGGGAGGAGGGGGGAGGACTTATATGGCGTGAAAGGGGACACCCGGAATGCCAGGCTCGCCGTGATTCACCGGGTTAATATAGACCCAGCAGATTCCTGCGGACCCCCTCCCCCCGGGCCGGTTCTGCAGGGCACAGGGTCTCCCTACGACCCAATCAGGAGCCGCGGCAGGAAACGTCTCGTTATCTGGGAGCTGATAAAACCCAAACTGGAAGGCCAGGAGCTGAGAGGCTCTGATAGGGAAAAGGTCAGCAGCAGCAGGCGGGTCGTTAATGCCGGAGGCGGCTACCGTCCATCTGGAGTCAGAGCCCAGCATCTCCCTGACAGACGCAGGAACCACGGAGAACCATCAGAACCTGAACACTGGGCGACACTGAACCCTGATCTAAGTTTAAAACATTACAATGTCCTCCCTGTGAGAAACTAAATATCACCGTCGCCTGTCCAACAGAGGACAACCCAGTCACAAAGGAGACAAGCACAGGTGTAGTACAGGACAACTCAGCAGGTAACCTGGACAGCTGGAGTACCCAGAGAAAGCTCAGACATGACAGGGGAGAACATGAACGCTCCACACAGAGAGGTTCTGGCTGGGATTTGGACCTGGGAGCGCCAAAAAGATAGATTACAGCAGTCCGGACATGTCTGTCATCTCTGGATGGAGATGTGCAGACATTCAGTTTGTCTGGAGATGAGATGAAACGAGCAGCAGCGGTACTCAGTCAGGAGGGATCGCTGCACTTGTTGGGACTATTTTCAGCGGCGGAGTGATCCGTGGGTGTCGTCTGCAGGGTGAGGACTGGAGATAAATCCCAGCAGTGTGTAGAGGCTCCAAGAAGCTGCAGAAGCTTCTCCGGGCTTCAGGCAGGTGATGAGTTCCTGATGTTCCTCAGGTGTTAGAGCAGGTAACGACCACATCTCAGCAGGTTCCTGGGATCTGCAACCTGCTTCATTAACAATCCTGGAGTACAAACACATTTTCTTTGAAGAAACGAGGAGATTCTGAGACGTGACGACATCCGTCCATCCCCAGAAACCCAGAACAGCCACCATATAAACTGGTAGTCTGGTCCAGAGCCAGGATCCATGGAGGTCTGGGTCTCTGGGAGATCTGGACCTTCAGAGGATCTTCAGCCTGGCACCAGGGGAGAACATCATCAAATGTTCCTCAAAGAAACCTTCAGACAGATCGTCCCCATGCAGAGCAGCAGCTCAGGTTCCTGTACCACGTGATCCGGGTCATGCATGTAACGTGTTCTGCAGGGACTGATCCCAGAGCAGCTGGATCTGCTCAGCGTCGTGTATCATCTGCTAAGTTTAGACGCCTTTGTGGCAGAGAGGAATCTGACAGAGGCGCTGCAGAGCTTCCCCAGGCTGAGGAAAGGTCACACTGGGTCCATCCCTCTGCTTCCAGGTTCTGCCCAAGCTCCACACTTCCCCGCGAGCCTTAAATGCATCTGGATCACTGCAGAACTGGGCCGAATCTTAGCGAAGGAGTCCATGGAAACGCTCTCAAAGAGTTTCAGAACGTCAACAGATGACCAGAACAACCGACGACCAGAACAACAGATGATTGGACCAGAACAGACGGACCAGACCAACAGGTCGTTCATTGATAGTTAATTGATAGTTAATCAGAAACAGGCCTGTAGTGCTCTGGACGACATCATGAACTCATCGGGTCTAGAACTATCCAGTCTTCTCAGAAGATCAGGAGAACTTCAGCTACGCTAAGGAGACCAGAACTCAACACAGCTGTAGATGTTTTACTGCTAATGGTTCTAAAGAACCGCTCTGAGGCCCATTTTGTTCCCTTGCGGTGAAAGTCAACCCTGATAGTTAAACCAACAACCATGTGACATTCAAAGTCTGAGCCTGGTTCTGGTTCTGCTGGAGGTTCTCCTCCCTGTTAAAGGGGAGTTTTCCTCTCCACTGTCGCTTCATGCATGCTCAGTATGAGGGATTGCTGCAAAGCCATCAGCAATGCAGACGACTGTCCACTGTGGCTCTACGCTCTTTCAGGAGGAGTGAATGCTGCTTGGAGAGACTTGATGCAACCTGCTGGGTTTCCTTAGAGAGGAAACTTTCTGACCAGCCTGGAGGATCTGATGGAGTCTGACTTTGGAAAGAGCCTTGAGATGAGATGTGTGAATTAAAATAAGATTGAATTCACATAGATCCTTCTTCTTCTTCTCCGTTCTGATGCTCAGTTTGAACTTCAGCAGGTGGTCTTTACCGCCTCGACAGGTGCCTTTAACTGCTGCCATGTGATTGGCTGATTCATCATGGCCTCTTTGCTCTACACGGCAAACACAGGAACATAAAACCCTCCCATTGCTTTTGGTTTAGGTGTGCCAGCCCTTAATTATCAAAGCCCCCCCCCCTGACCTCCTACCCTGATTTAAGATGGCTGAGGAAGATTTTAAGTGACTCTTTTAGTGCCAGAAGACCAGGAAAGGTCCAAGAGTCTCTGGGGCTGGTAGAGTCTGCTTCAAACGCTCCATCATGGGGTGACGGCAGACCTGTAGCCACTCACAGACCTCTGCAGGTCAGCAAAACACGCTGCTAACCTGGTTCTACACTTCATCCTGGACCACCAAGACCATCCAGGGACACAAACAGCATCCTGTTCGTGGACTTCAGCTCCACCTTCAACACCATCAGCCCAGACATCCTCCACCAGAACCTCCCAGTACCGCCCTCCACCTGACCGACCCCCAGCAGCAGGTGAGGCTGGGGAGCATCTTCTCCTGCTCTCTCTGGACCTGAGCTGGTCCTCCTACACGGACATGGTCCTGCTCCACCTTCCCCAGGACCAGCTGGTCGTCTTCTCCACCACCATCAATCAGTCCGTCCTGTAGTCCTCCATCAGTGTGGTTTGGGACGTCCACAGAACAGGACCGGTCCAAACGGCAATGAACACTCAGGTCTGCAGAGAGGATCATCAGAGCGGACCTTCCCTCCATCCAGGACCTGAACGAGTCCAGAGTCAGGAAAAGGTCGCTAACATCTTAAAGTGTTCAGACGTTTACCTCCAGGTGGCGCTGCAGAGCGCAGTGTCTCTCTGATAGACACAGTCAGAGGACCCGGATCAGTACCAGGCTTATTGGCCTCCTCTTTGGTAAAATCATGCATGTAAACATTATTCACAAAATGATTCCTATTTTTCTTTGTGTTTAAACCAGGGGCGTGGCCAGGTGGTGGCCAGGGGTGGCCACGGCCACCGCTGGCGATGTCCTGGCCACCCCACTGGCCACCCCACTCGCCAGTGTAAATGGTAGTAGCGTCAGTTTAGCGTTTCATCCCATTATGCACAGCCGCTCTTCTTGACCTTCTTGCGCACCGTAGCTCACCCTGCCGCTCCCCCCTCCCCCGCCCGTCCGCCCTCCCTCTCCCTCCCCCTCCCTTCTAGCCACTGTTGTGTTCTCAGACAACTACGGCTCAGCGCGTGCCCGCCTTCAACGGTGATAAAAGGAAGGGAGAAAGCGAATAAGACTAATGGTAAGTAAATAAGTCAAATCATTCGTTTGTAAAAGAAGAGGGGGGAATATATGAACTGTATCAGCTCCTGTTACAGCGGCTTTTGTTGTCTTTTTGACAAGTTTTCAAAGAGTTACGTAGCTACCGCTGTTCTGTATGGTTTGTCAATTTCCAGACAATGAAGTGAAAGTCCACAGACATGTCTTCTTATTTTAAGAAGAAAATAACAGCAGAAGGAGATGAAGAGATGACAGGGGAGCAACAGAGAAAGAGGGAGGAGGAGGAGAAAGAGGAGGTGGATGGAGCAGATAGATAGATAGATAGATAGATAAATAGGGCTTTATTGATCTCACAGTGGAGAAATTCTCTTGTCACACATTGGCTTAATAAACAAAAGAAGGTGCCAAAGGATGAAAAGGTGCATAAGGTATATACAGTGTGTCCACATATGTACAGTGTATTAAAACTGTAGCGAAAGCAGGTGTTCCTGCACCGACAGGTGAAGTTATGACCATGTGGCCATAATAATGAAATTAATGAATTGTCTAGAAAGTAATATCCTCGGAAGAAATGTATGTTTTGTTAAGTGTATTTGTTTTTTTATTGTGACGGACTCACTTAAATATATACACTTGCAGGAGCATTTTATATATATATATATATATATATATATATATATATATATATATATATATATATATATATATATTAGTTTTATTTGTCTGAATCGAAATGCCTATAGACCATAAATAATTTACAGCTAGAAATGATCATAACTATGGGGAGGCTGGTATTATTATTATTTATTGTTATTGTCATCATCATTTTAATGTCAGAATAACGGACTTTGACTCCTTTTTCATTATAGATATCTCCCAGTCAAGAGCAGAGCGGTCCAAGCAGCCACAACTAAAAATCTTCCCTCGAACCTGTCAAGGGGACAGAAGAAGATGCTTTTCTAAAGACTGGTACAACACATGTAAATGGCTTGAACTGAGTCTAGTAACCAGAGTTGGAGACCATGGATCTTTGCTGGGAAGTTATTTTTGTAAAAGTAATTATTTTTGTTTCAGACTAAGTAAAGGTATAACTGTTTCTTACACGTACAGCATAACCTTGTAGTCAAAATATGACTGTTGTTCCCTGTTTTCCCTGAAATTGCTGTTACATGAAATATGTGCTTCTTCCTATAATATTTTGTCCTTGCTTTCCAAAAGCTTTCAAATATGACTTAGTCAATTATACAATGAGGCTAACGATGTGCAAGATAAATGATTTACTTGTGTATTTAATAGTTCATATGTAAGAAAGGTAAATCCATAACCTGTTTGTTAAATATTTCATACGCAAGCACTGTAACAGCAAAAATGTCTTGGTTATTGCAAGACTTAAGAAAATTACTTTTTTATTGGTTCATGCCACAATTTGATGTGGTTTTTTTGTGACTGTCTGTTTTTGAACTTTAAATGAAGTACATTTGTGTGAACAAGTATTTGAGTCAATTATTTTATGTATACAGGCATTTTCAGCTATTTTCTAAACCTACTTATTCCTGTTAAGTGTTAGCAAGAAGGGGTTAGGTTGTGTACTGTATATAGTATAGTATATATGTTTGTAAAGGGTTTTCTATTGGCCACCCCTCGCTAGCTTTGTGCCCCATGTTGGCCACCCCGGTAAAAATATTCTGGCTACGCCCCTGGTTTAAACGTTAGGTCTGTAGAGAGGAACCACTGTCTCAGTGGGAGTGGGTCCAGTTCAGTGGCAGTGGGTCCAGTTCAGTGGCAGTGGGTCCAGTTCAGTGGGAGTGGGTCCAGTTCAGTGGCAGTGGGTCCAGTTCAGTGGCAGTGGGTCCAGTCGGAACCAGCGGACGGTTTATGGAGCAGAAAGGAGGACGAGTAAAAGCTGCTGACCTTTAGTGGAAAGGTCAGAGCATTCATGGGTGAGCAGAGACGGCCTGATGTGACAGAGAGCCATGCAGCTGCTGAGCAGAGCATTAGCCCCCCCCCCACGGTGACAGAGTAAACTGATTCAGAGCCTCAGGCGCTGATTAAAGGTCAGATCTGCACACCTCAGTCCCTCTGAGACCAGGACGACAGGAGACAGAGGATCATCAGACAGAATTCACCTGTTAAAGACGTTTTATTCACTACGACACTGAAAAAAGCTCAGATCAGGTGTGTAATGTTCACCTGAGAGCCCAGGTAACCCCGCCCACCTGCTGCAGCTCAGCTCCGCCCAGCAGGGCCGCTCCGTGCACAGAAACCAGCAAACACCCAGAAAACTTCCAGACCCGGAGCTTTCAGGTCCGTCCGGACCCGGAGCAGCTGCTGCCTCCGCGGGAGGAGGCGGCCGCGGTGACCCGGCGGCAGGAGCTGCGAGCCGGGCGTTCGGAGCCACCTGCTCCCGGAGCTGCAGGAGGCGGAGGAGGCCGGGGAGAGGAGAGGGAAGACGGGGTGGAGGAGCAGCAAGGGGGAGGAAGCATGGTACCTGTCTGCGGCGATCCGGGATCCTGCTCCGGTCCCCGTCCAGACTCCCTGCCTCGGAGGGAGGCCCGGGAGAGGGGGAGGAGGTGCTGCGGGAGGGGAGGAGGCGCAGCAGGAGGGGGTGTTAGAGGATTTTCTTTAACGGGATTTTCATTTAAAGAGACAGGAAGCCTCAGTTACCAAAGCCTAAAACTGTCAGCTCCAGTTTCCTTTAAGTTAAACGGCACATTTTTATACTTAATTAATCAGTTAATTAATTTATTTTTAGTTGTTTATTTTGTCCCTTTTCAGATTGGATCTGATCAGTTCTTCAGTTTTGTTTTTTCAGTCCTTATTTCTGTCCAGTATTTAAAGGGGACTTATCCAGCAATATCCACAGTGTTGGCCTTTAAATCCATGTTGTTGTGTCCCTGGGGTCTCCAGGAGAGCAGAAGGGGAATCTGGACTTTCCAGGAGCTCCAGACAGATCTTTAGGTTCTGTTTGGGTCTGATTATTCAAGACATTCAGCTTTCTCTGTTCTCTATTACATTTTTGAACAATTATGTCCCAGTATTTGCTGCAGAGCTGCTGAACAAGGTCCTGGACTTCCTGCTCACCAAGTTCACACATCCACCATTTCTATTTTGTAGTCCGAGCTGAAGGACGCCGAAGCTACAAGCGGAAAAGTCAAAACATTTGGTTGTTCGTCACCAGACTACAAATATGGCTGCAGGGGGCGGTGTTAAACGCTCTGCGACCTGGAGGGGGGGCCGGGTGTTAAATCAGATTTCAGAATCAGAAATTAGACATACTTTAGAGGGAAATTGCTGTTTCAGTACAATCGCCATAACATAACAAACAAACATCACAAACATTTCAGGGGGAGACGATTTACTGAGGCCAAGCTGCCAGGGACCGCCTTACACGGTGCCCACAGGGCGCTGCCATTACTCTGTGAAAAGATAGAGGCAACAAAAGGAGGGTGGGAGGGAAAAAACATACCTCATACTTTATCCTATAACAGAATACAGTTTGAGATATCAAAAACCTCATGCACAAAAAGCACAAATATAACGAGACACATATAGCAGAAGGTAAACATTTGAGACTAGTCGCGTGTAAGTTCATCAGTTTATATGAGCATCAGTTATGTGTGTCTGTTTGGGTGAAAGTGTTTATATTTCCGTGAACGCTCTCCAGAGGCCATTGTCTTGATGTTATCAGCCGGCCAACTGTTCAGAAAGCATCCACAGGTGTCAGCGGAGGAGGAGGGAGCAGGGGAGAGTTCTGAGCTCTCTAGCCACAACAATCCAGGAGTAGATAGGGAGGGCATAGACCAAATATGTTATTTGTTATGAGACAAGCTGCTCTGACTTTCCTGTCAGCTTTAAGTCTTTTGCTGGCTCCAATTGGTGAAATCCAATTTTCCAAATTGTTGGGCTTTTCCGTGTTTCACTTCCAGATTTGATCCAATCTGCCCTTGAGTTTAACCACCAAAGCCGGTCTGTGTTCCAGCACATCCAGCTTTCAGCTCTGCTCCTCCACCTTCCAGATCTGTCCGTTCACCGCCTTAGTGATCGCGTCATGCAGCCGGTAGACTGATCAAGGCCAAATGGCTACCGATATCCGCTATATTTGCTGATACATCAAAAATCCACCAGATCCAATAAGTAGAAATCCAAGTGTCCCGAATCCAAACATGTAAACTTTCCACATCCAGGAATGACAAAGTCAAAAGACACACCGTTATCCATCCAGGAATGTAGGGTGTATCCCACAAAATGAGTCAATCAGGACCGGACGGGTCTCCCTTTGGTTGCCTACCCGTCGAAAATAATTGATCAATAGCATTGAGAGACCAGCTTACCAGATCCATGTTTTTCAGAGTTCGGTTGATATGAAGAAAGTGCTGAGAAAGACAAGACATAGAAGCAGAAGCAGGAGAGGGGGAGGGGGGGGGGGTGAAAGCTGGAGAGAAAAATGCGACCGACCTCGAAGAGAGACAGAACAGATTTAAAGAGACGGCACCAAAATGAGTTGCTCTCAGTTGGCAAAATGGGGAATTTGGGGTAAATTAACAATTAATTATGACCATAGCATTTTGGTTCCTGTTTATATGGACGATGATTTTAATGTAAAAAAAATGCATTAAAACCATGATATGAACCCTTTAATGAACCAATCCCCATCTTCTGAATCATTTAGCTAGAAAAACAATTTATTTTGTTCTGAACAGAAAAGTTCTGGAAAGAACCTGTTAGGAAAACATGAGACGGTGATTTTAGATCCAAATGCTGACTCAGCGAGCTGAACGCCTGCAGCAGATCTGAAGGACGATGCATCGCTGAGGTCTCGCTTCATTGTGCAGAACTGTTTTAATGTTTTCTTTTCTCGCTACGTTTTCAGCTCAGATGTTTCTTAGAGCAAAACAAGTGTCCTGGTGCAAAAAGCAACATTTATGTCTCTGCAGAACATAGAAAGAGAGCTGCTGGGGTGTGGAGAACAGGTTTTTATTTAGAAAATGATGAGATAAGCAGCGAGGTACACAGCATAAATAATATCTGCTTCTCAGAGCAGAATCACAAACACGTGCTCAGCTTGTTTTCTGTGGCTCTGCAGGATTTTCTGCGTGTTAAAGGGAAAACCTGGTCTCAGCTGAAAGCGCCTGGTCCAGCCCAACTCTCTGCTGGTCCACTTCTACTGACCAGACTGAGCAGAAACATTCCAGCACCGCTTCAGACAAAGCAGGCTGATCCAGAACACCCCCCCCCCCCCCCCCCCCCCACACCGTACGGACAGCTACAGAGTCACAGCCTCATCGGCCCTCAGCTGGACGAACAGCGGAGAGCAGACACAAACATCTACACCAGAAAACTATGGAAACATGTCAGGAGAAGTTCTGGACCGTTTGAGCTGGACAGAACCAGAGAATATTTAAAAAATTAAATGTCGGCAACATTGAACAGATCAGGATTTATACAGAATCCTATAAATACGCTGCAACGTGAACAGTTGGACTCCTTTGGTTCAGATTGCTGCCACAGCGACCGTCCACCATCGATACATGGATGCTCGGCTCGAGGGATTGCTGCAAAGTCAATGAATCAACGCCAGCAACTGTCCTCTGAGGCTCCATGTTCATCCAGGACTGAATGCTGGAGGTCAGTGACTGGATGCAACCTGCTGGGTTTCCTTAGAGAGGAAACTGTGGACCAACCTGTCTGGAGGATCTGATGGAGTTTGGAAAGAGCGTTGAGATGACGTGTTGTGAATTGGTCCAATATAAATAACATTGAATTGAAATTGTAGAAACCGACCAATCAGGTTAGTGCAGAGAACACCTGTGCAGGTATGCCTGGCCTCTGTGCCTCTACAGCTGGTTGATTCTTCTCTCTGAGATCATCCCTGATGGACCTCCATGTATCCAGCAGCTAAATCCCACCAGAACCAACCAGCAGAGGTCTGCAGCTCCTTAACCAGCTGGTTCTGGTCCATCACATCGTTCTGACTCCGCCCCCTTTCTGCATCTGGATTAAATGGTCTGTTTTAAGGCTGGACTCTCCTTTATTTACAGCTTGTTGATAATATTATTATATTACAAACATATTAAAGCCTCTAATCAATCCTTGAAGGGAACTACAGGGAAGATCTGACAGGTTCAGGTGATTTTCTTACAAGCCGCTTGGTTTTAGGTATTATTTCGTACTGTTTTGGTTTTTCTCTCAGCTCTGACTCCCCTCAGGTCACCAGATCTCTGCAGACGACCCGTTTCCAGGTCGTCTTCAGGCCTTGACACTCGGGTTCGTTTGCAGACGGTCAAACAGACCCGCAGACATGGAAATGTGGTCTGAATGACGCCTTTAAAGCTGAAAATGTCTTTAGTGTTATTGTTTGGCCAGGAGAGGGTTTCAGATCCTGCAGCTCTGGGTCCAGTTGGTTGGTGCTGATAGTCTTTGGTCCAATAACGGGTTTTATCTTTATTAATATAAATTTTGTTGCACACTTTATTGTTGATGTTATATACTGACATAATGGGAGGGAACTTTAAGCAAAGTGTGTGTTACAACTGACAACTAAACCAGAACTGTAGTTAAGACGTTGGGTTTGGGTCACGTCTGTCAGAATAAACCCGACTGGACGTCCCGTCACAGACCCACAGACCCACAGAGCCACAGACCCACAGACCCACAGACCCATGAGGTCAGTCGGAGCAGCAGCTGCAGTTCTTAAGTTTAGATTAAAACGATTGTAGGAGTCAACGTCCATAATTTAACAACTCAGTGGTTTCATCTGTTGGGAGCAGCGGTGCCAGGAAGTGGGCGGGGCTCTATCCAGGCCCCGCCCCCGTGTTGGATGCCTTGGGTCGGTTTGTGCGTGATCCGTTCCGCCCGATGGAGAGGAAGGGGCTCGTCTCCGATGTGATGACGATGCTGGGGATTCGTCCGATCTGGCCTCTCATGACGAGTCCCTCAGAGACGTCGCCGCTCTGTCCAGGAAGACAAGGGAGAGTTCAGGACATGGAGACAGAGACGGCAGGACAAGAGGAGATAAACCAGACTACAGGGGTAAGGACAGTCCTGACACCATGAGACAGACCAGACCATGAAGACCACACAGACCCAACAAGACGTAGAAAGTCGATAAAAACAGGAGAAGCAACCATGAGGAGATGCAAAACACTCAGTAAGACAAACACTGAAGAGATGGAACGATCAAAGATAAAGATCTGACAATAAATATTTTACTCCTGGTAAATAACTGAAGAATGTCCTGGACTCACATTTGAGAAGCTGTGGCGTTCACTGACTCCTCCCATGGAGATGGTGTCATAGGACGTCTGAAGGAGGCAAAGTAGATCAGAAGTTAGACGATAAAGTTTAATCTGAAGTTAATGTCAGAGTTAGCTTTGGCCTTAGCCGACGTTAAAAACAGAGCATGTCAACATCTGCAGCCTCAGTCATTGTCTAGTTTATAGAGGGTCCATGCTTCCACCACTGGTACCTCACTCTGCAGAGTCACGAGCCTTCAGCCAATCAGAACAACGACCAGTCTTTGTTAAAAGTCTCCTGTCCTCTGATTTATTCCCCTCGCTGTCCGTCTGGGAGGATCCTGAGAACATGACAGGAACCGCCCTGTTTCAGAGAGCTCCACCCAGCAGGAGGAACTTCAGCAGATGCTGAGCACCCAGAACCAGAAGGTGCTGCAACGACAACATGAAGCATCCTCTCAGGTCCGTGTAAAGATGCTGGAGAAGAACGTCAGGAAACATGGTCCAGACTTCATCCTGGTCTTCCTCCGAGTGATGGGAAGGGGACACAGTGTGGGGAGAATCCTCTGGAGGTTCGCTGTCATCTCCACAGTCCTGAGCTCCAGGTGGTTCTGACAGCACCAGTGGACTCGATGATCCACCTCCATCTTCAGAAAGAGAGACGTTGCTCCTCCTTATCAGAAGGAACCAGCAGAGAAGACCTGGGACTCAGGAATATTTTCCAGGGTTGTCCAAAGCCCCCAGGGTTAGGATCTTTGGACTGGACCACCAGACAAAGGTCCCAGAGTCGACTGCTTGGAGAGATCAGCCTGATTTCATCAAAACTGACTGTGGAAGGGAATGTCCATGAGTCTGCTGTCAGTAGGTGGATGGCTGATGGATGAACAGATGGATGGATGATGGATGGATGAACAGATGGATGAACAGATGGATGAACAGATGGATGGATGGATGGATGAATGAATGGATGGTCGGATGAACAGATGGATGAAAAGATGGATGGATGGATGGATGGATGAACAGATGGATGAACAGATGGATGGATGGATTGATGAATGAATGGATGATGGATGGATGGATGAACAGATGGATGAAAAGATGGATGGATGGATGGATGGATGAACAGATGGATGAACAGATGGATGGATGGATGGATGAATGGATGAACAGATGGATGAACAGATGGATAGATGGATTGATGAATGAATGGATGATGGATGGATGGATGAACAGATGGAACAACTGTGCAGTGAAGCTCACAGACTAAAACCCAAACAGCTGCTGCTGGCAGATCTTCACCTTTTCAAAGATCCCAGAGTCGTGGTTCTTCAGCTTGAAGCTGGACGAGTGTCTGAAGTCCGGCAGCTCGGCCGTGTCTCTGCTGATGTCACAGGAAACCTGCCGGCTGGCCGGTCGGGAGCCCAGACTGGTCAGGTCGGCCTCGGTGTCGGTCAAACCCTGCACAGGGAACCATCTGCATTAAGCCCCGCCCTCCTTCCTGTCTGCAGGAGACATGTGAGTCTGAGGCTCACCGATTCGCTGTCCGAGGCGGACGAGAGGCGGGACTTGGCGCTGCTGTGCCTCCTGTACTGGCTGCTGATGTCGGAGCTCTGACTGGTCAGGGTGGAGCGCCGCGTGGAGATGAAGCTGCTGCTGGTGGAGCGCAGGTCGCGAAGACGGACGCAGAGCAGGACGCCCAGACACGGGATGTACTTGGCTAGAGCCATCCTGGAGGAGAGAAGAAGAGCTTCACTGTCTGAGGATCAGCTGAACCTTTGGTCCCAAACGCACAGATCTTAACCCTGACAAGGATGAACTAACCATGTCTGACCACAAGGTGGCAGTAAAAACCACAGGAGAGGAAATATTCTGACCTCATTTATCCTCTGATGTCACTGATTCCTTTCTCTGAGTAATTAAACCAAAACGTGTCGGAGCTGCAGTCTCGTTTAAATGTTTACAGCAAAAAACTAAGAAAAGGTGTCGATTTTTTTCCATTTTAAGCTTTTTAAGCTCTCAATAATCCATGTCCTGTGAAAACTGATCATGTGTGAGAGTTTAATTTCCTGCGGTCCAGTTAACATCCTCAGCCATTAGGAAGTGATTATTTCAGACGAGGCTTACCCCGGATTAACAGGACCATTAAAAACCAGACCAGACTGAGATCACGTTAAAAGGTTCAGGTTGTTCTGAAACAGCTGCAGGACATTTTCATTTTCATTGGTTTTATTTCTCATTCAGTTTTAAATAAAGCAGGACAGGAAGAATCAATCTTTTTTCTTTGCTTCAACGTAGCAAAAGTTCGCCATGTGGAAAAATATCAGCCCATATAGAACATTTGATCTATTTTTGTTGTCAATTGGAAAAAAACAGAAGTTTAACATTTTTAGTTCAAAAACTGAAAACTTCTAAATTAATTCAATAAGTATTTTGTGTTGCTTTGATGCATATTTGAGAGGACATTTCTACACATTTCTAAACTGGAATAAATAATGATTAATCTTTGAAGTTCCTTATTGCAAAGACATTTGACGCTAAATAAATGAAATGAACAGAAATAATTTAAGGAAAACAATATATGGTTCTTACTAGATAATTAATTAAACTATAAAACTTAAAATAAAGCTTTAAAACTGAGCAGCTGCTGTGACCTAACCAGAGCCGGCCCAAGGCAGGAACAAACTAAGCTGTTGCTTCGGGGTCCCGGGCCGGCAGGGCCCCCCCCCCAAGAGAGCTACAGTTTTCACACAGAATGTAGATTTATAAAAACTTAATTTGTAAAATATTTTAAAATTAATCAGTTTCAAATTATTTAGGATTTAATGGATGATAGAAAGCTGTTAGTAGTTTGATAGTTATGTTATCATTAATATAATAATTTCAGCTACTTGTGTCACATGTAGTGTAACTGCAAACTAATCGATTAATAATAAGTCCCCCCCCCCCCCCCCCCTCCGGGGGCCTTACCTGTACTTTGGGTGTGTGATGGCGTAGATGATGGGGTTGTGGATGGCCGACGCCTTGGCGATGACGGCGGGCACCGAGTTCATGTAGGGAGTCAACATGTCTGCGTACCTGCAGCAGAACCAGAACCAGAACCAGAACCAGGTCAGATTCACGGCTTCATTAACCCTAATCGGTGTGTCAGGAGCCAATCAGAGGGCCTGGTTGGTGCAGTTTAGTGTTTTGATAAAGAAGGTGATCGCTGATGGAGAGAACAGACTTAAAACTGAAGGAATTTGTCTTAATCAGAATTGTATTGCCTGTTCATCTGTCTGCTAATTCTGAGCAAGACTGTCAATTATAAATTAAAAGGAGGTAAAATTGTCCTAATCGTGATGCAGCAGGAGCTAACTTCCTCCCAGCAGTTATTTAAAGGTGATGACTATAAACCTGGACCATGATCTGCTGGATTCCTCCTTCAGTTACACCAGACTGCTCTGCTCTGTCTGCAGGTTAATAAACCAACAGAATGTTTTTCAAAGAGCGCCCCCATCTGGTAAGAGGAAAAATCTTTGTTTCTGCTGGGGAATGCTCAACTGACTGTAATCCAGCAGTCTGTGAGGATCAGTTCTGGCCCAAACAGCTTATTTTCTCTTTCATTTATCAGAACATTTATTCTTCACAACAAAAAACAACAACAGGAGCTCTTATTTCTAAGGAATCTTTAACGTGATCAACAGGAAATGCTTTCTGAGTTATTTCCAAAACATTAGCTGCAAATAAACTCTCTGGTCCGATCTTTAGTTTAAAGATTGTTGCATATTCGGGTTATTAGAAAAAAGATTATAAACCTTGTGTCTTTACATAAAAGATGTAAGTCAGTTTTTACTGATAGCTTGTCTGACTGAATTTAAACGGCTCTCACTGAAACATCGAGTCTCATCAGAGCCAAAAACTATGAAGCAAAAAAAAACCTTAAAATGTCACAATCAGCCTTTGCATTTCTTTTTAAAGTTTATTCATTATTTTAAAACCAACTTTCTGACACAGGAAGAGCTAAATATACTTTTCTACTCTGTATCTGTATAAATGCTTAATGTCCACAGACTGTGTTGAATCAATAACCGTCACTCCAAATCTTCCTCATGAACATCTTAACCCATGAGAATTAGCTTCTAACTCAGTGACTGATTGTTCAATTCTTGTGAGAAAATTAGAGTATTTGACCCCACTGCTGCCTGACTGATTATTTTAACTTCCCTTCTGTCCATTCATTATATGTATAGCATTAGCTTGGCATAGCGTAGCATTATCATGGTGTAGCATAGCGTTAGCTTGACAGCAAAGCTAAAAGTTAAATCTTGACAAGTAAACAGGCTGATTATGTGGAGAAAAGTGAGACTTGCATGTCTACTGGCTCTTATTATAAAGTAGTTGTTAGGAGGAACATGCAGATATCTGCCTGCTCACGTCAGTAAACAGATTTGTAAGGATATCCTTGGATCAGTGGTGGAGACAGTCTGACTGGGAGCCGCATGGCACACTTAGATAGCACTAACACAAGGACTGGCACATATCTATCAGATAGCACCCCGGAGGTGACACATTTTCCCTACTGACGACACAGTTAGGAAGCGTACAGCCCTTGCATGGGTGTGTACCTAGATCCCTATATAATGTATGTGTGATGAGCAATCGAGGCGTCTTGCGATCAAGAGCCCATCAGCGCTGATGACTTTGTAACTTTTTCTCTGACCTTGCTGGAATTAAATAATAGAAATATACTTTACTGTTTCGAGAGTCTTACATCCACAGTATAGTTAAGTGGCGGTCGTTTGAAGGGTAACACGGACTGGGATCACATAGGGTGTTTCACCGCCATTCGGGTGCGGTAGCTTTAACAAACTGCTGATCAGAACTGGAGCAGAAATTATAAAAGCCTCTATCTGAATGATGCCAGAATTTAGCTTTTCTAATATTTTGTGACGAGGTTGTTTGCCCCACGGAGGCTTACAGGCCCGCTGGGCTCTTCACAGAGAGAACTATTACATCTCTGGGTAGGTACAACGGTACTTCTGTCAGACACAGGTCTCCTAACTGCCTCTTCCTCACAGCACTCACCATCATGTAAGCCTTTAGTTAACACAATTTAATTTGAATAGCACTTTACTATCACTACTTTGTTCTTGGGTGGACCCTGGTGCACCAATGGCATTCAGAATAGAACATCTTTACTTTTCCTCAACCTGCAGCTGGTTTTCTGGAAATTAGCATGCTATCGTTAGCTCAGAGCGTGATAACAGCAGGTAAGCAAAAGTTGTAAAGAAAAGATGGAACCCCTCGTGGGTTTGAGTGGTGTCTGATTTATTCAGATGTTACCCGGCGAAGGCGGTGAGGGCGACGGCGGAGTAGGGCGACCAGGAGACGACGTAGAGCAGGATGACGATCAGGGCGATCTTTGCCATCTTCCACTCGTTCTGCAGCCGTCGGAAAGTCTTCACTGAGTCGCGGCTGCTGCTGTGACTGTGGGTGCTGCCGCTGATCTTCCCCACCGCCCTGCAGACATCAGACACACCGCTCACTGGAGCACGCATGACCAGATCCCCAACAGGACACCAACAGAACAGAACCAGAAACAGAAGTGTGTCCAACGACCCGACTGACTGGTTGGTGGAGCGGATGGCTCTGAAGATGAAGACGTAGCAGTAGATGATGATGAAGAGCGGCAAGAAGAAGACGAAGATGAAGAGCAGCATGGTGTAGGCTCGCACTGACGGGGTGAAGGTCATGTAGTCCCAGGTACAGGAAGTCAGGAGGCCCTCAGGGACGTAGGCGCCTGGTGGGGGGGGGGGGGGGAGAGGGAGGGAGAGAGAGAGAGAGAGAGAGAGACTCTGCTGAGGCTGGGTTTCTGCAGGAGGACGAGTCTTTGTTGCTGTTGTTGTTGTTTTTGTGTTTTTGTTGTGTTGTTGTTTTTGTGTGTGCTCGCTCTCACTCCAGCCGAAGAACGGCGGCAGGCTCCAGCCCAGCGAATACAGCCACGCCACCAGGAGGACGAGGAGGGCCCGTTTCCGTGACAACACGCCGATGGAGGTCAGAGGTCGCGTGATGAC
Organism: Fundulus diaphanus; assembly: GCA_037039145.1. NCBI lineage: Eukaryota > Metazoa > Chordata > Actinopteri > Cyprinodontiformes > Fundulidae > Fundulus > Fundulus diaphanus. The sequence goes on from CM073121.1 coordinate 64,092,128, forward strand.
GAAGTAGCGATCGATGGCGATCACCATCAGCGTGATCATGGAGCAGATCCCAAAGAGAGCGCCGCAGAAGGCGTAGAGCTCGCAGCCTGCAGAGCAGAGAGGAGCGGAGGATCAGCCTGCAGGTCCAACAGGCCGGTTCTGATATTACAACGACCTCAGAGTCACTCTGAGCAGAACCAGCAGAACCAACAAAACCAGCAGAACCAACAGAACCAAGCTCATTTCTCTGGACCTGTCCAGTAGATTTAACTTTCAGCCATGAGGGACGTTGAGACAACAAAGATTTTCTGATTTTGCTGAATGAACTGAAGGAAGCTGAAGCTGCAGAGAGAATCAGGATCAAAGCTGAATTTCTTGTTTTTTCTTTTTTTTTTTATTCCCATCACCCTTAGAGGATAAACAGGTCCAGAACCAGGAAGAGTTTCTCAGAACCTGCTCAGTGGCACATCTGTCCTAAAAGAACCTGAGAGGAGTCCAGGCCCTCCTCAGCCACTCTCCTCCTGGTTCCTCATCTTCCCTGCAGGCATCACCTAACCCCCCACCCCCACCTGCTGCTGTGGTCCTGATTACAAACACAGAGATCTCTGGACCCACCTCACCATGACTGATCACAATCTGATGAACATGAAGGAACATCTAAATAAATTACTGAGAGTTTGTTTCCCGCTGCCTTCCTTTGCTAACTAAAAGCTTCTGGCGTTGAGCATCAGTAATAACGGGGAATGACAATAAAGTCTTTGGCAGCTTGGACCCAAAAAATAAAAATCACTAAAAATGCAGGAATTGTTTCTCAGATGAATGTGAAAACATCTACAATGTCTTTTTGTGAAAATATTCTATTGTTTAGGAAATAAAGCGTTTCCTAGCGTTGGATTTTTGCTTAACAGCCAACTTGAGGCTCATGTTTCTGCTTCAGGGCATTAATTTCAACCTGAGGATCACAAAGCTGTGATTTTGGCCCCTATGATGGAAGACGAGGGCCCCTCTGGTGCTGCTCAGGGCCCACATGTCTGTGACGGTCTCCAGACGCACCTTTCTCTCCAAAGATCCACCTCTTGTGCATGCTGGTGGTGAAGAAGATGGGGGACTGGGTGATGCACATCAGCAGGTCGGTGATGGCCAGGTTTATGATGAACATGTTGGCCGGAGTCCGCAGACTGCGGCTCCTGCAGAGACACACAGATTTACTCTAGACCAGCACACTCTCAGGCTTAGGGTCAGACAGTTTTCAGTTTTCTGTCTTCATCGTCTGATGAATACATTCTGGTTTCTGATGAATTTGTTTATTAAAAACTGACTTCTGAAAATAAATGTTCCATTCTTGCACCTTATCAGCTCACAGGGAAGGATGACACGACAGGAACATCTGGTTTAGTTACATCTATGAAGTCTTGTTTTTGAAATATAACATTAATGGGTTCCTCAACGTGTATTTGGAAGGAACCGTTCTCAGGTAACTATCAGAACCTTCTGGCTGTTTTTAAGGGCATTTCAACCTTATGGGTTTAAATTATTTGGTTCTGGCCAACTCAGGGTCACATGTTTGTTATTTAAAGAAGCAGCTGAAACTGAACAAGTTAAAAATTAAACCTGACCGCAGAGGTTTGAGTTTTAACTCATAAAATCCCATTAACATCTATTTAAGATGAAAATACTAAAAATAAGTCCAGCTAACATTTCTTCCAGCTTCAGTAAAGTAGAAATAAATAGTTTTTAAGCATTTATTTTATTTTAGGATTCAAGATAATTTTTTCTCTGCAGGTATCCTCAAACATCTGGCTTTCTTTAGACCCTTAGATCCAGGATAACTTTATTGTTTTTGCCAAATCAGTTTTAACATTTTATCTGGGAAAACAATATTTCCTTTTTACTTTAGTTTAAGTTAATAGATGAGAAGATGAGGAAAAATGACTCCAGTTTCTGAACTGAAACCAAATCTAGAAGAAAACAGCAGATTTGGCCGTTTTACTGTAAATGATAACAAACCAACTCTTTTCCCTGATTGTTTAACTATGGATTCTCTGATCATAAGAACATTTCAGATGATTTCAGACTGTTTATGGATTCTCGTTTTTATTTCAGGATCTAATCGGTCCATCGTGTGCGGAAGAGTCTGGACCAGAACCATCTGAGGAGAAGTCTGAGGGAAGATCCCTAAACTGCTGAATTTCCTCTAAAACAAACGTTTAATCAATGAAACCGACGTCATGAACCGGGCCGGACCTCCCTGGATGACGGGTCAGTGACCCGATCCACCTGATTCTGATTCTGATTCTGATTCTGATTCTGACTGAACAAAATCTCAAATTTAAAGAAATTTATTTGTAATTTTTTTAAGAAGAGTCTAAGAGGCATGCAGATTTATAAGGATCATTAAAAAAATGTAACAAGCAAATACAAATTTTAAAACGATAACAATTTTTTTCTTTTTTTTTCATGTAAGAAGTTATCCTTCAAATAAAAAATGTTCTGATTGACTTCCTGTATATTTAATTGGACAGAATTTTAGTTATTAAATCATTGTACATCAAACCAAGCCGCTGACATTTTTAATTAAATTTAACAGATTTTTTTTCAGGACCTCTCAGAGGCGCCGCAAACAGCGATGACCATATTTGGTTACAGGAAGTCTGGTCCTGTACCTGCTGAAGGCTTTTTTTTTATTGAAGATATCCAAATTTACAAACAAACATGGCCGCATAGAGTTCGTTCCTTCAAGTCAGCTTACATAGACAATATAGCCAGGGGGAGCATCTATATAGCAATATATCTATAACATAGACTTGCTATAGAGGGTTATTAACATAAACACTCAAAGACATAAAACCAAATAAATAAACAAATAGAAAATTATAAAGATAATTATAAAATAAAAAGTAATGATATAAATAAAAGAAAATTATGAGAAAGTCTAACATGAGGGGAGAATTCAGTCTTTGTTTAGCTGTTTACTTCTGTAGGGAAGTGTTTTAGGACATCATATATTTTTTGTGGTTTAGGACCTTTCAGAATCTTTAATGATTTTATATATAGCTTAAACTCGTTTAAAAAAACAAGTTTGGGAGATGATTTGACAATTCTACATTTATGAATGAAAAATTTAGCTAGACATACAATCGTGTTAGTACAGAGCTCATCAGCTTTACTTTGCAATATTAAACCAAAAGTGATATCGTCCCTGGAGATAAAGGTTGGGAATGAAGATAGTTGTTGTTTAATCCTCCTATGCAAATCACACCAAAATGTTTGCACCACTGAACATGAGAAGAACACATGGTCCGTAGTTTCGATGTCATTTTCACAGAACGTACATGTGTTATCATCTATACCAAATCGAAGTCTCAACAATTCTTTAGAGGGGTAAATGTTGTTCATTATTTTGAAGTGTGTTTCTATTACCTTTGGGGGTATAGGAAGTGCTAAATACATTGTTCTTAGTTTAGTTATTGAGCTTTTATCAAATTTTTGTAGGATGTTATTTTTATTTTGTCTTTCAGGATAAAGGTATTCATTAAAACAGTTTCTAATAAATTGGTTAGAGCATTTCCTATCCATAATGTTAATCCCTTGAATTGACAGAGTAGATAATTGTGGGTGAAGTGGATGATATGCCAAAGTATTTTTGGTTAAAAAGACAAATTCTTGGGGTAGTGCTCTATGTAATTTATTAAAGTCTGACTCTAAAGGTTTGAAATTATGTTTAATGCAAAAATGTTCATAATTATAAAAGGCTCTGTTGGCATCCATCAAATCTACTATGGACCATATATTTCTCCCATACCAGTCTTCAAAGAACAGAGATTTGTTGCTGTGCTGAATATATCTGTTGTTCCAGAGAACAGTTGTGTGGGGTGAGTACTTATGTACATATAACATTTTCCAGTACAAGAGGATTTGTTTGTGAAACTCTGACAGTGTTATTGGCAATTTGTCTACATTAAAGTCTGCTCTCAGAAGAAATTCCAATCCTCCCATTTTCCTTGAACAAGGTCCTTGGAATACAAAACCAGAAGGAGTTGCTGTGTTTGATCCAAGATTTTAACCAATTTATTTTTATTGTCCCATTTAGACAGTCAAAATCAATGACTTTGAGACCTCCATCTTTTATGTCTTTAACCATACTGCTTTTCTTCATGTAATGTGGTCTCTTTCTCCAAATGAAATTTAGGTTGATTTGGTTAATAGATTTAATTAATCTGTTTGGAATGGCATTGGAATAGGCCGGGTAGATATACTGTATCTAGATAAGCATTCCATCTTAGTCAGGTAGATCCGTCCTAGTATTGATATATCCCTCTGTAGCCATAAGTTTAGTCGTGACTTGCATTCTTTTATTTTATTTTCTACATTCAGAAGTTGGCTTCGTTTTTGGTCTCTGGATAAGTGGATACCCAGATATTTAATTTCAGATTTAATAGGGATATTACAGATGTCTTTCAATGGCGTTTCATGTACAGCCATCAATTCACACTTTTTAATGTTTAATGTTAGGCCTGAGGCTTTGGAGAATTTTTCGATTTTAGCAATAGTTTTTGAGATTTGGTGTCTATCTTTCAGGAATATTGTTGTGTCATCTGCTAGTTGGCTGATTATTATGTCTGTGCCGACTACATTAAGTTTTTTAATATCATTACAGTTCTTAATATAGATAGCTAGCATTTCTGTGGCTAAGATGAACAGGTATGGTGAGATGGGGCAGCCCTGAGGAATCCCCACATTAACTTTGAAGCTTGGGGTGGTGCCACTGGGCAGAAGGACACAACTGTTAATATTTCCATACAGTCCAGTGATAAATTCTCTAAACTTGACTCCGAAACCAAAGTGTTTGAGAGTCGAAAGAATAAATGGATGCTCCACGGAGTCAAACGCTTTGTAGAAGTCTAAAAAGAGTAGGAAACCATCATCTTCTATTTGGCTTCTATATTCAATGATGTCCATTACCAATCTAATATTATTATGGATTGATCTTCCCTTTAAGAATCCTGACTGTGTATCTGCAATTAGATCTAAAATCCCTGTTTGGAGACGAGACTTGAAGATGTAAGTTAGAAGTTTGTAGTCTGAATTCCTGAGAGTGATGGGTCTTCTGTTATCTATGATTCTGGGATCTTTCCCAGGTTTTGGAATTGAGACAATAACCCCATGTCTCATTGTTGGTGGAAGCTCACAGGTTTCAAATATTTCAGTAAAACCTTGTAGCAGCAGGTCTCTTAAATCTGTCCAAAAGTGTCTGTAAAAGTCTCCTGTGAGACCATCAGATCCTGGGGCTTTGTTAAGAGAGAGACGACCAATCACTGCATCAAGTTCTCTAATTGTTATTGGATTATCACATGTTTGTTTGAGGCCGTCCTCCACTTTGGGAATATGTTTGACTATTTCAAGAAAAAAAAGTTCACAGTCCATGTGAGAGAACTTAGAGCTATAGAGTTGGCTATAGAATTTAAAGATTTCAGTAGAGATCAATTTTTCATCTGTGACTTCATTATCATTAATCATCAAGGATCTGATGCTATTTCTCTCCTGTCTTCTTTTCTCAAGACCACAGAAATACGCAGAATTTTTTTCTCCCTCCTCTATCCACTTAGCTCTGGATCTGATGAAGTCCCCTTGGGCCTTACGCTTGTAAATTTCATCTAGTTTAGGTTGGAGGTTTAGAATCTATTGTTTATCATCTTCAGTTGGATTTGGTCTGTTGCAGTAAATATTTAACTGATTAATAATGTCTACTTCTTGTTTTTCCCTATCTTTTTTAATAATTTTGCTGAATGAAATGGTAAATAGGCATATTTTATATTTTAAAATATAAAATATATTTAAAAATTCCCATTTTTTGGTAGCATTTGTTAGTTCCTCCAAATTGGATATTTCTTTAATTAATGATTAGATTTTCTGGCAGTAGTCATTGTTTTTAAGCAGAGTGGAGTTAAACTTTCAATATGTGTGTGAGTGGATAGTGTTATTAGGTTTGATCTGCAGTAAGATGATACAATGATCTGTTAGAGGTGCAGCAGAGATATCAGAACTAATATTATATAATAGTAAATGATTAGCAATCAGCCAGTGATCTATTCTGGATTTAAAGTTATGGTTCGGGCTAAACCAGGAGTATTTAGATAATCCTGGATTTAAATGTCTCCAAATGTCAACCAAATTATGTTTTTCGTAAAAGTTTGTGAATGTGATGTTTGGGTGACTTGCAGAGTATCTACTAGGATATTTATCTAAAAAATCATCATGAACTAGGTTTAGATCACCACCAATTATGACATTATCAGTTGAGAATGTTAATTTGAGATTGTCTAAATGTAAGACAATTTGATCAAGTAGGTTTTGGTTTTCTCTGCGGATGTTGTATCCATAAATGTTAACTAATATGAATTTTAGACCATCAATGTTAATAATAAGAATGATCCAGTGACCATACTCATCTGCTATATGGGACACAATCTGACCTTTAAAGTTATTTAGGAGGATGGCGACCCCTGCTGATCTTGGAGTGCCATGGCTAAAGTAAGCTTCATCTTCCCACTGTTTGGTCCAAAACACAATATCATCAATCATAGAATGCGTTTCCTGCAAAAAAATTATATTTGACTTCTTCCCTTTACAAAATAAAAAAATGCTTTTTCTCTTTGTGATGTTTCTTAAACCCCTTGCATTAGCAGATATTAAAAGAATATTGATCTCTTTAAACTGAACATAGAGCAAAAACAAATGAACAAACAACAACACTAGATTCCTGAGCTTAGAACAGTAACGGTTCTCTTTTAGGATATGATAGTAGCAAAACCTTGAAAATACTTTTTCATTCAAACTCACTTATTTTGGGGTTCAAACCCCTTTGACGGTTGTATCTATGGTGAGACTCTTTGTCCATTAATGAAGGCATGGGGGCCCCGGAACACCGTCTTTAGTCCTGCTTTCCTTGCTTGTTCCACTTTGGGCCACACGGCCCTCCGTGCCTCTCTGTCCTCCTTGGTGAGATCTTCTGCCAGGCGGATGTTCAGCTCCCTGCAGACAGGGTGAAGTTTGGTGATCCTCCAGAGTTCATCCCTGAAGTGGCGTCCTGTGAACTGCAGGATGATCTGACGAGGGCGGTTGGTGTTGTTTGGTCCCAGTCGGTACACAGAATCCAGGATGAAATCTATCTTCTCCCTCCAGTGGAGAATGACTTTTCTCGTGTTTTCATCTTTTCCTTCCTGTAATCCAATAACTCGCAGGTTCCATTTTCTTTTATAGCGCTCCATCTCTGCAACTCTTTTTTCTATTTCTGCTGCTTTTCTTCCAAATCCTGCGTTCTCCTCTCTGAGTTGTTTCACCTCGACGCCCAGTTTTTCACACTGTTCTTTACATTGTTTGATTTCGGCAGAGTTAAACTCCACCGCTTTGGCCATGTTGGTTATAATCAGTGTGCTCTGCTTCAACTCCGCTCTGAAATCCTGCATCATGCTCTGAAGCGTGCCGATGGCAGACAGGATGGCAGCGGTAGAGTTTTCTTCAACACGGGCTTCAGCATCTTCCACGTCGTCTGCTTTGGGCTTTTTATGTGTCGCTGGTGGTTTGGCAGGAGATGTTAAAGGGTTTTTGGTTCCTCTACTGTCAGTTTCCATCCTTTCTGGACCACAATAGTCGTGTGTCCGGAGCGTCTTCACCTTAGCGTTAGCTTTGATGCTAACGTTAGCTTTGGTGCTAACGTTAGCATCAAAGCTAACGTTAGCTTTGGTGCTAACGTTAGCACCAAAGCTAACGTTAGCCATGCTCTACAACAACGTTTTCCGGGAGGTTTTCAGAGTTACTTACACGTTCCTGGGATAAATTAATAAGATCTCTCCAGTCTTACCTTAAACTAAGTCAGGGTTTCGTTGACATATATATTTATTCTATTGATTTACAAGGCTTTGCTACTCTGAGCTATTCACAGCACGTCTGCTCGCGCCGCCATCTTGGCCCCTCCCCGCACCGTACCTGCTGAAGGCGTAAATAACCAGGAAGTTTCCGACCACGCCCGTGATGCCGATGACGAGGATGACGGAGCCGATGGTGTAGTGGGCGTGGTCAGGGACGTCCACGGTGGGGAACGGGTGTGGCAGCTCCATCGTCACCTGCAGGACAGAACACACAATGGCAGGTAGCTGTGACACGAATAAAAACGTTCCACCTCGTGTTCTTAGCATGCGTGAAACGATAACAAACAACTTTGAATAACCGTAAGTAATCTGCTGAATCTTCGCTTCAGGTCCACAACATCATCACCATCATCAGGCCTCTATAAGCTGTCTTCTCCTCTGGGGTCACCGCCCGGCCTCAGTCTAGGACAAAGGTTCTCCAAAGTAACCCCATGGTAGAACTCAAGGCTCCACCAGCCTCTGTTGAAGGTTCCCATCTGAGGGGTCAGAGGTCACTGCCGTCCGGCTGAAGCTACTCCCTGAAAGTCCTCCAGACTCCCTGGATGGTCTCACAAAGGTATCCAGAAACCTCCAAACATTCTTTAGAATTTCTCTCTCAATCAGCTGGAGATCTTTGGTCCTCCAGGACCTTCTCTGGTTCAGAGATTCTTTGGCCTGTGGCGTCTCTCAGCAGTCTGGATCCAGAAGATACGGCTCAGCAGATGTTCCACAGCATCACAGGCGGGACATGAACATTCAAAGCAAAATGACGTGATCAGGAAAACCTGCAGCTCCATTATTTCTGTTGACAACATTTGTTTAATTGACCCAAATGTTCCTCATGTTCTGTGTTTTCTGATCAAAATGTTCTCGTCGTTTTCCAGGAGCTTCTGAGACACGACGATCCTCACCCTCTCTGCTGTGCTTCTACATGGCAGCAGGTCCAGTAGACCCAGCAGCCAGCAGGCCTTCATGCACGTTAGAACTCTGTAGAACCTCAGCATGTGGTCAGCAGCCTCTAATCTCCTCTGTCTCTCTGCAGAAACATCTCCTGGCTGCAGAAGAAGCTCCTCAGTCTGAGATAAACCCGTCACAGCAGGAGAACGTTCACAGTTTGAATTAAAACTAACGTCTGACAGCATCCAGCCCGGCGTGAAGACGTCTGATGGTCCCTCCTTAACGGGTTCTAACAGCTTTAATTCTCTGACATCTTCACTAATATCTCAGGTTCTGTCCACTTGTGATGTTTCATCAGTCCGCGTCTCGTTCTGCATCTTAGGTAAGTTTCCACCGAAGGAACCTTTCCCAGGAACCTGAGCAGGTTCTGAGAACCAGATCCAGATCTGAGGAGCAGAGAGGATCTTTACCCCTGAATAATGTTCTGGTAGGTGATTAAAACTCCCCTGAACCTTTAAAGAAGGTCCATTTGTGGAGCTTTTGTCTGGTTTCATGTTCGTGTTAAAGTTTTATTTTCTCTGTCTCTGGTGTTTGTTTCTCTTCTTTCATGTTTCTGTGGTTCTGTTTAATCCAGGATCTTTAAACTTTGACTTTACAGAATGAACCAGTGGCTTGTTCTTCAGTCCAGGTACAGAAGAAGCTGAAGCCTCCTGAGAAGCTCCTCCCTGGTTCACCAAAGCAGAATTTAGAGATCCAGGACCAGAGATAAAGCCAGGCTTGACTTAGCATGATCAGATGCGTCTCATGAAGGCCAACCCAGGCTCAGGAGGTCCGACTGTGTCAGGCCAGGTTTAAGTAATTCAGGCAAATGTCTGCTCCCATCTTTTTTCAGGAGACCATCAGGTCGATTACAGATCCACTGAAGCTACAGTGGCTTAGCTGCCAGCACCTAATTTCTCTGACTGACTGTTTCTCTGACTGACTGTTTCTCTGACTGACTGTAGGGGGCGCTGTTTCTCTGACTGACTGTTTCTCTGACTGACTGTTTCTCTGACTGACTGTAGGGGGCGCTGTTTCTCTGACTGACTGTTTCTCTGACCGACAGTAGGGGGCGCTGTTTCTCTGACTGACTGTTTCTCTGACTGACTGTAGGGGGCGCTGTTTCTCTGACTGACTGTTTCTCTGACTGACTGTTTCTCTGACTGACTGTAGGGGGCGCTGTTTCTCTGACTGACTGTTTCTCTGACCGACAGTAGGGGGCGCTGTTTCTCTGACTGACTGTTTCTCTGACTGACTGTAGGGGGCACTGTTTCTCTGACTGACTGTTTCTCTGACTGACTGTAGGGGGCGCTGTTTCTCTGACTGACTGTTTCTCTGACTGACTGTTTCTCTGACTGACTGTAGGGGGCGCTGTTTCTCTGACTGACTGTTTCTCTGACTAACTGTTTCTCTGACTGACTGTAGGGGGCGCTGTTTCTCTGAGTGACTGTTTCTCTGACTGACTGCTTCTCTGACTGACTGTAGGGGGCACTGTTTCTCTGACTGACTGTTTCTCTGACTGACAGTAGGGGGCGCTGTTTCTCTGACTGACTGTTTCTCTGACTGACAGTAGGGGGCGCTGTTTCTCTGACTGACTGTTTCTCTGACTGACTGTTTCTCTGACTGACAGTAGGGGGCGCTGTTTCTCTGACTGACTGTAGGGGGCATTGTTTCTCTGACTGACTGTAGGGGGCGCTGTTTCTCTGACTGACTGTAGGGTGCACTGTTTCTCTGACTGACTGTTTCTCTGACTGACTGTTTCTCTGACCCATAACTGCTGCAGCACGGAGGATGAAACTATTCAGCAGAACAATGTTCACCTCAGGTCAGATTTTAACAGTGTTTGCATTTAAAACTCTAAGCATTTCTTCTGGTTCTGCTGCGACCCGGTAGATCAGCCTCAGAACCACCGACCCACAGCCGCCTCACATCGTCTTCAGGTGATGAAGAGCGGCAGCGAGGCAGACCATGGTCACTGATGAAGCTCTCACACATCCAGACCTGAACATTCAGACCCAAAATGGTTCTGACAGAACCAGACCTGATCCAGCTGTGAGGAGAACCCAGAACCACAGATTTTAATCATTTTAACCATATTTTAAATTATAAGTCATCATAATATAATCCAGGAACATTGTAACGCCTCAGGGAGAACAAGCTGATTTATCAATTAAAGGCGTTAATTAAATATCAGTTAAAATAAACTTAAAGAATTCGTCTTATTTTTCTGTATTAAAGCAGAAACATTTATACTGTTGGGTCCAGAGAGGACGGTTCTGCAGCCGGACCAGAACATTTCTTCTCTTCTTAGAAATCTTCTGTTTTCAGGCATTTTTCACCAGAACCCCAGCAGAGAGGATAAATGATCCCAAAAAACAGACGCTGTCTGGGCTGAACCCTCCAGAACCTTCTGGTCCGGTTCTGACAGCAGCCGGGTTTCTCGTGTGATTTGTTCTGAATGTTCCTGTCTCAGGGGGCGGGGCCTCTGACGTCTTCGCCCCGGGGCCCGCCGTCTGATAATCCATCCTGACTGCTGGACAGAAGGTCAGCGAGGCGACGGAGGACTCAGCGTTCTGGAGGCTGGGTCGCAGCCGGGCCGGGCCGGGCCGGGCCGGGCCGGGCCGCTCAGAACCAGCAGCAATCCCTCATCCTGTGGGTTTTATCTCCATCAGGAGAATTTAGAGACGTTCAAACTGAATTCAGGTGGAAATAAACAGAAAATGTTCCTGAAAGCCGCTGATGAGATGAAGCAGAGCCTCTGCAGGGGAATGTTGGCCGTCGGGTTCTGGAAACATCCCAGAAAGCTCCAGCTGGGTCTAACATCTTCAGTGTTCTCCGACCCGTTTGTGTTGTGGAGGTTCTGGTCACTGAAGAAGAGTGTTCAGAACCACAGAGTTCTGTTAAAACGGGCTGATTAAGGCAGAACCAGGAGGAAACAGGAAGCCGGACTGAGGCAACCTGCAGACAGAACAAAGGGAACCAGAACCTGGAACACGACTCGCTGTGACAAGTTTTAGCACCCCTTTAACTTCTCCACATGTGACCCGGTTCTAGTATTTTGCCTGAGATACGTCTGAATTAAACCAGTTCAGCTCTTCTAACTCTGCGTGCTGATGACGTCTCTGGGTCACCAGATGGTTCACTGACGTCAGTGAGTCAGTTTGTCCACAGTATCAGTGAAATGGGTCAGAACCTCCAGCTTAAAGCAGAAAATACCAAAACCGCTGCTTTTGGTTCAGGAAATGTGAGGATCAAGATCTCTGCTGAGCTAAAGAGCATGAGGGGAACCTGGCTGCAGTTTGGACTTGGATCTAAGTTTTAACAATGACCTAAATGTCTGATACTAAATAAGATGTTAAATCAGGTTTAAATCAGGTTTAAGCTGCTAAATCAGGTTTAAGATGTTAATTCAGGTTTAAGATGCTAAATCAGGTTTAAGATGTTAATTCAGGTTTAAGATACTAAATCAGGTTTAAATCAGGTTTAAGATGCTGAATCAGGTTTAAATCGGGTTTAAGATGTTAAATAAGTTCAGAGTTCAGCGTTCAACACCATCATCCCACAACATCTGGTGGGAAAACTGGAGCATCTGGGCTTCAACACACCCCTACGAAACTGGCTGCTAGACTTCCTCACCAACAGACCTCAGTCAGTCCGGGTCGGACAGAACACCTCTGATGTCGTCACCCTCAGCACGGGCTCCCCTCAGGGCTGCGTCCTGAGCCCCCTGCTGTTCACCCTGATGACACATGACTGCGTCCCCAGGTTGACCACCAATCACATCGTGAAGTTTGCAGACGACACAACGGTGGTGGGCCTGATCAGAGACGACAACGACCAGGACTACAGAGAGGAGGTGGAGCAGCTGGTGGGCTGGTGCAGAGACAACAGCCTGATCCTGAACGTGGAGAAGACGAAGGAGATCATCGTCGACTTCAGGAAAAACCGGCCTCACCATGCTCCACTGCTCATCAACAGCTCAGCTGTGGAGGTGGTCAGCAGCACCAAGTTCCTGGGGGTGCACATCACGGACAACCTCACCTGGACTGTGAACACCACGTCACTGGTAAAGAGGGCACAGAAGCGACTGTACTTTCTGCGGAGGATGAGGAGAGCCCGCCTGCCCCCGCCCATCCTCACGACTTTCTACAGAAGCACCATAGAGAGCATTCTGACCAGCTGTCTCTCTGTGTGGTGTGGAGGCTGCAGTGCCTCCGACTGGAAGAACGTGAGGAGAGTGGTGAGGACAGCAGAAGGGATCATCGGGGCTCCTCTTCCCTCCATTAAAGACATTTCATCGCAGCGCTGTGTGTCTCGAGCCCGTAACATCATCAGGGACCCCTCACACCCCCACCATGGACTGTTCTCCCTGCTGCCCTCTGGGAAGAGGTTCCGCAGCATCCGCTGCAGGTCCACTAGGTTCTGCAAAAGCTTTTTCCCTGTTGCCATCAGACTGTTGAACTGCTGAACTGCTGAAGTATAAAAACGGACTGTGTACCACACTAGATTCGCTGATTTGCACATTTGTACATTTGCACATTGTATCGTATCCTGCAAAATTGCTGCTGCACCTTAACCGTAAACGTACTGCAAAACTGTGTATAATGCAACTGTGTACTTTTAAATCACTGCTACACCTTACTGCATATTTGTTTACATTTGGTTTACATTGTTTACATTTCAACTGCCTACTGTTCACTGCTGCACTTTATCCGGAAGTCAATTGAAATTTATCCTGTAAGTGACTGCGATTTATCACTGCACTTTATCCTGTACTGTAATTCACTGCAAGGTATCCTGTAAAGTTACTGCAATATTTCTGAGCTGTGTGAAAACGAAATTTCGTTCTGTATGCACTCTGTGTATACAAAATGACAATAAAGAAAGTCTAAGTCTAAGTCTAAGTCTAAATCAGGTTTAGGGTTTAAATCAGGTTTAAGATGCTGAATCAGGTTTAAATCGGGTTCAAGATGCTAAATCAGGTTTAAGATGCTAAATCAGTTTACTACCATCACCAGAATGAAGAACTGCCTGTCCGGACAGGAAATCTGAAAACTGATGTTCTTCATCCAACCTGGCTGAGCTGGAGGAGTTTTAAAAAGAAAAATGAGCAGAAATGTTTTGTCTGTAGACGTTCAAAGCTGGTGGAGACAAACGCCAGAAGACCTGCAGCTGGACCTGCTGCCAGAACAGGTTCTACAGAGTTCTGGACTCAGGGGAAATGAAAGCAGATGCACTCCACACTTTTCAGATTTGTAAAAATAAAAACATGTGAATTAACACAGTCCTCCGTCCCTGTCCACAGCTAACCCAGAAACCTGTGGACCCTAACAGAACCACACCAGGCAGATTAGAAGGTTCTGTTTCTGTGTGGTTCTGATGCTCCTACTTCCTGAGATCTCCACATCCGTCCTCTCACCTTTCATCTTCAGATGTTCTTCCCGGGTTCTGTTACGGAGGTTTCTGTTGTGTTGGGCCCAACGTCTGCTCCAAACCAGAACCCCTAGGAGTTATTAATAACCTGCTCCAGAGAGGTCCGCCTGCAGCAATGTGAGCTATGCCAGAACACAGAGAATGCTGGAGATCAAACTGTCCTGGAAGCTGGGAGATGTCCATACATGGGGAGCTTTGTGGCACCAGGTGGCTGTGAGGTTTGCTGAAGACAAGGATTAGTGTCTCAGAGGTTTAACCCTGAAGCTGCTCCACGGTTCCTTCACTTAGCGCCTTAAATCCTCACGTTCTACACAAAGGGTGGTTAGGAAGCAGAGAAAGGAGGACGGGGCAGGAGTTCGGTTTGTCAAAGCTGCTCCTATATGAAGCAGAAGACCTCAGGAACAATGCTGCTAGGAGAGGAGAGACCAAAGCAGAGATGTTGGCCCGTAATGACCAGAACCATGCAGGAGAAAACCCAACACGGCCGAGCAGAACATCTCACATCAGCTGTGAAGCACGGCGGTGGAGTTATGATGATGATGATGATGATGATGATGATGATGATGATGATGATGATGATGATGATGATGATGATGATGGGCAGCCTGGAGTCTCTGATCTCCTCTGGAGTCCAGAGTATTCATTCTGTCCAGCAGCTGAGCCCCGACCCAAACCGGGTCACTAACAGAACAATGAGCTCAAAGGGAGCAGCAGAAACGGCCTAGTCAAAGTCCAGTTCTGACTGAAATGAGGAGGTGGGGCCTCCAGAGAGCCGAGCAGAAACCTGGACGACCTGAAGTAACGTTGGAAAAGAAGACCGGAGAGGTTCTGCCTCAAAGGCTGATGAACCCAGACATGAGAAGAACCTCCAACAGAACCGAGCTCTCTGATCCGATCACTGAGCGGTTCTGCTCAGCGCCACGGTGAGATGATCCCACACCACTACCTGACATCATCATCTCTCCCAGAGTTCATCCGACCCAGAAGAACAGGAGCTCAGACGGGCCTTTAGATTCTGACCCGTTCATGAACCCAGCAGCTTCGCGCCTCAGAGACGGGTCAACAGGTCAGAACTTTAGTTCAGTCGGGTCAGAACATCAGAACTGCAGCATCGTCTGGGTTCTGCCAGGACGGATCATCGTGTTCTGAATTAAACCCACTCGTTCCCACGTCCTCTGTGCACCAAACCAGGTCCGGTCCCGGTTCTGAGATCCAGACACCCCACAGCTGCTGCACACTAACCTGCAGCAGCTGCATCAGAATATTCTTCTGGTTCTGGTTCTGGTTCTGGGGAGCATCCAGGTTGTACTTCATGTCACAGTGATAAAGTGTCTGCAGTCTAACTTCTTCTGTCTCTGCCTGAAATGATTCTTTTATTGTGGAGAAAATTCACAGCAGCATAAATTCCTGCTGAGTCGTCTGAAGCTGCTGGAAACGTCTCCAACGTCCTTAAAGCCTCAAACTTCTCAGCAGAACCTGAATCAACCTCAGAGGCGCCGACCCGTTACTGCTCAGTCTGGGTCTGGAGTTAAAAACGTCCTGAAGACACAACGTCTCAACAGTTCCTCTGGGCTTTATGTCTGATCATCACTGAGGAGGAGAAGTTCTCCAGCTGCAGATCTTCCAGAGGAACCAGCAGAGGAACCAGCAGAGGAACCAGCAGAGGAACCAGCAGAGGAACCTGCAGAGGAACCAGCAGATCTGCAGCGTCTGCATCACTGACTGCAGATCTGGAGCCTCCCAGCGGAAACTTGGCAGCTCCACAGCAGAGACCCGCCGACCATCGACCCTTCTCAGAACCGATATGTGAAAACCCAGAGGACCGCAGGCTGCCCTCTGCAGCGACCCGGACCTGCTGCCTGGGTCCAGCTGGTTCTGGAACAACAAACTGGACCCAGAATTGCTATGTGGGTCCAGCTGGTTCTGGATCAGCTGGTCCTGGAACAGCTGGTTCTACAAACTGGACCTACAGCTGCTGAATGAGCCCAGCTGGTTCTGGAGGAGCAAACTGGACCCAGAGCTGCTGAATGAGTCCAGCTGGTTCTGGAGGAGCAAACTGGACCTACAGCTGCTGGATGAGTCCAGCTGGTTCTGGAGGAGCAAACTGGACCCACAGCTGCGGTGCACAGCAGTAGGAGGAACCGAACTGGGTCTCCTGTGAAGCTGCAGGGAGCAGACAGCCTCAGGCTCTGGTCTGATCTCAGCTTTGGACCTCTGATGGTACTGATGGTACCGATCTAAATTCTCATGATGGTACCAATCTAAATGCTTATCTGATCGGGTCCGGTTCAGACCATGCAGATAGAACCCGTTTCTATGGCAGGAGACCAGAAAGAAAAGTTCTGCTCTCGGTTCTGGGATGAGGTCCTACCTGGTTCTGACGAGCTCAGCCTGGAGAGGTCCGTCCAGTCAGTCCAACAGAACCGTTCCTCGCTCAAACAGGTTCTGCTCTGATCTCTGCCGCTGTCAGAGTGAATCGGCTCATTTCATGCGATCAATACCTGGTTCTGTTCATGACCCGATAATATTTCCCTCAGGCTGCCGTCATCTGGGTCAGACCAGCAGAACTCAGGACACCTTTCGCAGAAGCCCGTTGGTGCTGCCAGAACCCTGCCAGGTTCTGACCGCAGACTGGACCAGCAGCACCAGGAGTTACTCACCGTGGGGGGTTCTGCTCCGGGGAACTCCTGGTACCGGCTGGAATCCACGGCCGGGCCGGGCTCGCTCCACGCTGGTACCGTGGACAGCGCCGGAGCGTCGGAACCGGGCGCCGCGGTGCAGTCCGGCTGGTGGGGTCCGCAGATGGAGCCGGAGGTCCGGGGGGACAGCAGGAGCAGCAGCGCGCTCCTGCCGCTCTCCATGCCGCTGGCTCCGCCTCCTCTGCTCCTCCTCTGCTCCTCCTCTGCTCCTCCTCTGCTCCTCCTCTGCTCCTCCTCTGCGCTCCACCTGCGGCCTCTCTGACCGGAACCACAGGTGGACCTGTCGGAACCACATGAAGAACATAATAAAGAACCAGGCGTTGTGTTCTTTGTGGACTGATCAGCCGCTGTTCCTCTGTGTCTCATTAACGGAGGTCAGCTTGTTTGAGTTTGTTCTGTTTTTAGTTATTTTGAGCAGTTTTTGTTCCTTTGGCCTCTTTTCTGGATCCATTTTAGACAAATTTTTGGTTTATTTTTATTGTTTTTATGGACATACATGTTTTATTTTTTCTCATTTATGGACATACACCTGACTCCTAGAACACGCAGGTTCTCTGTGGTAAAGTTCAGCTCTTCATGTTCCTGTAGAACAGTAAACTGGACCCCACAATTTATCTTTAATTTAAAAAAGTTATGTAAACGTAGACATGTCATGTTTTAAAATTATGCAAATTTTTAGATTTTCTTAAAGGTACACCAAATATTTTTAATTGTTAAAACACAGCTAATTAATATCTTTAAATGAAATTACTACTTATTATCAAGACTTTGAAGCAATCAACTGGTTCCCTTATAAAGGACATTTTTTGATCAATCTGTATAATATGATTGATTTTGACTTTGTAAAGTGCCTCGAGATGACATGTTTCATGAATTGGCGCTATATAAATAAAATAAATTTTAATTATAGTCTAATAAATGACAGAGTTCACTGTTTTGACACGTTTTAATAAAAAACTGCAGAAAAGTCAGATTTCTTCTCCTCTCAGGAACCTGTTGGTGTTTTCTAGCCTGAATTCAGTTTTTAATCTGCACTCCCACAAGGTTCCTCGTTAGGCCTTGTTTCACTTTCAGTGTGCAGAACCTTCAGTTCCTACAGAACCGCTCAGTCCTGATGACACTAAAAGGATTAAAAAGTAGAAAAAGAATTAACTTCCTAAAACCTGTTCAGCCTGGAATGAGTCTGAGTTACAGCTGAAACTGGAGAGAAGCTGTCAGTAACAACCAGTTCAGACACCAGGAGGCAGAACCAGAGAGCATTTGGATCCTGACAGACGTTCCTTTACAGATAAATGAGAGCAGCAGCGGTTCTGACCGGATCTCTGAACCTACAACAACTCTGGATCATTTTATGGAAAAGGAGTTTAATGAAAAACAGAAATAATCAGTAAATAAATGGATTATTTTCTAACGCCTCCAGAGTTTAACAGTTTTCTTTTGTTATTGAATATTATAACAACTAAATTAGATCATTGCTTTAGAAACTAAAACACTCAGCAGATCATGTTGAAAAGCTTTGAAAGATAAAAAAAACGAACAATGAGAAAGAAGGAAAAGTTAAAGACAGCTTCTAAAGAACCGTATAAAGAGACCAGATGACTAAAGCTGGGTTAATATAATAATAATAATAATAATAATAATAATAATAATAATAATAATAATAATCAAACCACCAGAGTCTGGATCTTTTGTACCTGAAAGCTGCAGGAAACCAGGAGGTTCTGTGAGGTTTTAGCTTGAAGGTCCGAGTAAAGGAGGCGGTTCTGATAGTTTCTGGTTCGTGTTGATGGAGCAGAAACCTCCAGGATCCAGCTGGTAACTCCAGACGCCTCCGTCAGGTTGGTTCTGCTGCTGGTTCTGCTGCTGGTTCTGAGCTCGCTGGGAGAAGGACCCGGCTGCACGGCGCTGATGTTTATAAGAGGCGCGGCTCTGACGCCAGATGTGGGTCTGTGGGTCAGAGCAGCAGAACATCCCACAGGGATTACCTGCTGACCTGCTGCTGGTTAATTCCCGTCAGACAGAAAGGATGACAAGCTGTCTGACGCCAGAACCACAGAACCATGGACCCGCTCTGGTTCCGTGTCTCAGGCTGTCTCGTCTCAGCAGGAAGAACCTTCCAGAACATCTGCTGGAGGACCTAACATCTGGAAGGTCCTTCAGTAATTAGATGGACAGGATCTCTCACACGTCTGCCTTCATAAATATCTTCACTTTCTCTGAGGATTAGTTTCCTTTTTCAATAAAAATGTTGATTTTTGTTTAAAATCATAAATAATATCAGAAAAAACATCCTGAGAGACAGAAGGAGATCCTGGAACATCTCCATCAAGCTTCAGATCTTCTGAAGGAAAACGTTCTGGTTCTGCTGGAGGTTCTCCTCCCTGTTAAAGGGGAGTTTTCCTCTCCACTGTCGCTTCATGCATGCTCAGTATGAGGGATTGCTGCAAAGCCATCAACAATGCAGACGACTGTCCACTGTGGCTCTACGCTCTTTCAGGAGGAGTGAATGCTACTTGGAGAGACTTGATGCAACCTGCTGGGTTTCCTTAGAGAGGAAACTTTCTGACCAACCTGGAGGATCTGATGGAGTCTGACTTTGGAAAGAGCCTTCAGATGACGTGTGATGTGTGAACTGGAGCTATATAAATAAAATGTTACTGAATTAAGCCGCTCTGGCCTGAATCCCAGCGGTTTTATAACGATCATCAGCTGAAGGAGGGACGAGTTCTGGTGGATCCGGGCTGAACTGGGTCACTGTGCTGGATTATTTATTTCAACAAGGTTTCATAACAGCCTGCAGTCAGGTGGAAAAGGGCCTGATCCTGCAGGCTGGAGCTGGCCTGCGCTTCAGGGGGCGGCCAGCAGGGGGCGGTGGTGCGCGGCTCAGGGACACCGGGCGGAGAGGAAGAAGAAGCGGCGCAGCTGTTCCAGAACCAGCATGGGGGAAGATCTGCGCTCTGAGCTGCAGGAGTTCCTGCAGAACCTGAAGATCCAGACCAGCTGCGTGGAGCATCCTCCGGTAAGAACCAGAACCTGGACCAGAACCAGAGCCTGGACCAGAACCTGGAGAACCTGGTCCTGCCTGCAGAGGAACGCTGAGCTCCGCCGAACCTCGTTACTTTTCTGACAGTTTAAAGTAAAAACTGTCCTGTTTAAACCTTTCAGACATTTTACCTTCAGTAATTACACATCTGGACCCGGACCGGTTCGCTCTGTGGTTCGGCTCGGTGTCAGAACCTCCTGCGGTCCAGTTTTAGCGCTGGGAAGTGGGTTTCTGCTCTTCATCACAGACACGGAACCAGCTCGGTGTCTCAGCAGAACCTTTCCTCTGACCCGTTTCTCCCTGAATCCAGAACTTTGATTTGGACCCAAACAGCCGGAACCTGTGGAACCAGAACCTCTTTAGTTAAGGTTCGGTTTCTCCAGGTCAGGGTTCTGCTGAGGCCTCAGCTGTAAAGCAGGTCTTCTAACCAAATGAAGGAACTTTTCATAACCGGTCTGACCCGTTTCAGCAGCACCGAGCCGCTCTGGCCGGCAGGGGGCGCCACGCTAAAGCGCTACATGTGTCTCTGGTTCCTAGAGCCGAGATAAAGACAAAATAATAATAAAGCTTTAATAATAAAGTGAGTAATAAATCATGGTGAGTAGAGGAAGTTATGAAGAATCACACATGAGGGGAAATCTGGGCGTAAATAAATGAATAAATGTGGCAGAAGCAGTGATGAGAGGATGGAGATTAATTTCATGTCCTCATGTCACGTGACTGAAATCAAATCTGGGGACATTTCTTGCTCGTACATAAAAATCAATACATCTCATCAAGATGAAATTAGGAAACGGGGACAGTAATGGTTTCATTTATTTTTACATATTTATTAATATTTAAACAACAAAAATCAAGTGTAAAAGCAGGAATGTGCCTCTCTACACTTTTAGTATATCCTAAGATTAATAAAATGAATAAATTGACAGTGTTATTAATAGAAACTAGAACTGTGTCTCTGGGTTGGGTCAAAGGGGTGGGAGTGGAGGGGTCAAGGGTCGTTAGCAGGGCTTTCCAGTTTAGTGGGGCCCAAAGAGCTCTGCTGCCTCCTAAGGGGAGAGTGACATGAGGAAAAACCAGTAAATACAAACATTTAGCCTGTGGCTGTCTGTGGAGACAGAGTTCCCCACCTTTTAAAAAAAGTGCAACAAATACTCATTCTGTTCACGTCTACATACCTATGAGACAGACTGATTAATCCAGGTGTGTCTGGCTGGTTACTGAGGTCAGACACACCTGGATTAATCAGTCTGACCAGTAATTAAAGGCAGGAAACAAAGGAGCTGCTGAAGTTCAGGACGTAGTGGAGCTGAGCTTAGAGCCTGTTTGGGATGAGAAAATGTGTTAAACATGTTCAAAAAGGCACAGACTTGGAAATCCTCTTGACATGAATGCCAGTGATTGTGTGTGTAGTGCAGCATGAGCATGTATAAACTTACACAAAGTGTGTATAACTACATTATGTGTCTGGTAGTAGTTGATGTGTGAGTATATTGTTTGCTCCTATAAGGTGAGTTAACTCTGGTCAGTGAGTCGCTAACATGAGATCATCTCTGGTTTCTTCAAGGCCTTCTGTGTCTGAAGAGCCATCAGCCATGGTATCCAGAGGTCTGGATAAAATAAGAGGAGAAGAGGATTTATTATTATGTGCAGAACAGAGATGTTTAAAACACAAGAAAAAAATACAACTAATCAGCCTCTTGATTCTGCCACAGCGAGGGAAGAGCAGTGAAACTCATGTTCAGAGCAGAGACTCAGAAAGAGGTTATAACCTCAGACAACTCAAACCTGAGTCACTCTGTTTTACACAGTATACTTCACACACTACATTACTCAATACGTTAGTTTATCACTTAAATCATGTCAACATTTTATCACTTGAACTTTATTAACACTCTAAGTAAATTTTTCTCCCTTCTTGTCAACTGTCCTTTCCATCAGTGTTCCTATTTTCCTCCACTCTCATTTAATCTCCTTTCTGACTTCCCATCTTCTTCCTCTCTCCTCTTGTATCAATCTTACATTATTCTAAAACAGACATTATATAATTAAAATCACTTCCAAAAACATTAGAATATACAACATGAAAACTTCCAGTTATTTTGTTTATCTCATCTGATTAAACACTAAAAATGCTAATTACCACAATATCAGGAGCTACAAGCAGAAACATCATAATAAATGAACATTAAACAGGCGGTTATCTCTTCCTCCATCGTTCTCAGATCTTCTCATTCAGTTCTCCTGTTACTGACTCCTATTTTTTCATGGGGAACTTGCATATATCCAAACTGAGCAGTAGAAAAGCTAAACCTAAGCCTGGAAGTCTATGCTGATAAATCACAACCATAAATCAGCAAAACAACTTGTAATAACTCTACTTATAATAACTATCTGAAATATGAACTAAAGGTCACCAATCAGTTCTAAAACCTCTTTAGACGAACCCTTGTTGATCCCTGGAGAACCAGCGTACCAGATTAGTGCCTTACAAAGAGTTTTCAACCATTGCGTTACATTTTATCTGAGTGTCTTTTAGGTGAGCAGCAACTCGTGGTCTTGTCTTACTTTTCATTTATTATTTTTAACCTGGACACGAACCAAACATTTATCACAGCAAATGAATCGTTTAACACGCTTACCATAACACAGCAGCTCCCCATCAGTTACCACCAGCTGTGACCATAGACATAATATAAGAGTAGACCCCGCATTGACTGTCGTGGCGCAGGAATTACGGCCGCCATCTTGGGGCGGTCGACCTGCTACTCTAACCTGCTGATTCAAGCTGAACACACTAATGATACCCCAGCACTGTGCGGCTCATTTTTGTTTAAATCGACGGACTATTGACGTCAGGGCTCGAGGGATAACTTTTCACAAGTAACATTAAAAAATATTGTTTATATTAGAATGTGATTTTTCTAATATTAGATGATAGA
Source organism: Fundulus diaphanus (assembly GCA_037039145.1). Classification (NCBI taxonomy): domain Eukaryota; kingdom Metazoa; phylum Chordata; class Actinopteri; order Cyprinodontiformes; family Fundulidae; genus Fundulus; species Fundulus diaphanus. The sequence goes on from CM073121.1 coordinate 64,115,067, forward strand.
GAGATACAGGTCTACATGTCCAAGTTTTTGTGACTTAGTCTCTCCAAAATTGCATCTACTCCGTGAAGGCATCAGAGCTTTGTTAGACATTAGTGAATAATATATATATATATATATATATATATATATATATATATATATATATATATATATATATATATATATATATATATATAGGAGGTGCTCAGTGATGTGGACCTAAAGCTGGGGACCATCTCTACTGCTTCTCCATTGATGGTTGCCGGTGGATGAACCGAGCTGGCCTTCCTGAAATCCACCACAACCTCCTCGGTGTTCCTGCGGTTCAGGATGTTGGTGGAGCAGCAGGTTGTCAGGATCCTTCTGTCCCTCCTGAGTCATGACCACAGAGATCAGCCCTGTGGTCACCGTGCTGTCTGACTTCTGGACAGGTTGGCCTTCACGGTGAAGAGCAGGGACCCAGGACACTTACCTGAGGCACGGCGCTGCTGGAGGTGATGGTGAAGGTCTGGTTCTAACAGCTAGGGACTGTTGGTCAGGAGGTCCAGGGTCAGATGGTGCAGCTCAGAGGCTGGATCAGGAGCTCAGAAATGTTCCTCCTGATGTGGAGTTCATCCTGGAGAGGTCCACCTCTAACCAGCGACCCTCTGCTGCAGGTCTTCACCGTGGAGGAGATGATGCCTCACCTGCAGGATGTGAGCGGCGCCGTCACCAAGAACCTCTTCCTGAAGGACAAGAAGAAGAAAGGCCTGTGGTTGGTGTCGGCTCGCCACGACCGGCAGGTGGGACCTCAGAACCCGTCCGCCTGAACCGTCGGACCTTCTCGGCTCTAATGGCGCCGGTCTTTGCCGTGTCTCTGCAGGTGAACCTCAACGACCTCGCCAAGAAGCTCGGCGTTGGCAGCGGGAACCTGCGGTTTGCCGACGAGGCCACCATGCTGGAGAAGCTGAAGGTACCGACAGGTCCTGAAGGAACGAGGTGGACCTTAGAGTCTGGAGAAGCCTTGGTCCTGTTAGATCGGTCTGGGTCCCAGGAAGGAGAATGGAGATCTTTGAGGAGTCCATCCTGGACCAGAACTCCTCAGCTGGAAGACATCATGGGTCTGAAGCTCATAGTAACCTTGTCTCTGGTCTCCTCTCAGGTGGGTCAGGGCTGTGCCACCGCTCTGGCGCTGCTCTTCGATAAGGACCAGAGCGTGAAGCTGGTTCTGGACCGGGACCTGGTGGAGGGCGGCCACCAGATGGTCCACTTCCACCCCATGACCAACGGCGCCACCATGGGGCTGAGGCCAGAAGACCTGCTGCGGTTCCTCAGGGAGACCGGACACGAGCCCGTCCTGGAGACCTTCGAGTAGGACGGGCTGCACCTGGACCTGGACCTGAACCAGGACCAGGACCTGGACCTGAACCAGGACCGGGTCCTGGACCTGCATCTGGACCAGGACCAGGACCGGGTCCTGGACCTGGACCAGGACCTGGACCTGGACCAGGACCGGGTCCTGAACCAGGACCGGGTCCTGAACCATAAACTAGACCTGCATCTGGACCTGAATTTGGTCCTGCACCAGAACCTGGACATTAACTGGCCGTATCTGCAGGGATCTGTCTTAGACCAGAACTTTGGTCTTCTGTGATCTTCATGGTGGAAACACAGAACTTCTCGCCTGCTTTTACCAGAAATCCTGAAGGTTTTACTTTGGTTCTGAGAACTTCAGCCTCAGGTCCATAAGTCCAGGTTCTGATGGACAGTTAGCAGGAGCAGTAAGTGAAGCTTCACCTCTAGGTGGGACGTTGAGTTCTGTCTCTAGACCAAAGCAATAGATCGACCCCATAGATAAACTGATTAAACGAATAACAATCCCGATACAATGATGCTAAATGAAAATATTCGTCTATATTGTTGTTTTTAAGATTATTATTATTTTAAAGTTAGAAGAATTCAGTTTTTTATTTAAATGCCTGATAGACATAAAAAGGTCGACCCATATTTATTTATTTCCTGTGAGCTGATATGAACGTAATCATCAGTTTGATGGCAGATAATGATAATAATCTGTAACAAATTGTAATTTGTTATATCGGCAGATTTCTGAAATATCACCTTTAGTTCTTCACCATTTTTAGTTATTTCCATCTAAAATAATGAATTTAGCTTATTGCTCCTTTAAAGTTTGTCTCAGTTTCTTGTCTCCAGATTAAACGTCTGGTTGTGATCAGAACGTCTCCTGCTGACGGTCCGTCTCATTAAAGGTCCAACAGAACCAAAGTGACTCAGGGAGTTTTACGGCTTCAGATGTTTCCCTCCCTGCTATGGGTCCAAACTGGAGGTCCAGTACGTACCGGTACCGGTTCTGGTCCATCGGGCCCCTGAGTGGCTCTTGTCTCTCTGCAGGGAGCTGGGGGACCTCTGGCAGGACCAGGAGGATGATGAGTGTCCCGGCAGGATAGAGATGAAGGTTCCCTCATCTCAAAGTCCGGTTCTGTTTCATCTGGGAAACAGAACCAAGGCGGGGAAGAAGGAGCCATGTTGGCTCTGGTGCTGCTTCTCTGGCTTGTTACACGGTTCCTGCAGATCCTTAAAAAGTCTTAGAAGACATTGAATTCTGTAATATAAAACTAAGGCCTTAATTGGTGTTAAAATGTCTTAAATCAGTCATTCATAGGTCTTAAATTTGTTACCATGTCATAAATAGGATTTTATTTTTGTAATCCATATCAAACATTAAAATAACTGAAACATTTGTTTTATTCACTGAACGGCTCGCTGTACTCTGTATTGGTTCCGTCCCACTAGCGAAACCAATAAAAACCATGTTGCTGCCGGGACTTTGGGGAGATGCGCCACTTTTTATCTGGACAACATGGGGAAGTGTAAATTCAAAGAAGATCGGCTCTCCAGAGTTTTCTGCATGGCTAAAACCAGGAGCAGGGAGCGTATATGAGGCACCGTGTATTTTGTGCAAGAAATCATTGAAGCTCGGCATGATGGGAATCAAGGCAGTGGAGTCTCACATGGGAGGGTGAACACAAAGCGTCCAAACCAAGTTACCTAGAAATAAGTGTTTATCAGTTCTGTTCCACCCTCGTCTCTGCAGTGCCTCCACAGCCGTGATGACATCATCAACAGTGATGTCATCACGGCTGTGACATAGCAACAGATCTCAATGTGTGGCGGTACGGAAGCAGAGGTCTTGTGGACTTTGAACACGGTGACACAGGGAGAGAGAACGTCTGGTACCTGATGGCACAACTTATCACCAGATCAAACACGCTAAGACAGCCATGTAAAGACAAAATGGCAAAGTTGCAACAGGTGGAGGAGGAACTGAAGAACGCCTGCAGTACCGCGCCATGCTAACACAAGGAGTTAGCACTAATAATGTTTTTATAACTGATTTATGGTTTATTTTACTAGGGAACAAAACAAAGTTCATGAATTCAGTTCAATAGTTGTTCAAAAATATATCTGCCATTTATGTGCTTTTACCTTTCTTCCTGTATGGAAAGTTTTTCAAAATTTGAAACATTCTACTGGACCAGAAAGTAACAGTTTATGTTAAAATAAACATTATTTTATTTCAAGTGGCATTAAAAAGTCTTAAAAGGTCCTGAATTTAACTCGCCTTATGCTGTAGGAACCCTGTGTTAGTAAAGGCAGGAGGTATCAGGCTCTGCTGGGGTTCTGGTTCTGGACCGGCGCACCACCTAAACCCACACGGGCCTGTGGTTCTGGATGATCACCTCCTGTCAGGGTTCTGGTTCCAGCCAGAAACACCTCCGAGCTCCTTCAGGGAGGGAAGTCGGGTTTAATAACAGAACCAGAACCTACAGCCTTTGGACCTCGGCTGCAGGACCTGAACCGGACCCGGTTCTGTCATTAATCTGGACGGGTCCGAATGAAACATCAGAACAAGCAGCAGAAATGATCCGTTTAGTGCGAAACATGAAAGAAAGTTTCCAGCAAAGCTTTAAACCAAATTAAAGGCAAATTTATTAATAAAGAACTTTCAGAAATAAAGTTCTGAATAAAACCTGCAGTGATAAAACGGACCCGGTCAGAACCGACAGCAGCTGGTTTGAAGAATAAACCAGAGGAGAACTGGGTTTTATAAAGGTTTAATTAATTCAAAGAGAACAACAGGGAGGTCCTGGGTTCAATTCCCCGGCCTTAAACAGGATTTATTGGTTGTTGGTCTAAATCCAGATTTAATGAATCCAGATCCTAAATGTCTGTTTTCACGACCTGGAAGCAGAGAATCATCAAAATTCACAGAAATGAAGACTTGAAAACATCACTGTTTGTTTAATAATACAAATTATTGAATTGTTTTCAGTTTTCTGTAGCGTCATTTATTGAAAATGTCTGGAAATAATACAAACTTTCTTATTCCTCTTTCTTTCAGTTTAAAATTTCACAAAACTCACAAAATATTAAGTTTTTATAAACCTGGCTCACAGCTGAACGTTTAGAAAGTCTCTGGAAACCAAAGGATAAAGAAGCATTTAATCTGTCTGCTAAAGCTCAGGAACGTCAGGATTAAATGTTCCTTAACTCAGAGGATCTCTGAGCTTCATTCCTGGTGTCAGAAATCATGGCAGTGAGAGAAAGAGGTGGGGGAGGGGGGAGGTCTGCATCCTTAATGAGGCTCTGCCTATTGTGGCTTTGTTGGCTAAAATTAGCAACTGAATGAAGCTGACCTGCAGGGCCCGGTTCCCAGGAGCCCTTTCACACGCTCCGGTTCTGCTCCGCTCCGCTGTCATGTTCCCATGTTCTGATGTTCTAATGTTCTGGTTCCAGACCAGGAACCGGCTAATATTTACCCGAATAAACACTTTTATCGCTGCTTTTCTCTGGGTCGATCACTAACATTCAGGTTTGATCAGAACAGCAGCACCTGTCCCGGTTCTGTCCTGCAGGGCCCGGTTCTGTTCTGCAGGGCCCGGCGGTGCCACCTGTTGCTGCTGAGCTGCTGCTGGCCCTTTAAGGGAATCAGGAAGTGTCCGGGAGCAGGCAGGAGGTGGGGGAGGTGTGTGATGAGGAAACAGGTGTGTGTGCTGACAGGATGATGTCATTCCTGGCTGAGTCACCTGCAGGACGGCTGCAGGGACGAGGAGGAGGCGTTGGAGGAGGAAGGAGGCCCAGCAGGAGGAGCAGAGCGGCGGGGAGCTGCAGGGTGTGAAGGTGAGCAGGAGATCAGGGAGGCAGGAGCAGAATGAGGCCTTTCTGCTCCTCCAGAGGGTCGATGTGGGCCTGAGATGTTCCACCACCTGGTGGTGATGTTCTGGAGAGATGGATTATAGTCATCAGGTTAGAACCAGGGACCACAGAGAAAAGGCTTCATTTCTCTCTTTTACACCTGATGTTTAATTCATCAACATTTTAATTCACATTTAACAGTAAAGTAGTTAAATGTGATAAGATTTCCAGTTTAAACCTTTATTTCTCCAGAATCAGACTCAGTAGAGTTTTAATTCCTGCAGAGCCTTAAAACTGAATAAAGTTTTAGTTCCAGTCAGCTTCTGGTTCTGACCTCATGGAGCCCAGAACCTTTGGTCGGCACTAGGGCTGGACGATAATTCAATAACTACATATATATATATATATATATATATATATTAGAAAAAAAGGGTAAATAAAAAGTTAAATACAATAACAGTTTTCCTTACTTTTGCATTCTAGCCTATTAAGTAATTACTTCCTCCCAACCGATCACAAACGCAGACCCAGGAAGCTCCGCCCACTTTAAAGGGTTCAGAGATCACGTGTTCTTTTTTTGTCTTTCAAAAACTTGCAGTTTTGGTAAAAAGTTGGTTGGATCAAGTTTGAATTCAGTGTTTGTGTCTGTATCTAAAAATAGGTTGCTAAGCAACAGCATAAAATGGCCAGAGCTGCACTTTACATGTTTAGAATTTGTTTATAATTATCGATATCAATCAATATTTCTATTTTATAAATATGTTTTTTTCTCTATCGTCCAGCCCTATAAGCAGTTTCCTCATCAAAACGCAGTTTCGTAGTTAACGAGTTCTCTGATCGTTACCATAATGCAGAGAATTAAATGTGGTGCTGCTGGAAGTTCTGCACCAGCTGTTGGCTCCGGTTGATCCAGATGTTGCTGCCAGGTGATGGTTCTCATTAAAACCCAAACATGGATGTTCTCGCCTGTAAAGATCCTGAAACACTGAATCAATCGTCTTTGGTATCAAATAAGTGGAAGAGAGGAAACATGGAGCAGACCTGGGAGCTAAGAAGGTTTAGGGACCAAAGCAGGAGATAAGCTGGAAGGGAACCAGAGCGGGTTCTGATCCAGACACGAGGACCGGTCCGGTTCCAGCAGATTAGAACATCATCTGCTCTCCTCCGGTCCAGAAGATACTCCCCTGAGTTACAGCAACACAGACCTCCAGATGTTCCAGGGTTTGGACGGGTCCATCAGGTCCAGTGGGACTCCACCCAGCTGAACCGAGCCTTCTGGACCTCCCTGAAAATGACCGGTTCTGGAACCGGTCCCTCCTTAACTCCCCGCTGCTGATGTAAATGGTTCTGGACGTCTGCAGGTCACACGGGTTTCACCATCTTGATCTTCAGAGCAGGACTTGATGTTCTGGCAGGACGCCGCTTTAAGGCGGTCGGGTCGGTACCGACGTTTAGGAAGCAGGTGGTTCTGCCTAAAGTCATCTGATGACTGTAAACCTTCAGGAGGACATGAGAACCTCCTTCACCCTCATGGAAACAGAAGCAGGCGGCGGGTCAGCCGGGTTCTAACGGATCTGGGCCCTAACAGAACTGTACGGATCAGGGTGGAACATGAAGGTCGTTATCTGTGTTTTTACAACGTAAACTTGAAGCCTTTTCATTTTTCTACGGTGAAACCACCAAATGTAACGATGTTCTGGTCCTAAAAGAACAAATCTAGAACTTTAAACCTGTGGTCCGTTAAAAATAAAGCCATTATGGGTTAGGGCCTCAGCAGCAGCTGGGTCCACCTTGGTCTGGTTCTGAGCTCCTACGCTGGGTTCTGTTTGTTAAACGCTGAGGTGGTAGAACTTCACTCGACCTTCTCTGGTGGTTCTGAGGTCCAACTGGGCCAGGAGGCGTCAGAACCGAAGCCAGAACTGAGCGTCTGAGAACAGATAGTCACGGCTCTGTGTGGGACGCCGTCACATGACTGCAAGAGTAAACAGCCGGGATCTGATAGGGGGTCATGGTGATGATGTCATGCAGGTAACACACCTGTGTGTGTGTGTGTGTGTGTGTGTGTGTGTGTGTGTGTGTGTGTGTGTGTGTGTGTGTGTGTGTGTGTGTGTGTGTGTGTCACCTGACAGGATGTTTAATGTTCAGCTGGTTCAACCAAACGTGTTTTTATGAGTCACCTTTAAATGATTTTCTGTTGACTTTGCTCGACGGTTCCTCTTCAGAGACAGAAAGCTGGACGGAACCAAAGCTTTAGGAGGAACCTGCGGTACTGGTCCAAACCCAGCAGCATTCAACCAGAACCAAACTCCTTTTAAAACAGCCGGTTTTAATTTAGCCGACTAAAACCGATGGAAACATGTTGCCAGCAGGTTTCATATGTGAAAACTAGACGAGTTAGTGTTCCAGCCGTCAAGGTGAGAGATGACCTGCGCTGTCTCTTGTTTATCACTCAGCGGCTGGTCAGCGTGGTCTTTAAAGGTCAGCTGGTCGTCCATCACGGCACCCAGTTTTCCAGCTTCCTTTGATCAGTTTGGATCAGATAATTTGGTGTCCGCTTGGTTTTGCTGGGAGGACGAACGGTTCAATTTTAGGGGTTTAGTTGGAGGTGATGGACCTTCTTCCACGTCAGAGAGAAGGTCTGAGGTTGGTTCAGAGACCGGGTGGTCGTCAGGTGGGAATGACACATAGAGCTGGGTATCATCAGCATAGCTGTGGTGTGAGAAGCCATCAGAGGATCTACTGAGGACCAGACTGTCCCTCTGGCTGGTTTTAGGGCTTATATCACAGCCAGCAGAGCTGTTCCTGAGGCAGAACTGTTCCTGAGGCAGAGCTGTTCCTGAGGCAGAACTGTTCCTGGGGCAGAACTGTTCCTGAGGCAGAACTGTTCCTGAGGCAGAGCTGTTCCTGTGGCAGAACTGTTCCTGAGGCAGAACTGTTCCTGAGGCAGAACTGTTCCTGAGGCAGAGCTGTTCCTGAGGCAGAGCTGTTCCTGAGGCAGAGCTGTTCCTGAGGCAGAGCTGTTCCTGAGGCAGAGCTGTTCCTGAGGAAGAACTGTTCCTGAGGCAGAACTGTTCCTGAGGCAGAACTGTTCCTGAGGCAGAGCTGTTCCTGAGGCAGAGCTGTTCCTGAGGCAGAACTGTTCCTGAGGCAGAACTGTTCCTGAGGCAGAGCTGTTCCTGAGGCAGAGCTGTTCCTGAGGCAGAACTGTTCCTGAGGCAGAACTGTTCCTGAGGCAGAGCTGCTCCTGAGGCAGAACTGTTCCTGAGGCAGAACTGTTCCTGAGGCAGAGCTGTTCCTGAGGCAGAGCTGTTCCTGAGGCAGAGCTGTTCCTGAGGCAGAACTGTTCCTGAGGCAGAGCTGTTCCTGAGGCAGAGCTGTTCCTGAGGCAGAACTGTTCCTCCCCAGGTCGGTTTGGGTCAAGGAGTTTGTTTAGCTAGCGGTACCTTTTTAGTTCGTAATGCTAACAGGAGTTAGCCTGGCTACTCATTACAAATTCGACTCATTCTGGATCATCAGCTGAGGTCAGACTCACAGACTTCAGCTCTGGGGGGGAAACAGCGCCACCATCAGGCCAGACTGGACATTACACAGTTTGACTCTGAGATTCTAACCTTTCAGACTCATAACGCGGTGAAATTCCGTCCCTACTGGACCTCCATCCTCCAGCGAACCTCGTAATGAGCGGCACATCGGCACAGTTTGTATCAGATAACTCTTTGTGTTTGAGTTTTTTTTTGCAGTTTTTGTCCTCAGTCTCATTTGGTCGAGCTCTTTGTTCAGCGGGACGGAGCGGGGGGGGGGCTTGGGAACGTCTCATTAACGCGTTCTGACAGTAATCAGCTTTTTAAAGCGACATAAACACCAGCTAGTTTTGTCCAGTTGTCTGGGGTCCAACAAAAGACATGAAGATTAAAGGTTCTGGACTGGATTCTGTCTGCAACGCTAGAAAGGAGAAAGTCTGATAAAGATGATTTAAAGAGATTAAAGTATTACATAAAAACTTTAAATAAACTTTAACTCAAGAGCAGATCAAAAGAAGTGAAATAACTAAAATTATTAACAGGTCTCTGTCAGTTTTCTTAATTCTACTGGTTATAAATGGTAGAAGTTCTGCAGACTGACAGAACCAGGGCGGCCACCTGACCACCGCCGGCAGGTAAGGCAGGTGAAGTGCCTTGCCCAAAGACACCATGACTGAGGTGGCTGGAGCGGGGATTTGAACCGGCAACCCGTCAGTTACAGGACTAATTCCTAGCCCCCAAACTGTCACCAGAAACTAAAGATAAAACAAAAAGCCTTAGAAGTTGAAACATTTTTCTCTTTATCAAACAGCTGAAAATCAAAATGATAAATTAAACCTTTTAAAATTAATTTAAATCTAAAATCTGATTTTCTTCAGAGGAAAACTCTAAAACGGCAGAATAATAAATCCCGACGACTCTCAGGTTGAGGTGAAACATCTGAGGAGGAACGTCGGCCTAAACTGAACCCGGAGGAGGACAGACGGCGTTCGGACCTTCAGAACCAGCGCTGGTTCCGGTCGCTCTGTTTCCTCCTGACTGCAGCGGAGCGCCGCCATGTTGGACAGGCAGCTTCCTGCTGATCCAGATTAACATCTGAGGAGGAACCAGAACCTCTGGGGCCCGTTTAGCTGCAGCTGCTGCAGCGCCGATAAGCTCCATCAGAGGTTCTGTTGCCCCGGACCGGACCCGCCCGCCCGGAGCCGGAAAACAGGCGCGACACTTTCCACAGCGGGAAAACATGCGGCTCCAGGCCCGTCTGTGGTTCTGGTTCTGGGTCGATGTTTCCTGCAGCTGGTCTGTGATCCGCTGAGGCAGAGGAGTTGGACCCAGAGCTGCAGAACCTCTCTGAGTCAGGGTTCGGTACCGTTTACTGGCCCGGTTGGTCACAAAGGCCCATTTAAGCAGAACCCGTCGGGTCAGGATAGAACGGTTCTCATCAGTCACAGAAACATGAATCATGTTTTTACTTTCAGAACCAGGAGGCAGCAGAACTCCTTCCTGCCTGATAACCGTCATCCTGACTTCCTGTTCTGACCCGAAAGCTGCTTCGGGGTCCGATTCACACCAGAACCGGTCCGACTTTAACAGACCTTTGTTTTCCAAGCACACAGACGCTTTATGAGCAGAACGTGGGTTTCACTGAGAAGCCTCGGCGTCGTCTGATCCAGTTGGACCCGGTCTGGGCCCGGTTTAATGGAAGCCAGGCGGCGCATTCTGCAGCAGAGGAATGTTTGAGGTTCTGCTGCGGTTCTGCTGCGGTTCAGATGAGATCTCCACCCAGACGGAGCCGAGCTGCAGCCGCTTCTGTTTCATTAGCAGCTCAGACTCACAGCCGGGCTCACCGGTTCTGTCCAGCTTTAACTCGGGTTCTGTACGGTTCTGCTGACACACTTTGGACCTGGGTGTCGCAGAAGGAGATGAAATCGGTTCTGATCCGTCGTCAGCAAACAGCTGCTGGTTGTTCTACAGTAACTGGCTTTGTTTTTACCATGTGGTCCATTTACCTTCAGTACCAGAACAGCTCAGCTTAAACAACATGCTGATTGGACCTCTCAGAAACCCGACAGCGACACAGACCATCAGAACCAGAACAAACGGGCCAGAACTCAGAGACAGGCCAAACCCATCCTGGTGCTGCAGGTCTTCCCTGCGGCTGCAGCAGCACTGCAGTGTTCTGTCTGCATGGTCCGGTCAAACCGGTTCGGATCAGAACCAACGGGTCAGCGGGGATGGTTTGTCCTCAGCTGCTCCGGCAGAACCAGGCTGCCGCGGATCGATGCTCACACGCTTCTAACGCGATCGATGAGCGGATCGATGCAGCTGCTGACCCACAGCAGAGCTGCTCAGTCAGCTCACAGCGGGAACCGCCGACCCGATGGACCGGGTCAGGGTTCAGAACCTGCCGCTGAGTCAGAGAGGAAGCCCATTGGTCAGCCGGCGCCGAGCATCGGACCGCAGAGCAGAGAGCAGCTGCTGAACACCGTTTATATTTACTGATTCTGGATTTAAATCTGACTTTACCTTTAAAGTTAATAAGTTTGGTATTTATAACATTAATGTTTTATAATGTTTGTCTGAATGTGGATATATCACTATTCCCCTTCTTTGTAAATGTATATTTACTTAAATAAATACAATAAATAAACAAGTTTAGGTAAATAAAAAGGTGGATAAATGCAAGAGAAAAAGGTGAGAAATTTAAATTCTATTCTTCTCAGAGAAATATTTCCCTTTCCAGAGGGGAAATATTTCTCTGGGTTGAACTCGTCCCCCACTGAGCGGTGCAAGGGGAGGGTCAGGGGTCAGAGTCAGGGGCCCAGAGTTTCAAACCGGCAACCTTTGAGGCCTCTTCAGGACGCAGACCCTCCACTTCCCATTTCATAAACTTTTTTTTTTTTAAAGATTGAAATGTTTTCAGATTTTGCCCATTTTTATCCTCCTATAATCAACTTTATTCACAGAAGTTGAGTTGCAGTAGTAATAATAATAATAATAATAATAATTAATAATAATAATGTAGCCGGACTTCCCGAAGAACATGTTATGTGGTTTTATTTGGTTTTATTTATTTTAATTTCGTTTTATTAAATTAAATTTAGTTTTTTTTATTTTGAATAATTTTTATTTTTATTAATTCTAATTTAGTTTTGAGTTGTATTGGATTTTATTAATTTTATTTTTATTGAGTTTCAATTCGTTTTATTTGGATTTATTTTAATTTCGTATCATGTATTTTAATTGTTTTATTTATTTTAATATGGTTTTATTTAGTTTCATTGTTTTGATTTATTTTAATTTAGTTTTATTTAGTTTCATGTGGTGTTATTTATTTGAATTTAAATTTAGTTTCATTGAGTTTTATTTGGATTTATTTTTATTTGGTTTTATTAACTTTAATGAATCCACAGCAGGACTTTTTTCTGTTGAAAAATAAAGGAAACTATTACTGGACCCGCGCAGCTAAATCAGCACCAGAACCGGAACCAGCGGGACCAGCAGCTCTCTGCCCCTTCACACGCACAAACCAGCGCGCTGCCGGCCGTGCACGCGCCTGCGCTCGGCCCCGCGCTGCAGGTAGTAGCCCCGCCCCCTCCGCTCCACACAATACCGCCGCTCCGGCTCCGTCCCGTCCGGGTCCAGACTCCGCTGTCCGGTTCCGAGGGGCCACAGATCCAGACCCGGTGAAGGTTCTGCTCGTCCAGCCAAGGTGAGCTGCTCTGCCGAACCTCGGGGGTTCTGGTTCTGACCGGGTCCGTCTGCTTGCTGCGATGCTTTAATACGGAGCAGCCGCTGCTCCGCAGTCGGTTCCGGTTCTGCGGCTGACGGTTCTCTCCGGTTCGGCCTGTCTCCGGCCTCCGGAGCAGATCCGGTTCCGGTCGGGTTCGCCGCTGGCCGCTCCGGGTTCTTTGTTCCGGGAAGTTCTCTGGAAGTGATGTCATGCTTTCAGCTCCGGACTCCGGCTGGAAAACCACGCTCAACGCGGCGGTTCTGCCGGTTCTGCTCACCGTGGGTTCGGTTCGGAGTTCGGCCCGGTGGGATGTGGGTGGTTCGGGTTCAGGAAGGATCCTCGGCGTGGGTTCGTGGGCTTTACGAACTCCCGGTTCCGGATGTTTTCCCCCCGGGAAGGACAGGGGGAGCAGTTCTGACTCGGATGTGGTTCTGGTTCTGGTTCTGGTCCCACCGGAACAAAGTTCCTGGTCCACACCAGTCCGCCGGGAAGCCGGGTTTGTTCCCCCAGAAACTCTGGGTCTGCATCTCGTTTCTTTGTTCTGTCAGAACAACGAGCAGAACTTTAATGGAACCCGAGCAAAGAGACCCAGAACCAGAGTTCTGCCGAACCGGACCAGCAGGATTTATCCAGAACCTTCATTCTTGGTCCCAGAACCCGTCCGGCTGATTTCTGGTGTTGTTCCTCAGAGAGGAAAACTTCTCCAGACTCCATGGAAACAAACTCAAACTCTTCGTCAGAAGCTTTGGACCCAAAAGTGCTGCAGCAGCGCTGAGCTCCAGGTTCTGGTGGTACCGGTCCAGATGTTCTGACCCTGTGAATAAACAGTAACTAGATTTAGTGTGAAGAAGCAGCAGAACTTTGAAACGAGTCCGGCTGCTGCAGTTCTAGAAACCAGAACACGGTTCTGTTCTGAAATGAAAAGGCAAAGCGGGTCTGGTACCGCTGACTGTTCTGCCGGTCCAGTCCTCAGAAATAACAGAACCATCCAGGATCTCTGAAACCACAAGCAGAACCTCCTCCAGGCTCTTCACTCTGAAACAGTTATTAGTTCTGACTGGATCAGAACCATCGGCCCAATCACACACAGAAGTGGACTTTGGTTCTGGTGGTTCTGGTCCAGCTGATTGGTCGGTCTAATTCTCGCCTTAAGGCAAATCCAACATGGTTCCGTTGAATTCGGGTCGGTTAAAACCGGGCCGTAGAACCTGGACCGTGAACGGTTCTGGAGACGTGAAGCTGTGACCCAGCTGCTGCTTACTAAGCTGTTCTCTGTCAGTTTAAGCAGCTCCTGGTTTTGGGTCAGAACCAGAGGGTTCTGATCTTAACAGAACCCATGGTACCGCCTCCGCCGGGCTTCGCTGATGACCCGGTTCAGGGTTCTTCCTACGGAACTCCTGATGCTGCTGATCCGAGTCGCTTGGGTCCGGTTTTAGAACTTTGTTACGAGAACCGGCTGAGGTCCAAAGAGCGGTTCTGGAATAGCCCAGAAAGTCCGATGACCAAGAAGGCCGGATCAGGGGTTCCGGACTTGCACCTGAACACGTGCCCTTGAGCAAACTGCTGGTGGAGGGAAGAACCGGAGCGTCTGAGGTCCGATTCAACCGGGTCAGCAGGGAGGTTCTGCTTGGTGCTGATACTCATCTGGACCTGTTGGAAAGGTTCTGATGGGGGTCCGAGGGGGGGGGGGGCTCCTGGGGGTCATCTGCTGGGTGGGACCAGAACTTGGGTTCTGATTCTTTTGGGTTCTGAACGCTCTAGATTCCTCCAGGTTCTCTTCAGAGGAACATGTTCCTGACCCATGAGAGGAAGACTGGACCCAAAGAACCTCAGACGGAACCTTCTGCTGGGGTTCTACCGGCCGACCCGTTTCAGAACATTTGATGCTTTAGAGGTTCTGGTTAGAAGCTCGGAGGTTCTGAAGGATGCAGAAGAACAGACAGGAAGTGGTCCATTAAAACTAACGTTTGTGGTTCTGGTTCTGGCTCAACTGAGGACCTGGTTCTTCTTCGGTCTGGACCTGGTTGTGACCCGTGTTCTGACCCGGTTCTGGTGAAATGTTGGTTCGTGTTGCGATAATCTCAGGTTGTTCAGGTTCTGATGAAAGGTCCAGATTTGCAGCACGGGTCCAAAGGTTCTGACTGGATCAGAACAATTCTTCCTGCTCTGTATATAAGGTCCTGTTGAGATCCAGGTTCTGTTGGAGCCCGATCCAGGTTTTTATACCCAGAATCAGGAATGATTGCTAAGCTGTTGGTGGATCCGTATCGGACTGTACCGGTCCATGAAGTTCTGACAGTCCAGAACCATGCTGTTAGCTGAGATGATCATGGAGAACATCACCGACTGTTTGGACCAGCAGAACCGGTTCTGGAGCTTCCTCCTGGTTCCTCCTCCGGCCCGATGAACCCGGTACGGAGCGGGCCTTCGGTCTGCTGCCAGAACTTCCTTCCAGAACAAAGATCCGATGTCACTGAGGAGGATTATCCGCTTAGTCTGGTGCTGGTTCTGGTTCTGCTGCTGGTTCTGCTGCTGGTTCTGCTGGTCCAGATCTCCCTCGCTGTCCAACCGGCTCCTCCTTAACCCGATAAACGTGGAATATTCATCGGGTTTTTATCCCAGAACCAGGAAGTTAAAGTCCAGAACCAGTCCTGCTTGGGCCCAGAGGTCATGTGACCCAGTGAAGTTCTGTTGGGTCCGGCAGAACCATGTGACCCAGAGCCGGCCAGATTGACCAGAGGTTTCAGTTGCAGAACCTCCTCAGTCGTCTCCTGTCTGAACTGAATAGTTTTATTTTCAGTCTGGGTTCAGATAAAAACACCAAACCGGATCATTTCTCTTCTTCACCTGTCGTGGCCCGGCTTTGATTTCTCCAAAAACCCACAGCGCCACAGATGCACCTTGACGAGTAATAAAAATAAATCCATTTCCCAGGTAAAGTCGTTTAGTTTGCGGTTTATTTCTCTTTTGCAAGCAAGCAAACAGAAATTGACAAACATTTTCCTCCCTGCTTCTCTTGCGCTCACCCAGATGCATGCTGGTCCTTCCACTGACAGCCTATTTATAAACTTAATCCACCCAAATTGCTCATAACTAACCAGAAGCAAAGAAAATTAAATAACCAACACATAATCTCAAAACAAATATCAAACAATAAAGTCAAATAAATAACCTTAACTAGATTATACACAAAAAAATACAAATTTAATTAATAACAAAACATAATTGGCTCCTACATCACCTGAAACATGATTTAATGTTTTAATCATTCCTGCAACGTCCGTCCATCGTCTGGACCCGATTTCCCCCGGGTCGGGGGTTCTGGTGTCTGCTCCGCGGTCCCTGGGTGAGCGGTGGGTCCATCTGGACCCGTCTCAGTCCGTCTCCACAGCTAGCTAAGCATTAGCATGTTAGCGCCTGTAACCAGACCTCGCTGCCCCTCTACCCGCGCTAACACAGCGGACCTCAGAGTTCTGGTTCCGTGTAAAATACCTGATAAACGTTCCGTCTATCAGGGATTTTACACGTTCTGCTCCTTTACTGCGGTTCTGTGGTTCTCCTGGTCGTCGGTTCACAGAAACACTTCTTTTCTTTCTCCTTCTCTTCACCCGCAGCAGCGTTACAGCGCCACTCACTGGCGTGGCAGAGGTATTACACCACATCAGAGACCGGTCCGCCTAACAGTCACGATTCTGCACTGTGGGGGGAACCTGGAGTACCCAGAGAAAACCCACACATGCCCAGGGAGAACATGCAGAGAGACCCCAGGCTGGGATTCAAACCCGGGACCTTAGCAGCTCTTCCTGCAGCGACAGGAAGTGTTGAGGAGAAAGACCCGACTGCAGGCGGCGCTGTGGGAACCTTTCAGACAGGAAGCTGGATGCAGGGTGGGGTTTTGGCTCCTTTGGGTAGAAAAGATGAAGCTAAATGAAGATAAATCTGCAGGAACAGTGAACTAGGCTGCAGGCGCGGCTGCAGGTACCGGACCAGAACCAGAACGGTTCTGAAGCCCAGAGTGTCTCCAGGAATAAACCATGTGAGCCCAGAGCCACAGACACTGTAATCCTGGCGTCTGATCAGGCTAATCCGGCCTGACCTCCTGCTCTGACCGCCACGTTACCTCCTCTGCCTCCCAGGCACAGGGGGAGGCCCTCATCAGCGCCTCCTGCTGACCAGAACCGCTCCTGCCTCTGGGTCCGGTCCAGACCCACGGGGGACTGAGCAGACGGCGTGTCTGAGGGCGGGTGGGTCCTGTGACTCCTGGTGTAGTAAACAAGCGCTCCCTGGAGTGATCCCTTGGCGCCGCCCGGCTCCTTAATCCGTCTAATTCCTGAGACTCAGAGGTTCTGGAAAACAGCTCCTAGTGGCGCCGATTCCCTGAAGCCCCACCAGAACCGGAGGAGCCGTTATGTCACATCTGGTTCTGCAGCTAGAACCTGTAGTTCTGGTTCCAGTGGTCCAGGGAAGGTTCTGGCTTTTTATTTTTTTATTTTTTAGTCTGAATCAGACTTGAATGAAGCTTTTATCTGTTTGTGCAGAAACGGGTCGACCCGCCCAGGGAACCGGGCCTGTCGGTTCAGTGACGCAGCGTCGGCTCCAGCCTGGAATTATCTCAGGCGGTCCAGTTATTACCGGTCCTGGTGCTTCCCAGTAATGTCGGGTTTGCCGACCCGAACTGTCTCCTCTGTCATTACCGCGAACAGAACCATTTGGTTCTGCTGCCTCAACGAGTCGGACTCTAATTAAACTCAGACTCTGCTGTTTGTGTCTGGCTCCTGTTGTCTGGCCCACATTGAGCCCCGTTAGAAGTTCTGATCCAGTCTTAAAGACGTGGTTCTGGTTCTGCCTGTCAGACTGTCACTGCTGGGATCCGGATGTAGAACCGGACCTTAGATGACATGTGGACAGCGGCTTTAATCCCAGAGGGATGAGCGGTACCGCCGGGTCAGTGTTCCTCTGGGAGCTCACTGCTCTTTGTTCTCCTCCTGCAGGTCGGTCCTGATCCCTCCGCTGACCTCTGACCTCTGGCCTCTGGCCTGTGTGCGTGACCATGAGATCCGATCCCGTCTGAGCCGCCGTGTCGGTCCTGAAAGGCTCGGATCTGGAACTCTGGGAAGGAGAGGACTGAAGACGTTCCTCCAAGCTTCACAGGAACGTGGAAGGAACCGACCTGAGATGTGAGGTGAACCACCTGGACCAGGTTTCCTTCCCTGCGGCGCCGTTCGCTCGTTTGGACCAGAATCTTTGAGGCGAAACCAGGTAAGAAGAAGAAGCATCAGCAGTTTGGGGATTTAATCTGGGGGTTCTGCAGTAAGGCTGGTTCTCCTCCTGCCCAGGTCCAAACGGTTCTCCTCCTGTCACACCTCTGCCTGGGTCCTCCGGTCTAGAGGAGATGGATCCTCGGACCGCCGGTTCTGGAGAACCAGGAAGTTGATCCCGGCTGGGAGAGCAGCAGAGCGGCGGCGGAGGGCGGAGCATGTCCTGGAAGAGGAAC
The DNA here is from genome assembly GCA_037039145.1 of Fundulus diaphanus. Lineage (NCBI taxonomy): Eukaryota > Metazoa > Chordata > Actinopteri > Cyprinodontiformes > Fundulidae > Fundulus > Fundulus diaphanus. The sequence continues at coordinate 64,132,987 of CM073121.1, forward strand.
TACTTTGCGTCGGGCGGCGGCGGAGGGACACAGGGAGTCCAGGCGCCGCGCACCATGACCTCCATCACCGCCAGCAAAGGGCTGAGCAACGAACCGGGTCAGAACAGCTGCTTCCTGAACAGCGCCCTGCAGGTACCAGAACCGCTGCAGTCAGCACCGAGTTTACCTGGAACCAGAACGCTGAGGTCCAGACCTCAGGGTCTGGTTCTACAGGCCGGTACCAGTACGTCTGACATCAGTCAGCAGAACCTGGCTGCCAGGGGTATGAATAGTTATGACCTCTGGGTGGGATTATAATCCTGAAGTTTATAAAACGGTTTAAACGAGGAAAATAATTAAAGATAAAACCGAGTTAAACCCGATAAAGACAGAAAGACGAGATTCTGGATTATTATTACTTAACATTTAGGGGATTTAAGGTAGTTAGAGATTAGAGATGAGATTAAAAATAATTAAAGATTAGAGATAATTAGAGATAATAAAGATAATTACAGATAATTAGAAATTAGAGGTAATTGGAGATTAGAGATAATAAAGATAATTACAGATAATTAGAGATTAGAGATAATAAAGATAATTAGACATTAGAGATAATTAATTAGAGATAATAAAGATAATTACAGATAATTAGAAATTAGAGGTAATTGGAGATTAGAGATAATAAAGATAATTACAGATAATTAGAGATTAGAGATGATATTTAGAAATAATATAAAGATAATTACAGATAACTAAAGATTAGAGATAATTAATTAGAAATAATTAAAGATTGGAGGAAGAAAATGAGACATTAGAGATAATTAGAGACTAGAAATAATTAAAGATAATTAAAGAAATTTTGAAATTAGAGGTAATTACAGATAATTAGATGATACTGAACGGAGCAAAGCCAGTGGTTGTCAGAACCAGATTAAAGGGAAAACCCGGTTCAGTTCTGGGTTTATTAAAATCAAACGTGTTTCAAACAGAACCTTTTAGTGCTGACTGGACAGAAATACGAGCCTCTTCAGAACCGCCGGGTCCATAAACCCACCAGACGGGTTCCTTCATTAACGGGTCGCCTGAATCTCCAGGAGGTCTGAACCGGTTCAGAACCACAGAGGAGATTTAAACTCACTGCTGCTGGGTTTTCAGGAGTCAACAGAACCGAGCCCACAGAACCAGGAGGTTCTGTGGGCTCGGTTCTGCTGACTGGGAGGTCCGGTCTGGTCATGTCTGGTACATGAGACGGGTTCTGCCTCAGGCGTACATTACAAACGGGTCGACCATGAAACGGATCCTCTGACGGCTCACAGCCATCTGGATCAGAACCGCTGGTGAAGCTGGTGTCCTCTTGGACCTCCTACGGGTCAGAACTTTCTGCTGGGGCGGGCTGCTGCCTCCCGGACTCCCGCCACTCGTTACCGACTCATCGGGGTCCGGTTCGGCCCACATTCTGCTGTAACTACTGCAGGCCGACCCGGTCAGAACCGTTACCGGGTCAGCAGATCCCGGGTCAAACCGACCCGACCTAACGCTCTGGTTCTGGTCTCTTCTCTAAACGTTTCCTCCAGACAGTCTGGATAAATCAAAACGTTCTGGTACTGAGGTCCAGAAGCTTGGACCCGTTACGTGACGTCTGACCTGGTTCTGGTCCGAATCTGAGAACAAAGGGGAGTTCTACAAGATGTTCTGACCCAGAACCTCTACCTCCCTCACGTTTAACCTCAGTGTTCTCGCTGCAGCCTGCAGAGGAACCCGTGGCTCCCCGACCAGAACCTTTCACAGCACCGGCGCCACGAAAGGTCCGATTCCTTCCTGCTCCCCTGGAAACGGGCCTCCTCACGAGTCCGTCACTCCAGGATTAAACAGCCGGTTCTGACTGCTCTGCAGCTCCCGGGGTTCTGTCCGGACCCATCAGAACAACGTGATGGAACCGAGCCGTCAGACCAGAACCGACGAAGAGGAAGAAGATCCGCGTGACAAGCAGCTGAGAGTCGGACATCACCGCTCTGCCGCACCCTGGATCATTTCCACGGACCGGTTCTGTTCCTCGGCGCTGAGAGCGGGCGACCCGCGGAGACGTGAGCAGAAGGTCCGGTACCTGACGCAGTGACATATTGGACCCGGTGGGGGGGCAGGAAGGAGGAACAAACGGAGCTGCTCATGCTGTCCTCCTGTGGTTCTGTCCCTGTTCTGCCCGTCGGCGGTTCTGTCCGGTGTCAGGATGAGCTCAGAACAATTTAACCAGCTCTAAGTGGACCCGGTTCACCCAGGCAGATCAGAACTAAGTGAGCCGGATCAGAACCTATTTATGGCAGGAAGGATTTCTGACCCGTTTTATTCCGGCACCAACAAACCTTTTCATTTAAGGAAAATCTTTCAGACCCACTGGGTCAGAACCACCCCCCCCCCCTCCCCTCCCCCTACCCAGACGCCTTCGGGTTTCTGCAGAGAAATGATTTAAACGCAGAAGAAGAGAAAGATGTTAATTTTCCTCCATGTCAGGTTTTATTTCGGCGCTGACATCGAATAACAGCCAGAACTCTGAAGCGATTGGACCCAGGACCGGTTCTGGTCTGCAGCGTTACCACCGTGGCCGGTTCTGGTCTGCTGTGGAGGTGCAGCAGAGCCGGTGCTGACATCTAGTGGTGGAGCTGGAGATAGCAGCCTCTTGAAGCCCTGACCTCTGACCTCCAGCTACACCAGCACTGAGCTTCACCACAGGGAACAGAACCAGGGGAACCGCTGCAGGTTCTCTGAGGTTCTCCCATTCAAAATTTTGTTCTCTTTCAAAGACACATTGAATGATTTGGATCAGAACAGGAAGCCCGTTCAGTCTAAGCTGCTGGAAACCCTGAGATAAATATTTAGAAAGTCTTTTTAAAGCTGAGAGGCAGCCTGGGTCCAAGAGGCCCGTAAGAAGAAATGATCAGAACCACGTTAACGGATCTCTGGGATGTTCTCCTCCAGCCGTGTTGATCAGGAGAACCTGCTGGTTGGTCCTCCAGGCGCTACGTCTCCCAGCGTCTCCTCAGACGGTTCCTCTGGAGCTGATTCCCTCCAACGCCTTCGCTCCGTCTGCAGCTCTGGTTCTGCAGCTCTGGTTCTGCAGCTCTGGTTCTGCAGCTCTGGTTCTGCAGCTCTGGATCTGCTCGGCCTCCGTGTGCTCGGCTCTGATTGGTCCGTTCTGATCGCAGGTCAGCAGCTGAACCCCTGATGCGGATTTGTCGCCTGATAAAATGGGTCGGCCGGTCCTGCTGCAGCTCAGGAACCGCTCTGCTGTGTGGAGGTCCGTTGGATCTCTGAGGCGTTATTTTCCAGAACCTGTTCTTTATCTGGGGTTCTGGTCCAGAAAGGACGGTTAGATCTTGTATCCTGTGACTCTGAGACTTGGGTTTGAAGGTAAAAACCAGAAGCTGCAGGTTCTCCTTCCACCCTGACAGACAGAAACCAGGGATTAGTTTAGTCAGTAAGGTTCTGGCTACTCTGACAACGGTCCTACGGCCCGAATGCAGCAGAACCGAGCCCGGCTGGGCCGCAGTACTGCATGAAATCAAATGATGATCTTTGAGGATCCAAAGAAAATATCTAAAGCTGTCAGAGGTTCATTATTTCTGTGTCGGCTGAAGATCCGATTCTACCTCATGTTTACCGGGTCGTCAGAACGGTTCTGTGGGTTTGTTCTCCTCAGGTTCTGTTGGTCTGTTCTCCTCAGGTTCTGTTGGGTTGTTCTCCTCAGGTTCTGTGGGTTTGGGTTCCTCAGGTTCTGTGGGTTTGTTCTCCTCAGGTTCTGTGGGTTTGTTCTCCTCAGGTTCTGTGGGTTTGTTCTCCTCAGGTTCTGTGGGTTTGTTCTCCTCAGGTTCTTTGGGTTTGTTCTCCTCAGGTTCTGTTGGTTTGTTCTCCTCGGGTTCTGTTGGTTTGTTCTCCTCGGGTTCTGTTGGTTTGTTCTCCTCGGGTTCTGTTGGTTTGTTCTCCTCGGGTTCTGTTGGTTTGTTCTCCTCGGGTTCTGTGGGTTTGTTCTCCTCAGGTTCTGTGGGTTTGTTCTCCTCAGGTTCTGTTGGTTTGTTCTCCTCAGGTTCTGTGGGTTTGTTCTCCTCAGGTTCTGTGGGTTTGTTCTCCTCAGGTTCTTTGGGTTTGTTCTCCTCAGGTTCTTTTGGTTTGTTCTCCTCGGGTTCTGTTGGTTTGTTCTCCTCGGGTTCTGTTGGTTTGTTCTCCTCGGGTTCTGTTGGTTTGTTCTCCTCGGGTTCTGTTGGTTTGTTCTCCTCGGGTTCTGTTGGTTTGTTCTCCTCGGGTTCTGTTGGTTTGTTCTCCTCAGGTTCTGTGGGTTTGTTCTCCTCAGGTTCTGTTGGTTTGTTCTCCTCAGGTTCTGTGGGTTTGGGTTCCTCAGGTTCTTTGGGTTTGTTCTCCTCAGGTTCTGTGGGTTTGTTCTCCTCAGGTTCTGTGGGTTTGTTCTCCTCAGGTTCTGTGGGTTTGTTCTCCTCAGGTTCTGTGGGTTTGTTCTCCTCAGGTTCTGTGGGTTTGGGTTCCTCAGGTTCTTTGGGTTTGTTCTCCTCAGGTTCTGTGGGTTTGGGTTCCTCAGGTTCTGTTGGTTTGTTCTCCTCAGGTTCTGTTGGTTTGTTCTCCTCAGGTTCTGTTGATTTGTTCTCCTCAGGTTAATTGGGTTTGGGTTCCTAAGGTTCTTTGGGTTTGTTCTCCTCAGGTTCTGTGGGTTTGGGTTCCTCAGGTTCTGTGGGTTTGTTCTCCTCAGGTTCTGTGGGTTTGGGTTCCTCAGGTTCTTTGGGTTTGTTCTCCTCAGGTTCTGTGGGTTTGTTCTCCTCAGGTTCTGTTGGTTTGTTCTCCTCAGGTTCTGTGGGTTTGTTCTCCTCAGGTTCTGTTGATTTTTTCTCCTCAGGTTCTGTGGGTTTGTGCTCCTCAGGTTATGTTGGTTTGTTCCCCTCAGGTTCTGTGGGTTTGTTCTCAGGTTCTTTGGGTTTGTTCTCCTCAGGTTCTGTTGGTTTGTTCTCCTCAGGTTCTGTGGGTTTGTTCTCCTCAGGTTCTGTTGGTTTGTTCTCCTCAGGTTCTGTGGGTTTGTTCTCCTCAGGTTCTGTTGGTTTGTTCTCCTCAGGTTCTGTTGGTTTGTTCTCCTCATGTTCTTTGGGGTTGTTCTCCTCAGGCTCTGTGGGTTTGTTCTCCTCAGGTTCTGTTGGTTTGTTCTCCTCAAGTTCTGTTGGTTTGTTCTCCTCAGGTTCTGTTGGTTTGTTCTCCTCAGGTTCTGTTGGTTTGTTCTCCTCAGGTTCTGTTGGTTTGTTCTCCTCAGGTTAATTGGGTTTGGGTTCCTAAGGTTCTTTGGGTTTGTTCTCCTCAGGTTCTGTGGGTTTGTTCTCCTCAGGTTCTGTGGGTTTGGGTTCCTCAGGTTCTGTGGGTTTGTTCTCCTCAGGTTCTGTGGGTTTGGGTTCCTCAGGTTCTTTGGGTTTGTTCTCCTCAGGTTCTGTGGGTTTGTTCTCCTCAGGTTCTGTGGGTTTGTTCTCCTCAGGTTCTGTTGGTTTGTTCTCCTCAGGTTCTGTGGGTTTGTTCTCCTCAGGTTCTTTGGGTTTGTTCTCCTCAGGTTCTGTGGGTTTGTTCTCCTCAGGTTCTGTTGGTTTGTTCTCCTCAGGTTCTGTGGGTTTGTTCTCCTCAGGTTCTGTGGGTTTGTGCTCCTCAGGTTCTGTGGGTTTGTTCTCCTCAGGTTCTGTTGGTTTGTTCTCCTCAGGTTCTGTGGGTTTGTTCTCCTCAGGTTCTGTTGATTTGTTCTCCTCAGGTTCTGTGGGTTTGTGCTCCTCAGGTTATGTTGGTTTGTTCCCCTCAGGTTCTGTGGGTTTGTTCTCAGGTTCTTTGGGTTTGTTCTCCTCAGGTTCTGTTGGTTTGTTCTCCTCAGGTTCTGTGGGTTTGTTCTCCTCAGGTTCTGTTGGTTTGTTCTCCTCAGGTTCTGTGGGTTTGTTCTCCTCAGGTTCTGTTGGTTTGTTCTCCTCAGGTTCTGTTGGTTTGTTCTCCTCAGGTTCTGTGGGTTTGTTCTCCTCAGGTTCTGTTGGTTTGTTCTCCTCAGGTTCTGTGGGTTTGTGCTCCTCAGGTTCTGTTGGTTTGTGCTCCTCAGGTTCTGTTGGTTTGTTCTCCTCAGGTTCTGTTGGTTTGTTCTCCTCAGGTTCTGTGGGTTTGTGCTCCTCAGGTTCTGTTGGTTTGTTCTCCTCAGGTTCTGTGGGTTTGTTCTCCTCAGGTTCTGTTGGTTTGTTCTCCTCAGGTTCTGTGGGTTTGTTCTCCTCAGGTTCTGTGGCACCTGGACATCTTCCGCCGAAGTTTCCGGCAGCTCTCCACCCATAAGTGCATGGAGGACTCGTGCATCTTCTGCGCCCTGAAGGTGAGGTACCGGTTCTACGTCTCGGGCCGACCCGGTTCCAGGTTCCTGTCTCACCTTGGTCTCCTGCCGTCCTCCAGAACATCTTCGGCCAGTTCCAGTACAGCAGCGAGAAGGTTCTGCCGTCCGACGCACTGCGCAGCGCGCTGGCCAAGACCTTCCAGGACGAGCAGCGCTTCCAGCTGGGCATCATGGACGACGCCGCCGAGTGCTTCGTAAGGCTGGCCTGCAGGGCGTCCGCGGGCCCGACGGACCAGAACCCAGAACCCGCTTATGTTCTGTGTGCTTTCAGGAGAACATCCTGATGAGGATCCACTTCCACATCGCAGACGAGACCAAAGAGGACATCTGCACCTCCAGACACTGCATCCCTCACCAGAAGTTCGCCATGACGCTGTTTGAGCAGGTGAGCTCCTCAGAGAGCAGAACCCAACCAGACGGAACCAGACGGAACCAGACGGTCCGGTTCAAAGCTGCTGCAGCTTCTGGGTCGGTTCTGCTGGGATCCTGTGGGACATCGCTGCCCTGGGTCCGTCCTGGCAGGCGGCGTGAACCTGAGATTCTGCAACGATCTGAAGCGTTTCTGTCCAAACGGTTCTGGGTTCTGTAGACGACCAGAACCGGGCCGGAGCCGGGGGGGCGGGTTCTGTGTGGGTTCTGTGTGCGCCGCTCACCTGGTGTTTCTGTGTGTTCTGCAGTGTGTGTGCAGCAGCTGTGGAGCGTCTTCAGACCCGCTGCCCTTCATCCAGATGGTCCACTACATCTCCACCACCTCCCTCTGGTGAGTCACAGCCGCCATCTGCAGCGGCGCCGTCCGGGGCCGTCGCCAGGTAACGCATCAGGGTCGCCTAGGCAACCGCTGACGTGTTCCTGCAGCAGCAACGAGCACCCAGAGACGGACCCAGGAGAACGTTCAGCGGCCTCATTAGCCGCTGAGCTCCTCTGCCGTTTTCCTCTTCTGGCCGCGTTCTTCTCTGCGGTTCTGTAGAACGTTGCTCCGTTCGGATCGGACTCATCAGGGTTCATTAATAGTCAGAAGATCCAGACTCAGAGGATCAGCAGGTGGTTCATGTCTCAGGTGGAGGTCCGCCTTTAAGGCCGTTTATGATCCCAGCAGGACGTTCTGCAGACGTTCCTCCAGGTTCTGCTGAGTGGCCATAAACAGGCGCTCAGTGAGGTTCTCAGCAGAAGGTCTGGATCAGGTTAAACCAGCCGTCTGCAACCTTTACAGTCCAAAGACGTTTTTGTCCTCAGTCCAGCTAAATAAAACCCGTTCGAAACCAGACATCTTCTATTTTTTTAATTAAACTCTACTGGAGTAAATGTGTTATAATTTTTAAAGAACCATTACCATCTTCAGTGGGATGTTAATATTTATGAAAAGCAGATCTAAAAAATATCGCAGATGTTTTTAGTTTCATTCTGTTATTATTCTACGAGAACACTGAACTGCCAAATCCTGCATGTTTTATCTTATAAATGTTTAACAGCGTTAGTTGGTGCTTTAGCATTTTGAGCCAAACTTATGAAGAGCCGTTGTGGAGGTTCCACAGAGGCAACTGCAGCTCCGGAGCCACAGGCTGCAGAACCCTGGGTTAAACGGTCAGAACCGGAGACATGATGGAGGGATAAAGAAGCATAAACAGAACCATTAACCGCTGAGTCACGCCTGAGATGACGTCGTCCTCTAAGAGTTTGTCTAGCAGCTGCTGTGGTGGGTTAGCAGGTTAGCTACCGTTAGCGACACATTCTGCGTAGCCGAGGTTTTATAGACGGACGATTAGTGACAGAGATCAGAGCAGAGGTGTTAAAATCTCTTTTAACTTTTCAGGAATAAGTTTGAAGCAAAGAGATCCCACAGAAGTGATGACTGGATCACATTTTCAACAAAGTGTCTTAATGTAAAAATGTAGCTTAACGTTAGCTTCTAAAGTCGCAGCAGGCGATAAAGAACGACTGCGGTGGCGTAAACTCGTCAGCACAGCCGTGGAAAAGAACCTTAAACCTCCTAAAATGGTTCTCAGTTCGGTTGTGCACCAAACACTCCTCCCTGAGGAACCTCACAGAAGAAGGAGACTCCAGAGGACTGTGTCCCTCCTGACCTCCTGTCCTGCTCCTATTCCTCAGCAACCAGGCTGTGAAGATGTTGGAGTCCAGGGAGAAGGCGACTCCCAGCATGTTCGGGGAGCTGCTCCGTAACGCCAGCATGGGCGACCTGCGCAGCTGTCCTGTAAGGCTTCCAGACACACAACCCACCGACGTCCTGCTGCTTCCACACCTTCACACCTGCTTCTTCCTCCTCAGAGTCAGTGTGGCCAGCAGCTCCGCATGGCCCGTGTGCTCCTCAACAGTCCGGAGATCATCACCATCGGCCTGGTGTGGGACTCGGACCACTCGGACCTGGCCGAGGACGTCATCCACTCGCTGGGAACCTGCCTGCGGCTCGGAGACGTAAGGAGACGTAATCTGCAGCGGACCGGAAGGTAAAGCTGAATATCATCAGCGAACGTGCTGACCTGGACTTCTCCCTGCAGCTGTTCTACAGAGTGACGGAGGAGAAGGCCCGGCAGGCCGAGCTCTACCTGGTCGGCATGGTCTGTTACTACGGGAAGCATTACTCCACCTTCTTCTTCCAGACCAAAATCAGACGCTGGATGTACTTCGATGACGCGCATGTGAAGGAGGTAAGATCCCTCTAGTCTCTGGCTTAGGTTCTGCTGGAACCCAGCGTGGAACTTCTAGCCTGGTTCAGAGGAACATGGTCTGTGAGGAGCTTCTTCACGTGTGTGGCCTTTCTGGGAGTTCAGACAGCTTTGTAATCTTTATTACGATCTTTATTACGATGTTTATTATGATGTTTAATACGATCTGTATTACAATTCTTATAGCGGGCTTTATTACGATTTTAATTACAATTTCTATTAAGATCCTCATTACGATTTTAATACAGTCTTTATTACAATTTTGATTACGATCTTTATTCTAATCATTATTGCAGTCTTTATTATGATTTTTATTATGATCTTCATTGCGATAATGTTTAGCGTGACCTGGATGTGGTTCTGTCGGGGATTCATGTCTGAAAACCACCAGGTGATCCAGCTGGAGGAGCTTAGTTCTCGGTGCATCCTGGCGCCCCCTGCTGGTCATCCTGTGGAAATCATCACCAGTAGAAACTAAGGCTCTGTTTGCATTTGATGGGTCGCTCCTCTTCTCCACAGCAGATTAACATCCTGCTGAAAACCAAACCTCATCGCTCCAGACTTTCCTTCACAATAACGGAAAATATCTGATTATCCCCCTAACCCCCCCCCCCCCCCTCATCCCTCCATCCCTGCTGCTCTCCAACAACTTCTGCTTCGGTGTTTCATTCTGTGCGGCTCTGCTCGCTGTGAACACGAGGAAATCCCTCCATTGTTTGGCGGAGCAGCTGGACGGACCGAGGGTGTGGTCAGCGCCCGCTGTGAATACTTTCTGTCCACGCTGCAGACCTCTGCCTCTTCCTCCCTGCTAAACAAACACCCACCACTCTTTGCTCCGCTGCCTCGCTCTGGGCCGGGCCGCTCCACGTCGGGACGTCCTGTCGGATCCGAGCGCTGCTTTGGAAAACGGAGGAAGGGTGGAAACGATAAACAGGAACTTCTGCTTTACGCAGAGAGAGAAACGATAAGGAGGACAGGAGGAGGACAGGAGGAGGACAGGAGGAGGACAGGAGGAGGACGCTTGTTTTTCCATCAGGGGACGACAGACGGTGAGGCGGGAAAAAAAGGCCGAAAGGACTTCAGCTGAAATGTTTCAGAGATTTACAGCTTAAAGCTGAGATTTTACTATTTATTTATTCTACAGCACCTCCTGCACACTTAGTGACTTTTTACCAGGAACTGGTTCAGGTTTAGTCGGGTTTCCCTTCAGTTTAACTGTTTAAAATCAGCTGATCCGAAGAATTAAGTAGAAAATGAAGTAAAAAGAAATCAATTCTCAGTGGATAATCTTCAGTATTTCAGCTACAAAGAAGCACAGATGGAAAACGCTGAGAGGGGAAAGTTTCCAGGTGTGAATAAATAATGAAAATCCTGAATATAACGTCTGTTCAGTTCCTCTGTTGGTGCAGGAATGATCAGAAGAAGATTCCAGAGATGTGTGAAGAACGGACAGATCCTGCTTCAGAAAGCTGCACCAGAAAGTTTTCACACCCCTGAGCTTTGAGAGGGACAGAAGTATTCACTCCCTCTGAAGAGCTCCGCTTTAGATCTTGATTTGGATTCATCTGAGATCCTCAGTTGGTTGACGGGTCTCTGACAGGAGTATAAAATAGTCTACGTTTGTGAATGAAATGAAAAATAGGATTTAAAAAAGCTTAATAACTGAAAGGTTGCAGATAAAGTATTCACCCCCTTTTCTATGAAGCCCCTAGAACGTTCTGGTGCAGCCAGTTAACCTGAAAAGTCTAACAGTGAAATGAAGTCCACCTGGGGGCTGTCTAAGGTCACATGACCTGCCAGCATCACCACACCATGAAGACCAAGGAGCTCCAGACAAGTCAGGGAGGAACAAGTCAGGGTGGAGTTAGAAAAACATCCAGATCTCTGATGTTCCCCTGGAGAACCGTCAGACCCATCATCAGCTGGTACCACAGCAGACCTGCCAGGAGAGGACCGCCCACCAGAACCCACAGACCGGGCCAGGAGGGCATTAATCAGAGAGGCAGCACAGAGGTCAAAGGTCACCCTGAAGGAGCTGCAGAGGTCCACAGCAGAGCCTGGAGGTTCTATAGGACCAGAATCAGACGTACGCTCCACAGAGCCAGGCTTCATGGAGGAGAGGCCAGAAAAAAGACGTTACTGAGTGTTAAAGATGAGAAGGTTAAAGACGTTTGAGTTTGCTAAAAGGTACGTGGGCAGCTCCCCATAAGAAGGAGCTCTGTTCAGATGAGACTAAAATTAAACTTTTCAGCCACCTAGGAAAGTTCTGTCTGGCCCAAACCCAACACATCCCATCCATCCAGAACACCGTCCCCACAGTGGAACATGGTGGTGGCAGCATCATTCTGTGGGATGTTTTTCAGCAGCAGGGACTGGGAAACTGGTCCGAGTCGAGGGAAAGATGGTGCTGAATACAGGGATGCTCTGGATCAGAACCGGCGTCAGCCTGCTCTCCCCTGATGGCCACCAGCTTTAGCTCCTGCAGCAGTTCTCTGCCTCCTGAGGTTCTGTCTCTGTTCTCCCATCAGATCGGACCCAAGTGGAAGGACGTGGTGTCGCGCTGCATCAAGGGCCACTACCAGCCGCTGCTGCTGCTGTACGCCGACCCGCGGGGGACGCCGGTGTCGGCGCAGGACCCGCCGCCGCGCCTGGACCTGCAGCACCTGAACAAGGCCAGTTACGACAGCGAGGACTCGGGTAACTACAACACAGCTAGGAGACGTAGCGTTAGCCCTCAGGTAACTACACGCCTCTCTGCAGCTGTTGTCTCCATGAAGCAGCAGCTAACAGCTGGAGGCTGTAGCAGCAGAAGCAGCTCCGTGTTTTATTCATAACCAGATCCTCTCACCCCCCCCGCAGGCCGCGAGCCGTCCATCTCCAGCGACACTCGGACCGACTCGTCCACGGAGAGCTACAGCGGCCGCCACCCCTCCCACCATGAGTCCCTGGCGAGTCGCTGCTCCTCTGACTCCCAGGGAACCGTCGTCTGGACGGAGCGGCCCGGCAGAACCCTGCACGCCTCGCTCTGCAGCCTGGACGCCACAGGTACCGTGAGGGCGCCGCCCTGCAGAACATCCTGTCCTCCACTCACTGCGCTGCATGATGCATGAACCATCCCATAATCCATCTGTCGCCCCGCCTCTCATTGTAAGGCCACGCCACGGACGCTGAGCAGCAGCCTCTGAGGAGAGGAGGCGGAGCCACAGACAGGAGGCGGAGCTCCAGCCGGTCTCGCCGAGTTAAACTGGAGCCGTCGTCGGCCGGTTACCACAGCGATGGTAGGCGGGGCTTAGAGCGACGAGAAACACTTAAGGTTTAAATGTTTCTAATTAACAGCCGGAAATGAACCCCACCTTAAACTTTGGTGGCTAAATGTTTTCCTCATCAGATAATAGAGAGCAGAGTGAATCTAAACCTTTTCCTGCAACACATCAGCACGAGTCAGGGTCCTTTATTTCTCAGGGAGGAGAGAAATAAAAGGTCTTTAGTGTTTAGAGATTTTCTATTAGGGCTGGACGATATTTCACTAATAATATATATTAATGACAGAAAAAAGGTCAACAGGTTCAATAGAATAACAGTTTTCCTTCCTTTTACATGCTAACATGTAGGTTAATATTAGTTATTACATCCTCCCAACCAATCACTACGCAGACCCAGGAACCAAGCTCCGCCCCCTTCAAAGAAGTCAGAGAGCACGCATTCTTTTTTCTTTTTTAAAAACCTGCAGTTTTAGTAAAAAGTTGGTTGAATAAAGGGTTGAGTTTGAATTCAATGTTTGTGAGTATTTTATCTAAAAATGGGTTGCTAAGCAACACCATAAAATGGCCAGGGCTGCACTTAAACTAAATGTTTTGAATTGGTTGATAATTATCCATCAATATGATTTTTATTTTATCGATATGCTTTTTTTCTATATTGTCCGGCCCTATTTTCTGTAAAGTAATTTTCTGCAGTGTTTAACCTTCAGAAACAGAGTAATAACTAGACTGTTACCAGTAAGGAGTTTAGTCTGTCAGGTTAGGGCTGAGGAGGCCACGCCCCCTCCTCCAGGTGTTATCAGCTGCTCTGAAACAGGAAGCTCAGGTAGATTCATATCGATGCTGCATTCATGATCAACTTCTGGCTCATTCCTCATGAATTCATCCCCTTATCTCCTCCTCATCGCTGCTGTCAGAGTCCTCTGTCCTCCCTCCTGTCTCTCTGTGTCTCCTCTCATCTCCAACCCGGTTGTCTTCTCCTCTGTCCTCCAGGAGAGACCTTAAAGGAGCAGCAGGTTCCTCGGCACCTCCCCAAGTCTTCCTCCTCCTTCTCATCTTCAACCAGTCGCCTCAGAGACTTCAAGGAGACCATGACCAACATCATCCGTCCCTTCTCCTCCTCCTCTTCCTCCTCCCTGCCGGCTGCCGTCCTCTCCCCTGAGATCTCCTCCTCCTCCTTCAGCCAGAACCTCCCCGCTCCGTCCTCCTCCACCAGAGTCCAGGACTGGGAGGCCGACAGCACCAGCAGCGAGTCCAAGTCCAGCGCCTCAGGAGGAGCGGGGAGGTACCGGCCGGCTTGGAGGCCACGGAGGGAGACGCTGAACATCGACACCATCTTCACCCGCGAGAGGCGGAGGCAGGCGGGGTACAGCCCCCTGGGAGGTCCACCGCCTGATGACGGAGGAGCTCCTGAGCCCGATGGAGCCGACACCTCCTTCTCAGCCCAGGAGGAGGGGTCGGCCATCAGACCTGGCTCCTCCAGGACTCTCCCCAGCTCCTTCAGAGGATCACCGCTCCCTCCGCCCCCCCCTCCGCCCCCCAGGCTGATCCAGAGGATGGAGAGCGGCTATGAGAGCAGCGAGAGGAACAGCAGCAGCCCCGTCAGTCTGGACCTGAACCTGGGAGACAGGTGAGGGACCTGGGAGACGGGCAGGGGGAGACGTGGGAGACGTGGGAGACGGGCGGGGACCAGGGAGACGGGCAGGGGGGTGACCTGGGATACGGTGAGGGACCTGGGAGACGGGCGGGGGGAGACCTGGGAGGCGGTGAGGGGACCCTGGGAGACGGGGGGGTGACCTGGGAGGCGGGGGGAGACCTGGGAGGCGGGGGGTGACCTGGGAGGCGGGGGGTGACCTGGGAGGCGGGGGGTGACCTGGGAGGCGGGTACGGTCTGTCTCCTCACCAGGTCTACCTCTGACACGTTGGTTGTATCAGTTCCTGAGTTTCTCTCTGTGAACCAGAGGATGGAGCCAATCATCTCTCAGTAGGAGAGATGATTGGCTCCATCCTCACTTTTCTCCTCCTAACGTGACTAAAGGTTCTGGTTCCTAGTCCAACTGCAACCGACACTGTGAGTCTGGTTTTAAGGGACAGCTCAGGGTTTCTGAGGAGGTCTGTGTCTCCAGGTAGTCGGTGTCTTCCCTGCAGCAGACCTGATGCCTGGAGCACCAGGGACGGGTCGACCTCCACAGGAACCAATCGGTGTTTACACCACCCACAGGCAGCAGGAACCAATTACCACCTGAAGCAACTCCAACCTAAAGCAACGTTATGTTGTGGATATTGACCCAGGATAGTTTTTACATGAGAATAGTTCCTCTGTTTTCCAACATGTTAAAAGAGGCGGTGGAACACGTTCCAGCCTGAGGTACCAGCTGAAAACATAACTGATTCCTAATAAAATCATATTTAATTGGGTTAAATTAGCTTATACCACCATCTGGGTGAATACTCAATTCTGATTGGCCGTAGGGTGTCCATTAAACGGTGATAAAGGACACCTAAAAATCGTTCCGGTCAAATAGCCTGACTGTTCTAAATTATTGCGCTGACTCAAACCTTGGCTGATAACGGTAAGATAGTTGATGCTGGTTACCTTGGCAACAATCAGTGATGGGCAGTAGCGCCGCTACATGTAGCGAAGCTATTAGTTAAACTACATTTTCCAGTAGCTTGACCGTAGCGTCGCTGCTTTATGAATCAAGTAACTTTCCTGTAGTGACGTTATTTTTTTGATCAAGTAGCGACGTAGCGTCCACAAACGCTACAAAATCCAGGACATAACTAAGAAATGAAACCAGGTTTGCTATTTTGAAACAACATTCAGAGTGAACAATCAATCAGAGTTGTTGGTTGGACATGTTCATGCGCGAGCTTCTACTCTGCCTCTCCTGTCTGTATCTATCGAAACATGCGCATGCATACGGCAGTGGAACTTATGGCAAGCCGATTAGGCAAATACTCGCCCTTACAATAACGTGCAGTTCCAACCCGTATTTTACGCGAGCGCGCGTTTTTTAGTCACCGCGCGTTTCCAGCCAGAACGCGCGGTGACGTAAAATACGTGCGGTGGCGTTAATAACGTTTGGTGGCGTTTTTTGCATATCATATTATCAGGAGGTTGTCTTTTATGTGCTCAGCCACTAGATTTAAAGGTGTTTTACCCAATAAGAACACTGCACCACCAGACACAACCAGGAGATCCCTGATCGTTGGGGAAAGGCAGAAAGAAGATGCACCTTCCTTTCTGATCCTGTCTAAATCCTGCTTAGTTCAATAATAAAGTCTGATATTACACAAAACTCACTCTGCTTATTCTCCCTCCTTATGCCCCTGGTGCAGAAGATAAATGAAATCTTTAACAGAAATGTTATTATTAATTCTGAAAATATTATCATGTGAATATAAATACAAAGCATACAGAAAATGCAGCTTTATTAAGTGACCTGGTTTATTTTATTTAGCTTTTAATTTCTTTTCAACATTTAGTTCTACTACTTGGCTTATGCTTTGGTAGTTTCATGTTTAAAATGACAAAAGAAATATGAAAAAGCTTATGGTGCATCTTCTTTCTGCCTTTCCCCAACGATCAGGGACCTCCTGGTTGTGTCTGGTGCTGCAGTGTTCTTATTGGGTAAAACACCTTTAAATCATGTGGCTGAGCACATAAAAGACAACCTCCTGATAATATAACATGCAAAAAACGCCACCAAACGTTATTAACACCACCGCACGTACTAGGCCAATAACCTTTTTGTTTTATTTCTAGCAGTAATTACTTCAGTTTGTATTTTATTATGCTGCTCATAAAGCAATGTCTACACTGTGTTAGGTCATTGGCTGATCTTTAATAAATGTTTTAACCAGTGTATCAGACTCATTTTGAATTGATCTGACATTAGGTTGGTACAACGTTAAGTAGCTTCTAATGTAGTTAAGCTACTTTTAACACATTTGTGTAACTTAGCTTGCTATATTTCTATAGGTGGTAGCTTTTGTGTAGTGAAGCTTTATTGTTGAGTAGCTGATAGCTTAGCTCACTACACTGGACAAGTAGCTTGCCCAACACTGGCAACAATGCACGACGAGAGATATTAAATAGTTCTCTCAACCGCTTCTTGTGAAAAACCTAGAATTTTAACAGTGAGGAAAAAAAGTATTAATAACAGATTTAATATTTCGTAAGTGAGAATGGTAAAAGCGGGAGAACGCCCTTCAAGTTATTATGAAGTATTATGAAGTTATGGAGAAATGAATGGACTTTGCCGAAGTAACAATTCTCGCCTCCGTGTCGTCCATTAATTTCTAATAACAGACGCTTGGAGGGCGTTATCACTTAAATTAACAACTGCTCACAATTACCCTTCATAACCCTGCAAACCTTTTTTAACTGCAGTACTGAGACAACACTGACCCCTTCAGTTCCAGCTGGGAACTGCAGCACATTTAATAGAAATTTGCATTCGGATGCATGAAAGTTGTCAAAGTCATTAGAAATTAAAACTTTTAAATTCAGCTGCGGGTCTGAACCGTCAGCTCCGCATGTGTCGCAGGTTTAAAATAGGAAATTAGAGCGCTGACATTAAAAGCTTTCAGATCAAGAGCTTCACAGAAACATAAAATCACTAATGAACGGATGAAAAAGAACTAAATGATGCAGATAAAATGTGACTAATATGAACAAATGTTTGTCTTGGCTCTGCAGGGAGAGTTCAGTGAGGAAACCTTCATCCTCCTCAGGACCAGCATGGAGGAACATCAGGTCCAAGAGCAGCGGGTCTCTGCTGCAGGACCTCAGCTCTACCAGCAGAGGGAGCCTTGGTATGACGTTCAGAACCCTGACCCAGAACCTGTTCTTCTTCTGTGGCCTCTGACGTGTCTGTTGTTGCTGCAGCACCCCCTGCAGGCCGCAGCGAGCTGGACGAGCTGCAGGAGGAGGTCCTAAGGAGAGCGAGGGAGGAGGAGCAGCAGCGGCGGCAGGAGAAGGAGAGGGAGGCAGCCCTCGGCTTCAACCCCAGACCCAGCAAGTACCTGGACCTGGACCAGCTGCAGATCCAAGGTCAGTTCTGCAGGTTGAAGCAGAAAAGTCGGACCCTGCTGGTTCTGACGGCAGCGGAACCCGTCAGTGGGCTCCTGTTGCTCCACAGGAATATCTCTGTTGCCTTTTGGGTTAAAGTGTGACATTTGGGTTCAGATGATAAAAAGTCTTGATCTCCAGAAACCCTGCGGTTCTGGTCCCTTTTAAGAAAGGCCCGGGTTAAACAGGAACGGATCAGAACCCGGGTTTCCTGAAGGAAGTTTAGTTTGGACCAGCAGGTTTTCCCTTTTCCTGGTACCTGATGGTTGTTGACCAGAACTGGAGCAGATCGCTGTTTTATAACTAATGGGTCACCTGAGCTGGTTCTGATGTTCAACTGGACCAGAACCAGCAGCACCCAAGCTCAGAGCTCTGTTAGGCGGAGCAGATGGACAGAACCAGACCAGAACCAAAGAGCGTTGCATGAAGGCAGATTTGTTTCTGCTGAGTCTGCAGATTTATTCAAACTTTCAGCAAATAAGTGATTTAACTTCTCCCAGAATCCTCAGCGCTGGATTACATGAAAACAACATGAAATCATTCTGGTTCTGGTGGCTCTGTGTGAATGCTAGAACCGGGGGGGTCAGCATGTTGCCCAACAGGAATGTTCCTGATCTGCTGAGCGGCTCAAACTGCAACACAACAGAAGTGATGATCCAGCAGCTGCTGACTCTTTAGTCTGGGGCCCATTTTCCAGCCTGTAGGACGTTGTGGCGCTAAGGCGTGGCCTCATGACAGAGAGCGCTGGTTCTGGGTTAGGGTTGGGTTTACGACTGAAGTCTGAGGTTAGTGTTGGGCCTTAGAAATGAATGGAATCAATGCAAAGTCCCCATAAGGATAGAGACATGATGTGTTTGCTGCAGGTAAAGGCGACAGCTTCGACAGGTGTGTGATGGAGGCGGAGCTCCTGATGGACCAATCGATACGTTTGGAGCAGGCGGGCGAAGTCACAGCGGCTCTGTCGGCCGTCAACGACGCCATGTGTAAGCCCCTCCCACTCTACATGGCCCCGCCCCTTTATGAACCACTTGTTTGTGAAGGGGCGGGGCGTTCAGGTTACACACGCCTGTGGTCAGTCAGGTCAACAGAGTCATCACGTCTCTCCTTGTTCTCTACAACGCTTTTAGAAAATCGGTTTGCAGATTTAAAAAGATGCTGAAAATGAAAGTAAAGCCGACGATAAGGCGGAGTTAGACCCGTCTAAGTGGTGATGCTGCCGGTGGAGGAAGCAGAACGCTGGTTCTCCTCGGAGGATCCAGACCAGCGTCTCACCAAGGAGACTTTAGCTCTGAGTTACTGCGGGGGGTCCGAGTCTCTGCCCACTTTAATTTAGGAGAAATATGATCAGCAGCAGATAGAATAGCTGGTTTGGATCGAGGTTCTCTGAGCAGAAAGGATCAGAGCTGCTGGTGGAAACTGAACAACTCTTCTCCTCCAACATGGACTAAATCCTGAGACATGATGGAAGCTGCAGGAGAAGAAGAAGCTGCATGGAACCTTCAGCCCAGTTTCTGTTGGTTTTTCATTCTTTCTGTTCCTGATTTCTCCATTTCTGACCCACACAGCAGACACCGTCTCATCAGCACTTTGATTTTTACATGAAGTTACTGTAAAGTTATTATTTCTGCATATTTATTATTTTCCATTTATCCATTTTTCTTTGTCTCTGTTATTTTTGTACGTTTGCATTGTTGTGTAAATCATCCAACGCTGCAGCCAAACTACGGCTGGTGGCGGCTGAGGGCGGAGCTAGTGGCCACAGCCGGCTGCAGCGCTGCATGCGGAGAGCCCGCAGCCTGCAGCAGCGCATGCAGCTGCAGCAGCAGGATTCAGAGGCAGTAAAGCAGGAACCGGAGGAGCAGCAGGTCCAGGAGCAGCCCAGGTACCACCTGCACTCTGCTCAGCCAATCAGAGGTCCGGTAGGCTCAGGGGTCAGCAGGTCAGACTGAGGGCTCAGATAAACCTGATGAAGCTGGTGTAGTGCTGCCCCCTGCTGGATATAATGGGGCTAGCTGTTGGATCATAACAAACATGATTTATAAAAGGTAAAAGAAGCATCAGCGTCTCATTTCATCATGTTTCTGTGAAACGATCCTGAAAGGTTTGAATCTCCTGGTCAGCCAGAAACATTTATGTCCTGAGAAAGCCCCGCCCACTCAAAGCTGCAGATAAATCAACATTTTAAATCTTTAACAGGTTGTTAATTCAGTTTATTTTCTGTTTTCTCTACAGTGAAAAGCCTCTCCCGCTCTCAGTACTTCTGACAGACAACCAGGGCGACCAATCAGCTGCCTGTCAGGATCACCAGGCCCCCCCTCCTATTACTTGCTTTGTTAAGCCCCTCCCCCCTGCATCAGGTTTGCCCTCTGACCCCGCCTCCAGCCCTGCATCCTCTTCTCCAGGTAGAGACAGTAGGAACAGGAGCCCCTGCTCTCGCTTTGGGAAACCCCTCAGTAACGCCAGGTCCCTCCCTGCTCTCTCTGTTGACACCTGCCTGGAGGATTTGGCTCCTCCCACTCCACCTGAAGAGGAGTGGCCAATCCCATCCCAAGCCCCGCCCGCATCCAGGCCACGTTCTCCATCACCTGCTGACACCACCAGCAGGTGTCATGTGATGATGGGGGAGGACCCATACATAACTAAACAGGCCACGCCCATTGGCTGTAACCCTGCCTCCACATTAGCCCCTCCCCCTTCCTCCTGCCCAACCAGGAAGTGGTCTTGTTTGAAACTGGACTCGGATGTCGTGGATTCTCCGGACCTTTCGATCAGCCACCCCTTCTACTCTCCCTCAGACTCTGCCTCCACCCCCCCACCTGTGACCCAGCCCCTCAGGACCTGCTCCCCGCCCCCCAGCCTGGTTACCCGACCCGCCCTGCCTGTTGAACGCTGGGCTGAAAACGTCAACAGATACTACAGCTCCCACAATGCAGCGGGAGGTGGAGGAGGAGCTGAAGAGGTGGGGGAAGAACTGTCGGAGCTGGAGACGCTGTACCAGGCCAGTCTGCTGGCTCCCAGCATGCACCGGGGCAGCCGTGGAGTCAGCCCGCAGCCAGGGGGCAGCAGAGCAGGTATGGACCGCAGAGACACCGACGTGTGTCACATTACAGAGTAAAATACTGAGACAGGAACAGTTTCTTTGTGTCCCTTTTTTAACCGTCGCTTTTTAAAACTGCAGCAGGAACCAAAGCCAGTTTATCCAGCAAGGTGGTTACTTTATTTACTTTTCGTCTCTAAAGTCCTAGTGAGAAACACTCCAAGAACTTTAGAGCCCAATGCCTCGTAGGAACCACTGGCCATATATTGATTCTGAAAATAAATGTTTCTAGAATGTATAAATCTCCTTCCTTCCTGTAAAACATGCAGTCAGAGCTCCTGATTAAGACTTTACCCTAGAGACTGATTTATAGAATTATACGAGAATAATACCTTTTTATGGGCTGCACAGTGGCGCAGTGGGTAGCGCTGTTGCCTTGCAGCAAGAAGGTCCTGGGTTCGAGTACACCCCTGGGTCTTTCTGCATGGAGTTTGCATGTTCTCCCTGTGCATGCGTGGGTTCTCTCCGGGTACTCCAGCTTCCTCCCACAGTCCAAAAACATGACTGTTTGGTTAATTGGCTTCTCCAAATTGTCCTTAGGTGTGAATGGTTGTTTGTCCTGTTTGTCTCTCTGTGTTGCCCTGCGACAGACTGGCGACCTGTCCAGGGTGTACCCCGCCTCTCGCCCGGTGAACGCTGGAGATAGGCACCAGCACCCCCCGCGACCCCATGAGGGATTAAGCGGTTTGGAAAATGGATGGATGGATGGAATACCTTTTTATTTTATTGGACTGATAAGCTCTTGGACACATAAACATAAGCAGCCCTGATCCACTGCTTCCTGGCTGAATTAATGTCATACCTTCTTCAAACGGTCTCAGAAAGTGCAGATAAGTAGATCCTGAATGAAAGATGCATGAGGACAGATCCCTGTGGAACTCCACCTCTGGGTTATTCAGTCACATTAAATAAATTAGAGACAGGAAAGGCTCCTCGTCTCTAAAACAGGATTTAAACGACTTTCTCTGCAGCTTGGCTTTTCTGGAACTACCTGAATGCTTCTTCCAGATAAAGCTGCTGATGGACCAGTAATGGCTTCCTGCTCTCAGCTGCAGCGTCTCACATCAAATCCAGGATGAATCCTTCTGGTTTGTGTGTTTTAGGTGTGAGGAGGATGCTGCCAGGTTCTGGACGCTCCAAAACACCGACGGCTGAAATCGAGAGATGTGCCTACAGACGTCCGGTCTCACCTGAGCTGAAGGTACGACTGACAGGAAGCTGCTGCCTGGTCCACAAAGGAGACATCCTGTAGTTTTAAAACAGCATTAATACTGAAACCAGGAGATGGACTGAGTCATAATCCTCACTGATCCATAAACTGCTCAGTAAAGTCTGAGTTTTAGGGTTTTATCTGCAAACATCAGGAGCTGCTGCTGACCAACAGCAGAGCATCAGAGGCTCCTGTGTTCATCTCAGGTTCATCTACCTGCTGCAGGCTGAAAGTTAAGAAAACTATGAATGCAGCGTCACCTGAAGAGGAAGATGTGGAGGCTGGAAAACTCTGAGCTGGAAGTTCTGGAGATTATTGTAACTCGACTCTTTAATTAAATGATCTGAAACTAATGAAGAGAACTAGTTTCTAATGAATCAGATGATGCTTTATGTCTCAGAGGAATGAAGATCAGGTTCTTCCTGCCGCAGCCGCTCCTCACCTGAGATCATTTTAGGTCCACAAGGAAACACCTTTTAATGGAAACATGGTCAGGTTCTAAAAATCAAACCTTTATCTGTTCAAATATGTGGCTGCAAATATGATCCTGATGATAAAATTAATCTAGAAATTCTGATCAGATTCATAAAAATGCATGAATAGTTTAACCAGAACCTGTTTTCTGCATGAATCAGAACTTTCTGTGGACTTCATGAAGTTCATGGTAGCAAAGTTCTCCCTAACTGTTTCTGAACTCCACAGCCCCCTGCAGGCGAGGATGAGAGCTACAGCGCAGAAAACCTGCGGCGCCTCGTTCGCAGTCTGAGCGGAACCGTCATCGGGTCGAGACCACAGAACCCCCCACGCAGCTGTGTAAGTCACACACAGGTCCAGTTCTGAGAGGGTGGGGCTGCCACCTGGTGTTAACATGTCGTCACAGCAGTTTATGTTCCTTTATGACTAATTTATTTTATTCCTCAGATACTTGAGACAGGAAAGAGTTAAAGATCTGATGAAACCTGGGAAGTTAATTCTGTTAAGAGAGATAAAGTTAGCTCAGACTGGAGTCCAGCAGGTTTAGACTCAGACTAAATTCCAGCAGGTTTAGATTCAGACTGAAGTCCAGCAGGTTTAGACTCGGACTAAAGTCTGTTAGTCTGGTTTAGACTCAGACTAAAGTCTGTTAGTCTGGTTTAGACTCGGACTAAAGTCTGTTAGTCTGGTTTAGACTCGGACTAAAGTCTGTTAGTCTGGTTTAGACTCGGACTAAAGTCTGTTAGTCTGGTTTAGACTCGGACTAAAGTCTGTTAGTCTGGTTTAGACTCGGACTAAAGTCTGTTAGTCTGGTTTAGACTCGGACTAAAGTCTGTTAGTCTGGTTTAGACTCGGACTAAAGTCTGTTAGTCTGGTTTAGACTCAGACTAAAGTCTGTTAGTCTGGTTTAGACTCAGACTAAAGTCTGTTAGTCTGGTTTAGACTCGGACTAAAGTCCAGCAGGTTTAGACCCGGACTAAAGTCTGTTAGTCTGGTTTAGACTCAGACTAAAGTCTGTTAGTCTGGTTTAGACTCAGACTAAAGTCTGTTAGTCTGGTTTAGACTCGGACTAAAGTCCAGCAGGTTTAGACTCGGACTAAAGTCTGTTAGTCTGGTTAAGACTCAGACTAAATTCCAGCAGGTTTAGATTCAGACTGAAGTCCAGCAGGTTTAGACCCGGACTAAAGTCTGTTAGTCTGGTTTAGACTCGGACTAAAGTCCAGCAGGTTTAGACCCGGACTAAAGTCTGTTAGTCTGGTTTAGACTCAGACTAAAGTCTGTTAGTCTGGTTTAGACTCAGACTAAAGTCTGTTAGTCTGGTTTAGACTCGGACTAAAGTCCAGCAGGTTTAGACTCGGACTAAAGTCTGTTAGTCTGGTTAAGACTCAGACTAAATTCCAGCAGGTTTAGATTCAGACTGAAGTCCAGCAGGTTTAGACCCGGACTAAAGTCTGTTAGTCTGGTTTAGACCCGGACTAAAGTCTGTTAGTCTGGTTTAGACTCGGACTAAAATCTGTTAGTCTGGGCTAGACTCAGACTAAAGTCCTGCCGGTTTAGACCCAGAAGAGCTCCAGCAGCTGCTGACGTTCCTCATCCTGTATTCAGCCCTGAGGAGTCGCCTCAGGCTGCTGTGTTAAACATTTATGGCTCATTTAGTTCCCCCGTTTAGCTTTGCCCTGAGCGCCGTCTGCAAGGTGAAACTGGTCTGATCCAAACTGACAGCTGAGCTTCTGAGAGGAATCCTGATGCTTTCCTGCAGGATTCTTTCTGATGCTGAACATCTGGATTAGTGAAAACTACGGTGGCTCAGGAGGTCCATGTTCTGTCAGGAAGCCGCTCAGAGACTTGATCACTTTCTGTTTTCAGTTCACCTTCATCGTGTTAACTGTTCTTTCACCTCTTCATCTTTCTCTACTCCTCATCTTCATCCCTCCTCCTCATCTTCCTCATCACATTTGGTCCTGAAGGACCCCCCTGTGTCCCGGCCCCCCCTCAGACACTCAGACCTCCACTCCTCTTCCTCCCTCTTCCTCCGTTGTCCCAGCACCTCCTTCCTGCACCTCCCCTCCTCCACCTCCTTCGCAGCAGACCACTCCTCCTTCCACCAACCACGGCACCACGGCCCCCCAGCTCCACAGCACCCCCACACCCAGACATCACGGCCCCCCAGCTCGGGGCCCTCCTCCTGGGGACACTCAGGTAACCCACTGCCGCCTCACCTCCATCTTCACCTCCGCACTGCTCCTCCAGCGTCTCCTCCATGAGTCTCACGTTGAGTTTTCAGCTTCAGCCTGATGGAGGCTGAGACTCCATCAGACCAGGTGTACCTACTATGAAGAAAAAAGAGAGAGAGCAAAAAGTTAAAAGCTGAAATGACAACAGTCATTTCAATGTAATGCAATGCAAAACTGGAGAACAGTAGAACTCGGTGAGAAAAATAGACCCTGATGTCCTCCAGTAGCCTAAGCCTATAGCAGCATAACTATAGAGGTAGCTCAGGGTAACATGAGCCACTCTGACTAGAAGCTTTGTCACAAAGGAAAGTTTTAAGATTAGTCTTAAAAGTAGACGGGGTGTCTGCCTCACGGACCAAAACTGGGAGTTGGTTCCACAGGAGAGGAGCCTGATAGCTAAAGGATCTGCCTCCCATTCTACTTTTAGAGACTCTAGGAACCACCAGCAGACCTGCAGTCTGAGAGCGAAGTGCTCTATTAGGAACATACGGGGTAATCAGAGCTCTGATATATGATGGAGCTTGATTATTAAGGGCTTTATACGTTAGAAGAATTTTAAATTCTATTCTTGATTTAACAGGAAGCCAATGATCCCTCTTGTTGATTTTCATCAGAACTCTTGCTGCAGCATTTTGGATCAGTTGAAGACTTTGAACTGCATTTTGTGGACTTCCTGATAGTAAAGAATTACAATAGTCCAGCCTTGAAGTAACAAATGCATGGACTAGTTTTTCAGCATCACTCCTGGACAGAATGTTTCTAATTTTGGCGATATTCCTGAGGTGAAAAAAGGAAACTCTGGAAACCTGTTTAATATGGGATTTAAATGACATGTCTTGGTCGAAAACAACAGCTGGGAAGTGCCTCAAAGAGGGGGAAAATACTATGGGATATTTGGGCATGTTTTTTGGCTTATTACATCGCCATGGTAACTCAAAATGGCAGGTGGTACAAAAAGCACACTTCACAGGATCAAGACGCACGTTTTGATATATATCATGTGGGGGTAAAAATGGAATATTCTAACCTTGCCACACCCAGATTCAATCCACCAACCTCTTGCATGGCAAACCCACACTTTGCCTCTGTGCTATACATCAGCCAAGTATAGGCATGTATTTTTGGGACTATAAGTGTGTGGCTGGCCCATTGAAAAGCATTGGCGGCGCTTTGCCCTGAGAAGCGCTTCATATCTCAGCAACGGTCGTCTGCGGGCCTCCTGCCAGGTCCTGTTGGAGTCCAAGGCCCAATAGGAAAATATTTCAAATCCAAAAAGGGACAGAAAAATGACACATTCCTGATAATCACTGGAAAATCTTTAAATATTAAGGGGAAGTGACTTTGCGAATCTCAGATTCCTACGTTCATCACAGCCCCTGCAGTGGGTGTCGAAAGTTGCCATGCTAAGCCAATGGAGCCTGTCCCTGACCTGCAGTAACCTCTGGCCAGCAGAGTTCCGTTGTCATGGAAACTCACTCACACCTGCTGCTGTCTATTGCATGCACACACTTTGGCTCAGTGTCTGTCTAATTGGAATAGAATGGAATACTTTGCCTCGCACAACATCCCATATTCCGAGAACCGTAAGGACTAGAAACCTAAGTTTTACTGCGTTTAATTCGGAACAGATAGGGGAACAAGACTAACTATCTGTTTTTGCTGGAAATATTTTAATAAAGGCGCAAAAAATCATGAAATAAAGGAGAATTTTTACAAAAATGCACAAACTGCCTAAATATTGTTCTGAACAAATCGCTATAGCTGAAAAAATATTTGAGATATCAAAATAATTCTTTCACCATGAGTACAAGGAGGCTTTGGAGGACAACTGTGCTTATTCTGATGTTTGTACAAAAATCGGTGTAGGCATGGCGACGCTGTAAAAAAGTGTATCATGTTGAAGGATGTAGGTCTAAAGCTTTTTCAGAATTTTGCACATTCGCTGCATCCTCTTGCAATAGCGCTCCGCAAGCAATCTATTTTTAGAACCATCTAAGTGTGACGTCATATCACGTGGTACAATGTAGGACAAACTTGCGGTGTCCTCCACTATTTCACAGTACATCACACTGGATTTTACTCGCTAAAACGACTGCTTTTCCAAGTTTAAAACGTCTAATAACCATGGTTTTTAAACATTGTTGCTATGGAACGTGCAACAGTGACTCGAGGTACGCTGATAGGCCGCATATGAAGGATGTTTTCTTCATTAATTTCCTGAAACTCAAGACTGCCAAGGAGAAATGTGTGCGATGGGTACACTTGTGCAATCGGCCTTCACAACAGTTCAACCCGGAAAAAGTTACCAAATTCACGTACATATGCAGCATGTTCCCTCTATAAAAGGCCTAAAATAGGCCTAGCTGATATAATAGCCACAGATAGATAGGCATGATAGGAGGGCGACTAGCTAAAATTAAAGGGCGTGCTACCATGATAGCATATAGGCCTAAAAAAGACCCTACTCAAATAAATTTCAAACAACACAAGCATTAAACAAACAATTCGCCATGAATTTATTTTTGAATTGAAAATTACTCCGAGATTGAACTGCAACATTCAATCGATTCTAACGGTCCGGGCCACTATACTTGCTGACCAAAATAAACCTCAACCATTAAGGGAAATGTTCTGAGATGTAACAGTTATATTGTAGCTACCGATTGGAAAAATATACCGATTCCTGGACGGTTAGACAGACAAAACGACCGATGATGCCATGACAGCCGAGCAGGAGAAAAACATCGACTTACCGTTCTATCAACTCGGCCCGTTTTCCAGTCTTTCTAAGCCCTCGACACTCAAGCCATCGTTTGAGCTGAACGTTGGTATGTTCTTCAACAGTTCTACCAGTAAACTGGGCGCCTGGACATCCTCTTGTGATAGTTTAACAGCTGAAAAGTCGGTCATATCGTTGTATCTGTTGCACGTGTAATGGCTGGTTGCTACGTGCGCTCTCCCACTGTTTGTCCTACCTTAGCGACAAGCGGCGTTGCTCATGAATATTAATGAGATGGTGACGTCACGAGCGTGGAGCGCTATTGCAGGGGCAGGCCCCTAATTATAAAGAAAGCCGTTTAGAGGTGAAGAACAATAGTTCTTCACCTCTAAACCTCTAGTGCTTCGCAATGCACTGCCTCCTCTTGCAATTGCAAGGGCAGGCCTCTAAGAAATATGTAAAGATGATGTTTTTACAAAGACTGCCGAGCTGAAAGTCTAGGAAATACAATTTTTTTTCTACCAGCTGGGTTTTTTCTCTGTAGTCAAGCCTCCTTTTCATGCTCAAGATTACATCCTGTTTCCTCTTTGAGTCCTCCCACTTCCTGACTCTTGACCAATGACTGAACAGTAAAGTTTTTAAGCCCTACACCACTTCCTTTCTCAACATGAGCTCTTCAAAATAAAACAAAATACGTGGCAAAACTTTCTCTTGTAACAAAATCTATTTTAATATAAGTTTCTAATGCCATATTGTATATATAGCATTAGAAACTTATTCATTACAATACTTTTAACACTGTTCAAAATACTGTTTTTAGATCAACTTTAAATTAATTAGATTAACTTATGCAAATCACTAGTTTCAGACTGGGTTACATTTGGTTTCTAACCAGATAAAGGTTCTGGTTCTGAGAAGCTCAGACTGGAACCAGAACCAGGCAGAATCAGGTGTTCTGATGGGTCCGCGGGGAGAACCGTCTCCTCTGGGCTCTGACTCTGTTCTCCTTTTTTCTCCTCCTCTTCAGGACCTCCTTCGGACCTCCAGCACCAGTTTCTGGTTGTGTCTGACAGGAGTCAGACTCCCTCAGGTCTCCCCAGCATGGCGCTGAATTACGGCACTCTTCCTCGCCGCGCCCCACCCTCCTCCTCCTCCTTTCCCAGGTCCAGAACCGGTCCTGCTGCTCTTACGGGTCTCTACGCCACCCTGGCCCCGCCCCGCCGCATCACCAGCGCCTCCAGCGGCCACCGTCGGCAGGCTTCTCTGCCTGGGGGAGGAACCGGTTCTGCTGCACAGCGCCCCCCTGTGGCGGGAGACGTCCCCGCTCAGCCTCTCCGCCTGGACGTCCCCCCCGAGACCGACTGGCGCCGCCATGTAGAACACAGGACGGGTCCGTCCAGCTCCCCCTGGGACCCGCGGGCCATCCGGCGCCAGCAGCCCCTCCAGTGGACGGACAGCGGTCCCTGCAGGGAACCTCGGTTCTGCTCGCTCTGCCAGAGGCTTCCTGCAGAACCGTGGCGTCCTCACTGCCGGACCTGTTCTGCTCACCTGGCCCGGTGCCGTTCAGGCAGCAACCAGTGAGACCTCAGCAGGTTCTGCTGGGATGAAGGTCGTAGGTCCAAACCCGGAGCAGAACGTCAGAGCAGACCTGCTGCTCCAGAACCAGAACCCGAGGAACACCTTGAGGGACATCAGCCAGTTTCTGCTGGACTGATCAGAACCCAGCTCCACTTGGTCCAGATGTGGACCCTGGTGTCGCCCTCCCCTCCTGCAGAACCACCTCTGTTCTGTGTGTAGAACCTGTTTGGGCTTCGGTTCTGCAGCAGATGAAGAATGGACCTCCTGTGTGCAGCTTGATCAGAACCTTGTATGTTCCTGTAGGCCTGTGGTTCTGGTTCCTGAGTCCAGTGGACTCCTCAGTGTTCCTCTGTTCTGGTCGGGATGTTCTGCTTTCTTCAGATCCAAACTGAAGCTTCTGGCTGAGCTGCAGCTCATATTTAGCATGATGTTTACTATGGTAGCCTCAGTGTTCTGCTCTCCATGTGCAGAACTTCTCGGTCCAGCGGTTCCACTGGGTCCACCTCAGAAGTTCTGAAGGTCCATTTTGTGCAGGAGGAGCTTCAATGTTTTCAGCTTTTCTTTAGATGAAGGAACTGATGGCTGACTCCACCCGGCTGGAGCCCTGGAGAGCTGAAACAAACGAACCCTAAAGCCAGAACTTTAGATTTGGGTCATTCTGGACATGGAGCATCAGAACCGAACCTGCAGACTTTCTTAGTTTCTTAGTTTCAGGTGTGAGATCAGAAAGTTCTGTTTTCATGGTGTCACGGTTTTTATTTCTGCTTTGTCAGATTTTATTTTCTTGGTTTTCTGCTTATTTTTCTACGCTGCCCACCTGACAGTGAGATGATTAAAGGTTTCATGGAAACGTTTGGACCTGATGTCTCTGGTTTCACTCAGACGTTCTCCAGATGTTCCAGATGAGAAGATCTGAGCATCTGGTTTGGTTCCTGCAGGAAGTTCTGAACTCATCCATACATCCAGAACCACTTAAATACAAGGTTCTGCTGCTAAATCCAGACCAGACAGGCTTTATTGCATAAAGAAAATGTGAATAAATACAATAAGCAGTTTTCTTATAAGGATTTTATTTATTAAAGAAAACCTACAAACCAGCTTGAACCTATGTGAGAAAGTAATCACACCCTCTTGTTAAATCATGAACTGTAATTAAAGGACATTTTAAGGAAGCTGAGTGATTCTCAGCCAAAACTGCACCAATAATTAATGGACCTGCAGATAGAACAATTTAAACAGAACCTTTGACAATTATAAGATCATAAAAAGCAAGACATCAGCTAAACATATTCACAAACATTAGAAAAACAAATTGAGTCTGGAAACGGTTGGAGAACATTTCTAAGACTCCAGGGTCCGTATTCACTAAGATCCTCAGAGCCTCTCAGAGCTCCTGTCTTAGTCTAGAAGCTCCTCCCTAGGAGTCTGAGCTCCAGAGATTCAGATGCTGCTAAGAGACTAAAGAATGATGACAGACATTTCTGTCTTAGTCAGGTGTGGTTGACCCTGTTGCCAGGTGCTCTGATTGGTTGATAGTACAAAACAAATACAAATGCGCTCCTAGTGATGAAATAAGAAATTAAACGATTAGACTGGATAAAGAAATATGTCATGATAAAACTGAGCTAAAGTAAATAATTGTCCCACAGCATCAGAATGAACACATCTCATTATTCTGATATGCTTCTTTATTTTTACTCACCAGTCACTTTACTACTTCATCTAGTTGATATTAACGACCAGTGACCTGTCAGCTTTTTACTGGGATCGTCTGCTTCTATAAAGCAGTTAGATTTGGAAAAATGTAGAAAACATGAACTGTAAAAGAAAAAGTTAGAAAAGCTGAAATGAACAGCAGCTCAGAGCTCTGAGAGGAGAATAGAGTTATAAGGTAAACTGGTCCCTGGATCACAGAGCGAATACGTTAAAGCATGTTGCTGCAGATCAGAGCATCTTTTTCTCTGCATCTTGGTGCTTTTCTGCACCAGCCTGCAGCATGAGAAGCACTGCAGCAATCAAAACGAGGAGATGGCATCACAAGCAAACGTCTACATCATTCAGGTGGCTGACATCATGCAGTACAGAAAATACTTTCTGATCTCGGTTATTTATCCACTTTATGTTCAGGATTATTTAGTATTTTTCTAATGTTTATTTATCCTCAATAAATCCCATTAACAGAGCTGCACATTTAACCCGTCGGGCTGCTGAGACAAATTAATTTCCCCTTATGGGGATTATAAAGTCAATCTTACATTAATAATTGAATCCTGGTTGTAGAAGTTATGTTCTCATTTCCTCTATGGTTCTCTTTAGGAGCTCTCTGGAGGCCTAAGATGCTTTGAGAATAACTTTTATTTACTGAGGTAAAATTAGAAGAAAAGTCTTAGAAAGAATATAGAAAGGTTTTTCCTAAAAAGACATCACTAAGAGCTGCTTTTAGGCTTAGGGATCTTTGTGAATACAGACACTGGGCTCCAGAGAACCGAGGGGAGAACCTTGGTCTAAAGTTTGCTTTCTCACTTCTTGGTTGATTTCTTTTAATATTTCCATGATGTCACAAAAGGAAGCAGAGAGTTTGAGATGATGCCTTAAAATAGATGAATAAATGTCATTAATTAACAAACATAACATGAATCAACCCATCAGAAGCTCACAAAGCAAATCATCTTCACTTTTCCAGTTGTTTAAAGCTGAAATAATCCAAATAACATGTCATGACCACATTTAAGAGGCTTTTTGTCAGCAAATATACAAAATAAAATGTAATGTTTGAATCTAAAAAGTCTTTAGAAAAATAGGAACTGACAGAAACATAAATGTTCAGAGAAAAACTGGCAACATTTCACTGAAATCTGACTGATGAATGGAAGTAAAAACCAAGAGAGAAAGTCAACATGCTGATATTCAGAGTGAAGCTTTGACTGGAAACAGGCAGAAAAACAACATGTGGATCCTGGAATAATCCCAGCTTCCATCTTTAAAGGACTGGAAGAGGAAGAAGTTTCCAAGGAATCATTTAGAAGAGTTTCACAAAGAAACAGATTGAATCCATGAATGTGAAAACGTGTTTCTGAGTGAAAGAGACAGACATGAACAGACTGAACTATCTGTTCAACAGGGAGAGGCTTTCTCTGACAGGAGGAGAAAGCTACGGTCAATTTAACATAAAGAAAATGAGGAACCTGGACTGGTATACCAGAACTCAAAGCCAGGAAGCAGAGGTTCAGTGAATGTGGTGTTGAAGGTGTGGAGGTGGATCAGTGAGTCAGAGGAGACTCTGTAGAAGGACAGAATACCAGCAGGACAGTCCACATACACTGCTACTCTGTAGGAGATGGAGGAGGAGGAGATGGGTGTTTCTCTGCTATTGTGCCACACAGAGTAACGATAATCAGAGCAGCTCAGATTCCAGGACTGATCATTTCCTCCAAAGCAACAGTCTCTAATGTCTCCTCTCCTCCTGATTCTTCTGTAACTCACTGATATATTAACGTCTCCACTCCACTCGACCTCCCAGTAACAGCGACCAGTCAGATCATCTCTACACAGCAGCTGAGGAACATCAAATCTGTCTGGATGATCAGGATATGACTGAAGCTCCTTCACATGTGTCACCTTCTTGTTATCTTCAGACAGTTTGAGGTTTCTGTTCACTGTGTTTGTGTCGATTGTGAGTTGACAGGAATCTGATGGAGAGAACAAAGACAATCCAGCTGCAGTTATTGATCATTTATTGACTCTTTGATGATGACTCCTGAATGAGTGATGGACAGTCTGAAGATGGTTGAATGTGAGCTGCTTTGTTGTC
Source organism: Fundulus diaphanus (assembly GCA_037039145.1). Classification (NCBI taxonomy): domain Eukaryota; kingdom Metazoa; phylum Chordata; class Actinopteri; order Cyprinodontiformes; family Fundulidae; genus Fundulus; species Fundulus diaphanus. Next base: position 64,165,498 of record CM073121.1, read on the forward strand.
TTGAATCAAATAAAAACACACTTACACTTCCTCAGACCTGGTGTCAACCATCGTTCTCCAGCGGGCTCCACCCTGAAAGGAGGAGGGGGGTCAGACCATCAGTCTCTTTCAGCAGCAAACATGGACATTACATGTCTCTCAGACACACATTGTCCTCCACTGAGACAGGACCAGTCCAACATTTGAACACGTGGTAAAAATGATGATGGAAACATTGCAACCTGCAATGGATGTTGGACAGTAGGTGGCGCTGTAGAACAACTCATTTCTCCAACAGACAGGTTGAAGGAAATCCCTCAGTAACAACCTGAAGAAACAGCCTGAAGCCTAAAAGGACATCAGGAAACTAAGTCAACATTTCTGGAAGCTCCACCTGATTTAATAATCAGCATTAAAATACAATCAATCTAAACACTGACACCAACTCTGGATCCCTGTTCCATCCACACTGCCACACACAGATGGAGGAATGAAACACTAAAGAGCCCTGTGGAAATCTGCTGTGGCCACACTGGAAGATCCAGAAATACAAACAATAAAAAGGAGAAGCTGCATCACATTCAACAAAGAGTTCAACAAGAATCAAAGATCTGATCTCTGAGCTCAGACTCACAAACCAGGGAGAGGCTTCCATCATCACAGACCTCTGACAAACACCTCCAACCTTTCAGCTCTTCCTCTACCAATCAGCACCACCAGGTGGCGCTGCACACATTTACAATGAGACCAAGAAGAAGATGCAGCTTCCTGAATCCAGCAGCTGCAGTAATGGCTTGTAAAAGTGTCCAAGGAGCCTCTGGAACAAGGCCCCCAGCAGATAAAACAGTCCAGAGAGTATTTGTTTGCATCTTTCCACACAGATTTCCAACCTGCTTTGAGAGGGAAATGAAGTCCCGTTCTACTGATGATGACACGCTCTGATATCACAGATCAGGAGCTGCTGGACTTCTACATTTCCAGCATGGAGGACATAGAAGATCTCCGCTCTGATGAGGAGCTCGCTCCTTGTTAACATGGAGACAAACACGGGACATTTTCATAAACGATTAAGAAAGAATTTGCGCAGTACCAATAAAAAGGCTGCAGTGGGTATGCTGGGCCCATTGATGGGTAAAGAAACTGCTAAACTGTAAAGAAACTGCTAAAGAGACTAATGTGGCAAATGTGAAGTAAGAGGAGGAGAGCAAAGATGGCAGCCAGAGCAACTGTTACGTTGCTAAGATGTTCTCCATTTTCACTCCTGCATACCTAAATAAGATATTTTTTATCCAGGAAGGGTTGTGACTTCATTCTAAATAGGTCTACCGACTAAGCTAGGTTGTTTTTTGTCAAAGCTACAATCGAGTTCAATAAAAGACTTAAGTTAACAGCTATCATCAAGCTAACTCAAGAAATAAACAAGTTTCTTACAGAACTTTGCAGTTATTATCATGATACGATCAGAGCAAGGCGCTAAAAGGAAGGAGAAGGTAAAAAACACAATTATCTCACAATTATCTCTATGGTTCTATGTAAAGATATGATGACAACTGATATGACCAGCAGCTCTCGGGTTTGTTCTCCAGCTGATACTGCGACTTCTGTCTCCGATCACAGCTATAGCGGTTCCTACATAGGCAGAAAGAGCCCTGAATTATCCCTTCTACCAGACTCCGACCGTAATACCCTTGCCAAACCAGATAAAAAAAATTAAACCTGACTTAACATTCTCCAAGCTGTAGGACAATATTGCTAAAATAATCAACGAGCGCTGATAAGTAGAAGCTATGATCAACCATAACACCTTCAGCATTGAAGCTCTGAAGAAATCAATGGACTTTATATTTACTGAGATTGAAACACTGAAGATCGACGTCAAAACTGTGAGCCTCACTTCTGAAAATACTGTTCAAAGCCTGTAAGAGGTTGAAATGAGAATTAATGAAGCTGAATGATACCAACATAATAGAAAAAATGGGGTCAAAATCAGACCTTCAATCTAAAATGGCCAACTTCCTGTGATACTTGCACTATGACACTAATTGTAAATTCTGAGCGTCTTGGTGAGCTCTACCACTGTACCAAATCTCATGTCTCTACGATGAAGTAAGTGAATAGCAAAGGGTCCTTTGAAAATTGCTAGGTGGCGCCGTTGAGGCATTTTTTTAGAGATTTTTGTGATGACCTTAAAATACAAAATTTTTAAACAGTCTTGATGCGTCCGCCAAGTTTGGTGAGTTTTTGAATATGATAAAGCCCCCAAAAAGGCCCCTCTTTGGGGTGGCAGAATAATAATAATAATAATAATAATAATTAACACTACAGAAACAATAGGCCTTCGCAGCGCTTTGCTGCTCGGGCCTAATTAAGACTACATGGAATCCCTGAAGAAAAACAAGAAAACATTCAAGCCAAAGGTACAAACATCCGCTGTGCTGTTGTCGGAGAGAACCAGATGAACATCAAGGAAAGCATTGATGTCACTCATCATCTGGGTCACCTCAATGACCAGCAGATGCGCTGAGAACAATAGTAATAGTAATATCATCTTCATTGTCATTGAAACATACATTGAAACATACATTACAACGAAATTTTTCTTCTGCATCTTAACCCATCCCCTTGGGGAGCAGTGGGCTGCCATGTGTGGCACCCGGGGAGCAATCTGGGGTTAAGGGTCTTGCTCAGGGACCCAGAGTGCAGGCGCTGGGGATCAAACCAGGTACTTGCATCTTTCTCTGAGTGCAAGCGCGCTGCTCTAACCACTAGGCCAACACTCCCACTTACATTTCTTTCCCTCTTCATAGTTTTTCTGCTCCTGCGGAACTATCATCAGGTTCACGAAGAGAACATCCTGCGACCTGGTGTGGAAAATGGCAAAGACCTGCAGCTTCCTCAAAAAAAACAAGTTGAGATTCACAGAGGATCTTACCATGACTCACAAGAAGCAGGGGGAAAAACTTTGCCAACTGCAATAAGTTGGAGTTTCAAGCTCCATCATATATCAGAGCTCTGATTACCCCGTATGTTCCTAACAGAGCACTTCGCTCTCAGACTGCAGGTCTGCTGGTGGTTCCTAGAGTCTCTAAAAGTAGAATGGGAGGCAGATCCTTTAGCTATCAGGCTCCTCTCCTGTGGAACCAACTCCCAGTTTTGGTCCGTGAGGCAGACACCCCGTCTACTTTTAAGACTAATCTTAAAACTTTCCTTTTTGACAAAGCTTCTAGTCAGAGTGGCTCATGTTACCCTGAGCTACCTCTATAGTTATGCTGCTATAGGCTTAGGCTGCTGGAGGACATCAGGGCCTATTTCTTTCTCTCTGGTGAGTTCTCCTACTGTTTTCCAATTTGTATTATTTTCATTTCAGCTTTTAACTTTTTGTTCTGTCATTTTCTCTCTTCATATAGGTCCACCTGGTCTGGCGTTCTGTTAGCTGTGACATCATCAGGGGAGGCAGATCATCCTCTATTACCATCTAACATAGAAAGTACTCCTGGATCAATGTGAGCTTCTGAGCTTCCTGTGTCTCTGCTCTGTCTTCTCTAAGCCCCAGTGGGTCGAGGCAGATGAGCGTTCACACTGAGCCTGGTTCTGGTTCTGCTGGAGGTTCTCCTCCCTGTTAAAGGGGAGTTTTCCTCTCCACTGTCGTTTCATGCATGCTCAGTATGAGGGATTGCTGCAAAGCCATCAACAATGCAGACGACTGTCCACTGTGGCTCCACCAATGTTCCCCCTAATTTTTCATGTGTCTGAGCAAACACACAAACTCCCTGAGCGTTCACTTGACCTCTGTGAGCAATACTGCACTTTATTATGGAAATATAATCACTTATATATAATAGTGTAGTTTAAAGTAATACAGATGTTAACTTTAACCCAGTGACCTAAATAGATGAGGATGTATGCAGAACAAAGGTTTAATTCAGACTTCAGTAAGCATGCATTAGGCACGGATGCAGCAAGGAGATATGACAGTCTTGTGAGCAGATAACGCTTTTAAAAGTGCTTGTCCCAAGGTTTTACTATTGTTTCAGTTAATCCCCAGGAACCGAGCTAGGATAATAGATTACATTTAACGGTCAAAGGTCAGGAAACAGATGTTCTCAGCAGACTCAATGTCTCAAGGAAACTTAGAAAAAAGGTTGGTCCGGCCCCCGTTTGGAGCCGTCCGTGGGTTCAAAAGGAAGTTACGAACGTGTAAGCATTGAGACACACTTAGGACACAGGCAGAGAAGGTTAAAGTATCCGAGGCTGTCATAAAACTTGTAAGTGTCTCCCACTTTGGAATTCCAAATTGTAATAAATATATGTTTAACTGTTTTTTGCCTCTGAATTCACTGTCTCTTCTTTTTGTGCCAAATCATCGACCGGGTGAAACGAGACGGGCCGTTAGGTGAACGGGCCCCACATGAGTCTCGTTAAATGGTGCCGTGACCCCCGATTTTGGCAAGTAAGTGGAGGACAGTTTGAAAATTGGACACGAAAAGAGGACTTTGCTACAGCATCACAGGTCGACCAAAAACAGGCAAGGAGATTTTTTTCTCCATTGGCAAAATGTTAGATGTGTAGGCTAAATTAAGTGGTGCTGTGATTTAAGATACTCTCTTCTCAAAATATCAGAGGCTGAACAGTACAAATAGGTTTAAATAGAATTTATGTTGAAACCGAGAAATGATTGAATGGGATTTATATGTATGTCCATGTCGGAAAACCGTAAAATAAGAAAATAGAAAATATACAGTTAAAACTTAAATGTTGAAGCTGTAAAATAAAAGACATTAAATAAAAAATATAAAATTACAAAGAATAAAAATAGTCTCAGAGTTGGTCACTCCTCACTCCAGACTGACGAGTCTGGAAATCTTAGAACTGAGGTGAAACGTTACCTCGGAGAAAGGAGACTCTCCACAGAAACGTAGTGATAGAGAACGGCCAAGAATACATAAACATCTAAAAGTTGAGGCTAGGACAGCAAGACCTTTAAAGTGAGCTGTAAAAGAAGAAGATAAGAGAATTAAAAAGGGGCCCCAGGAGAACAACTTGAGTTGTTTTCTAGCATTTAGAATGGGATTCTGAATGTACAGCGGTTAGACAAGGCAAATTTTTAAATAGATTGTTCCGCTGAGATGGAAAGGATGTTGAGATCCTTCTGCGCGCGGCTGTCTTTGATTTATGTGTGTTCGTTTCTGTTTAACAAGTTTGTTTTGGTAAAAATGGGATCCATTGTGTGAATAATCAAGAGCTCCGGTGGGAGTTTGTCTCTGTGTGTGTGCGCGGCTTCAAAGTCTTTTGTGTGTGAGTGAACGGGTGGTTACGCATGCGTATGTGTGGCTGTGAATAGCTTTGCACGTGTTGTTTATACGGTGGAAAAGTACTGAGTCAGGAAGCTGTGTGTAGCCGGTAACAATAATTGTGGCTGGGTGGCTAATAATTTATCAGCTTTATTGCCTGATTCATACCATCTCTGTTTGGTCTTGAAAAGGGAGTACTCTACTTTTTTTGAGAATATTGTATTCAGCTCATATTTAACTCTGACTAATCTATCAAAGATTGATGGTTTGAGGTTTGTTGAATATTCCCTCTCTAATTTCTTTATTTCAACCTCATGCAGGTTTATCCTCGGTATTTTTTAAATGTTTTTTGTTTTGATTTTGTTTCTGACACTCTGTTTTTTACCCTTCTGTACAGTGACCTTGAGTGTCTAGAAAGGCGCCTTTTAAATAAAATGTATTATTATTATTATTATTATTTATCTTTCGGGAATCTTGTTTTTTGATCCGGGAGGAGTGTTGTATCAGTATTCCCCTAATGTACGCTTTGAACCCGTCCCATATTGAGTTTTGGTTTGCAGTGTTATTATTGTTTAAAAAGTATGTTGTACTTCAGTCCCTTGGCTCTGCACATACGTCTGACTTCGAAAAAAGTGTTCCTCTTTTCTTGTACTTCCCTTGTGAAGTCTGGAAAGAATTCTATCTTGTTTCCCCTCCAGTGAAAAGTTCCAACTTCTCTAGCTCTGAGTCGTATTTTCTCCCTGTCTGCGAAGCGAAGGAATCTCACCAGGATGTGGCGGGGTCTGGCTGGCGTGTTTCGTCTTTCTTCTTTCAGCGTACCAGGTGTTCTGTGAGCCCTCTCGCTTATGATTTGATCTGCGTCTCGGTCTTGTGGGAGCAGGGATCTCAGTATATCCATAACACACTGCAACACGTCAGTCCCCTTCTCCGAGAGCTCCGGAACACCCTTGATCCTCAGATTATTTCTCCTGCTGTAATTTTCTTCATATTGAATCCGACCTTCCAGCTGTGTAACTTTGGATTTCAGCTCAGCCGTGCTCGCAGAGAGCGCCGTGTTCTCATCTTCGAGTTGCGACACTCTGTTTTCGGCTTCTCCAATCCTGCTTCTGAGGCCGGTCACATCGGATTTCAGTGAGTCCAGACAGTCTTTAATCGTAGTCACGTCTGCCCCGACCTGTTGTATTTTGTCTTGAAGGTCCCGGTTCATAATACGAATCTCGTTTATGAGTCTGTCTCTGTGTCAGCGGGCTTCTCCATGTTAATGTTAGCATTAGCCTCATTGGCTCGTGACTGCGACATCATCATTTGGTCGATTTTAGGTCCCGGTGTGTTCTTTAGCCTTGAATTTTTCCCTCTATTCATCTGTGCTGCTTAGTTTATATCGTACTCCCACAGATTAGGCTTTCTGACGGAATGTGGAAACATAAAATTGGCCGATATCAGCTCGAGCTCTTCAGCATGCGTCCTCTCCTCGCCGCATCGCCACCGGAAGTCGAGAGCAGGATTTTTGACAGCGGGGGGAAAACCCATAAAACATGAGATGGAAATGAGAGAGCTGGCTAATGTTTTGTTATTACCGGCCAGAATTGCGGTGATAAAGTGCAAAGGACATGATAACAGTAATTCAGACATTGCATTAGGGAATCAGGCTGCAGACCAGGTTGCCAAAGCAGCTGCTGGATATGCGCCTCACATGGTGATGGTGACGGTGACGGTGGAAGACGAGCTGAGAGAAGAGTTGAGCATGAGTAACATTAAACTGTTGCAGAGCAGAGCAGCTCCGGAGGAGAAGAATATGTGGAGACTCAGAGGAGCCTCAGAGCAGGAAGGTTGCTGGAGAGGGCCAGATGGCAGACTGGTTTTTCCTCCAGGACTGAAACAGGAGCTTTTTTCTGAGGCACATGGTGTTGGACATGTGGGTGTCAGACAGATGATGGACAACTTGAATCATTGGTGGCATCCATTTATGTCAGATATGGTCAAACGTTTTGTAAAAAGTTGTACACTGTGTGGTCAATTTAACTCAAAGAAGACTTTGAAACCTTTGCTGGGCAGATTTCCTTTGATCACAGTTCCTGGCAAGGAAGTGATTCTTGATTATACAGATATGGTGACTCCTGCTGGAGGCTTTAAGTATTTGTTGGTGTGTGTGGACGCTTTTACAGGATGGCCCGAGGCCTGGCCTGCTAAAAGAGAGGACAGCAAAACTGTGATAAAATGCCTTATTAACCATTACATTCCCAGGCACGGGTTCCCTGAAAAGATCAGGACTGACAATGGAACCCACTTCAAGAACCAGGACCTGCAACGAGTGGAGTCCAGTTTAGGGCTCACACACAGGTTTGGCACAGTGTATCATCCGCAGTCGCAGGGCAAAGTGGAGAGGATGAACCTGAACATGAAAAATAAGTTGGCTAAAATCTGTGCACAGACGAAACTATCATGGGTTGATGCCTTGCCTCTCGCTCTGATGTCAATCAGGTCTTCGGTTAATTCAACCACAGGATTTACTCCTAATGAGCTGGAGACCGGAAGAAGCTTTCCTGGGCCCCAACGTCGACCACCGGGAACTGCAGGCGACTTGCAGAGTCTGACAAGTAAGGAGTACTTTTCACAGTTGCAGGCTGTGCTGGAGGCGTACGCCAGGATACGTGGACATCCCAATGAAGGAGAAAGAGGAACACCACCTCCGGACGTCGACTTGGTTTGGCTCAAGGTCATCAAAAGAAAGTGGTCAGAGCCGAGGTTCACGGGACCCTTCAAGGTGATCGAGAGAACCTCACATGCGGTGAGGTTGGGAGGAAAAGGTAATACGTGGTTTCACTGGAGCCAGTGTGCACCAGCAGCAGAACCTCAGAGATCGTTGACGGAGGTTCAGGAGGTTTAAAGGAGCGGATCAGCTGATTGGGCTCAGTCAGCTGTGAATAGAACCAGACTCAGGGTCATAATAAAATCCTCTGGTTCTTAACACCACAGGCAGTCTACCTGTGTGTTGAAGATCCAGCCTGAAGGTTCATCACGGTAGTATTGAGTGGCTGTGGGACGCCACCGTTCTTCTAAGAACGTCTGGAAGAAAGAAGTTGATGTTGATGTGAAAAAAAAAAAAAAAAAAAAAAACGAAAACCCTTGTAAACATTTAAGTGATTTTGTATGCTTTTTATCTTTCTAAGACTTAACTATAACAAATGTTGAGATATTGATTTACTTTTTACAATATTGTTTGGTCTTATATTTCTATGATACTTTGACTTGTTTAGACTACAACACTGTTATCAGGTTACATTTGCCAGTGAAGGACCTTCATGGTAAGTTGGTAATAGTTTTAGGATTTTGTCGAGCTGAAAAGAGGGTTTATTTTTGTTTCATACTCTTTATAGATAACATTTTTTTTCAGGTGAAGGAGCAAGTGTTTCCCGGTCTAAAGATACGATTTTTTAAAGGTATACTATGCAACCGGGGTTGATTTTCCAGCGAGGCTCCCCCCAGAGGGCGAAAGTAAAAGTGCACTGTCGTGAAGATGCTCAGCTGTTCTCCTGGTTTCTCCGTCAAGCCAGGCGCGGTTGTTTTGAGCTTAGCAGACAGGCGAACGCAACGAAAAGTCAAAAAAACGGCAGTACAAACAATGACTAACACAGTGAAGGTATGAACATGCACAGAGAGAGAGAGAAACCATTCCAATGCAGTGTTTCCCCTAGGAATTTGCTTACCGGACGACCGGCGGAGCGGTGGGGGGGGGGGGGGGGGGGAGTGGGGGGGGAGAGAGAGAGACAAGCTTTACGCCGATGTCCAGCGGAGCGGAGCGGGAGAGACAAGCTTTGCGTGCATATCGAGTTAGTTTTTTTTTTTTTTTTGTAATGTTGGGAGGCGGTAGCGTGAGGGAAACCCTACAATGTTACTTACAATCGCATCAGCAGAAACGCGAGGTCCGCGTCAGCCTTGCAGCCTTCTCTTTCTTTTAGCTCTCGCCATTCGGAAAAAGCTTGCCCGATGTTCACCCGTGTACGACTCCTCTTTCTGTCCAGAGCCCTTTTCCTCTTTCTTGCCTGCTCCGACATGGGCTTTCACTGTTTTCTCGCTGGTTCCGCCATGATAACTGCACAGATATCACCACTGCGCTAGCAACAAGCATGCCTTTCACTGGGGGCGTGTAGCAGTTCTCGCCGTAAAGCAAGACCGACTCTCGCGATGCACGAGATTCTGAGTCTGTGGGCGCGGGCCGAGGGCTCCTGCAATTGCAAGTGCGGTATTTCCCCCACAGACCATCAGGGTGGCCAAGAAAACCTTTGTTCAACCTGAAATGACTCATTTAATCATCCAAAACGGTATGGAACACATTAATTAACTGAAAAATGTTGCATAGTATGCCTTTAAATACAGAGTATTCCGGTTATTGTAAAACGTTGAACATGGAGAGGAAATTGGGTACTGGGTTAATTCAGCGGAAGCTGACTTTGGGTTTATGGATTCTGATTCTTATGTTGGGCATGTTTGTTTTGAGCATTGTTATTCAGGAAGCAGGTGCTGCTGATCCTATCAGGCGTCAGGAGCGGGCCATTCAGGATAAAGATGATTGTCTGACTCAACATCGTGGTATTGAACTGCATTACACTTTAGGAACAAGGGTTGTATTTGAATTCGATTTATCCTCAGTGGTAAATTGTGGGGGCGACCCATCAATCTGGCAGGAATCTGATGTTTATGCTTGTGTGTTGCCGAAGGGGGTTCCTGACTCCCCCATACCTTGGTGCTACCGCTGGATTTATATGAGGTGGCATATATATATGAGGTGGCACACCGGAAATTAGGCTGTTCAGGTGCGCCATGGTAGGTTTGATAAATTACTACAACAAGCATTGACCCTTACCAAAGGCCATCATCAGGTAGTACAAGGTGTTAATCCCATTATCTTGACCATTTCTGGGTTGAACATTAATCCTTATTTTGGGGCATACACTGGGGTTTATTCTGAATATAGTAGTGGAGTTACTAAGCCCAAACCTTGTAGTATTAGTCCGTCAGGGTTTTATCTTGTCCTTGGAGCAGGTGCATGGGATAACGGTCCCGTTGGTTTGATTAAACTTTCTCTACATAATGCAACTACTTCTGGTGTACAGATTCTTTCACCACAAGTGGGGAAAGCCTTGTCCTCTTCAGGAGGACTTCATGTAGATTATAATAAATTGACCCCTGGTAACATTCTTAAGAGTTCTACAGGGGATAGGAGACGCAATTTGTGGGTTTCTTGGATGGCTCAGACTGCCAGACAATACACGGCTGAGAGCTGTGTAGCATGTGCTGCGGCTAGGCCAATTTTAACAACAGAACCAGCACCTTTGTTTCCTTTAGAGGATCCTACAGGATATGATTGCATTTTAGAATTGACAAAAGGCCGCTCGGTGGGGTGTGAGTTCTATCATGATCTTTTCCCTCCTATAAACAATGACACTATACCTGGGCCCTTTACTCCTGGTAATCACATTAAGCAGTATGTGTGCTTTAATTTAATTTTATCAACGTTAGGTGTGATTCCACCGGAGTGGTGTAAATTTTATTTTCATTTTCAAGGCATAGGTTCATGGGCGAGAGCTGGATTGTATTATTATTGTGGCGGAAGACAGTTGTTTGTCCGGATTCCTTTCGGCTCTGTGGGTGTGTGTGCCATGGTAAGGTTGGTGGCACCACTGTTGTTAATGGGACCAGGTTTAAACCAGGAACACTTGTTACATAGAATTAAGCGTAGTTCTGATTTTGATTTGGCACGTAATTCTCCTACATACATAGATTCGATCGGGGTCCCCAGGGGGGTTCCCGACAGATATAAGTTGGCAGATCAGGTTGCAGCAGGGTTTGAATCCATATTCCTTTGGATTACTCCTAATAAGAATGTTGATAGAATTAACTACATACATTACAATGGGGAGGACTCAGAGTAGAGCCGCTGCTCCTCCACGTCGAGAGGAGCCAGTTGAGGTGGCTCGGGCATCTGGTCAGGATGCCTCCTGGACGCCTCCCTGGAGAGGTGTTCCAGGCACGTCCCACCGGGAGGAGGCCCAGGGGAAGACCCAGGACACGCTGGAGGGACTATGTCTCCCGGCTGGCCTGGGAACGCCTTGGGGTTCCTCCTGAGGAGCTGGCCCAAGTGGCTGGGGAGAGGGACGTCTGGGCCTCCCTACTGAAGCTGCTACCCCCGCGACCCGACCCCGGATAAGCGGAAGACAACGGACGGACGGACATTACAATGTGTTACGTTTGTCTAATCTGACTAGAGATGCTGTTGAGGGTCTGGCGGAACAATTAGCTCCAACATCTCTTATGGCTGTTCAGAATAGGATGGCACTGGATATGCTTTTGGCGGAAAAAGGGGGTGTTTGTGCCATGTTTGGAGATATGTGTTGTACGTTCATTCCTAATAATACAGCGCCGGATGGGTTGGTGACTAAAGCTTTAGAAGGTTTGAGGACTCTGAGTGAAACGATGCACGAACAATCAGGAATAGACAATCCTTTGGATAAATGGCTGACGCAGGCTCTAGGTAAATGGAAGAACTTGATTCTTTCTATGATGCTTTCTCTGTCAGTGTTTTTGGCAATTTTGGTTACGTGTGGCTGCTGCTGTGTCCCCTGTTTGAGAACTTTCGCTGTTCGATTTATTGTCACTACTATTGAGAAGGGCACACTTTCCTCGTCTTCTCCCAATACTCAGATGTTACAGGTGGGGACAGAGCCTCCTCTGAAGGATGTAAGATTGGAGTTGGTTCAGTATCATGGGGTGATATAATGAGATTTTTCAGTTATTATCCCTTTGATTTTGTGTTGTTTTATGCATATATACTGTTTTGCATGTGTTTGATTTTGTGATACTGCCCTATAAGTTACTGCAGTATGGTTTGGTAGTACTTTTACATTTTTATGCTGATTATGAGTTATTCATTTAATTTTTCTGATTTATTTCACTGTGTTGATTTTGATTTGTTTGACTTGCTAAGGTTAATTTCTGCTTGCATTGTTTCTGATGTTTTGCCCCAATATGTTTACCAGATTCACAGGGGTGTTTTTTCTGTGTCTCACATTCTTAGTTTTATGCTTCTATATTCAGTACCTGCATTTGTGTGGACTCTCTTTTTGAGAGCCCAAAGGGGGAATTGTTATGGAAATATAATCACTTATATATAATAGTGTAGTTTAAAGTAATACAGATGTTAACTTTAACCCAGTGACCTAAATAGATGAGGATGTATGCAGAACAAAGGTTTAATTCAGACTTCAGTAAGCATGCATTAGGCACGGATGCAGCAAGGAGATATGACAGTCTTGTGAGCAGATAACACTTTTAAAAGTGCTTGTCCCAAGGTTTTACTATTGTTTCAGTTAACCCCCAGGAACCAAGCTAGGATAATAGATTACATTTAACGGTCAAAGGTCAGGAAACAGATGTTCTCAACAGACTCAATGTCTGAAGGAAACTTAGAAAAAAGGTTGGTCCGGCCCCCGTTTGGAGCCGTCCGTGGGTTCAAAAGGAAGTTACGAACGTGTAAGCATTGAGACACACTTAGGACACAGGCAGAGAAGGTTAAAGTATCCGAGGCTGTCATAAAACTTGTAAGTGTCTCCCACTTTGGAATTCCAAATTGTAATAAATATATGTTTAACTGTTTTTTGCCTCTGAATTCACTGTCTCTTCTTTTTGTGCCAAATCATCGACCGGGTGAAACGAGACGGGCCCCACGTGAATCTCGTTAACATGCACACTGAGGCTACATTGCGTCTGTCCAAAATTTGAGATTATAACCAACTATATGGCTTACTAAAAGAATCAAGTTACAGCAATAATTTATTTTAGATTACTTAGTTTAGATAAAACAGATTTTGCCCGATTGCATAAACAAGACAAAAATCTTTAATTTTTTAAAGAGCTGTATAGCTGTACAGCATATTTTTATTTCAGAGTTGGCGTCCTGCTAAGGAAGAACTGAGAGATGTATAGACCTTTCAAAGTTCAATTTTATTGTCATTAAATCATTTACATTTTCTGCCGTGAGATTTAGCACCAGCGTGTGGTTCTGTGCAGCCTCTCTTCGGTCAGTCTGCTCCTGGGCAGCTGTGGCTACTAAAATAGCTCACCACCATCAGGGTGTGAATGTGTGCATGGATGGGTGAATAACTGACCAGTGTAAATTGATGTGGGGTGGTCAGATGATTTATTTCAATATTCTCAGCTTGTACATCGCTTTTCTTACACAATGAGGGACACTCCCCTGAACAATTCCTTTGTAATGCTCTTCGTTTTTATACCAACATCAGTTTTTTGACAACATAGGAGACGCAGAAAATCTTTCAGAGGCAGCTGTATTTCGCGCTGTCAGGAATGTTACTGTTGCTCTGTTCCATAGTCAGAGACCCACAAGATTAAAAAAAGAAAAACACAGAATGAAAGCAATAATTTATTCTGTATCAAGTTTTGGCACTTCCAGCTCTAATTTTCAATTCATGTATTTTAGCTTCAATTCATATACCCCCCCCCCCCCCAACACTGTTACGGCTACGGCACAATTCTTCATTAAATAACACCATCTTTATGTAGCAGTGTGATGTTATTACACTAGATTGACGAGTAAATTAGTCCGGTAGGATACTGTATGAGCACCGGCAGCTTTTATTCTGAAAAGACGACAAATCCATTGAAAAACAGTGGGTAACTTCCTGTTTCAAAATTACTATTTTTATTCAAATTTACTTTGTTGCGAATGAAAATGTAAATTATTATCTTTACTGTTGAACATGTTGAGTTCATGAATTGTTGTTTTGAGTGTTAGTTCGGGGTTTAAAAAGACAAATTAACGGATCATACCATTATAATCTGTGAAGGGTTTTCCCACGCTCTCCGTCGCACTTTCTGTTCGGATTCCGTGGGAGAAGGTATAAAGTTTTGTTTTCTGTGTACAATAAGTGTATTTAAGCATAATAAGTGACACTTTGATTATTGTTCTTGTAAAACAATATGCTTTGGATCATTTGGACTTTGCTGAGCAGTGATGGAGCTGTGTTAGCAGTTATTTAGCTGCTCTTGTGCTACATATGAAACATTGCTAATTCAATTCAATTCAATTCAATTTTATTTATATAGCGCCAAATCATGAAACATGTCATCTCAAGGCACTTTACAAAATCAAGTTCAATCATATTATACAGATTGGGTCAGATTATACAGATTGGTCAAAATGTCCTATATAAGGAAACCAGTTGATTGCATCAAAGTCCCGACAAGCAGCATTCACTCCTGGGGGACCGTAGAGCCACAGGGAGAGTCGTCTGCATTGTACATGGCTTTGCTGCAATCCCTCATACTGAGCAAGCATGAAGCGACAGTGGGAAGAAAAACCACCCATTAACGGGAAAAAAAAAACCTCCGGCAGAACCGGGCTCAGTATGAACGGTCATCTGCCTCGACCGACTGGGGTTACAGAAGACAGAGCAGAGACACAACAAGAGAGACAAAAAAGCACAGAAGCACACATTGATCTAGTAATCTGTTCTACATTAGATGGTAATAGTCGGTGATCTGTCCTCCCTGGATGATTTCACAGTCAACAGAACGTCAGACCAGGTGTACCTACTATGAAGAAAAAAGAGAGAGAACAAAAAGTTAAAAGCTGAAATGACAACAGTCATTTCAATGTAATGCAATGCAAATCTGGAGAACAGTAGACTGGAGAACAGTAAAAATCAGTAGAGTGAGAAAAGTAGGCCCTGATGTCCTCCAGTAGCCTAAGCCTATAGCAGCATAACTATAAAGGTAGCTCAGAGTAACATGAGCCACTCTAGTTATAAGCTTTGTCAAAAAGGAAGGTTTTAAGATTAGTCTTAAATGTAGACAGGGTGTCTGCTTCACGGACCAAAACTGGGAGTTGGTTCCACAGGAGAGGAGCCTGATAGCTAAAGGATCTGCCTCCCATTCTACTTTTAGAGACTCTAGGAACCACCAGCAGACCTGCAGTCTGAGAGCGAAGTGCTCTGTTAGGAACATACAGTAATGAAAGTGCTACATCCATGTGCTGAAAATAGTATTGTTCATTGTTAAACAGGCGCTTTGGAACTCTAATGAGAAAAGGCCTGTTTTTGACTATTTTCTATTTGAACGCAGGTATGTGATGTTTCATTATTTTTGGTGTGGGATTATTTTGTTGAATTTTTTTACTCATGTATTGTTTTAGATTATTTTTATTTTGTAAGGTAAAGGTGTTATTTTACACAAGTTGCAGGTGCTTTGCCGCTCTCTTTCTGTTTGGATTCCGTGGGAGAAGGCGCTGTGGAACACTGATGACAAAAGGCCTGTTTTTGATACTATTTTCTATTTAAATGCAGGAGCATTAAAAGTGCCTTCAGATCAGCCGTTGCCTGATTGTTATTTCTACAAGACACAACGCAGAATCAACTACGCTACATTTACTTCAGATGAAAATATACATATAGCCTATATGACTTACATAAAGTGAGGTTGGCACCAACTAAACACCTACAAGACATCAGTATCCCATCATCAATTTCATATGTTGAATATAGCCAATTAATGCTTTAGTTGAGTACAGTTAAACATAAGAAAAACTTGTTACTTAACCTTACCTGATTAAATTGTATTTTCATATTTCATCATGATTTGCTGCCATGTCCCAAATAAACCAATCAGATCAACGAAGCATATGACGTACTCGTCAACATGCTTCGTCGTCGCTCGTAACAGAGCGACGACGAAAACACAACCACAAGCCAAGCTACTCTTGCTGCTGCAGGTAAAGGCTCGTTAGCTCAGCAAAGAAATACTCTGTAATTCCGATAAAACTTGCTCGATAGCCACGCTAACGCTAGTTTCATCGGCTGAAGCTGCCGTGTTCTTTAGACTGAACCGTCGCGCTTCTGGTTGCGTCACACCTCAACCCGCCTCAAAGCCAACGCTGATTGGACGTTCGTTTGGTGAACGGCTCCAAATTTTCTTTAACGGAGAGTAGCCAGACTGATCTGCGAGTGAAACCTTGAAAGCTCGCGAGATCAGGATGGTCTCACGAGGCTACCGATCAATGCCTTTCGTAATCAATACGCCCCCGCCCCCTTTTTATTCAATGAGTGAAGTGTGAGAAAACAGTTTTAATTCCCTGTCAAATAACTCTCACGTCACTCATCCATTGACTTTGTCAGCTATTTTCTGCTGCCAATTTACTTTTTCCGCAGCAACTGCTACTTTTCCTTGATCCGGACTACTGTTAATTACTTCTGTAAAATGGCAAAGGCCATTTCTACTGAATATTTTGGTCAAAATCCAAATTGTTTAGGATTTAGAAGGTGATCAGCGTCTACAAATCTCTCTTTGAACATCTGGACAACATGATGTTTATATTTTGATGGTCAAACAAGCATCCAGGTGTCAGTAAAATTGTAGCTCCAACTCCCAGGGAGAAGGCTCTAGGTAGGAGGAGCAGGAAAAATAAAGCATTTTCTCCAGTATTTTGTGTCCATGAAGAAGGAGAACTCTGCAGCAATTCAGGAGAGATGGGAGGAAGAAATGGGCAAAGTTTGGTCTGAAGAGGACTGGGAGACAATCTGAAGCTCATTTGACTCCAAATTCAATACATTTTAAGGCGAAAATAACAATGAGGTTCTCTAGAACTCCAGAACTTACCTCACATGCAAATAACCCTGTTTATGATGGAGAAACTGCAACACCAGATAACACCTATGTGTTCTGGTCCTGACCCAAGTTGAATCTGTTCTGGAATGATGGATTTGAGGCTATAAGGCAGATGTTAAAGCCAACATATCTTCAGAACCCAGTTCTATATCGTGGGTCTCATCCCAGACGGGTCAGGAGGGCGAACAAAGATCTACTTCTTCAACTTGCTGCTGACTGCAGCCTTGAAATGCAGAACAACTAACTGGATCAAGGCAGAACCTCCATCCTGCAACTTGGACCAAAGGGAGAGAATAAACTTGACCATAATCTAAATGCATGATGCTGGGACTCTGGTGCATCTTAATCTTCCCAGGTCCATTCAACCTGACGAGCTGACTGTTTTCTGTCAGATTGACTAAAGGACAGAGGAAATGTTTCTCTCTCTTACTCCTCTCTCAAAGCGTCTCTCCACCTGCAGCAGGTTCCTCCATACCTGAGAGCTTCCGGTCTCCAGCGTTGACCCTTCATTCCAGCAGACAGCTGCTTCACTCCTGAATCTCCTGGATGATTGTAGCTCAGGTCCAACTCTTTCAGATAGGTGGGGTTGGAGGTCAGAGCTGAAGCCAGAGAAGCACAGCCTTCCTCTGAGACCAGACAGCCTGACAAGCTGCAGACACACAAATTAACACATAATCAGGACATGAGAAAGTCTATGTAGAAGTTCTGGGTGGTCATTTTCATCTGACACATTTAAACAGAGGAATCCTGACTAGAGCTCCACTGGGATGGAAACTCTGCAAACTGATGCAAACTCTGCAGAAGGTTCTGGCTTTAAGTTGCAAACTTGACCTAAAATACCAAAGATACACTGGTGGTCCAAGTAGAACCATGGTTCTGGTATTTAGAAAGCTTTAATCTCATTGATGGAGTAAAGAAATGAAGATGAGATAATTAATAAAGCAGTGGTTTCTATTCATAGAGAATGAGGGTCAGACAAAAAAGTTAACAAATATATTATTAAAATAACATTTAGATCATCTTTGATAGCAGGAAATCTGGTTTCACCAGTATACAGAACTTTTTACCTGAGAGTTTCCAGTTTGCAGTTTGGACTCTCCAGTCCAGCAGAGAGAAGCTTCACTCCTGAATCCTGCAGGTTGTTGTTACTCAGGTCCAGTTCTCTGAGACTGGAGGACTGGGAGCAGAGAACTGAGGACAGAGCTTCACAGCTTCTCTCTGAGAGGTTACAGCCACTCAGTCTGAGGAGACAGGGAGAAACATCTGGTATTAAACAATTTATCAAAATGTTTATTTCTTTCGAGAAACCAATGTTCTCTGTGAAAAGATTAACGAATCTCTCTTATTTTATGCCTTTACGTTGCCTATTGTTGTAAACTGGTTTATTATAAATAACCTATTAAGAACCTATTATAAATAACTTAGAACACCATGAATCAATATTGACCTTATGAAGGTCAAAGAAGAAAAATTAACAAACCTGTTAATGAAATAACATTTAGATCATCTTTGATAGCAGGTAATGGAAATAAATCTGGTTTCTACAGGATGGAGAACTTTGTACCTGAGAGTTTCCAGTCTGCAGTTTGGACTCTCCAGTCCAGCAGAGAGAAGCTTCACTCCTGAATCCTGCAGGTTGTTGTTACTCAGGTCCAGTTCTCTGAGACTGGAGGACTGGGAGCTGAGAACTGAGGACAGAGCTTCACAGCTTCTCTCTGAGAGGTTACAGCCACTCAGTCTGAGGAGACAGGGAGAAATATGTGCTTGAGTATTATAAACTAAAAAAAATGAATTAATATTGACCTAATTAGGAGATTTCTCACTATCAGAAATAAAAGCAGCAACAATCTGTGTCCTTACAGAGCTTTGTTGGAGGCTTTAACCACTGGCAGCAGCCTCAGGAGAACCTCCTCTGAAGCAGAGTATTTCTTCAGGTCAAACACATCCAGATCTTCTGCTGATGACACTAAGATGAAGTTCAGAGCTGACCACTGAGCAGGAGACAGTTTATCTGTGGAGAGACTTCCTGAACTCAGAGACTGTTGGATCTCCTCCACTAGAGAACGATCCTTCAGTTCATTCAGACAGTGGAACAGATTGATGCTTTTCTCTGCAGACACATTCTCACTGATCTGCTCCTTGATGTACTGAACTGTTTCCTGATTGGTCTGTGAGCTACTTCCTCTCTTTGTCTGCAGACCATGTAGGAGTCTCTGATTGGTCTGCAGTGAAAGTCCCAGGAGGAACCAGAGGAACAAGTCCAGGTGTCCATTTGTACTCTGTAAGGCCTGATCAACAGCTGTCTGATAAAGATACTTCAGACTGGGCCTCCTAAAAAATAGGAGACCCAAAATCCACTTAGATATTGATTGTGATTTTTCCATCAGGTTGACACCAAAGTTGATAAAGGTCTGATGAACATGAAGAGCAGCCAGAAACTCCTGAACACTCAGATGGACGAAGCAGAACACCTTGTCCTGGTACAGCCCTCTCTCCTCTCTAAAGATCTGTGTGAACACTCCTGAGTACACTGAGGCTGCTCTGATATCGATGCCACACTCTGTCAGGTCTGATTCATAGAAGATCAGGTTTCCTTTCTGCAGATTATCAAAAGCCAGTTTTCCCAGAGACTCAATCATCTTCCTGCTCTCTGGACTCCAGTGTGGATCTGTTTCAGCTCCTCCATCATACTTGACCTTCTTTACTTTGGTCTGAACCACCAGGAAGTGGATGTACATCTCAGTCAGGGTGCTGGGCAGCTCTCCTCCCTCTCTGGTCTCCAACACGTCCTCCAGAACCGTAGCAGTGATCCAGCAGAAGACTGGGATGTGGCACATGATGTGGAGGCTTCTTGATGTCTTCATGTGGGAGATGATCCTCCTGGCCTGCTCCTCATCTCTGAATCTCTTCCTGAAGTACTCCTCCTTCTGTGGGTCAGTGAACCCTCTGACCTCTGTCACCATGCCAACACACTCAGGAGGGATCTGATTGGCTGCTGCAGGTCGTGTGGTTATCCAGAGACGAGCAGAGGGAAGCAGTTTCCCCCTGATGAGGTTTGTCAGCAGAACATCCACTGAGGTGGACTCTGTAACATCAGTCAGGATCTCCTGCTTCTGGAAGTCCAGAGGAAGTCGACTCTCATCCAGACCATCAAAGATGAACAGAACCTGGAAGTGTTCAAAGCTGCAGATTCCTTTGGTTTCAGTAAAGAAGTGATGAACAAGGTCCACCAAGCTGAACTTTTTCTCTTTCAGCACATTCAGCTCTCTGAAGGTGAATGGAAATATGAAGTGGAGGTTCTGGTGGGCTTTGTCTTCAGCCCAGTCCAGAGTGAACTTCTGGGTTAAGACTGTTTTCCCAATGCCAGCCACTCCCTTTGTCATCACTGTTCTGATTGGTTGATCTCTTCCAGGTGGGTCTTTAAAGATGTCTTCTAGTCTGATGGTTATTTCTGGTCTGTGTGGTTTCCTGGATGCTGTTTCAATCTGTCTGACCTCATGTTCATCATTGACCTCTCCAGTCCCTCCCTCTGTGATGTAGAGCTCTGTGTAGATCTGGTTCAGAAGGATTGGACTTCCTGCTTTAGCGATCCCCTCAAACACACACTGGAACTTCTCCTTCAGACCAGATTTATGTTTATGTTGAACTGCAGCAAGATGTTCTAAATTAACACAGAAAATAAAATCAGGAAGTAAATGTTAGATATTATATGAAATTAAAAGTTGTTGGATGTGTAATTCATAGATATCGGCAATGGGACTAAAGGAAATGATCAGTTATCTCCTGGCAGCATGTACACTTGGATAAACTTGGACTCCATGCTATTCCACAGTATGCCAGATAATATCCAAGTGGTGACCAGTTTCTACTGGTGCAATGAGAGGTGCTGGAGGAGGAGATTGGCTTCTGTAAAGACTCACATGACCAGCATTCTGGGCTCATTCTTCCTTTTTCCTGTGTTACCTGTTAACAGAGCCTCAGTACATTTCTGTGTACCATTTCTGTAGTATGTTTAGATTCAAAGTGTTAAAATATAGAATTCTCTTTCAAGAGTCATTTCCTACAAAATTCTATACTTTAACACTTTGAATTCAATGTGTCACCGGTTCTCTGGGATAAAAGTACCGGACAGGGCACAGAAATAATAAGAAAATGAAGTGTTTAAGTTAAGAAACTGAAGAAAAAATCTCTGTTGGTTTACAGAACAATATTTTAGTCAAACCTTTTTGTTGCACAAATTAACAACTGCAAAGACATCCACAGAAAAGAACCAGAACCCAACGTTCCTCTAAATATATAGTTCAGATATTTCTCTGCAGGTTTTTAGTGGTACTCACTGATCCACCTGCTTTTTTCACATAATGGTATAGCCCTTCCATGATTGGCCGGTTGGCCGCCATGTTTACCTATCAAAGTAGTCCTGTCAAGAAAGTAAAGATAGGAGCTGAGTATGAAGGTTATTTTGTTCCAGAAGTATTTGTGCCTTGTAAGCGTGAATTTGAAGTTGTAGAGAGAGTTCCATTCCAATTTTTGTATTTGTAGAATAAAAAAAAATCACAAGTACAAATATTTTTTATACCTGTTCAAATTTTAAGTACAGGTACACAAATTCTGTTCTGTGAGTTGCACATCAGAAATGTCTTCCATTCAGTTTTGCTACAGTTGATCTAAAACAAATGGTGAAAAACAAAGTCAAACACGTGTATTAATATCTTCAACAAATAATTTTTTATATATTTTTTTCCTTATCACAAATACAAATCAATAAATACAACTGCACGAATCTGCTGCTGTGAGTCACAAATTCAACTTTACAAGTTACGTCTTCATTTTCACTTTTGACTCAAATGTCTCACCGGTAAAAATGATCTGTGACTTGTGGGTAGTACCCCTGATCGGCCAGCAGGGGGCGCTGCCTGTTCGGTCAGTCTGTACTAACCGGAAGAAGTGGCCTACTGCCTTGTTGCCTTCCAAGGACCCGGCCCACATATGCCTTCGAAGGACGCCCGATCCGTACCAGCACGATCAATTCCATCAGCTCATTTGCACATGCACGAACAGAATAACTTCAAGGTTGTCAATTCATTTTTATTACTTTTTTATTCTGTGGGGTTTTTTGGGGGCAGGGGTTTCTTTTTGTATATCTTAGTATTTGCGTAAATATTGCATATTCCAAGAATGAAAAAAACACAAATACATAAAAAAATTGTTAAATCGCCTTTCGATCGTTACTTTGACTGCTCTGAGCATGCACAAATATGTCACACAGTGTATACATTTAAATTTGTTTAAATACTTGATTTTCTCTGTACTTAACTGTGTTTTATTTTTTTATGGGTTAAAATGTGTTCTTCATTCAGTTAAGTTACATGCATTGGGTTGTGTATAAACAAAATTTACTCAAGAGTATAACATATGGAAAAATAGTCCTACTTATTTATTTATTTATTTATTTGTCTAAAGTTACAGAGTAATTGAGTAAATCTAATTAGTTAATACCTGCCCTTGGCTGTTTGAGCAATATCACTTTTACAATTTCAATTAATTTTTTGCAGAATATATATCTGTTACTAGTAATTTTGATTTGTATGTCTTTTTGTACAAGTGACACTAAAACCCTAAATAATTTTAATAAAAAAATAAAAATTCATTATTTGGACAGCATTTTTTACACCATTAGAGATGGAAAGGATAAGATACTGAGAGATATAAAGTATTAATGAATGTTTAATGCTCTTCACCATGCAGTTGCAAACGATATCGCCAATCTTACAGATAAGATTCATTTATAATCACATGTCATAGCCATTCTTCCGGTATGACAGTCTTGCAATGCACCTGTTTTTTTATTTAATATTGTTTTCAGATGCCTTTGAATGGACTTGAAGCTGTTCTCCAGGAGGTGGTACTAGCACAGGGAGACAAAGCTTACCTCACCCTGGCATGCCAAGACACACCTTGGCATCGACCTGCAAGTGCTTTGAAGCCATTGTGTCTGACCCAGTTACCGGGAAGAAGACTCACTTTGCTTGGCTGGATGGTAAGGACCTTTGAATATTTTCATTTAAAACATGCGAAATTAGATTTGAGCTAAATGAAATCTATTTTTTATTAACAGGTGAGATCAACTGGGGTAAATCGGATTCCTTTGTGGTTGAAACGTGTTCTTCCTGCAACCAACAATATAATGACTGTGTGGGCTTCACCGGAAATGGAAGATGAGGAGAGTACCCTCATTGCTACTCTGATGGCAAACCTGGACACTGTCCTGAATGTTAATACTGTATGCAAGGAGAATATTAGTTGTTTTCCAGTCTGTTACACATTTCAGTACTCACATATTGTTGTTGGGTTTTCTTTGTTGTTGTGACATGCCATTTTAAATCATTTCTGCTGAAGCACATTTGCCTTTTGACTTATGCAGTCATTCTTTTTCATAATGTCTTCTTTCAATATTATGTATTACATTATTACCAATATTTGGTTTTCATAGAAATGGTGTTGTTTCCAGACAAAGTTACATTGTGGCTGTAATATCTTGAAGAGAGTAGAACCAATAAAGTAGTTGTAAATATATTGTAACAGCATTGTTTAACAATTGGATAACCTTGTTTTAAATAATTTACAACACAAGCAAATTTAATAACTTTAAATAACTTAAAATACTATGTTTCTTATTCTTTTTGAACAATGACTGGAATCAATACAAATTTTCTTTACAGTTATGGTTAGAATTTACACATTCGTTTAATTTATGTATCCAATGACTTTATTCAAAAAGGTTTTCATATAGAAAAAACCCCAAAAACTCATGCACAGTGGATCATTCTCTCTGGCGATTACCAGCGCCATGTCTACTGCTGGTGTCTGAGCGCCGAAGATTATTTCTTGTTAAATAAACTTTCTAAAAATTACTTTCTTTGAGTGAGTCTTAAAGTTTTAAATTAATCACTTTGGGTTTTGCCAAAATTGGGTATTTAAGGTCTTTGGAGCGCAGTTTATGAATCAATTGCAATTGGTAGAATTGATATGGAATTTCTACATGGAATAGTGGGACACCAATCAGTTTACTGGAGTCCTTATAGGAAAAGTTTCCAATGAGACATTATGGTAAGCAATGATAATAGTTGAGCCAGGTCACCTGCAACCAAGTATATCTTAGTTTTCGGAATGCCACTTGTTAGAAGTTCAAAAGTCCTTTGGTTTGTTTCTAAATTGTATTCACAATGTGAATAATAAGAAAAATATTTGGGAAATAAACAGAACAAAAGTGCACTGTGAATGGACATACTAAGTTGGCCAAAATTGTTGACTAAATGTGTTACCGACCAAACCTCTTTTCCATCTAGTCCTTATTAAATAAGGCACACGCTATTATATTTTAGATTTTAACTTATTTATTTTAGGAGTACCATTCACAACATCAAAATCTATTATTTGAACTTCAGCACCAGCAAGTATTTGGTTATATCTGTTTTCTTAATCTGCGATGGACTGGCAATCTGTCCAGGATCCACCGCAGCAGCCCTCACAACCTCACTATAGGGATAAGCGTGCGTGTATGATAATTAATAGATGGATAAATGTGTTCTTAATGTAATATACATTTGTCTCTAAACTATTAATTTGATATAGGTTTTATGACATTTGTTTGTGATAGGGTGTAAGGATAGATAAATACATCTCCATAATGATTCCTTATTGTTGCTTATTTTAGATTGTTTGTTACTAATGTAATTTTAACATCCGAAAATAAGATTTAATAAAGATTTAAAAATAAAAAAAGGGACACACCACGTGACATAACACGATTTTTAGCCATTTCTTTACAGTTTAATTTGTATTTTTAATGTTGAAAGTGTTCTTGGGCGTTTTGAAAGGTGTTGTCAAATAAAATGCGTTATTATTATTATAATTATTATAACACGGCTGGTACAGGAAAATAGTGTCACTAGTGCCCTCTTCATTTCCGGAGTGCATTTCCTTATAAGGTATGAGACTGACAGCGGTCCGTCCCCGCCCCTTTCTGTTTGCTGCAGTGAGGTGTACTTGGCTGCGTCCTTCGAAGGCATTTGTGGGACGCGTCCTTGGAAGGCAACACGGCAGTAGGCCATATATGTACTTCCGGTTGGTACAGACTGACCGAACAGGCAGCGCCCCCTGCTGGCCGATCAATGGTACTACCCACAAGTCACAGATCATTTTTACCGGTGAGACATTTGAGTCAAAAGTGAAAATGAAGACGTAACTTGTAAAGTTGAATTTGTGACTCACAGCAGCAGATTCGTGCAGTTGTATTTATTGATTTGTATTTGTCATAAGGAAAAAAATATATAAAAAATTATTTGTTGAAGATATTAATACACATGTTTGACTTTGTTTTTCACCATTTGTTTTAGATCAACTGTAGCAAAACTGAATGGAAGACATTTCTGATGTGCAACTCACAGAACAGAATTTGTGTACCTGTACTTAAAATTTGTGTTTGTGATGGATTGTCCATCACAAACACCATGTTCAAGCATAAGGGTGTCCACATGTGCCCTTGGCACCAGGACACCCTGGGTCGCAGTTCAAAGATCGACTTTGTTGTCGTTTCATCTGACCTGCGGCCGCATGTCTTGGACACTCGGGTGAAGAGAGGGGCGGATCCCTCCACCGACCACTACCTGGTGGTGAGTTGGCTCCGATGGCGGGGGAGGAAGCCGGTCAGACCTGGCAGGCCCAAACGTACTGTGAGGGTTTGCTGGGAACGTCTGGCAGAGTCCCCTGTGAGACGGAGTTTTAAGTCCCACCTCCGGGAGAACTTTGAACACGTCCCGAGGGAGGCGGGGGACATTGAGTCTGAATGGACCATGTTCCGCGCCTCTATTGTTGAGGCGGCTAGTCGGAGCTGTGGCCGCAAGGTTGTCGGTGCATGTCGCGGCGGCAACCCTCGAACCCGCTGGTGGACACCAGCGGTGAGGGAAGCCGTCAAGCTGAAGAAGGAGTCCTACCGGACTTTATTGGCCTGTGGGACTCTGGAAGCAGCTGATGTGTACCGGCAGTCGAAGCGGCAGGCGGCTCGGCTGGTCGCTGAGGCAAAAACTCGGGCGTAGGAAGAGTTCGGAGAGGCCATGGAGAAAGACTTCCGTACGGCTTCAAGTCGATTCTGGTCCACTATCCGGCGTCTCAGGAGGGGGAAGCAGTGCAGTACCAACACTGTTTACAGTGGGGGGGTGTGCTGCTGACCTCGACTCGGGACGTCGTGTTTCGGTGGGCGGAATACTTCAAAGACCTCCTTAATCCCACCAACACGTCTTCCATTGAGGAAGCAGAGCCTGAGGACTCTGGGTCGGGTTCTCCCATCTCTGGTGCTGAGGTTGCCGAGGTTGTTAAAAAGCTCCTTGGTGGCAAGGCCCCGGGGGTGGATGAGATTCGCCCTGAGTACCTTAAGGCTCTGGATGTTGTGGGGCTGTGTTGGTTAACGCGGCTCTGCAGCATTGCGTGGACATCGGGGGCAGTTCCCCTGGATTGGCAGACTGGGGTGGTGGTCCCCCAATTTAAAAAGGGGGACCGGAGGGTGTGTTCCAACTACAGAGGAATCACACTCTTAAGCCTCCCTGGTAAGGTCTATTCAGGGGTTCTGGAAAGGAGGGTTCGTCGGATGGTCGAATCTCAGATTCAGGAAGAGCAGTGTGGTTTTCGTCCTGGCCGTGGAACACTGGACCAGCTCTATACCCTCAGCAGGATCCTGGAGGGGGCATGGGAGTTTGCCCAACCAGTCTACATGTGCTTTGTGGATCTGGAGAAGGCATTCGACCGTGTCCCCCGAGGGATCCTGTGGGGGGTACTCCGGGAGTATGGAGTACCGGACCCTTTAATAAGGGCTGTCAGGTCTCTGTACGACCGGTGTCAGAGTCTGGTCCGCATTGCTGGCAGTAAGTCGGACTCGTTTCCGGTGAGAGTTGGACTCTGCCAAGGTTGCCCTTTGTCACCGATTCTGTTCATAACTTTTATGGACAGAATTTCTAGGGGCAGCCAAGGTGTTGAGGGGATCCGTTTTGGTGGCCTTAGGATTGCGTCTCTGCTATTCTCGGATGACGTGGTCCTATTGGCTTCATCAGGGCGTGATCTACAGCTCTCACTGGAGCGGTTCACAGCCGAGTGTGAAGCGGCCGGGATGAAAATCAGTGCCTCCAAATCCGAGACCATGGTCTTGAACCGGAAAAGGGTAGAGTGCCTTCTCCGGGTCGGGGAGGATGTGCTGCCCCTAGTGGAGGAGTTCAAGTATCTTGGGGTCTTGTTCACGAATGAGGGGAAGATGGAGCGGGAGATCGACAGGCGGATTGGTGCAGCGTCTGCTGTGAAGCGGGTGCTGTACCGATCCGTTGTGGTGAAGAGAGAGCTGAGCCAAAAGGTGAAGCTCACGATTTACCGGTCGATCTACGTTCCTACCCTCATCTATGGTCACAAGCTTTGGGTCGTGACCGAAAGAACGAGATCCCGGATACAAGCGGCTGAAATGGGTTTTCTCCGTAGTGTGTCTGGGCTCTCCCTTAGAGATAGGGGGAGGAGCTCAGTCATCCGGGGAGGACTCAGAGTAGAGCCGCTGCTCCTCCACGTCCAGAGGAGCCAGTTGAGGTGGCTCGGGCATCTGGTTAGGATGCCTCCTGGACGCCTCCCTGGTGAGGTGTTCCGGGCACGTCCCACCAGGAGGAGGCCCAGGGGAAGACCCAGGACATGCTGGAGGGACTATGTCTCTCTGCTGGGAACGCCTTGGGATTCCCCCGGAGGAGCTGGCCCAAGTGGCTGGGGAGAGGGACGTCTGGGCCTCCCTACTGAAGCTGCTACCCCCGCGACCCGACCCCGGATAAGAGGAAGAAGACGGACGGACGGACGGACGGTACTTAAAATTTGAACAGGTGTAAAAAAAAAATTGTACTTGTGAGTTTTTTTTAATTCTACAAATACAAAACTTGGAATGGAACTCTCTCTACAACTTCAAATTCACGCTTACAATCCACAAATAGTTTTGGAACAAAATAACCAGCAAGAGAAGCGCTAATCCTCGGCAGCTAAAAGCTTGGTTGATGCCAGGCAGCTAGCTGCGCAGTTTCTTTTCTGGTAAATTTAAAGTGTCCCTACACCTTTAAAATGTTAGTTCTCTTTCTCTGCCCAGCTTTTTGCCCATTTCTTCTGTCTCCATAGCGGACATCAACACTTGACATCCATGTATTAGCAGGATAGGCTTTGATTAGCGTTCGCTTACCGGCCGAAACAGAGTGCACAAAACAAATAAACAATGTAGCCAAGCATCGAGGTAAATCATTTTGCTTCAATGAATTTTGTGAATTTAAGTCCTCAAGTCATTGGAATCGTGACAGCCCTAATGACGATATCAGACAGAGGGTTGCTTGATGAGGCTTCAAACAAGCTCACTTTGGCTTTCTTCATTTTTTTCCTGTCATGCCTCGACATTTATGTCTTTGAATTACCTGTAGGAAAACTGCAGATGTGTTAAGCAAATTTCACATGCGCTTCCTTCTTTTAGCCAGTTAGAAGTTTATTTTCCTACAGTTCAGTTGAGTTAAACCTACTCTGCAGCCATCTTGGTCGATCCTGACCACTTTTTTTGGTCTTGAGGCCACAGAGGAGATAATGCCACAGCCAAGACGTCTGGGCCTCCCTACTGAAGCTGCTACCCCTGCGACCTGTCCCCGGATAAGCAGAAGAAGACGGATGGATGGATGGATGGATGGATGGATGGATGGATGGATGGATGGATGGATGGATGGATGGATGGATGGATGGATGGATGGATGGATGGATGGATGGATGGATGGATGGATGGATGGATGGATGGATGGATGGATGGATGGATTAGTAAATAAATTATTTGAATCCATCTGGTAATAGTAAGATGTAGTGAACCTTAAACATACTATCTTCCTAGAGAACCACAAGCAGTGATTCTGTTCTGGCTGCAATAAATTTTAAATCTGTTGCAAACATCCAAGAGCTGCCCGGCTGGGTCTGTCTCTTCTGCTTCGGCTATCTGATACTGGTTTTAAGAGACCTTGAAAGGGCGCCTGTGGAGACTGAACATCACTAATGACCAGTGTTGGGGGTAACGCGTTATAAGTAACGCGTTAGAGTACTCTTATTAGTTTTTTTCAGTAACGAGTAATCTAACGCGTTAGTTTTGCGAATTCAGTAATCAGTAACTCCGTTATTTTCCAAAATAAGCACTCGTTACTCCGTTACTTTAAGAATTTCCTTTCCCTCGATAAGGAAAGTGAAGTCCCTGCTTTTCTGCATTTAGTCAGATGCGGCTGCTTGCGTCTGTACCCTGCTCCTCCTTGCCTCTGTGTGTGTGTGTGTGTGTGTGTGTGTGTGTGTGTGTGCGCGCGCGCACCTGTGTGTGTAAACTACTTGCGTTTGTACCGCGGCAAGATGGGCGAGAAGACAGCGTTTGATTCTTGGAGGTAAGCACGTTATTTTGAGTTAAACAGCGAAAAGGACAAGAACATGGGTCCGGCAACACGGATGCGTCGGCGCATGACTCGAGCTCGTAGAGCAAAACCTGTGTCGACGCGCTTATGCGCTACGTGACCGATACAGGAACTGTTTTGAACTGACTGACTCGCCAAACTGTTTATGTTTCTTCTAAACTGCGCGCGTGTGCATTCGCGCAGAGCATCTGGATTCAGCGCGCACAGCAAAGCTATGCTGCACAGTCGTTTCAGAAAAAACGGCTGATCTACACTGAGTAGAAAGCTGCAACTCTGAGCAGCTCTTCCTCCCTTTGTCATTCTCAGCCAGGCCCGTATTAAGACAATGTGGTGCCCACTATACCTCAAAAGCCCCCCCCCTTACCCGTGCTGTCCTCCGGTCAAAAACATCAGACATAATCAAGGGGATTTCTTTACTATTTACTAACTTACACAACTACATGTAGGCATATGAGCAGTGAACAATATTCAAATATCTAATTTTAAAATGTTGAAATCAAAAAAATCTTGATTTATTTATCATTTATTATTATTGTGACATCAGTGTTCACAAAATGAATAATGCATGGTCTTTCAACAATTTCAAGTAGGCTAAATAATATAACAATTTATGAAAAATATATTTTTAAAGCATGTGTCATGTGGTGCCCCCCCCATGGTTGGTGCCCCTGGGCACTGGCCCACTGGCCCTGATGGATAACGTGAGCATGAAAAAAATCCCGATCACTGGAACGCAAATAACGTGATTCACCATGGCAATGACAGGAAATAAGTTTGGAATTGCGCATGTCCTGCGAGTAGAATTAGAAATATTTAAAGAAGGCATATGGACAATATTAAACCATACGAAAAAATGCCGTTGCTGCTGAAAACCGCAAGAGAAAATTGTTGAAAAAGTCAATGCATGCGCGATATGAAAGTTATGTGATGGAGAATTAAAGCTGCTTTCACCACACTTCACTGTTCAACACAAAAGGGGGAGTATGTGTGTGTGTGTGTGTGTGTGTGTGTGTGTGGGGGGGGGTGCATTGAATGGACATGTCAGCAAAAAATTTGTAAAAAAATAAATAAAAAAGCCAGAAACGAAAAAATAACGCAATAGTTACTTTTACTAGTAACTAGTTACTTTTATAGTGGAGTAACTCAGTTAGTAACTCAGTTACTTTTTGGGAGAAGTAACTAGTAACTATAACTAATTACTTTTTCAAAGTAACTTGCCCAACACTGCTAATGACAAATGATTCTCACTGGGGGTTAGCAAATCTTTTCTCAAGAATAATAAATGAAACATGAAACGTCTGTGCTCAGGTCAACTAAATGTAGCCTGCGTATATAGAATGAAACCAGTAAATACAGTAATTATGCAACTATGTTTGACAATGTGCAAAATCAGCTCACTTAAAGTCTTACCTTAGATCAATTGAAATATAATAGTTGTATACATTTAAAAGCAGTATTAGCACTAAATTCACCTGGTGAAAATGACCAGAAAGAAATAAACACTCAGTCATAAGTTAGTAATCCTTTTCCTAATGAGATTAATATTAATAACCTTGCGTGCAAGATGAATTCTCGTGATATTTGTGCCTTCACAAACACAACTGAATCCATCTTTTACTGCTTAGGCTTCAACCATTTATGTCTGACACAAAAATAGTTCAGGCCAATCA
This sequence comes from Fundulus diaphanus, assembly GCA_037039145.1. Taxonomy (NCBI): domain Eukaryota; kingdom Metazoa; phylum Chordata; class Actinopteri; order Cyprinodontiformes; family Fundulidae; genus Fundulus; species Fundulus diaphanus. The sequence continues at coordinate 64,196,611 of CM073121.1, forward strand.
CATTGTGGTACTATGGTTTAAGGCGGGACATACCGGTAAAGCAAGAGATGAAAAATATAAACGTTGCAGCGCAGGAGGGCATACCTGCAGCTGTTGCTATAATATCTGTTTGGTAAGAATGCACAATTTCTTCTTTGACAGAAGAACAGGAAGAAATGCCTTGACTTGCTTACCTTCATGTGGTTTATTACAGGTTTTGTTTACAATTTAATTTGATACAGTGATTGGCTAAAACCAACCTTTGATAGGTGGGCACTAGGTGTTGCTTCGCCCAGTCAGCTCACAGCAGACCCAGATAAATAATGTGCAGAACGTTGAGTGCTACACATTATCAATGTGGCTGGTCAGATTAAAATATTAATGTGCTCTATACAAGCTACTATTTCTTATATTATTTTCTTTTATGTTTTGTATGGCTCTTGTTGGCGCTTTTGTTTGCTTTTATTTTGACATCTCTAATACCATGCAATAACTGCATTTAGAAAATTGTTATAAAAGACTATTTTATAAGATGGAGATGCTAAACTATGGAGAAAAAAAGAATGAATACATTTAATTTGTTATACTTTCCTAGAATCAACCATAACTTGAAAACCATCATGTTAATTTGAGACGAAGGGGACCAGGTTTTGACTGCATGCTTTACCTTAACATGAAGAGTGACAATAGCGTTTTATTTCTAAGCTGTTGCTTTCCCAAATGCTAAATGAAGGTTCTACATCTTAAAAAATCCACCTTCTTACAACAAAAGACTTTCAAGACCGTCATAAGGTAAGAATCATAAATAATATTGGACATGCACATATAAGTAAAGATGACTTAATTAAGCTAAAATTCGACCAATTTATTTAAGGCTAACTGACATCTTCTAGCAGAAAAAGGTGGTTGCTTAAAATTCTCTGCTTTTCCGTTCCTCTATTGACCTTACTCAAAACTCTTTCCATGCTCTCTGCTAATTTCTTTGCAAAAATAACCTGGTCAATATATTTGGAACATGCTAACAAAAGAGATCTTCTCAGGTGCTGATTGGAAAACCAAATTGCCCAAAAAGGACACGAATGCTCCTGGGTACACAGAGGAAACGGTGAAAGCCAAATGATCTTCTGAAGTTCTGATGTGAATAAATGTGATTCCATCTCTTCAGACATCAGTAAATGTGTGATTTATCCATCAGGTTAAATCTTTGTAGAAATCCTCTTACTGCTCTGCAGACGGTCAGCCAGCTCCTCCTGCTTCATCCTCCTCAGGAAGTTCAGAGTGATCTTCATCAGTGCCTCTCTGCTGCTCCTCCTCTGCTCTTCATCCTCACCTTCCAGCACCTCCTCATCATCTCTCTGACTCTCTGAGCAATCTGGGTCATCTGGACTCAGAACCTTCTGGATCTTCTTCAGCTCCTTCTTTACAAAAGTGACAATGTTGTCCTCCAGCAGCTGGAACAGAATAATATATGAAGGACACATCAGACTGAGATCATGGATCCAAACATCAGAACCATGTTGGACAGACTGACGGTCCACTGGTCCACAAAGTCCAGCATGGAGACGACTGAACAGAACCGATGGAAAAGTAGTTGTTGTACATGTACAGACCATAAATATGGAGTCCAGCTGGGTTTGATGCTGCTGGGCAGACGGACCTCTGGGAACCTCTGAGTTCTGCTGGTCCACTCTGTGGAGGAACCAGAACAATTAGGAAGGAAGAAAATATACACCCAGCAGCTGATGCTGATAGAACAGTGACCCAGAGCTTGGGGACAGTGGAGGTGAAGGTTCTGTCCACTCAGGTCTTCAGGACAGTGAATGGAACATCCAGCAGGTTCTGATGTCCAGATCAGAGGTGGTTTAGTTCAGGGGTCTTCAACCTTGGTCCTCAGGATCCACTATCCTGCATGTTTGCATGTGTCTCATCTCCAGCACACCTGAATCAAATGATTGCATGACCCCTCAGCAGCCCTCAAATGCTGCAGAGGCCTTTTAGTCACCCATTTATTTAGGTGTGTAGAGACAAACGCAACGTGCGTGCCGGTGATGAGTTTACAGTGGCCAGAACGTACTGAAATGAATGAATATCTAAGAACACAATATTCTTGCCAGACAAAGTGTTTTTGCGTTTTAAAAGTTTATTGTAAAAGATGTAGATGGCAGGCAGGCAGTACAGGCTCAACACCAGTCTGGAGTTGACCAGAATATGCATGCAGAGACAGACTTGACCAGATGTTGCAGATTAGTCCCCAGTGAGGGCAGAGTGAGACACACAAACCCCAGGAACAACTTGAAACAGGCGGCACGCACAAGTAAAGCATACTAGTGAGAGCAGACGAGAACTGGTCCATGGGATCAGCTGGCTGAGCAGCACAATCACTGGGAGGAAAAACTTGCAGGTAGCAAAAAGGGAAGAGGCGTTCTAGCAGGCAGTGATTGGGTGAGGCAGTGAACAAGGTAGAATGAGTTTAGGATAATTAGCGAGTGAAAGATGGAGCTGATTATGGTGAGAGTCATGACTGGAAGGTGGCTGAGATGAGCATTAAGTGGATAATGAACAATTAGTCTAAAATTCACAAAACAAAATCCCAAATCATGACAAAAGTCATTTGATTACAAGCATTACAGTCAATAAAAGAAAACCACATAAAACCTAAAACAGAAAATAAAACAAAAAAAGAGAAAAAGGTCCTCTCCCTGGGCTGCCACCTTATCGTGGTGGAGGGGTTTGAGCCTAGGAGCTATGCTCTCAGGGGCTTTATGCCCCTAATAGGGTCACCCAAGGCAGACGGGTCCTAGGTGAGGGACCAGACAAAGAGCAGCCCAAAATCCCCTTATGATGAGTACAATTAATGGATGCCGTGTTCCCTGGTGGACACCAGCGGTGAGGGAAGCCGTCAAGCTGAAGAAGGAGTCCTATCGGGCTTTATTGGCCTGTGGGACTCCGGAAGCAGCTGATGTGTACCGGCAGTCGAAGCGGCAGGCGGCTCGGCTGGTCGCCGAGGCAAAAACACGGGCGTGAGAAGAGTTCGGAGAGGCCATGGAGAAAGACTTCCGTACGGCTTCGAAGCGATTCTGGTCCACTATCCGGCGTCTCAGGAGGGGGAAGCAGTGCAGTACCAACACTGTTTACAGTGGGGGTGGTGTGCTGCTGACCTCGACTCGGGACGTCGTGTTTCGGTGGGCGGAATACTTCAAAGACCTCCTTAATCCCACCAACACGTCTTCCATTGAGGAAGCAGAGCCTGAGGACTCTGGGTCGGGTTCTCCCATCTCTGGTGCTGAGGTTGCCGAGGTTGTTAAAAAGCTCCTCGGTGGCAAGGCCCCGGGGGTGGATGAGATTCGCCCTGAGTACCTTAAGGCTCTGGATGTTGTGGGGCTGTGTTGGTTAACGCGGCTCTGCAGCATTGCGTGGACATCGGGGGCAGTTCCCCTGGATTGGCAGACTGGGGTGGTGGTCCCCCTTTTTAAATAGGGGGACCACCATCCAACTACAGAGGAATCACACTCTTAAGCCTCCCTGGTAAGGTCTATTCAGGGGTTCTGGAAAGGAGGGTCCGTCGGATAGTCGAATCTCGGATTCAGGAAGAGCAGTGTGGTTTTCGTCCTGGCCGTGGAACACTGGACCAGCTCTACACCCTCAGCAGGATTCTGGAGGGGGCATGGGAGTTTGCCCAACCAGTCTACATGTGCTTTGTGGATCTGGAGAAGGCATTCGACCGTGTCCCCCGAGGGATCCTGTGGGGGGTACTCCGGGAGTATGGAGTACCGGACCCTTTAATAAGGGCTGTCAGGTCTCTGTACGACCGGTGTCAGAGTCTGGTCCGCATTGCCGGCAGTAAGTCGGACTCGTTTCCAGTGAGAGTTGGACTCTGCCAAGGTTGCCCTTTGTCACCGATTCTGTTCATAACTTTTATGGACAGAATTTCTAGGCGCAGCCAAGGTGTTGAGGGGATCCGTTTTGGTGGCCTTAGGATTGCGTCTCTGCTATACGTGGATGACGTGGTCCTATTGGCTTCATCAGGGCGTGATCTACAGCTCTCACTGGAGCGGTTCACAGCCGAGTGTGAAGCGGCCGGGATGAAAATCAGTGCCTCCAAATCCGAGACCACGGTCTTGAACCGGAAAAGGGTAGAGTGCCTTCTCCGGGTTGGGGAGGATGTGCTGCCCCTAGTGGAGGAGTTCAAGTATCTTGGGGTCTTGTTCACGAATGAGGGGAAGATGGAGTGGGAGATTGACAGGCGGATTGGTGCAGCGTCTGCTGTGAAGCGGGCGCTGTACCGATCCGTTGTGGCGAAGAGAGAGCTGAGCCAAAAGGCGAAGCTCTCGATTTACCGGTCGATCTACGTTCCTACCCTCATTTAATTTCTTCTGTAACCCCCAGTCGGTCGAGGCAGATGACCGTTCATACTGAGCCTGGTTCTGGTTCTGCCGGAGGTTTTTCCTTCCCGCTAATGGGTGGTTTTTCTTTCCACTGTCGCTTCATGCTTGCTCAGTATGAGGGATTGCTGCAAAGCCATGTACAATGCAGACGACTCTCCCTGTGGCTCTACGGTTCCCCAGGAGTGAATGCTGCTTGTCGGGACTTTGAAGCAATCAACTGGTTTTCTTAAATAGGAAGTTTTTGACCAATCTGTATAATATGATTGAATTGACTTTGTAAAGTGCCTCAAGATGACATGTTTCATGAATTGGCGCTATATAAATAAAATTGAATTGAATTTAAATTTCTGGGTATTATGTTTTTAATGTTCCTGTAAGAAATATGGCGAGGTGATTTAATGACTGTATTATTGCAGCAAATGAAAGTAAAAATATCTGAAGCAGGGAATTGTTCAGTAGAAATGTTGTTCGTGGTGATGCCGAGTCTAAAGTCTGTCCTTTAACATGAGTCAGAAAGTTCAAGAATAGATTAAAACCATGGCTGTCAAGACATGGTGAAAAGTTTTTAGTAAGAGGATGCCTTTTATTGTCCATGTGAATATTGAAGTGGCCCAACAAGGTAACATTTGCGGCAAGTGTAACGAGATGAGAGAGGAGGGAGGAGCAGTCAGAAAGAAATTTCTTGTGTGGCTTAGGGGGCTGGTAGACAGTTGCAGTGACAACAGGCAGTGGCGGATCTAGAAAATTTTACATGGGGGGGCAAAGGGGTGGCAAGAGGTCTTGGCAGGGTGGCAGAAGTAGACGGTACATGGGAATCCTTATATGTGAGCTGCTTTAACCAAATAAACACAAAACACTTTTAAACTACAGTAGTTGTTGTTTAATCATGCCCTTACACACTACAAAGTTTTTCTTTTAAATTCACAACAGAATAAGCAAAGTGCAGTGATCGAACAAAAAAAACCTGCATCTTTTGAAAAGTAAAAGTCTAACAAGCAAAATCCCTTTAATTTAATTTAATAATTGTGTCCAAGATGCAGTGGACTACAAGTATGAAACAGCGGACAATACTCTACCTAAAAACTTATGCCCTGAAACCACAAATGACCCATGGTCAGCCATTTCTTTAAGAAAGCTTAAGGCGACGGTTGTTGTGCTTAGCAGCAAAACGTTTTACAAACTTATCTAAATCTAGTGCTTTTGCACGCTGTTTCTCAATACTGAGAACAGCCAGATTTCTCAAACGGTCATCTGCCATGGTTGAGCGCAGGTGAGTTTTTACAAGCTTTAAAGTGGAAAAGCTTCGCTCACACCCAACAGTACTAACTGGCAAAACAATAGCAATCTTGCACAGGCGAAAAAGTTCAAAGAAAACCTCTTTAAAAGGCACCAAGAATGTCACAAACTCCGTCAGACTGGACGGGTTTACTTTGCCGTTTGCTCTGCTTCTTTCAAGAAGTCTTTTTGCCTGGTGTATCTCAGTTTTTAAGTCTTGCCAGTCAGAGCCGTGTTCCTCAGCCACTAACAAAACTAATTCTTCCTTTAAAAAGTCATTGTTGGATGGGTTTAAAGCTTGTATACCCCTCATAATTTTACTGCTAGAGTTAGAAAAGCGCCTGTCCACTTCACTGATCATTGAGTCTATGATGGGAATGAATATACCTATTCTAAAGGCATCTTTGCTGTCAATGTGTGTTTGCTGTCCAAGTGTAGATGTTACAAGAGTATCATGTAGTATCCTAGATGTGTGTTTGGTTCTTTTGGATTTGACAATAGTAGAAATGTTACAACCATTGCATGTGTCAATTGCTGTACTCCACAGGTCATTAAAGCTCTCCTCTTTACGATAATCTTCCAATGTCTGTCTGAGGGTTTCAGTAAGGTCAGCTGCTTTGGTAAGGTCCACATTAGTTGACTGGAGCATCTCAGATAAAATCTTAGTTTCACCTAGAACTTTTCTGAAGACTGCAAGGAGCCCTATGAAATTAAAATCCATTTGAGAACGAAGTCCTCTTGCGTCTACAGCTCTCTGTGGATTAGCCTCATCTGAAATTTCATCCAGCACTCTTATTACTGCAGGCAGCCTGTCCATAAGGTTTCTACATGCAGCAAAGCGACAGGCCCATCTAGTGTCACTTAGCCTAGGAAGTTCTCGTGGTGGCACACCACTGAACATTTCTTTTTGAACATCCATCCACTTAATGTGAACATATGAGCCTGACATGAATGTGTACAGTCTTTCCAGCAAAGTGAAAAAACATGCAGCTTCTGGGACATTTTTTACACTGTCCACAATGACAAGATTCAAACAATGTGCCCTGCAGTGAACATAAAATGCATGTTTGGCAACTTCTTTAACCCTTGTTTGGACCCCAGAGCACCTGCCACTCATGACTGCAGCCCCATCATAGCCTTGGCCTACCAGATTCTCTTTGTATTCCAGTCCATACTTTTCTAGACATGAAATAATTTTCTCTGTCAAACTTACTGCATCTAAGTGCTCTAAATTCTGGTACTCAAGGAAGCTCTCCTGAACCACACCATTGTAATAATATCGTACGACCAGAGATAGCTGCTCCTTTTTTTGAATGTCTTTAGTCTCATCAGCTAAAATAGAAAATTGCTCACTTTCTTTAACCTCTTTTATAATTTCCTCTCTCACCATTTCTGCTAAACACTCCAAAATCTCATTTTGTGTGCTTTTGCTTGTGTATTTAGCGTTTCTGGGACCCTGACACAGCCGCTTTTTCACTAAGGCATCATGTTTACTCACAAGATCTAAAATCTCAAGGAAATTTCCTCTGTTTTTTGAGTTTTCTGATTCATCATGGCCACGTTGGGAAATATTCTGAGTGGCTGTCAACAGCAAGGTTTCAGCTAAAGTTTTGATGTACTTTTGATTTTCGATTACTTGTTTCTGATTTTCATCTCCCATCATTCCCAAGACAGTTGTGTTTTTCTTGGTCATTCTTTTAAACTCACTCCATGCAATCATTGCATTCACATGTGTGTCTGCTCTGGAATGTACACTAAACCCACTGTCTTTGGAAGTGGCCTTCTTCCAGTTAGAATAGCCATTTTCTGAAGTGAATACACTGTTTTTCAAATGTGCAAAATGTCTGCATGCAAAGCAGAATGCTGCATCTTTAGACATGGAATATTCAAGCCATGGCCAAGAACTGTACCACTCCCTGTGGAAGCTTCTTTTTGCTGCTCCATGTTGTGTCTTTGGAAATGTCTTTAAATCAGGCTGCACTGCTGCATCACCTTTGCATTTTGATATAAGCTTATCTTAAAAAACAAAGAGTGCCAAATATGATTATCTAATGCAATTGAACAGTACATGGACATAGCTAATGCATATGTGGCATTACATATATTATCCCTCTGTATGGCAATTTATATAGAAGAAGAATAAAAACATACCATGTGGTCCAGGGAGAATTTCAGGTCTACCCTCTTCCTCTCTGTCATCTTCCTCCTCCTCCTGATCATTCCCTGCGTCTGTTCCTCTCTCTGAATCTGGAGCCTCCTCTTCATCTCTCACTGATTCTTCTTTTTCCTCAGCTCCTGCACTTATTTCCTCATTTCCTTCACTCATTTCTGTGTCTCCTTCATGTATTTCCTCTTCTTCGTCACTTATTTCTGTGTCTCCTTCAGTCTTTTCCTGCACTGACCCTCCTGGGCTCTCCAGTTTACTGCCTTCTCCCTCATTTCCCTTGCGCTCTTCCTCTTGTGTACTTGTTGGAATTTTCTTTGCAAAAAAGCTGGTTATATCCCCACTTTTAGCCTTCCTTTTCATGGCTAGGCCTATGAAGTAATATTTGCATGCAAAAGTCAATATGTGAAAACCTCTGGTTATCCTTGTATTTCATTAGCCTACACTGTAGGGCCATGGAACTTATAAGTTAGGTAGCATATACTACAATACCTATATATATATATATATATATATATATATATATATATATAGGTATTGTAGTATAGCCTATATAACAAATATAAACGAGAAAGATTTATCACATTCACACACCAGTTATGTTTAGACTACTTAATTCTGTTGTATTTGTTATTTCCCCAGTTATAACCTGGTTTCATTGCTGCGATATCTGAGAGGAATTGGATTTATAGGACTGCTCAGCTAATCAAATCAACACTGTGGCCTGCGTGTTGTAACGTAACAGCTTTATAAAAAGCTGTTTTTTTCTTAACATTAATCAAAGGGAAGAGTGCTCTTACAAATCCCGAGGGAAGGATTTGACCGACACACTCGCTGTTTTTGCTAATCGTCTTTAGCAGATATTGACTACAAATGTAACTTTTAAGTGAAACGTGTGTTTAAACTACACCTGGTAAAAGTCACTTCACCTTCAGATGCCCTGGGACAGCTCAGTCTCTCCAGTTGGTTTGCACACTACAGAGCCACCGCGACGCTGCAGACTGTGTGTATGTGTGTGTGTCAGACAGACTGAGCGCGAACTGCGCTCTGCACGTTTGAATCAGGGGCGTAGCTAAGTATTTGAGGGACGGTGGCAAATAATACATTAAAAATAAAAAACTAAATTGCAACCTTTTGGTAAATGTATTGTTTTGAGAAGCCTGTGAACATAGTGGGAGGTTGTTTTTACAGGTACAGCTTTTGGATCAACAAAGTTAGGGGGGGCAGCTGGGGGGGCAAGGCTCTATATTGGGGGGTCAGCTGCCCCCCCTTGCCCCCCTGTAGATCCGCCCATGACAACAGGTGATGAACTAGGCAGCATGCAGAGAGTGTATTCCACGGAACTGATGGGAGGAAGAGAGACAGGAATAAATCTCCATTTCTTTCGGTGAATAATTGTGAGACCTCTATATAACCGGAAGGCCAGGAGATGTAAACATAGCAATGTCGGGGTTCTGCGGGCTGCACCCGCTCAGGGTGCAAGCATTTCTCCCCCTCTCTTCGTGCAGGTAGTTACTGATGAGCAGGGAGGCGGAGAGCAGCAGGTGTTCAGTGTTAAACGGCCCTCGGTGGGAGTATTTAAGTGGAAGGCTGCCAGCTTAATGCGGCCAGAGTGTTAACCCAAGTGGTATGACCAGAACGGCCCTATAGCGCTCCGATGCTTGCGCTCTCCCTTCGCCAATTGTGATCTCTTGTGCTCCAGGTACTGACCGCTGCAGATCCCGCTCCGCAGCGCTCCTTGTTCTCCAGCTCACGACGACTAATCTTGGCGATTCCTCCCCGCCCATCTCCAGCTGGCGGCCGGCCAGCGACTCCTCCAAGCCTTCGTCAGCCGGACCCTGCTCACCCTCCACTTCCGGCCTTCCTGCCTCGTAGCCACCTGCGCCTCATAGAACCAGTACGTTGCCATCCCTCTGGTGAATTCCCTGCGCTTTACGTTAAGCTCACACAGGTGGATTCGCTTCCCGAGTCCACTGCTGAGTCTAAACTTATCTTCTCGTCCTAGAGCCTGACACCCCATCATCTCTTGAATCAACCTGATGTCCCGCCGCCTCCCTTCGTCTCCAGCGTCCCTTAGTTCCCAGCGTCCCGCTGCCCCTCGACAGTTTCCCATCTGACTGTCCTGAATAAAAACCCTAAACCTTGACTTGTTTACCCAAGTGAACAAGTCAAATACCTCATTTATTACTTGTTTATTTATTACCTTATTTATTACCCACCTGTGAGACAACAACTTAATACCTCAAAACCATGAAAGCCAGTAGAACATACTAGTACTAACGTTCTTAAAATGAGCCCTATCCATCCATCCATCCATCCATTTTCTGACCCACTTATTCCCTCATGGGGTCGCGGGGGGTGCTGGTGCCTATCTCCAGCGTTCACTGGGCGAGAGGCGGGGTACACCTGGACAGGTCGCCAGTCTGTCGCAGAAATGCATTATACCTTTTTTTTAAAAAATTGTTCTACTCATTCTGGTCACAATCTTTTGAATTTATGTGGACCACAAAAGTATTTGTTCTAATATGACTCCCAGTAACTTGGCCTCTTTAACCTGCTCTGTTAATTACATGCAAAGAAATATGCAACATTTAAATATGTCTGACAGAATAATTAGAGCCCAATACAATGCACTAATCAGAAGATACATATATAGTGTCCTCGTCTGCATAAACAGTAATGCATAACTTATTTAATACATATGGCATGACCTTTACAAAAATACAGAGGACCAAGGGAGCTGCCTGGTGGACCTCCACAGGGAAGGGTTATGAAACTTAAACAAATCCCATTAAACATAACAAACTTGTTTTTTTATCACTGAGTTACTACTCATAAAGTTGAAGGCTCATTTTTTTTAAGTCATAGACTTACGGCTTCATGAGTAAAAGCTCATGACCAGAAAGATCAAAAGCTGAAATCAAGAAGTACAAAACCATCCAATAGTTTTCTATAAGTTTTTCTGTACTAATAGCAAAATCTGTCAGCACTGTCCTTATAGAGTAACCTTCTATGCTGAACATCGGTGCAAATTTATGTCAAAGTAATGTTGAATTCCCTTAAACACAACTCCTTCCATCAGTTTGCTTGAGGTCGGTTAGATACTTATGGAACTGATATTTCTCAGGTTTGGGACAACAAAACAAATTTGGAAAATTTCTATAAATCTGGACACATTCATCAAAGCACAAATTAAAACTATGACGTATACCTTTAGCTGTTAATAATTGTAAAATAAGGTTTATCACTGTTAATCATTCTAAGCAACTTTTCCATTTCATCTTCTGTTAAAGTTTTAAATACAAAATGTCCATTTCTTTCCTTCATTACTAATTTTTTTTAAATCGTTTTATGCTAAAATATCCCACTTACTAAGGGGATCTCATCTCTAATCCCGTTAACTTTTCCTATAATTAATAAAGAAATTTGCTTTTTCAAACAGCTTTACAAGAACTGTCGTCTAGTTGAAAATATAAAGACATATTGCTCACTCTACCTCTACTCATCAGTTAATTTATTGGCCTCCATGGTTTTTTACCATTATTACTACACTACTCAAATTTAGTTTGGTAATATTGTTAGTTTCTTTTGTTTAATTAATTTGTTTCATTTATTTCCTTTATTTATATAAACTTGGCAATCTGCAGAATCACCGGACATAACAGCAACACTTTCCTTTCATAAAGTCTCTTCAGTTATCATCCAGTCAGGAAGACCTGTCATATCTCACAGTCTTCTTATTGGATGATCTTTATCACACACAGCAGAAAAATATTTCCACAAGGTGTTTAGCTCTGCATGAATCATCTGTGTGGACACAGAGGAGGTCTGAGACATGTTATTAGGTCTATTTTGGGGTCCTGTTCTGGACATGAATGGTGAGTATTCTGAAATAGAGCCTGTAGGTTCCTGGAAGCCAGTGAGCTCACACCATATCTGTCCATATAGAGACAATCAGACGGTAAAGATCCACAAAGGACATCTGGATGTGAGCAGTGAACCAGATGATCCAGGTAGTTGTAGATGTTTCTGCTGATCCCACTGCACACTCATAGAACCTCTGATGGTCCACTTCAGCTCAGTTTGGTTCAAGGAGGTTTCTCCAATCACATGATGAAGCTTTCCTTCTCTGCTGAGCTCCTCTTGCCACGGCATCCCACAATCCCCTGCTCTGTTCTTACCACCCGTGCTCGGTCCTTCCTCTCCTGGACTGTGCAGCTCCCATACCTCACAGTTATCCTGAGACATAAACGCTCTCTATAGTAGCTCTGTAGAAGTTCTTTAGCAGTTTGGTGGGAAGTCCAGACCGTTTTAGTTTCCTGAGGAAGAAGAGCCGTTGTTGGGCCTTCTTCACCAATTGGGAGGCAGTGGCTCCAGATTAATTTTTAAGGCGGGGGAGGAGGGTGACTATGTTTCATCAACTTGCACTGTATTAGTAGGCCCCTTTACTGTGAAGGCGCATGTGCTCATTGTTGTCACCCATGTTCACCTGTAGACTTTTAATCATTAAAAGAAGTCAAAAACTAACTTACAAAAAGAATCTTTTTTGAAATGGAAATTTTGTAATAAAAAAGTTGCTCTTTTTCCTCAGAACGCAGTGGAAAGGTATTTCTCTGTGTTCATCAGCGCTAAAGTGTGTTATTAGTAAAATAAATCGCTTCTCTCTGTGTTGCTGTTCACACTTGTGCTGTGCTGAAAATGCACCGTCACCTGTCATTGTTATCCAGGTAATTTATTAAGAATGATGATCATTAAGAAAAGACACTGACCACGACAACAGTAAATAAGTGCAGAAACAAACTTGCGGTGTAGCTCGGTGTTCTAACACGGGAGATGATGATTAAAGAAAACCATTCAATGCAGCTGTACGGACGTTATAGATCATGCCTAGCCTAACTGTTTTTGCTTTGATTTAAAAAAAGTCTTATGGCATAATTATTTGACTTTTCATTTATTTACACAGACGCAGAGCCCAAACCTGGGAATCTCTGTCCTCCTCACCAGCGTCACCCAGACTTGATCACGCGAATCAGGGTTAGGAGTTAACCTTGGTGTGCAGGGTAAGGACTTTTTTTTCCTTTTATTATTGTAATTTGATAGAAATGGGCTATGTAGGCATATTGCTATGTTTGTTTGAGAGATCGTGGGCCCCAGGACCATTGTGTGGATCGATGTGCTGTTTCCGTGCGTCATGCGCATCACACTCATGTGGCATGCTTGTGTGGTTGAGGACCTGACCTGCAGGTTTGTGATGCGACGTTGCTGTTTTTTTGCACCATGCACATTATGTCGTAGGAGTAGTGTTGGTGTGGGTCAGGTGCGGTTAGTGTGGCACCTCCAAATATAATCCTGCAGACGCCCCAAAGAATCTTCCCCTTCTTTCAGTCTCTGGCAAAGCTGCAGCTGTGGTGATCTTTGTTCAGCTCCAGGCTGTCAGGCAGGAGTTTGTGGATGTGAAGAGCTGATTGGGACGGTGTTTGGACATTGGAGACCAGAGGAGCTCTTATCTTGTTGTTTCTACTGAACAATTCCCTGTTTCAGATATTCTTGTTGAGTCCACGGAGACTGTTGCGTTTGACATGAGTGCCGTCACTGAGCCTCCAACCAGTAGAATAATGATAAACATGGTGTTTTCATTAAAAATGGGATTTGGCAGCTTTAACATTTTATAATTAAATTCAGAAAAATAAAATCAAAGACTTTTCTTCTACTTGGTTGTAATGTTGCTGAACAGTTTTTGCTGAACTTATGTAGATAAAACAGACGTTTCTTTTATAATGAAAATGTCTTTACCAAAAGAAAATGTCAAATAGCGAAAGCTCTCGATCACAGTTCAGGCAGGGCCGTAAAGTGTGTGTGTGTGTGTGTGTGGGGGGGGGGGGATGGCCCCCTGGCCCCCCTTATTCCAGCACCAGTGCTAAAGGCTGAAATGGAGGGAAACTGAACATCTGAGAGGAACCATGATGCAGTCTGGCTGCAATTCACCACTTCACCATCTGTGGGGCCAGTTTCCCCATCTCCAGCTGCTCCTGACAGTGCCTAAAGCAAGGCTTAAGCTCAGAGGGGATCGAGCGTTTTCCGTTGCAGCTCCAAAACTTTGGAATGGGTTGCCACTGCACATTAGATAGGCAACTTCTCTGTGTCATTTTAAAACTCTTCTTAAAACACACCTCTTTTCTTTGGCTTTTGCCACCATGTAGAGCGTTGATTTTATGTATATACATGCATATTCTTATTCTTATCCTGTGCGGGCAGCGCTTTTACTTATTTTTATTTATTGTTGTGCCAGTTCAGACGTGACGACTGCATTAATTCGGGACATGACGGACTGCATTTCCCATGATGCAAGGTGGTCAAAATGGCCACCAACTCCCATCATGCAACTCGGCCCAAAATGGCCGCCGCCCCTAACGACGGACAGAGAGATAACGTTACTAGGGGGAAAGGTATTTATTGCGGCTCAGGACCGAAATCGGCCTTCTTCCCTGGCGCGCTGCCAACCCGAGAAGACACACAGCTGTTTCACTTCGTTGGGGCAATCCCACGCCACGTGCTCGATAACTCTTTGCTGGTTCGAAGATTACCGAAGCAAAACTATTCCCTGTGCGGACACAGGAGGTCGACTCTAAAAGGTACCTTTAATTCCCTCTGATCAAATACTGGAAGCCGCCTTATCTCCCAGTGATCGAAAGAGGACTACGCTTTTGCTGGGCCGAGCGAAGCGATTGTGAACCTGGCGGAAGAAACGAAGGAGCTTCTTCCCCGTCCCGCTGCAGCCTGCGGACAACTGCGTTCGTCAAGACGCGTCCAGAAAGCCGCCTTACTCGGAGCGCTCCGGACCAGCCCCGAGGCACCTCAAAGTAACGGGTTCTCCCCTTTTATTTCTGTCTCACCAACAGGGTGTTTAGAAGTGCCTGGGCAGACGTTAGAACTTTGTAGGTGCAGGCTGATGCTTTTTATTTCAAGAAGGAGTTGTTTATTTTGCTGAATATTTTCTTTGTATGTGCATGCATTTTACATTTGATTTTGCTGTGTTGATTGTGGTTTATCAATAACCCCGCCGTGGGTCACTGCTTCAGTTCTTTTCCATCTTCTTCCATGCTTTCCACCCCTCTCTCTTTTCGCTTCTCCTTATCAGCGCAATCTTTTTGTCCGAGCTCAATTTGCGGTCTTTGTTTAAACTCCCAGTTAGCCGCTCCCTCTCGAAGCGAGGCATTACCCCATCAGCGTAAGCGTGGTTACGTCATTAGGACCTCCCCTCACGCATCACGCAAATTGGTAGACCATACGTCATCGTAGCAGCCATCTTGGGAGGGTGTCGTACGTCTGAACTGTAGGGAGCTTAACTGAACTAGCTTTTGTAAGACATCAAAGCGCCCAGTGGGACTCTCGAAGCTGTTCTGTCTGTCAATGCTGCTACGTCAAATGCCGATGTTCTGAGGGCGGTGTTAAACCACTGTGAGTTGAGTTAAGATCTGCTAACCGCTCATTTTAATCCATTGTTTATTTTTGTTCTGTTCTTTTATTTCCACATATATGTTTTGCATGTTTAGTTCTAGTAGTGAGTAAGAATTCCAAAGTTGTTGAATCAGAGAATTACTCTAACAGGGAATTGCTTTTGGTTCAATAAAACCAACGACTGCGGAATAGACATTGTTTTGTGTTCAGTCTAATTCACAGTTGCCTGGTTATTCAGAATTCAGAGCTAACCTCCTTTGGAGTTAACATCTGATATTAATACAGAGACAATATCATTGGATGGTGATAAGGAATAAGGATTTAAACTCTAATTGCAGTTACATCACAGCCTGCCGGATAAACCTCGTCGGTTAAAAGTCCGACCAGATCATTTATTCCAGTATAAATGAGTTCATAACAGCAAATTAACTAATGCATTAGTGGTATAAATTCTTACAAGCTTATAGCTAACATCACCACCATTTGAACTATATTTTGTTATAGTGGAATTTTGAGTTGAATGATTTATTCACTCCTGTACATTAACTCCTCTGGCTCCCTGTCACATTCAGGATAAACCAATCCTATGAACAAACAAGGCCGACCACAGCCTGGACAATGCAGGACACATAACCAACACTATGATGACGTCATATATTTTAATTTAACACAGATCGCACATTACAATAATCAGTCTGTTTTTCCTATTATTGAACAGCAATTAATTATCACAACTCATGAGTTTATAAAAAAGGCATTATTTAACTTTTTTGAAGTCTAATAAAATGGTTATATTTTAGCCCTGTGACTGGCGACCTGTCCAGGATGTAATCTGTGTCCCCGCCTAGGAAGAGCCACCTGCCCCCCCCCCCCCCCATTACCCTGTTTCCCCATCAGGTAGGGCTTGACGTCACACCTGTACGGAAAAGCTGGTATAGAAAATCCATGGATGGATGGGATGTTACATTTTTGAAAAGTTTAATAAAATTGCTCAAAGTTTATCAGAAAAGAACATAACTTGCTTTTTAAGATGAACACTTTAATTAGAAAAATGTTTGCATAAAGTTAAATATTGCTGTAGGTAATCTTGGCTGCTGTAGCTTGTCTCTCTGCAGCTGATTTTGGGTTGAATAAAATGAGTCCATAGAACCACAGGAGGCTTTCTCAGCTGGTTCTAGTGCGACTTGGTTCTACAGTGTCGCTTCACATGGCGCTCCACTCTGTTTAAAAATAAAAAATAACTTCATAAAAGCTTTCTGAGAATCTCCTTTCTCTGGCCTCACCCAGTTAGAACCCGTTCTCCAGTCCATGTTGTAGCTGCAGTTTATTTTTTTATTTATTGACGTAGTTTCCTTAATAATCTGCATGCATCAAAATCCTTGTGATTTTATTTAAGGAGTGTCCAGGTGAGCAGCTGCTCCTCAGGTGGAGCTGCTGCTTATTGGCTGACAGCCGATGCAGCTCTGCCTTCTTTGTTACAGAAAAGCTCAGGTGGATTTTTTTTACTTTTTCTGAATCAGACCCATTGAAATGCGGGACACTGTTTCACATTCAGACCATTCTTAAAAAAAAAAAAAAGAAAAAGCGCATCATGCTAAAGTGAAGTGAGTGGCCTCACTTCACTGGCTGCCTGTATATTTTAGGATTCCTTTTAAAATTCTTATGTTTGTTTTTAAATCATTGCATAATCTTGCCCCGGCTTACCTCACTGAGCTTCTTCATCCCCACATACCCCATCGGTCTCTCAGGTCAGCAAATCAGCTGCTCTTGGAGGTACCGAGAACAAAAAGGAAGCTCAGAGGGGACAGGGCTTTCTCTGTTATGGGCCCCAAATTATGGAATGACTTACCTTTGCAGGTCAGAGAGGCCCCTTCTCTGTCCACTTTTAAAGCTCGTCTTAAAACCCATCTATTTAACTTGGCTTTCAACACCAGTGAGATCTAGTTTAAAGTGTATGTCTTTGTTTTTAAACTACTTTTAATTATAATTATTTTTATTTTGTTGTGTTTTTGGATTGTACAGCACTTTGTATCAACTGTGGTTGTTTTAAAGTGCTTTATAAATAAAGCTGGTATGGTATGGTATGGTAAATTAGCCTGAGCTAGCGCGTAACTCTGAGTTTTAAATAAAACGTAATAGTGAATCATGAGGAGATCCCTGGTTGGTTTATCAGCTGAGTTACTGGCAGCGACGGAATAAACGCTG
Organism: Fundulus diaphanus; assembly: GCA_037039145.1. Taxonomy (NCBI): domain Eukaryota; kingdom Metazoa; phylum Chordata; class Actinopteri; order Cyprinodontiformes; family Fundulidae; genus Fundulus; species Fundulus diaphanus. The sequence continues at coordinate 64,214,077 of CM073121.1, forward strand.
ACAGGTGACGTGGCCACAGGTGGAAATAGATTTAGATTTAGATTAACTTTATTGTCCCAAAGGAAATTTGATTTGGGTTACAGACTCTGGCTGCTACATAGTCCAAATTATGCGTCACACTGCATTCACACATAAAACACTACTATAAAAATGCCATTATAAGACAATAAATAGATACATAGAGGAGCATGTTACATTATATTCACAATAAAAATTTGAAGGAAGAGAAAAAATTAAAAAATAAAAATAATAATAATAATAATAATGATAACAAATAAATAAAGATGTATAAAAACCGTTCTTTAAAAGAGATAATGAATACAAAAAAAAAAAAAAAAAAAAAAAGAAAGAGCATGTGTCAGTTTAAATGTTGAATACTTTTGCCTATTCCACAATTTACTGCTTAATGCTATTTGTTGCTTTAATGGAAAGCGGAACAAATGAGTTCTTATAGCGGTTTAATCTACAGGCAGGGACTCTAAGACGTGGACCTGATGGAAGGAACTGATATTCTGAATAAAGAATATGAGTGGGGTCTGACATGATTTTCTGGGCCTGTCTGGTTATTGTTTCATTGAAGATGGTCTGAAGTGAGGGGTGCTGCTTGACTCCCATCAACTTCATAGCTCTTTGAGTCAGACAGGTAAGTTTGGCCTTCATTCAGAAGGCCCTCAGCCTGCGCAGAAAATGTAGCCGCTGCTGGACCCTGTTGCAGACATAATCAATTTGAGCAATCCATGATAATTTATTGTCGATTATTAATCCAAGATATTTATATGAATCTGCTTGGGCAATTAATTGATTATGGATGACCACTGGAGAGTGGTCTCCAACCGCCCTCGGGTCAAAGATCAGTTCTTGTGTTTTCTGGACATTAAGAGTCAGAAAGTGTTCCTCGCACCACTGAACAAAGGTTTTAATCTGCTGTCTGTAACCAATGAGGTCTGATGTGCCTGAAATGAGGCAGAGAATAGCTGTGTCATCTGAAAATTTGAACACATAGTTGTTTGGTGTATTACAATTGCAGTAGTTGGTGTATAAGGTGAACAGAAAAGGTGAACTGACACACCCCTGGGGAGCGCCAGTACTGATGTTCAGAAGATCAGATAAGGTCATGTTCACCCTGACTTGCTGAGAATGACTAATAAGGAATGAATGAGACCATCTGATAATATATGGATTGACATTCATTTTTTTCATTGTAGACAGAAGGACATGAGGCTGGAGAGTGTTAAAGGCCGAACTAAAATCAACAAAAAGCAGTCTAGCATAAGCCTTGGGGTTTTCTAGATGTTTAGCCACTAGATGCACTATGCCATTGCAAGCATCATCAGTGCCTCTCCTACATTTATAAGCAAATTGGTAAGGATCTAGTTGTGGACCCACATCCGATCTTAGATAATTTACCACCAGTTTTTCAAGACACTTCATTATAACAGAAGTCAAAGCGATAGGTCTAAAGTCTTTGTTCTCTTGTGGGCAGCGCTTTTTGGCAACAGGTATAATAATTGCCCGCTTCCACAAAGATGGTACAGTATGAGTGTCAACAGATCTCTGAAAAATGGGTCTCCAAGCATGTGTCAATTCATCTGCAAAAGTTCTTAGTAAGAAAGCTGAAATACCATCTGGACCTGTGGCCTTATTGACATTAACCTGCTTGAATATCTTATTGACAGTAACATGATCAAAATCAATCCTGTCCCATTCTTGTGGGACCACGTCACAAAGTATCGTGTCATTTTCAACAGAAAAATCATGATTATCAAACTGTCCATAAAAGGCATTCAGTTCATTTGCTTTTGTCAGTTCATCCACAGCATAGATACATTTTTGTGAAGGTTTCATGTTAACAGCCAATTTCATAGAATTCCACAAGTCTTTTAAGTTCATGGATATCAAATTTTTCTCAATAGCCTTCTTATGATCTTCTTTTGCTTTTTTTAACTTCTGATTTAGCTCCTTTTGTATAGATTTTAATTGTAGGCGATCATTGTTCTTAAAAGCTTGTTTTTTCCGGTTAATGCATTTTTGCATAATTCATTAATTAACTGCAGGAGCAGCGACAGACACACTTACCGATGAAGCTGTTGTCAGCTGTTCTATCCGCTGAACTTTGTGACCTGCTGGTTCATAAATCCAAAGAAAACTTTGACCACCACTACTTTCATTCATGCATCTGAGGGCACTTTAAGATGTTCTCCCAAAAGTTAAAATAATGAAACACTGATAAAACTCAGATTGGCAGATGTCCGCTTCACAAAGACCCGCCCTACTCTCTTTCTGATTGGCTAATGTCCCGGCTCTGCCAGGTTTCAGCAGATGAAAGCAGCTTCTGTTTAATACCTTGCATAAAAAGTCTAGACGGAATTTTTTGCGCTCATTTTCCAAATGACGGAAATCCGTCGCAGCGACGGAGAACTTTAACCCCTGAGTTAAACACATGTTGGAATAAAAACATTTCAGACTGACTCCATTTCCTCAGTTACAGCAGTTAGATACAGCTCACCTCTCTGAGGATGGAGGTCCTGAAGGTTTGAAGTTAATGAGACGATCCGCTGAACTGTCGCTCTCAATGGACACACAGCTGGGTTCTGGTTTCAGTCTCTGATGGATCCTAACAGAAACATTAAGATCAAAACACATTCTGTGAGGTTTTGTTTGGATACCAGTCAACATTTATCAAGACTTGATGCAATCTGCTGGGTTTCCTTAGATAGGAAACCTTTTGACCAATCTCTGGAGGAGTTGATTGTATTTGACTTTGGAAAGAGCCTTGAGATGACATGTGTTAATTGGTGCTTATATAAATAAAATTGAATTGAACTGAATGGGATCAATGAGAGCCGAGAACTGTAAAACATGATGTAGCAGCATCCAGGACGCCTCCATCAACATCCATTCTTTCCACTTTCACTGCTGTGGTTCTGGAGAACATCCAACACACACCACTTCACATATGAACATAGAAATGTGGGAAAAAGAGCTGAGCTCACGTTAAACACATGTTGGAATGAAAACATTTCAGACTGACTCAGTTTCTACAGTTACAGCAGTTAGATACAGCTCACCTCTCTGAGGATGCAGGTCCAGGAGATTTGAAGTCAATGAGCTTATCCATTGAGTCGTCACTCTTAAAGGACACACAGCTGGGTTCTGGTTCTGGTTCTGGTTTCAGTCTCTGATGGATCCTAACAGAAACATTAAGATCAAAACACATTCTGTGAGGTTCTGTTTACATACCGGCCCACATTCTGGACCTGTTTAATTGAGCTGAGCTGCTCTGTTCAGTCTGGATGAAGCAGCAAAGAGGACCAGCAGCAGCTTCAGGACCACTTGGTCTCTTCTGGCCTGATATAGTGAGAACGCTGTGTGAAAAGGGCTCTGGACACTTAGAGATGCTGATCTCACCTCTGAGCGTGGCTCTGGCTCTCAGCTTCCCCACACAGAGTGGTTTTAGAGGGAGGGACTCCCTCCTCTCTGTCCTCAGGCTGATCCATGCTGCTGAATTCACATCCACATCAGCTCACACACACTTTCTACCTTCACCTGCAAAGGAAACACAAATCATTCATCTGCACATCAACTCTGATCATCCTTTACATCATTAGTGCTGGAAAAAGATCAGCTGCTCCTCCTCTGATTGGCTCTTCTTCTCTGCTTCATATCAGATGAATGCAGTCAGACAGCAGTGAGAGGCAGAGGAAGCTGCCATCAGCTGCTGTACTTCTACCATCAGTCCACTAGATGGAGCCAGAACAGACCTGGGTCCGTATTCACCAAGATGCTTAGCCTAGAAACCAACATTTCGAGAGCTGTCTGGCTGCAGACCTCACGTTTCAGTCGCTTCCGCCTTCGTTCTCAGTCGCGTCCGTTTGCAGCCTTCCAGCTTCGTCCTGGGTTGCTTCCGCTTCCTTCTTCTTCTCTGTTGTCATTGGAAACGCGCAGATAATTGTAAACAAATCTGAAGAAATTCACTAAATAATGCTTCTGTGTAAATGTTTTAAATAGCGTTTGTTTGGTGGGGATTAATAAAGTGATAAAAAAAAATGTTTATGAACATATTATGTTACCGCGGTTTCCACCGTTTATTTTTGCATGTTGCATGTTTTTGCAGGTACATTATTGTTGCATTATTTGCAATACTGTACCTTAACTTCAATGTGCAATTACTTTCCACTGCACTTTAATTTGGAGAGCTTCTGCCAAACTTTATTTCTTAACCTGCTATACTGCACATTTTAGCCTAACTTATGTATATCTATCGTTAAAAATCATGTTTATAGATATAGTAATAGTCATGCGTATATACATTCTTAGTAAATATTGACCTGTAAACTCTGTTATAATAACAACCATCTAAATATTATGTTCATTGTACATATCTGCTAAAATTCTATTTTTATGGTGATATCCACCTGAATATTATACTCAGTACATATCCAGCTGTGAATCTGTTCACATTACTAGTTATTCTTATATTAAACTCATAGTGCAAATCTATCTGTAAATTCTGTTTATAATAGTATTCATCTCCATATTTATTCAGTACATATCCATGTACTGCACTCATGGAACATTGTATGCTTATTGCCTTGTTTACTTTAACAACTGTATATTTTATGCTGTTTAATTGTTTAGCAGAAAGACTGAAGAAGGCATTTTTTCACCTTGTTCCTGAGTTTCTTTGATAAATAACCAGTTAAGTCTTGCATTTGGGTCCTCCTCCTCTTTCGGTCTTCACACCTTGACAGTAAGTTAATGTAAAGACTATGTAAACAACAATGTTACTAACAGCAATTACTGAACACTCTGGCCCAGTAAGAATTTTGCAGAGAAACAGTGAGATGTTACATTACAGATAAAGCTACAGTAAAAACACCAGGCGATATATCTTTGAGACTGGGAATAGCGAAAATAAGTCATAACCATGGTTTTTTTTATTGTATTTAAGATTATTTAGGCAAGGCAAGATTATTTACAGTTGGTAAAACAACATGTATAAAATAATGTTTAAGTAGTAATTGTAAGGAAAGGTGTTCTTAAAAAAAATCTATATATATATATATATATATATATATATATATATATATATATATATATATATATATAGAGAGAGAGAGAGAGAGAGAGAGAGAGAGAGAGAGAGAGAGAGAGAGAGAGAGAGAGAGAGAGAGAGAGAGAGAGAGAGAGAGAGAGAGAGAGAGAGAGAGAGAGAGAGAGAGAGAGAGAGAGAGAGAGAGAGAGAGAGAGAGAGAGAGAGAGAGAGAGAGAGAGATTATGGAGGAATTCATCAATATGGAACTGAAGAGAACAGCTTGATCTTTTAATATTGTCAAGGTGGAACCCTGTTTGTCTTAATAACTGCAATCACTGCCCAAAGAATGATTAGTTCTAGAATGTTTCACTGAATCACAACAAGGTAAAGTAAGGCCAAAGGAACCTTAGTTAAACTACTCTTGGCTCACACACACCATTTCACACACACACCCCTCCAACTAGGGAGGGAGGGCTTTTGGTCCAGAGCAGCGCCTGTACACAGTAAGATATCATGTTCCTATTTACGTCATACTGTATCCCTATAAAGGCTGAAAGTTACCCCATATTGTGGGAATTGTTGGGACTGCAGTGAAATGAAGATGATTGTAAATCCAGAATAAACGAATCCCCCTGCTGGTCACTGAAGAGAAGCTGTGGTGTCTGGTCTCGTCTGTCTGTTTTTTAAGGTTAAATCCTCTCCCGCAATATATATATATATATATATATATATATATATATATATATATATATATATATATATATATATATATATATATATATATATATATAGTTATATATATATTTTAATATAATATATATATCCAATATATCTACGTTATATTTTAACATTACATTTGTCATGGTTTAAGTTGTATCTGGATTCTTTCTTGTTATTTTGCAGTTCACTCAGCTCTCCCTCGCTCTGCTATTAGTCACACCTGTCAGGACACTAATTAGTCTTTATTCCCGTCACCTGTCAAGCTCCCTTTATAAACTCACCTTAGTTGTGTTCTCGTCGCTGGTCCATAGCGTTCACTCCCGCTCAGTCTCTGCCAGTATTCTTGTCAGCTCCGTTTTTGTTACCGTCAGCCGTAAGACACCTTTCAATCTGGTTTTTGTTACAGTCAGCCTTTAGACTTTCCGTCAGCTTTTTTCTCTCCAGTGCTCGTCTCAGATGTTCTGCTCTCCAGTAGTCGGCTCAGAAGGTCTGGTCCCAAGTCCAAGGCGCCGACGTTCTGGTCTCAAGTCCTCGGCTCTGACGCTCTGGTCTCAAGTCCTCGGCTCTGACGCTCTGGTCTCAAGTCCTCGGCTCTGACGCTCCGGTCTCAAGTCCTCGGCTCTGACGCTCCGGTCTCAAGTCTTCGGCTCCAGAGTTCCTCCCGGTCAGTCTCTCCACACGCCTCCTGCCGGCCAACTTCTGCACCCTACACCTCCGTCTGTTAAAAGACTCTGGTCCCATCATCATCCATCTTCCACTCCATTCAATAAAACTCACTCCTAAGAACTTGCTCTGTGTGTGCGTGCTGTGTCCGGGTTCATCCTCGAAAAATATCATAACATTATGGACCGGCCAAGGGATGAACCCGAGCACGCACAGAGCCCGGTGCAGAAGTTGGTAGGATCTGCCCCGCCTCCGGTTCATCTTGCCTGGGTCGCCGTGCGGCGACGCCTTGCCTCTGTTTTTGTCTCGCCATGGTCGCTGGGTTGCGACGTCACGCTTCCGGTTTGTCTGCCGGGGTCGCATCCGCGACGCCCCGCCTCTGACTTTGTTTCCTGGTTCGCCTTTCGCGAGTTCCGCCTCCTATGCTGCGCAGCCGTTAAGGACGGCGCTCCTCGTCGTCGCTGCCCAGCGTTGACTTTTGCTGCTGCCCAACATACAGAGACTTTGCTGTCCAGCACCTCTTGGTTTCTGTTTTGTTTTAAGTTATTTTTGGGTCCTGGTTTTTGAGTTATTTTTGAATTACTTAACGTTCCTTAGATTCTCAGTGCTCCTTAGATTTCTTAAAGTTATTCAGGTTTGGTTTTGTTGTGTTATAGTTTTGCTTTAGTTTCTAGTCTTTTTGTATATTTTTACGGTTTTAGAAGAATTATTTTCGCCTTCTGTTCTTTAGTTAGGCTCATCCTTAGTTTTTGGTTTACTTAGGATTTTTTTGGGATTTATGTTGCTTTTGAGTAGTTGGGTTTTATTTTGTTGTTTTGTCCGGGTTTTTGTGTCCCAGGTTTATTCTAGTCATTCGGGTTTTTCTTTAGTATTCTAGTTTTTGGTTTTCTTAGTCAGCTAGTTTGGTTTTTGTGTCTTTTTCTAGCTTTATTTACTTGGTTGCAGTAGTTAATATTTTACTAGAGTGTTTTTGGTTTCTTTTAATTCTTTAGGTTTTGTTTTTATTTTCTACTTCGGGCTTGTTCTCCGTCTTCTTGTTTTAGCCATAGCCCTGATTTAGTGTTCTAGGTTCGCCTTTAGTCTTCTGAGTTTTGTTTTTGAGCTCCAGTTTCTTTACCTTAGACTTCCTGTTTTCCTTTGTGTTCTTAGTTGTAGCTTCAGTTCCTATCCTAGTTCTAGTTTTAGACATGTAGTTTCGTCAGCCCTGTAGTTTCGTCAGCCCTGTAGTTTCGTCAGCCCTGTAATCCCTATCCTAGCTCCTGTAGTTCCTGTCTAGCCCCTGTAGTTCTAGTCTTGTTCCGTATTTGTTTTTTCTTTATTAAGTTTTGTTTGTCTTTATTTTTTCCCCTTAGTATCTATGTGTCTGGGATCCTGCGCTTTCTAGGTCCCTACGCCCATCATCTCCTGTTTTTTTTTGTTTGTTTTGCCCTGTTTAGGTTAGTTTAGTTCCCCTCAGTAGTTGTTTTGTTCTGTCTTGCCCTAGTGTCTCTGTTCTGTTCCCCTAGCCCTCTTGTTCTTGTTGTTCCCCTGTTTAGGCGCATGCAGGTCGCCGCCAGAGCCCTCCGACGCTCCCATGTCGCCGGCTGAGCCCTCTGGTGCGCCAGACTGTCGCTGCCCTGCGCATGCAGGTCGCCGCCAGAGCCCTCCAGCGCTCCTATGTCGCCGGCTGAGCCCTCTGGTGCGCCAACCTGTCGCTACCCAGTGCACGCAGGTCGCCGCCAGAGCCCTCCGGTGCTTAAGTCGCTGTCTGTGCCCTCTGGCGTGCCTGGCCTGTTGCTGCCTAGCTCACCCTCTGGTTCTTGGTGTTTAGACGCCCTTTGTTCTTGGTTCCCCGGCGTGTTTAGACGCCCTTTGTTCTTGGTTCCCCGGCGTGTTTAGACGCCCTTTGTTCTCGGTTCCCCGGCGTGTTTAGACGCCCTTTGTTCTCGGTTCCCCGGCGTGTTTAGACGCCCTTTGTTCTCGGTTCCCCGGCGTGTTAAGACGCCCTTTGTTCTCGGTTCCCCGGCGTGTTAAGACGCCCTTTGTTCTCGGTTCCCCGGCGTGTTAAGACGCCCTCTGTTCTCGGTTCCCTGGCGTGTTTGGACGCCCTGTCTCGGTTCCCCGGCGTGTTTGGACGCCCTCTGTTCTCGATTTCCCGGAGTGTTTAGACGCCCTCAGTTCCCTGGTGTTTAGATTCCTGGCGTTTTAGAAGTTCCTGTTTTCCTTGTGCCCCGGCGTTCCCCTTGCGCCCCGGCAATCTCTTTCCTCGCGCCCCGGCGTTCTCCCCACGCCCCGGCGTTCTCTTTCCCAAGCCCCGGTGTTCCCCTCACGCCCTGGCGGGTCTTCCCTTTGGCGTTTAGTATGCCCGTTCCTTCCCTTTGGCGTTTAGTACGCCCGTTCCTTCCCTTTGGCGCTGTCGTGCGCCCGTTCCTTCCCTTTGGCGCTGTCGTGCGCCCGTTCCTTCCCTTTGGCGCTGTCGTGTGCCCGTTCCTTCCCTTTGGCGCTGTCGTGCGCCCGTTCCTTCCCTTTGGCGCTGTCGTGCGCCCGTTCCTTCCCTTTTGGCGCCGTCGTGCGCCCGTTCCTTCCCTTTGGCGTTGTGTACGCCCGTTCCTTCCCTTTGGCGTCGTGTACGCCCGTTCCTTCCCTTTGGCGTCGTGTTGCGCCCGTTCCTTCCCTTTGGCGCTGTGTTGCGCCCGTTCCTTCCCTTTGGCGCTGTGTTGCGCCCGTTCCTTCCCTTTGGCGCTGTGCTGCGCCCGTTCCTTCCCTTTGGCGTTGTGTACGCCCGTTCCTTCCCTTTTGGCGCTGTCGTGCGCCCGTTCCTTCCCTTTGGCGTTGTGTACGCCCGTTCCTTCCCTTTGGCGTCGTGTACGCCCGTTCCTTCCCTTTAGCGTCGTGTTGCGCCCGTTCCTTCCCTTTGGCGCTGTGTTGCGCCCGTTCCTTCCCTTTGGCGCTGTGTTGCGCCCGTTCCTTCCCTTTGGCGCTGTGTTGCGCCCCTTCCTTCCCTTTGGCGCTGTGTTGCGCCCCTTCCTTCCCTTTGGCGCTGTGTTGCGCCCCTTCCTTTCCTTGGGTGCTGTCGGGCGCTCGCTCTTTCCCCCGGCGCTGTCAAGCGGCGCAGTCAAGCACTCGCTCTTTCCCCCGGCGCAGTTAAGCGTTCGTGCCTTTCCCTGATGTGCCGCGCCCTGGCTGTGCTCTGGCACATCAGTGTTCTCTAGCTCCTTGGTTCCCCAGTGTTCTCTAGTTCCTTGGTTCCCTGTGTTCTTTAGCTCCTTGGTTCCCTAGTGTTCTCTAGTTCCTTGGTTCCCTAGTGTTCTCTAGTTCCTTGGTTCCCTAGTGTTCTCTAGTTCCTTGGTTCCCCATGTTCTCTAGCCCTTTGGTTCCTCGTGTTCTCTAGCCCTTTGGTTCCTCGTGTTCTCTAGCCCTTTGGTTCCTCGTGTTCTCTAGCCCTTTGGTTCCTCGTGTTCTCTAGCCCTTTGGTTCCTCGTGTTCTCTAGCCCTTTGGTTCCTCGTGTTTTCTAGCTTAGATTCCCCTTGTTCTCTAGCCTTCGGTTCCCCGTGTTCGCTGGCTCTTTGGTCCCCAGTGTTCAGCCTGATTCTTGCCCACCTTCCTGGGCCCCCTCCGCCCACCCAGTGTGGGAGGTTCTGGGCCGTCCGGTGTCCGGCCTTGAGGGGGGGGTAGTGTCATGGTTTAAGTTGTATCTGGCTTCTTTCTTGTTATTTTGCAGTTCACTCAGCTCTCCCTCGCTCTGCTATTAGTCACACCTGTCAGGACACTAATTAGTCTTTATTCCCGTCACCTGTCAAGCTCCCTTTATAAACTCACCTTAGTTGTGTTCTCATCGCCGGTCCATAGCGTTCACTCCCGCTCAGTCTCTGCCAGTATTCCTGTCAGCTCCGTTTTTGTTACCGTCAGCCGTAAGACACCTTTCAACCTGGGTTTTGTTACAGTCAGCCTTTAGACTTTCCGTCAGCTTTGTTCTCTCCAGTGCTCGTCTCAGATGTTCTGCTCTCCAGTAGTCGGCTCAGAAGGTCTGGTCCCAAGTCCACGGCGCCGACGTTCTGGTCCCAAGTCCACGGCGCCGACGTTCTGGTCCCAAGTCCTCGGCTCCGACGCTCTGGTCTCAAGTCCTCGGCTCTGACGCTCTGGTCTCAAGTCCTCGGCTCTGACGCTCTGGTCTCAAGTCCTCGGCTCTGACGCTCTGGTCTCAAGTCCTCGGCTCTGACGCTCCGGTCTCAAGTCCTCGGCTCTGACGCTCCGGTCTCAAGTCCTCGGCTCTGACGCTCCGGTCTCAAGTCTTCGGCTCCAGAGTTCCTCCCGGTCAGTCTCTCCACTCGCCTCCTGCCGGCCAACTGCTGCACCCTACACCTCCGTCTGTTGAAAGACTCTGGTCCCATCTTCATCCATCTTCCACATCATTCAATAAAACTCACTCCTAAGAACTTGCTCTGTGTGTGCGTGCTGTGTCCGGGTTCATCCTAGAAAAATATCATAACAACATTAGATTAGATTAAATTTTATTGTCATTCCACAGGTACAAGGCAACGGAATGCAGTTTAGTTCTAACCAGAAGTGCAATATCAGTAAAGTGCAGGATATACAATGGTTCCATGAGTGCAGTACATGGATATGTACTGAATAAATATGGAGATGAATACTATTATAAACAGAATTTACAGATAGATTTGTACTATGAGTTTAATATAAGAATAACTAGTAATGTGAACAGATTCACAGCTGGATATGTACTGAGTATAATATTCAGGTGGATATCACCATAAAAATAGAATTTTAGCAGATATGTACAATGAACATAATATTTAGATGGTCGTTATTATAACAGAGTTTACAGGTCAATATTTACTAAGAATGTGTCATGGTTTTCAGATGACGAGCCCACATGCAGATACGAACGGGAGGCAATGCACAGTTTTAAGATTTTTATTAAAGGAAAACAGGCAGGTCTATGGACGGAACTACAGGTGACTCGGCTGGGTCAGATCGTCACGGCTGGAGAGTCTGTAAGAAAGAGCAAGTGAGTTCTTCTGAAATAAGAGCCAGGAAACTTGCTAGGAGTTGCGCTGCTTACCATTAGGCTGGGCGGACCTAACCGGGAAGAAGTAGCGTCAGGAGAACTCTATGTGACTACTCAGATGGAGATAGGTGGCTAGTGGCTGAGGGCGGCAGATGTAGCTGGCGAGGAATCCGAGGCGACCTCATCGGCAGCGGTTGACAGATGGATTGACCAGAGTGAACACAGAACCAACAGAACCCGGGAAAGGGGATCTCAGGCCTCGCTGGGTAACTTCCAGGAAGTATGAGGGGAGCGCCAGAGCAAAATCTGAGCAGACAGGTCTGCTGGTCTGTTTCTTCGGACGGGACGTCAAGACTGGTGAGTGCATCCAAGCACCAAAATCACGACTGGTTAAGGCTCCGGCGTCTTCCATCTGCCAGTGCTCTGCTTAAGAAGCCAGAGGAAGCCGCCTGCAACGAGCTGCAGGTGTGGACCACGCCTCCTCAGCCAACTAGACACACCTGAGGAGTAGAGTTAGAACAGCCAACACAGAGAACCCTGACACTACCCCCCCCCCTCAACGGCCGCCTCCTGGCGGCCCAGACGAAGAAGTGCTGGGCTGAGTAGACCAGAAATCCCGAATCAAATCCTGATTGGCGATGGTAGCTGCAGACACCCATGAGCGATCCCCAGAGCTGCGACCCTCCCAATCGACGAGGTATTGGTGACCCCTACCTCGTCGACGGGCATCCACAACCCTGATGACGCGAGGATTCTGACTGTCCTGGGAGGGTGGAGGGGGTCCGGAAGGAGGGTATGAATCATTGTCCAAAACGGGCTTAATCTGGGATACATGAAAAGTGGGATGAACACGAGAGTGAGGGGGAAGACGTAAGCGGACGGTGGTCGGGTTGATAACTGTCTCTATTTCATAGGGACCAGTAAACCGGGGAGCAAGCTTCTTGGCGGATGGGTTAGTCAATACATCTCTGGATGATAACCAAACCCTCTGACCGGGGCGATAATGGGGAGCTGGTCTGCGGTGCTGGTCAGCAAACCTCTTACTCCGCTCTGCGGTGCGAGTGAGTGCTGTAACCGTCTCTTTCCATATATTCTGGCAGCGAGCAATATAGTCGTTGACGGAGGTGAAGGGAATCCTGAGTTCGTCTGTGGGTAGGAGTGGAGGTTGATATCCTAAGGCAACTTCAAAAGGTGAACGTCCCGTGGCTGAGGTGATGTGAGAGTTCAGGGCATACTCTACCCAAGGCAAAAACTTGTTCCAGTCGGTAGGTGAAGATGACGTGAGGCAACGGAGAGTGGTCTCTAATTGTTGATTCATTCGTTCTGTTTGGCCGTTGGTTTGAGGATGGTATCCGGAGGTGAGCGTGTAACGGGCACCCAGAGCGGAGCAAAAGTGCCGCCAGACCTGGGAAATAAACTGGGGACCCCGGTCAGAGAGAATGTCAACAGGGATACCATGGAGCTTGAAAACATGTTTAATGAGGAGTTGGGCAGTCTGGAGGGCGTTAGGTAGCTTACGGATGGGAATGAGATGACAAGACTTCGAAAAACGGTCAACAACAGTCAAAATCGTTGACATGCCTTGGGAAACAGGGAGTCCAGTAACGAAATCAATGGCAATGTGGGACCATGGACGTTTGGGGATAGGAAGAGGATTCAACAACCCAGAAGGTGGCTGGTTAGAAGACTTATTCTGGGCGCAGACAGGACAGGCTAGAACATAGTCTCTGACGTCCTTGGTCCACGATGGCCACCAGAATCGCCGGGACACCTGAGACTGGGTTCTATAAATGCCCGGATGGGCGGAAAACTTAGCATTGTGACACCAGCGTAAAACCTCCGGACGAACAGATTGGGGAACATACTTTAGTCCCGGTGGACCCGTACCAGGATCCGGATCTAATAGTTGGGCCTGGTTAATCCTGTCCTCCAGATCCCAATGCAGACCTCCAACAGTGCATGTGGGGGGAAGAATAAGTTCCGGCTCCTTCTCTTGTTCAAATGGGGCAAACTGACGAGACAGAGCATCTGGTTTAATGTTTCTGGAGCCCGGTCTGTAGGTTATGGTGAGGTTGAAACGAGAAAAAAATAGTGACCAACGGGCTTGCCTTGAGTTGAGTCTACGGGCTGTCTGCAGATAGGAGAGGTTCTTGTGATCTGTCCATATTATGATGGGCTGCTCGGATCCCTCTAGCCAGTGCCGCCACTCCTCCAAGGCTAACTTAATGGCTAACAGTTCACGATCGCCTACATCATAGTTCTGCTCGGCAGGGGACAAGCGACGGGAGAAGAATGCACAAGGGTGTAACTTCTTATCTATCTCAGACTGTTGGGATAGGACCGCTCCCACACCTGTGTTAGAAGCGTCTATTTCAAGGGTGAATTGTTTCGCAGGATCAGGGTGAACGAGTATGGGAGCCTGGGAAAAACGGGACTTAAGTCGATTAAATGCCTCATCGGCTTCAGGACTCCAGCTAAAAGGGACCTTGGTGGAGGTAAGAGCATGTAACGGGGAAGCTATCTGGCTGTAGTTCCTGATAAAACGCCTATAGAAATTAGCGAACCCAAGGAAACGTTGAAGCTGTTTACGTGACTCAGGAACTGGCCATTCCGTTACTGCTTTTATTTTTTCTGGGTCTGACCTCACTTGACCGCCTTCCAAAACAAGACCGAGGAACGAAACTGAAGTCTGGTGGAACTCACACTTCTCGGCTTTTACAAACAGGCGATTTTCTAGTAATCGCTGGAGAACAAGTCGCACATGTTGCTTGTGTTGTTCTAGGTCACGAGAGTAAATCAGGATGTCATCTAAATAGACAAAAACAAAAACATTCAAAAAATCCCGCAGGACGTCGTTAACCAATGCCTGAAAAACTGCCGGGGCATTACACAAGCCGAAGGGCATGACTAGGTACTCAAAGTGACCTAACGGAGTCTTAAAAGCCGTTTTCCACTCATCCCCGTCTCACCCGAACCAAGTGATAAGCGTTGCGCAGATCAAGCTTAGTAAAAATCTTGGCATTCTGGACTGGCTCGAGGGCTGATGATAATAGAGGAAGCGGGTACTTATTCTTGACGGTTATCTGGTTAAGCCCTCGATAATCTATACAGGGTCGAAGGGTCCCGTCCTTCTTGCCCACAAAAAAGAAACCAGCCCCTAATGGGGAGGAAGAAGGACGAATTAACCCCGTAGCCAAAGACTCACTGATGTATTTCTCAAGCGATTGACGTTCTGACCTGGAGATGTTATAGAGCCGACTCACCGGTAGAGGGGCCCCAGGTAACAAGTCAATCGCACAGTCGTATGGGCGATGTGGGGGCAAAGAACAAGCCTGAGTTTTACTAAATACCTGCTGTAAGTCGTGGTAATCCTCTGGAACGCGAGAGAGGTCAATAATGTCTCCGGAATCTGTCAAGGAAGTAGAGGAGACGGCTACGGGCCGAGCGGACTGCAAGCAGCGGGAATGACAAGTAGGTGACCATGACTCCAGTCGGGACTCAGCCCAATTAAACTGCGGATTGTGGACCCTTAACCAGGCTATTCCAAAAACCACAGGTGAACGCTTTACCGGGAAGACAAAGAAGGAAAGCTGTTCCCGATGGTTACCGGAAACTATCACTACCAATGGTCGGGTGCGATGGGTAATAAGAGTCAATCTCTGCCCATCTAATGACGAGACCTGGAGTGGCTCGGGTAAAAGATCGACAGGTACTCGAAGCTGGTCCACAACCGCCTGATCTATGAGATTAAAATCAGAGCCTGAATCCACTAGAGCTGAAACATCAAAACTTTCCTGGTCGAATATTAAAGTAACTGGTAAACAACAACGAGAACCAAATGACGCCTTAACAGCCTCCCGGGGAATAGATCCCAACCTGTCCACCGATCCCCCCGTTAAGAGCGGCGGACTCGGTCTTTTGGCCGAACAGGACAATCTCTGAGGTAATGACCCTCACCTCCACAATAAAGACATAAGTTCTCCAAGACACGCTGCTGACGTTCCTTATTGGAAAGACCAACCTGCCCCAACTGCATGGGTTCAGGAGGAGGTGTAAAAGAACGGGGTTCCTTCTTGGTAAATGTAGAAGAGGTGGAGGTGGATGATTGCAAGGCAAGGTTGGATCTAAAACGGGTTCGGCTGCGTAATCGGGAATCCAAACGGATAGCAAGTGCTACAAACTCCTCAAAATCCTCGGGTTCCTCAACCCGAGCTAACTCATCCTTTAACGACTCGTCTAGAGCCTGAAAGAAAGCTGCCTTTAACGGTCTCGGCTGCCAACCCGCAGCAGCAGCAAACGTACGAAACTCCACGGAAAAATCAGATACGCGTCGACCGCGCTGTTTCAAAGTGAGGAGATGACGAGACTGTTGTGCCGAGTCCAACTCAGGTGAAAAAATTGTCTTAAATTCAGCAATGAAGTCCTGAAAAGTAATCCCAAACGACTGACAATCAGGGAATCGAGCCTCGGCCCACCTAAGAGCCCTACCCGTTAGTAGACGTAAGACATAAGATATCCTTACCTCATCAGAGGCGAAAGTCTGGGGAGAACGGTTAAACACCAGTTTGCACTGGAAAAGAAAACCACCGCAACTTCCACCGTCACCGGAGAATTTCTCCGGACAAGGTGACGCGCCCTCAAGTGGTGGAGTCCAAACCTGATTCTCCATGCTCGGAGCGTCGGAAGGCGGGGTAACGTGATCCTGAGTGACAGGTGACGTCTTCGCGGAAGTGACTGTGTCCACAAGTAGGCTAACCTGAGCGGCTAATCTCAGAAGCTGTTCCTGAGTAGAATTGACAGCAAAACCTAGCGACTGCATTTGTTCCTGCTGTGCGGCTATCTGCCGCCCGAACGTATCCGCTGGACTCTGGTGGCCGGAGCCTTCTTCTGTCATGGTTTTCAGATGACGAGCCCACATGCAGATACGAACGGGAGGCAATGCACAGTTTTAAGATTTTTATTAAAGGAAAACAGGCAGGTCTATGGACGGAACTACAGGTGACTCGGCTGGGTCAGAACGTCACGGCTGGAGAGTCTGTAAGAAAGAGCAAGTGAGTTCTTCTGAAATAAGAGCCAGGAAACTTGCTAGGAGTTGCGCTGCTTACCATTAGGCTGGGCGGACCTAACCGGGAAGAAGTAGCGTCATGAGAACTCTATGTGACTACTCAGATGGAGATAGGTGGCTAGTGGCTGAGGGCGGCAGATGTAGCTGGCGAGGAATCCGAGGCGACCTTATCGGCAGCGGTTGACAGATGGATTGACCAGAGTGAACACAGAACCAACAGAACCCGGGAAAGGGGATCTCAGGCCTCGCTGGGTAACTTCCAGGAAGTATGAGGGGAGCGCCAGAGCAAAATCTGAGCAGACAGGTCTGCTGGTCTGTTTCTTCGGACGGGACGTCAAGACTGGTGAGTGCATCCAAGCACCAAAATCACGACTGGTTAAGGCTCCGGCGTCTTCCATCTGCCAGTGCTCTGCTTAAGAAGCCAGAGGAAGCCGCCTGCAACGAGCTGCAGGTGTGGACCACGCCTCCTCAGCCAACTAGACACACCTGAGGAGTAGAGTTAGAACAGCCAACACAGAGAACCCTGACAGAATGTATATACGCATGACTATTACTATATCTATAAACATGATTTTTGACGATAGATATACATAAGTTAGGCTAAAATGTGCAGTATAGCAGGTTAAGAAATAAAGTTTGGCAGAAGCTCTCCAAATTAAAGTGCAGTGGAAAGTAATTGCACATTGAAGTTAAGGTACAGTATGGCAAATAATGTACCTGCAAAAACATCCAACATGCAAAAATAAACGGTGGAAACCGCGGTAACATAATATGTTCATAAACATTTTTTATTTATTTATCACTTTATTAATCCCCGCCAAACAAAACGCTATTTAAAACATTTACACAGAAGCATTATTTAGTGAATTTCTTCAGATTTGTTTACAATTATCTGCGCGTTTCCAATGACAACAGAGAAGAAGAAGGAAGCGGAAGCAACCCAGGACGAAGCTGGAAGGCTGCAAACAGACGCGACTGAGAACGAAGGCGGAAGCGACTGAAACGTGAGGTCTGCAGCCAGACACTCTTGAACATTTCATCCACTGACACTGATTTAGATCCAGACAAAGGGTCAATTTTAAGGAGTTTTAATTGAATTTCCAACCTCCTCTGCTGTGTCTTTGTCTTTCTGGAGGAGTTTAAAGGTGCATTGGTGTGTCAGTGATGCAGCAGAGATAGTGCAGTTAGTTTCTAGATCACATGTGATTTCTGATACAAGCCAATATTCTGGTCTGGATTTAGCTGCTCCATCCAGCTTGAACCAGGTCGTTACAGTAAATAATTATTTGTTGTTAATCATCTATAAAATAAAAGTTAAAGGTTTGGACATCTGGATGTAGAGCACCATCGATCACTCAGCTTGAACTCATTGCAAAAATCTCATCAAACAGAATCAATGATGATTCAAAAACTTTGCGGAGATCTTTTAAGCCATTCATCTATCACCGTGTTAGTCTCCAAAAATAAGTTCAATATCTTTGAAACAACCTGAAACAAATCTTTTCAATCAATTCTGTAATCAAGTATTATTTTACCAGTAAGTATTATAGCCATTTATAGTTCCTGAGATGTGAAATATCTCAGTCATTAAAACATCCAGTGACCTAAAGAGACTTTTTAGATACCGTTATTTCCCCGTAAAGTTCAGGGTTCTGGCGACCCCTGCTGACCGATTTACGCAATGACATCATATTTTGATTCCAGGAAATGAAACCATGCCGCAGTTCGTTCAGTGAATAAAACAGAGACATTTCAGCTGTTCATCACGTTTGGTTCCAGATAATCAATAATCTCATAATCCTGTAAATTAGTCTCCAAACAGTAGATATGAAACCTTTGGGCTGAAATCAGAAGTGAACATGTTCTCCAGACAGCGCAGAAACAAACAGGAAACTTCCTCAAGACAAAGTTCTGGTAGGAAACAAAGAACTCACAGTTTTTTCAAACGGTCCAAAGTGATGAAGAACAAGATCTTAACAACAGACTGAGACCAAACAGAACCACCGATGAACAACACTGGGTTCTAAGTGAAAGTAAAAGTAAAGCGCAACGGTTGTTGGACCTTAGACATTGGCCGTTTCTCAATTCACAGCCCGGTCTTGGCGAGAACACAGGAAGATCGGACTTGATGAGAACGCGAGCACGCAGCACGTATTGTGTATTGGAACAGAAGTATACTCGTGACGTCATCACACCCACAGTTCTTGAGCATTTCTTTAACATTCAAAACTATTTATACACTACACCATCATATCTTATTGAAAACGGTTTTTTTATTAATTTCTAAAAAGTCTAAAAAATATCTAAAAATTACAGAACTGTGGGTATAAAACCAGCAATAGCGGGAATTTCTTTTGTAGAGGCGATTGAATCTTTTTAAAAAATCAGCACTTTGTAGAAGCAAAATGAGCAATCGAGCAATATAGCTGTTGCTTCGGTCGTTGGTCAGCTTTACCAGCAGGCTGAAGAGGAGGTGATGCAGTTGAGGAGGCAAATCCGAGCAAGGAGAAGATTGATGCAGCAGAGGAGGCTCAGAACATGACAGACCTAAATCGAGAAACTGCGGTCTCAGGGTCTGCAGAAACTATTGCCCAAATCAGTAGGAGAAGTCTTAGGACATTTCTTGTAATCATAAATAAAATAATTGCTCTAAATTTCTTTTGCTCAAATGATTTAAGAAAATCAACATGTATGCAGCTGATAGCCCCACTGCTGTGAGCTGGCCACCCCCAGGGTCCACCTGCCAGTTTCTCCACCATCCTGTAAGATAATAATTTCTGATAGAAAGTATAATGTATCCTTTCTGAAAGTCGCTCTAAACAAGCCAAAGCTGCAGGCCTGCTACACCCATCCTGGAGGCCAGGTCCTTGGATGATCTGTGCAGGTTTTGTAAAGCTGAACATCAGCTTGTTGAACCTAAACATTAAGAACAGGATTAGGTCATCATAGGTCATGTGTAGGTAAAAGTCAACTGCCAAATACTTTAGGCCACATAGTGTAGGAGAGAATAACTTAGATTAAAGTAGAACAATAAGCTTTGTTTTCTGTGAATGTTATAAAAATATTATTCTGAAGTCACTATGGCCTCACACCACTCGGACATAGGAGGCCTGCAGACATGATGGCTGTGTATAAGATCCACTGTTGCTGAGTGCAAGGCCGAATGCTGCGTAGAATGATTATTGTCTAAGATAGACTGTCTTTGTTATGTCTCATGCCAAGGCCACTGTGCAGTATTAGGGAGAGCTGAAAGTGAGACCGGCAGAGACAGGGCAGATGCAAACTGCAGCGGGACCGTGGGGTGTCATTACTTTCCATCTATGTGATCTCTGCTCTGTTTCTCAATAAAAGTGCTGGAACTTCATCACCGCCGTCTCTTTATTCAGTAAAGATGGGAACTCAGTTATTATTGTTTAGTTTTCCCATAACAGTGAGGTGCTGAGTGAATTATTTAGTTAGTTTGGATTTTTTGTACAGCTTTTTTCCCACTGTTGTGGATAAAATAAAACTAATGTTGTTAAATTACCAAGAAGGTTGGTGATCTTCATACAGTAACAGATCACAGAACAGGTGCCACAAAGGTGTCCTACAGCTGCTCCAGTCAGAAAAAGAAAAGAACTTCCCTTTTAGTCTAATAATAATACATTTTATTTGTAATGCACTTTACATTTAAGAAAAATCTCGAAGGGCTACAGGTAAAATCATCATAGAAAGGTAAAAGCAAAAAATTAAAAACTAAACATCATTGTAAAATACATATGAATAAATAAGTCAGTGGCATAATTGTAGAAGGTTAAACATTTTAAGTTCTGCTACAAAGAAATGTTTTTAATCCTTTTTTTAAAAGTCTGAATAGTCTGTGGTTCCCTCAGATGATCAGGGATCAGTTTATCTTTGTAATGAACTGAACCAGAGGACCAAAAATTCAGCCAGACAGGACAGGTAACATTTAAAGTCAGTTTATTTAATGGAACAGCTGCAGGTGGCGGGGAATCATCAGCATCAGGGACAGAAACCACTTCTCGTGATCCGGGAACAGGCGGGGAACGATGCTGGTGATCTCTCTGCGATCAGGAGACCGGTGTGGAAAACTCTGAGGAAGTCTTTCCTGAGACTGGCTACAGCTCGGTGGTCAGAAAGCAGGCAACGGGTCAGAACCGTGATGACAGAGGCAGGCAGGATGACCGAGGGGATAAAACAGAGTCCGTAGTCTGAGAGCAGCTCCAGAGTCAGAGCCAGGTGATCAGAAATCCACAGACAGTCCAAATCAGAAACCATGAGCAGAGTCAGAGCACAGAGACAGGTCAGCAATCCAGGTAGCATCTCTGTCCTCCGTCACTTCTCTGGGTATCACAGTACATGATGACGGAACCTCAGCGAACCAATCTAACAATAAAGATAAAATAAATCACATTGAAAAATCACTTAATCACTGGTTAACCAGGTAACTTTCTATATTTGGTAAAATTCTGTTAGTTAAAGCTGAAGGCCTTTCAAAGTTAATTTACCCTCGTCAATCATAATGTTAACCAGGCTCTCAAAAAAGGCTTAATTACATAATTTTTAATTTTATCTGGAATATATACTATTACTATATTAGTCAAGCTAACATAATTAATGATTACCAACTTGGGGGTTTAAAAGCACCAGAATATGAATCTACAATCCGCAGGTTGAGAATAAACTGGATAAAGCAGTTTTTATCCCAACCGGATTCAAAGTGGTTCTACATAACAAAGTGTCTGTTTGAGAGTCTGGGTGGTCTAAACTTTATGTTAAAATGGGATTTCTTGAATTCAAAACTCCCCTTAAAATGATCAGACATCAGAGCAGATGCTACTATTTTGGAAAATGTCTTTTTCTCACTTTACTCCATACAATCCACCTTGTGGAACAACAGGATTATTAAACTAAATAGAAAAACTATTTTCAAAGTACAATGGGTGAACGAGTGAAAATGGTGTTTTGTTGATCTATTGGATGAGAACGGAGATTTATTACAGTTTAGGAATTTTGTTGAAAAGTTTCACTGCAAATGTTCATATAGAGATTTTAAAGCTGTATGTAAAGCAATTCCACCTTCCTTAATTCAGCTAACCCAAAAATATTTTGGTCTATTGAACAGTGGCTGCTTGAGTTAAAAATTGTAGATATAGAATTGAAGAAAAAAACTGTGTTTTAATAAAGTTATCAGAAACACTTTCAAACTGAAACTTTTTACAACTTTAACAATCAAGGTGGGGTTGCTAAACCAAACTATTCCAAAAAAATGCAAATACTTGAAGTGGCCGGTCTCAGCCAAAGTGAAGCCAAAGTGAATAATTACCACCCTGCTGCTGAAACTTTGAAGAAGTGATTTAAGTTTGAAGTGGAGTTGTGTCTTTTGTGGGGAGGGTAGTGAAACAGTACAACTTTTTCTTGCCCTTTTTCTTTGAAGTTTTGATAGGAAGTTATCACCTGGTTTAATATAGATCATGTTCTCGTTTTTGATCTCCTACAAACTTTGCTGTATGTTTAAGCTGTCCCTCAAAAGGGGAGTGTTGACCTAGTGGTTAGAGCAGCGCGCTTGCACTCAGAGAAGGATGTAAGTACCCGGTTCGATCCCCACCACCTGCACTCTGGGTCCCTGAGCAAGACCTTTAACCCCAGATTGCTCCCCGGGTGCCACACATGGCAGCCCACTGCTCCCCAAGGGTGATGGGTTAGGATGCAGAGGCGAATTTCTCCATTGTGAGATCAACATGTTCAATTTATTTTTTATTCATTTAAAAACACATTTAGTGAATATCATTTTCATTTTAGGCAACTATCATATTAGTAGTAAAAAATGGAAAAAACTGTTTTCCCTCTGCAGCTTCAAAAATGAACTGAGGAATTATTTTCATTATCTGGAACTATTGTCAGAAAGAAACTGTCCAATATCCAACCTGCTCATTCTGGTTTATGATCGTCTTGAGCTCTAAAATGTATTTGGCACAAAAGCCTCTCATTGTGATGTCACAGTAAA
Source organism: Fundulus diaphanus (assembly GCA_037039145.1). Classification (NCBI taxonomy): domain Eukaryota; kingdom Metazoa; phylum Chordata; class Actinopteri; order Cyprinodontiformes; family Fundulidae; genus Fundulus; species Fundulus diaphanus. The sequence continues at coordinate 64,236,576 of CM073121.1, forward strand.
CCCCTTTGTTGGTAGTGCTGTTTTTACTCTGTTGCTGGATTTATCTTTGTTTCTTGTTACTGCTGTCGCTCTTAATTTGACTTTGTGTGCAATTAAAGTCCCTATGAAACTATGTATCATTGCAGTTGTCAATAAAGCTTTATAAAAAATAAAACAAGTACTAAGAGTGTGGGATGCTAGGTGTGAGGCTGACTTTCAGGAGCTGTGATTGGTTGATAGCAAAAGAAAAAAAACACAAAGGCGTTTGTAACCAAGTGGGGAGAAAAACGTTTCCATTTCTGTCCAATATTTATTTTATCTAATACATGTATTTTATTTTGAAAAGAGGAAGTGTTGACCGTCTTTACTTCTGGTCTGTCGGTCCACGCATGCGTTCACCAGCCTTGCTGTAGTCTAACCTTCTTTCTGACCAGAGCGTGGAGCGGAGAGGATGCAGGAATAAAAAGAATGCTACATTGGTGAGTTTCGTGATACTAAAATCTAATGTGTAATAAAACATGTTAGTGGGATAGATGACTAATAATTTTCTAAATCAGAAAACAGAGCAGAGAGGTGGTGTGAATATTTTCTACTGTGCTAAACTTGAACAGCATCTTTGTGAGTCCCTTTAGCTTCTGTTAAGGAAAATATCTTAGTTGTTACTTTAATCAGGCAGTTGTATGGAGAATAATAAAAACAAACTCCCCAGGCCTCAGGTATGTGTCTCCCCTTGGGGGCAGGGGGATAGGTCCACGTAGGCAGGCAAGGCAGATAATAGATAGACCACAGTTAATTGCTGAAGTTGCCGCCAAGTGTGAGAGTGCCATGCTAACGGCTAGCTACAAAATCAGCATGCTAATCATTGCTGCTAACTAGCAGGGGGAAAAATCCACATTGAAAAGATATTTTTATTTTATTGTCAGTGGATTATTTAAGGTGCTTAATTCCAGCATTTTTTTTCATAGTTTGGAAGGAAACCAGAAATTCTAATATTTACTAAGACTCCTGGTTAAAGGTAACTCCCCACCAAATAACCATTTTTTGTGAATAAACTGTTAAAAATATTGTCTTATACCCTGTGGTACAGTCAACATATCCTGGTAATTATTTTGACAAATAAGTGCATGTTTGTTGAAATCCTTCTTTTATGTCTAAAATCGTCAGTGTGACACCCTCCTAGGGCTAAACGGTGGTCTTGCATCGGATTTTGAATCTGTATTGCTATTGGTTTAAAGGTTTTTGTGACGTAATTTGGAGAAACTGGCTTAGGTACTGTTGGTGAGGGGCGGGGGGTGGGGGTGGTAAAAACACAGCTCCATGTTGTGCCTCCATAGCGAGCACGGTTGCACACTGTAGACCTTTGATGTAAAATTACAGTTAAATCTGAACAGTATGTTACTGTATTGTTGCCATATAGTATGATACTGTTACCTGCAATGCAATCTGGGAGAAAAAAAAATGATTGCAGATATTTCAGAGGGTTTACATTTTTACAAGATTACTATAAATTTTACTGTAAACCGCTAAGCATTATGGGAAGGTGAAGAAAAGTGCGGGAAAACGGTAAACTCCAGCCCATCAGTCACAGGATAAACTGCTCAGCTCACTGCATAGATACCTGGAGATGCCCGACGTCCTCCACACTGTCCACAAAGTAAGTTATTCACCATTTATTGCCTGATTTAGATAGGGGGTTTGAGGAGTTCTACCTTTGAGTGTTCTGCTGTTTATAACAGTGCTATAACAAAACTGTTGAAAAATGTCATTTTTTAAAGCTAACATTTGGTAAAATTAGAAAATGTTAGCATTTTGTCTCAATTTAATGTGATACCAACATAAAAACATCAGGGGGTTGAATAGGCAACATGATGAGTCTACGCTAGCATTTTGTGCTAAACTTGGCTAAAATTAGCAAGTGTCAGCATTATGTGTTGTTGTTTTTGCTGTTGGTGGTTTAATGTTAGGTTTCTGTTTTTTCTACATCTAACACAACCAGTCACAACCAAGCACAGCTCAGCTGCATCACAGATGCCCGGACGACCTCCACAAGCTGACTTTATTTTAAATTAGCGAGCACTCAGTACGTTTACATCAAACTTGAATAAACTAGATTATATGTTTCCATGCACAGTTGGAAGAACAATTATTTTTCCAAGAAAACCAAAATCTGAAATCCAGCTGAGAAGCACCCTCCTCTTTTCCTCACAGTGACTGTGTGGGCGCGCAGTTCCTCGATCAGCTGGAGGAGGGGAATCGTTTATACGCTCTCCGCGGGTGAATCCTTGACTAAGTAATTTGAGAGCAACCATTGATAAACATACAACGTAGCAATCAAGCGTAGCTTTATTTGTGGTGGGGAAAACAATAAATCACTAATAAAACTGACAAAAACCTCACTTGTCCACCTGTTAAGCTAAAAAACAGCAATCACAGCGTCAGACTGCAGACCCAAAGGGTCGGAGTCTAACACCGTCTTTCAAATGCTGCACCGACTTTGACTCTTTTCTGACTCCTCTCCTTATTCAAAAGCTTTTGATTTCTGGCCTTTCTGGAAAAACTTTATTTCTCACCTCGGTGGTGTAGCTAGGTTTTGAATGTTGCTCTACTCCACGCAGCTACGCTGCAGTTTTATGGAGAGAAATCAACCCAAACATTTTCTTTGTGTGTAACACATGAATTGTAAACTGTGTAAACCACTTTGTGTGTAACTTAGGTTCTTGCAAATGTGTTTTTAATGCACACACAAATACTTAGAAATTACAAAAATAATAATTTTACACACGCACAAAATACATACATCTTCTTTCGTGGCTTTTTAAGGAGTCTGCCACACCTGCAATTGTACAGATGACAGTCACGCTGCCTGACTCTCCACGTTTAATTGTAGCTGGTAAGTACAGTATCTGACTTTGAATTTGAATAAAATATTGTTAGCTATGCTCATAATTTACTAAATAAGTTTAGTGTTGTCATAGAAACATAATCGTATTACATGACTTCTTCTAAGGTCTAAAATCATCAGTGTGGCGCTCTTCTATGGGTAAACTTAGACTTAGAAATCTTTGTCATTTTGTATGTACAGAGTGCAAACAGAACGACATTTCGTTGCATACAGCTTGTAGATTACAGTATAAAGTGCAGCAGTGATTAAAAAGTAAACAATTGAAATGTAAACAATGCAGGAGAAAGAGAACAGTGTGCGATCACAGTGTACAGGAGAATATTTAAAACCATTTGTATGTGCAGAAATGATGGTGAAAAAGGCATTTGTGCAAAAAGGCATTTAGAAACTAAAAGTTCGGCAGCATTTGTAATGCTGGATAGAGATGCAGTGATGCAAATGTGGTGCAGAGTCCAGTTAGAGTTCAGCAGTTCAACAGTCTGATGGCAACAGGGAAAAAGCTTTTGCAGAACCTTGTGGACCTGCAGCAGATGCTGTGGAACCTCTTCCCAGAGGGCAGCAGGGAGAACAGTCCATGGTGGGGGTGTGAGGGGTCCCTGATGATGTTACGGTCTTGCATTGCATTTTGAATACGTATAGCTATTGGTTCAAAGGTTTTTGTGACATAATTTGCTGAAACTGAGGTAGGTAGCACTGCTGTTGAGGGTGGGGGGGTATAAAAGCATTTCCATCTTAAAAGAAAGAAAGGGAATGAGAAAAACAGCTCTATTGGCTTAGTTTTCTGCCAAAATGTTGCACACAAATAAAACTTGTTATACAAACTTTTCCCAAACATTGCACTCAAAATATCATTTTGTCCCCGAGTACAAAAGGGTCTCTGCTTGCAGACAAAACAGCCTCTCCTCGACTACGAGACACTTCCACTTTCTGCCAAAAGTCACGTGATACGTTAAGAGTTGTCGTTCTGACTTCACGACAGCAGGGGGCGCAATCAAAACGACTGAAACCCACCAGGAGGATAGGAGGAGTGCTTTGGCTGAGGAAGACTGATGTGATTTTACAGCTAGCACCATGAGCACCCCACAGGTGAGTTTTAAAACTTTCCTGCGGAAAAATGTTTAGCTAACTATGTCATAATTATGCAGATAGAGCATTTACGATTTCAGTGAAAGGTACTGCCATGTTACGGGTTACTTTTCAGATCGACGTGTGTTGCACATCAATAAGCATTTGCTGTTCTGTACAATGATCTCTTCAAGATAAACCTGACCCATGATCCTTAAAGAAAACTAAAGCACAGATATTTATATTTTATGGTGTTGAGAATGTCGAAATTGCCCGGCTGATGTTCTGTCAGGGCGACAGGAAGGTCAGCTTCATTGCTGGGAAGAGCGTGCACAACTGAAGGCAGGTTGAGCCCCATTTTTGTATTAGAACTAGTTATGTTATATTATGAAATGTACATATACCCTTTTATTTAAGTTTTACCTTGTTAAAATTAACATGCTTTAATTCTACAATTCCTGCGACAGGCACAACTTAGTCACTTGTGGCAGGTATTTTCTTTCCACGCTTTAGTTTTCTCTCTGATTTAAAAAATGCTGTTTAATGGAAGTTTATGAAATAATTTATTTACACCATGATCTGATCATTAATTCTCCTTTCAGAACTGAACGTCTTTGGACAGATGTGTTGTGTGCAGTAACTAACATATACTACACTGTGCTGCACTCACTAGAGGACAACGGTTTGCTTGACCTGGCAAACATTTTACACATCTTCTGTTGTCTGTATTTGTCCCAAGACTACAAGCAAGTCTTGACATCTTCAGCAGTGGCTGGGATAACCATTCACTCAGAACGGAGGGGAATCTAACACTCAGTCAGTTATAGGAGATGTGAAGCATCCAGCATGCTGTGGTAGAACCAGAAATCACAGAGGTCAGAGGGGTTTTTAGTGTTTGCTATTATAAGGTTTTTCACATTGATTTGATTATTTCAAACCAGAAAGGAATTTTATCTGACTACACCAACACAACAAAACGTTGAATACATCAAAGGGGTGGCGTTGAAACTGGTTTCTTTGAAATGTGTCTATGATGGTCCTGCAACATGACGATTTGATTTAGCAAAAACTGCTTCAAGTGAGAATGTGTCTCAACGTTGTTTAGACCAGTGGTTTTGAATCCTGGTCCTGATCACCCACTGTCCTGCATGTTTTAGGCGTTTTCCTGCCTTTACACACCTGTCTTAAATACACTGCTGAGAAGGTAAAGCAATCTTTTGATTCAGGTATGGTGGAGCAGAGACACGTCTAAAACATGTAGGATTTAAAAACCACTGGTTTAAGCTATACCTGTCTTTCAAGTACACAATTTATTACTGAACAAAATGTATAGCCTGTAACTTGAAAAGTCAGATTGAGTCATTTTTTTTTTTCAATCTTTAGCTCCATGCATTAAAATTGGAGTATTTTCAGTAAGTTGTAGCAATGATTTTTGTTGATATTCTGTTAATCTGTTTTGTTCCATTCCACCAACATTTCGTACAGCCTCTGCATAAGACACTTTGTTTAAGATTTTATATTTCTGCACTTCTTTTGCTTGTTTCTGAACCTCACATCCAGCATAAGCAGCACTATGTTCTCCCCCACAATTACAGCATTTTAATTTAGCATCCTTATTACACTTGCCATACTCATGTTCTCCCCCACATCGCACATCTTTGCCTCCATTTACATTGTTGCGCTGTGTGTCCCATTCTTTGGCATTAAAGGTATACTATGCAACCGGGGTTGATTTTCCAGCGAGGCTCCCCCCAGAGGGCGAAAGTAAAAGTGCACTGTCGTAAATATGCTCAGCTGTTCTCCTGGTTTCTCCGGCAAGCCAGGCGCGGTTGTTTTGAGCTTAGCAGACAGGCGAACGCAACGAATCACCATCCTGCTGTTCAAGCAGACCTACGAGGGGGCGCCCTCCCCTCCTCTCCGTCCCCGCCAGTGGAGGGAGGGGAGCGGGCGACCCGAAGCGACCTCCGCCCGGCCCGGGACCCGCTGGGCCCGGACGTCGGCTCGCGGGGGGGTTGGGAGTTCGAGCGTTGTACAGTACTGTTCTCACCTACTACATGACAAAACGGGTGATTTAGAGCGTACCTTTAGCAGGGCAGTCAAAAGTAGCCGGTAAACGGCGGCAAATCGCCGTCTATAGCAGCTCCTGCCGCCGCCTACTTTTCCCCGATTATACATCCCAAGAATCACCTTAGCATGTATCTCCACTGAGAGCAACAGTAACGAGTGATTGGGTTCCTTGTTCCAACCGAGATGCTACTTTTCCGATCAAAACACAGACCGGTGTTATGCCGAAAAGTGCAATAAAACCGTGAGAGCCAACGTGAGTTTTGAAACTGCAAAGCTTTGTCTTAAGCGGAAGATCAATCGTGCACAGCACACAGCACCGCGTTCATAGACCAGTGTGATGCATTCACGAACGTCAGAAAGCTATGGTGCATTCAGGAGCATGGGACATTTCAAACTTACAAGAAAAGAGGCATAAACGGAATAGAACTTAACTCATACAGTAATGTATTTATCTAGAAACAGTGTGGGCTTTCTGACAATACTGAATGCTCTATAATTGTATTTCTGATATGTTTTGATTATGCACATCTGTTAGCTTTTTATTCTGAAAAAGCTATAATATTACATATAATATAATATTACAGCAGAAAATTATCGACGTTTTTCAGGGGATGCATTTTGTGTTCGTCTCTAGAATCCTCGTAGATGATATGATATCGTGTCTGTGATGAGTGGAAGTGAAATTAAACTGAGATAAGAGATTTCGAAAGAGCAATATGACTGAAATAAATTCAACATGTAAATTCAATTTCAAATTCCAACCCTGTATTTTTATCTTAAAAATTCGACTTGGTTCGTGAAGAAATGTTCCGATCGTTTTTAGAACAGAACTGTGAATAATAATATTAAAGGTATACTATGCAACCGGGGTTGATTTTCCAGCGAGGCTCCCCCCAGAGGGCAAAAGTAAAAGTGCATTGTCGTAAATCAGCTGTTCCCTGGTTTCTCCGGCAAGCCAGGCGCGATTGTTTTGAGCTTAGACAGGCGAACGCAACGAATACAAAAGTCGAAAACACGGCAGTACAAACAATGACTAACACAGTGAAAGTAAGAAAATGCACACAGAGAGAGAGAAACCATTCCAATGCAGTGTTTCCCCTAGGAATTTGCTTAGCGGACGACCGGCGGAGCGGGCGGGAGACAAGCTTTGCGCCACCGGAGCGGCGAGGCGGAGCGGGCGGGAGACAAGCTTTGCGCGCATATCGAGTTAGTTTTTTTTTTTTTTTTGGAATGTTTGCGAGGCAGTAGCGTGAGGGAAACCCTACAATGTTACTTACAGTCGCATCAGCAGAAACGCGAGGTCCGCGTCAGCCTTGGAGCCTTCTCTTTCTTTTAGCTCTCGCCATTCGGAAAAAGCTTTCCCGATGTTCACCCGTGTACGACTCCTCTTTCTGTCCAGAGCCATTTTCCTCTTTCTTGCCTGCTCCAACATGGGCTTTCGCTGTTTTATCGCCGGTTCCGCCATGATAACTGCACAGATATCGCCACTGCGCTACCAACAAACATGCCTTTCACTGGGGGCGTGTAGCAGTTCTCGCCGTAAAGCAAGACCGACTCTCGCGATGCACACGAGATTTTGAGCCTGTGGGTGCGGGCCGAGGCCTCCTGCAATTGCAAGTGCGGTATTTCCCCCACAGACCACCAGGGTGACCGAGAAAACCTTTGTTCAACCTGAAATGACTCATTTAATCATCCAAAACGGTATGGAACACATTAATTAACTGAAAAATGTTGCATAGTATGCCTTTAAGATGAATAGACCTCACCTAATCTGATCTGTTTTATGTGGTGCTAGTAATTCAAACTAAACTAATTTTATGCAAATGGAGATTACCTTACCTTGTTAAAACATGATGATAACATCATGTGAAAAAATAATGTTTTAAGAATAATAATAAAAAAAACAAAGGTTGTTTTTGAAGAATTGATCATTCACTTCTTTTTTTGCCTTCTCCTTTTTTGCCTTCACCCTGCCGCCCCAGGGGCGGCAGGGTGGCGCGCCCCAGGGACCCCAGGCCCCCAGACCCACCCAGCGACAGCACAGCTACCAGGTCAGTAACCCACGTCCGTCACCGCGTAGCTCCCCAAGAGCCTGTGGGCCACCCGTAGGCCTCCCAAGCTCCTTTTGGTGCGTTTTTAATTAGGCCTACCCGTCTATCGCGGTCATCTCCCTCCGCCTCAGCCATCTTGATTGTTGTTGTTATGCCCCCGGAAGTAATTGAAACTTCACAACTTGTCCATTTGAGGCCAGAAAATAAACAGTGACATAATCGATTATGGCATGTTGCCGCATCGATGCTGAATCGTGCATGCCCCGCATTGCAATACATCGCTGAATCGATTATTGTTGACACCCCTACACCATGACACCACCACCACCAGCCTGAACCGTTGATACAAGGCAGGATGGATCCATGCTTTCATGTTGTAGACGCCAAATTCTGACCCTACCATCCGACTGTCGCAGCAGAAATCGAGACTCATCAGACCAGGCAACGTTTTTCCAATCTTCTATTGTCCAATTTCGATGAGCTTGTGCAAATTGTAGCCTCAGTTTCCTGTTCTTAGCTGAAAGGAGTGGCACCCGATGTGGTCTTCTGCTGCTGTAGCCCATCTGCCTCAAAGTTCGACGTACTGTGCGTTCAGAGATGCTCTTCTGCCCACCTTGGTTGTAACGGCTGGTTATTTGAGTCACTCTTGCCCTTCTATCAGCTCGAACCAGTCTGGCCATTCTCCTCTGACCTCTGACATCAACAAGGCATTTCCGCCCACAGAACTGCCGCTCACTGGATGTTTTTTCTTTTTCGGACCATTCTCTGTAAACCCTAGAGATGGTTGTGCGTGAAAATCCCAGTAGATTAGCAGTTTCTGAAATACTCAGACCAGCCCTTCTGGCACCAACAATCATGCCACGTTCAAAGTCACTCAAATCACCTTTCTTCCCCATACTGATGCTCGGTTTGAACTGCAGGAGATTCTCTTGACCATGTCTACATGCACTGAGTTGCCGCCATGTGATTGGCTGCTTAGAAATTAAGTGTTAACGAGCAGTTGGACAGGTGTACCTAATAAAGTGGCCGGTGAGTGGAGTGTAATATATATATATATATATATATATATATATATATATATATATATATATATATATATATATATATATATATATATATATACCCAATATATCTACGTTATATTTTAACATTACATTAAACTTTATTGTCATTGCACAGGTACAAGGCAACGGAATGCAGTTTAGTTCTAACCAGAAGTGCAATATCAGTAAAGTGCAGGATATACAATGGTTCCATGAGTGCAGTACATGGATATGTACTGAATAAATATGGAGATGAATACTATTATAAACAGAATTTACAGATAGATTTGTACTATGAGTTTAATATAAGAATAACTAGTAATGTGAACAGATTCACAGCTGGATATGTACTGAGTATAATATTCAGGTGGATATCACCATAAAAATAGAATTTTAGCAGATATGTACAATGAACATAATATTTAGATGGTTGTCATTATAACAGAGTTTACAGGTCAATATTTACTAAGAATGTATATACGCATGACTATTACTATATCTATAAACATGATTTTTGACGATAGATATACATAAGTTAGGCTAAAATGTGCAGTATAGCAGGTTAAGAAATAAAGTTTGGCAGAAGCTCTCCAAATTAAAGTGCAGTGGAAAGTAATTGCACATTGAAGTTAAGGTACAGTATGGCAAATAATGTACCTGCAAAAACATCCAAAAATAAACGGTGGAAACCACGGTAACATAATATGTTCATAAACATTTTTTATTTATTTATCACTTTATTAATCCCCGCCAAACAAAACGCTATTTAAAACATTTACACAGAAGCATTATTTAGTGAATTTCTTCAGATTTGTTTACAATTATCTGCGCGTTTCCAATGACAACAGAGAAGAAGAAGGAAGCGGAAGCAACCCAGGACGAAGCTGGAAGGCTGCAAACGGACGCGACTGAGAACGAAGGCGGAAGCGACTGAAACGTGAGGTCTGCAGCCAGACACTCTTGAACATTTCATCCACTGACACTGATTTAGATCCAGACAAAGGGTCAATTTTAAGGAGTTTTAATTGAATTTCCAACCTCCTCTGCTGTGTCTTTGTCTTTCTGGAGGAGTTTAAAGGTGCATTGGTGTGTCAGTGATGCAGCAGAGATAGTGCAGTTAGTTTCTAGATCACATGTGATTTCTGATACAAGCCAATATTCTGGTCTGGATTTAGCTGCTCCATCCAGCTTGAACCAGGTCGTTACAGTAAATAATTATTTGTTGTTAATCATCTATAAAATAAAAGTTAAAGGTTTGGACATCTGGATGTAGAGCACCATCGATCACTCAGCTTGAACTCATTGCAAAAATCTCATCAAACAGAATCAATGATGATTCAAAAAACTTTGCGGAGATCTTTTAAGCCATTCATCTATCACCATGTTAGTCTCCAAAAATAAGTTCAATATCTTTGAAACAACCTGAAACAAATCTTTTCAATCAATTCTGTAATCAAGTTTTATTTTACCAGTAAGTATTATAGCCATTTATAGTTCCTGAGATGTGAAATATCTCAGTCATTAAAACATCCAGTGACCTAAAGAGACTTTTTAGATACCGTTATTTCCCCGTAAAGTTCAGGGTTCTGGCGACCCCTGCTGACCGATTTACGCAATGACATCATATTTTGATTCCAGGAAATGAAACCATGCCGCAGTTCGTTCCAAGAGTGTCTGGCTGCAGACCTCACGTTGGCCGTTTCTCAATTCACGAGAACGCGAGTCCGTTATGAAGGTTATTTTGTTCCAATACTATTTGTGCATTGTAAGTGTGAATTTGAAGTTGTATAGGGAGTTAAATTCTAAAAAAAAAAAAATTACAAGTACAAATTTTTTTTACACCTCTTCAAATTTTGAGTACAAGTACACAAATTGTGTTCTGTGAGTTGCACATCAAAAACCTCTTACATTCTCAGTTTTGCTCCAAATGGTCCAGAACTATTGTTGCTAAACTATTTGTGCATTGTAATTTTGGTGTTTTGTAATTGTAGATTTTTTTAAATCTGTCACAAGTACAAAATAAAGTTACACCTCTTCAAATTCTTGAGTACAAGTACACAAATTGTGTTCTGTGAGTTGCACATCATAAGTGTCTGTCATTCAGTTCTGCTACAGTTGGTCTAAAACAAAAGTTGCAAAACAAATTCAAACACGTGTATTAAAATCTTCAAAAAAATATTTTTTAATATTTTTTTCCCTTAACACAAATACAAATCAACAAGTACAACTGCACGAATCTGCTCCTGTGAGTCACAAATTCATCTTTACAAGTTACGCCTTCATTTTCACTTTTGACACAACCGCCCCAACGGTAAAAAATGATCTGTGACTTGTGGGTAGTACCCTTGATCAGACAGCAGGGGGAGCTGCCTGCTCGGTCAGTCTGTACCAACCGGAAATACACACTGCCTTGTTGCCTTTTAAGTACTCTGCACACATATGCCTTTGAAGGACGCAGCTGTCACTGTCATAAACAAAGCCATGTTTTTCTTTCCTGTCACTACAATTTTGAAACGAAAAACCAGAAAATTTTAATGAAAAAAAAACCGCCCGTTTTTGGATTTCGCCAATTCCATTTTCCATTTTCTCCTTCGGCCGGTTTCACGGCTGGCCCGGAAGTGCAGGAAAATATTTCAAAATAAAAGCATCGATGTAACATAATGGAAGCCTGAAGAAAAAAATAATAATGAAGCGTAGAGATGTCTTGAATAAAAAAAGGACGGTTTTACGTTGCAACATGATAGTTTATTGTAGAGACATGAGCTTTATTACATTATTGTGTGTTTTATTAGTGGAACATGAAACATAAAAGCAAATCACATGCTGTAAACCAAAAATATAGAAGCAAAGTTTATTTTTCTCATCAAGCAAACCCCCTCAAGCAACACCCACCTTCACTATTGGATTACTGTCTATATGTGTCTTGATTTTAGTGAACAGTACATATTTTTGAAGCTAACAGAGAAATTAAGATTTTTTTCATTGATTTATTTGATTTATCTTCACTCACAAATAAATACAAATACTGCCACGGGGACCCAGCAAACACGTCCAGGTGGGGCCCATAAGGGTCTCACTTGGGCTAGAAGGGCTTCAGCTGGGCATGGGCTCAGGGTGGGCTCTGTTGCTGGGACCCATGTGGGAAGCCCATCTACTGCCCACATGACTCATGTGGGCAGTAAATGGGCTAGACCATGCATGGGCAATAGGTGGGCTCCAGTTGGGCACGGTTTACAAATTCAAAATTCGACATGTTATATAACAACAGACACTGAAAGGTCTCCTTTTTTATGCTATTTTATTTATTCATATATTATTTATTAGTGTGCGATTAAAAGTCTTTAATCGCACACTAATCCAGCCTATTTCGATGATACATTTATAAATTATTTAAATCATTTAAATTTAAATCACTTCACAACCCCCCTTTCAGTGAAGCGGCTGAAAATTTAGATCTCAAAATTTTACTGAGATGACAGATCAATATGTTTCATAATAAACCGGCCCTGATCAGTATTTCATATTCTTAAAGTTTTTAATGTCTCTTCCTTTATTGTTTTCACACAGGTGAATTCCACTTTCATATTGATACACTGGAATTAATGTCAAACCAAAAAGTATGTGCGTTGTTTTTTTATTATTTTATGTATAGCGTAATGATTTTGTACACTTTTCATTTAGTTAATTCTGTTCTAACATCACCACGCTGTGGATTAAGTAGCTTTTAAGAGCTTTTTAAAAAAACATGTTTTGCTAAGATGTCTTGCAAACGAAGCATGCTAAGAATTTAGTATTTCATTAATTGTGGCCTTTATTAACAAACTTTAGAAGGGGAAAAATAAATTACCACAATTCTCAATTCAGTCACTAGGGGGCAGTGAACACGAGACAGGGGAACGTTTATAATGTTCACATTTTAATAATTTCACAACTAAATTAGTATCTTGAAAATCACCCAAGCTAACTAAACAAATACGAAAATTGTTTGAAACAGAACTAAACCTTGGATCATCCAGGATCATCCAGTAGTCTCGCTAAGAAAACAGTTTAATTTCTGCCGGAAGTGGATTTCGACACCACGCTTAGCCGGAAGTTAACAGACGCCATCTTGTTATCCTAGGAGAGGAGACGGTTATCTTTCGGACGACATACAGGTAAGAATATACCTCTACATCTAATTCAATTTCAATTCAATTCAATTTTATTTATATAGCGCCAAATCATGAAACATGTCATCTCAAGGCACTTTACAAAATCAAGTTCAATCATATTATACAGATTGGGTCAGATTATACAGATTGGTCAAAATGTCCTATATAAGGAATCCAGTTGATTGCATCAAAGTCCCGACAAGCAGCATTCACTCCTGGGGAACCGTAGAGCCACAGGGAGAGTCGTCTGCATTGTACATGGCTTTGCTGCAATCCCTCATACTGAGCAAGCATGAAGCGACAGTGGGAAGAAAAACCACCCATTAACGGGAAAAAAAAACCTCCGGCAGAACCGGGCTCAGTATGAACGGTCATCTGCCTCGACCGACTGGGGTTACAGAAGACAGAGCAGAGACACAACAAGAGAGACAAAAAAGCACAGAAGCACACATTGATCTAGTAATCTGTTCTACATTAGATGATAATAAATACTGTTTTTCGAAAAGTAACTATAAAGAGTGCAGGAGCTAGGTTTAAAGTGTCTGCTGCAGACATAGTTTAGAGAATGCTACAGGTTTGAGAGTAATAACAGCAGCAACAAAAAAAGCCACAGTTTTAGGTGACCACGACCGCAGCTGCTACCGCCGTCGGCTTGGAGTATGGGGTAAGATCACTTCCTAAATAGGCTTGTACATAAAAGGATAGTTGTGTCCATATTAGTCAGAAGTTGTGCATAACAAACATTTGTAAACTCATAATAATTTAAATCGCATTCAAAAGATACAACATACAGTTTAAATAGTTACAACTTCAATAACTAATAAATACAAATTTCAAGTTTAAATTTGTGCTTTACTCTTTATGAACACAAACAGCAGCGGCTGCTTGAGAATACGGATTTTTTCTTTGAGAATACGAATTCACAACAGTGGTCTGACAGAGTGCGAAGATAGGAGCCGCGCATGCGCTCTTCAGACTGACCGTCTCTGAATGCACCGCGGCCGCAGCTTCATTCCAGACAGCGCAGAGATCACAGTGGTAAGTTAAACATTCCCTTTTCTGCTGCTGTTTTTCAAAAGTACGTTTTCAGATCGTTTGAGGTGAGAACATTATACTTTTAAGCTTCCCTATGTGGCCTGTTTACAGAGTTAGTGCGTAATTTAAAAAAAAGAGTGATTTATTTGTGTTGTGTTTATCAGGCTGATGCGTGTTGCTTTATTAACTCAATAATTGCTGGAATAAATTGTAAATGTCTCCCAAGGATGACAGCAGCATATAAAATGGAGCTGGAAGATAATTTAATAACAATATATATCAGTCGAAAGACGTGTGGCGCAATAAGGGGAAAAAAAGGGTTGATAAAAGTTGGTTATAGAGACAGTTTTCCTTCCTTCCTCTTAGCCTATTATATCAGTTGATGCTGCAGTCACTGCTTCCTCTCAACCAATCGTAATCGCGGACCCAGGCACACCGTCACTAAGGCTGCCCTCTCAAACCACAACACACAGCACGTGAATATGTCACAGCAGGGAGCGGCGGGGGAAATTGTCCCAAAACGGGGTTTTACTAGTTCGCCAGCCTGACAGAAATAAACCACAGTGATTTGTAAAATTTGCAAGGAACCGGTAAAAACAATAGGCCCGTTTACACTACACTTTTTTAACCGAGCCGAGACCAGTCCGAGCTCGGTAACCGAGATAACTCTCGTGTGTAAACGGTCAGCAGACTGAACCAGACCGCGCTAACGATAACCGGACCGCGCTAACTGCAGACCAGTTCCCCACCAGGTCTCGGACTGGTTTTTTTTATCCCGGTTCCCTGATAACGAAGAGCGCATGAGCAGACCGCGTCATGCCCTTACAGTCAGCTGACTGTCAGCGGGTTTTCCGGCGTGTCTGGCTGCACGTCCCGATTCACACTCCATTCAGACAGATTTCAGACTGGCGACCTGTCCAGGGTGTACCCCGCCTCTCGCCCATTGACAGCTGGAGATAGGCACCAGCAACCCCTGTTACCCCATGAGGGATAAAGCGGTTTGGAAAATGGATGGATGGATAATAATACTAGCTTCCTTACCGTGCCACACGGTTTCCAGTGATGACTCTGCTTATGAACCTCAGCGTCTGTTGTTGTTTCCCGCGTCTGTAAATCCTTATTTCACGTTCATTTGTCTTATCCACGTCCCAAAAGCCGAATCTGTCTAACAATAACATCCTGAATGTGACGGGTGCCGCCATTTTGATTTGCTCGGTCCCGCCTTCAATCCCAGAGAGCGGTAGTACCGCAGATCGCCACTAGGAGGCGAGGAGCAACCAAGGAACCATAACCGAGATAACTCCTGTGTGTGTAAACGGCTGCATTTATCTCAGTTAACTGGACCAAGCTCGGACCGGTCTCGGCATGGCTCGGTTTTTAGGTGTAGTGTAAACGGGCCTAAAGTCTGGTAACGCAACCAACTTGTTTCATCACGTAAGCCGCTCACACCCGCAGCAGCGCGAGCCGTTTTAGCCCCGCGCGACTCCGTGTCATCTTCTTAGGAATCTTATGGAAGTTCTTCCAAAACAAAGCAGGTATAGCAGCTAAACTGGGCTCCCTTCTTTGTGATAAAATGACAAAGCGTCCTGGCGGCGTAAGGACATCAGGCATGCAGTAACGTGCTTCATAGTGATGGACACGCTGCTGGCTTCAATTACTCGCCACTCTTGATCCGCGATATAAAGTTCCGGGCTGTAAGTTTTTCTCTAACAGCGCTGATCACTTTAGTTTATTCTTTGTCAGTATTTAATAACATCACCCAGGTCTCTTAAGTTAAGTCATTTTTCATAAAAAAAAAATCAGTTATGGTTAAAAATGTTGGTTAAATAAGAATTTAATTGGGATTGAGTGTTTGTGTGTGATATATTAAAAGTAAGTCATTTAGCAATATTATAAGAGCCAGGTTTTAAATCTTTTTGATAATTATCTATCGATCAATATGCATTTTTTTTATCAATATGCTTTTTTCTATATCGTCCAGCCCTAATATAAAATCTATAAATAAATAATTAAATTCTATAAATGTTTTTCCTAAGTGAGTTTCCTCTGAGTGAGGACACGAAGAATTGAGTGAAGAAAGAGGGAAAGAAAACAATAGTAACAATATATGAAAAAAATACAGATATTTATTTTAGACAAATGTTTTAACTTTGGAACAGAATGAAGGTGTAACATATTTAACAAATTAAGTTACTAACATTGTTTAAAACAAAGAAATAACTTCTATTAACATCTTATACAAATAGACAACGCCTACAAACATACAATTAAAAATAGTTGGAATGGAAATTAATTTACTGATTATTTTATGTATTTTTACAGGTAGTGAAAAAAATGAAATGAAGCAGCATGTGAACATGACTACAACTGATCTAGGTTAGGTCACATGTAGTCATGTCAACTTAAACATGCAGCCAGCTGGAGCAGCTCCCTGTCTTCAGCCGCCGCATGGTCATCCTCCTCTGGGTCCACCGTCTCGTCCTCCACGTCCAGCTGGTCCCCTGCCTCTATACTAATATTGTGGAAGATGCAGCAGGCGGCGATTACTTTTGGAGCAAACGTCAGGCGGACCTCCAACGCCCTTAAGAAGATGGAACGCCACCGTGTCTTCAGACCACCAAAGGCACGCTCAATGATGTTTCTCAGCCTTGGCGTGGTGCCTGTTGTAGCGTGCCTCCACTAGACCTGTACCAAATATAAAATTAACTTGTAATTTAAGTAATATGCTGATATGTCTTAATCTTCTATCCAATTAATATAATCTATGTATCAATTGTGTGTCATTGTTGGCTCTATTTAAGGACAAGAAGGTAAGAGATCTTACTGGCAAGCTGTTTCCCTATAGGATGCACTGCAGGCCAGCCAGTAGAGGGTCACCAGCACCTCTATCTCCTGTGGCCATCCATGGACCTTCTGATGGGCAGCAGCTGAAGGAGGAGGACGATGGTGGCCCTGTTTAGCCTGAAGGCTGGTTTCAGGTCCCCTTCATTAAGAAATATTTGGAGGATCGGCACAGAAGTGTTTATCCGGTCCGTGTATATTTTGGTCATTGGATTTTCGTTTCAGAAACATGAATTAAAAAAACAAAAACAAATGTCCGTTTGATTTTTGTTTCCGTTTGATAAAAAAGAAAGTCGAAATAAAAAGCGTTTCTCTTTTTCATTGTCAAAAAGGGAAAAGTAAAATTTGAAAAATGATTTGAATTTCATGTTATATTTCGGGTAACAAAAAACAAAAATGCTTTTAAACAGAAACGGAAAAACGGCTCGTTTGTTTATATCCCGAGACCGGATGTGGTTACTAATGCCTGAGACTACTTTCCAAAATAAAAGCAATATGTTTGACGTCCACCAGCCTATTTATTTATTTTTTACACATGTCGACTACAGTTAATTGATATAATTTCTTTCAGCTTTATGTAATATATTTTTTATTATTGAGGTCTGCTGGTGAATATGGAAATATATATTCTGGTCAGAGTCACTGTTTAGCCTAAAAAACTACTAAATATAAGCTTAAACATGCTTGCTGTTGCGATTACCTGGATAAATGAGAATTTGCACAGGGATACTAAAGCTATTTGTTTTCCCAAGTGACTACTTTCACTTAGAGATGACAGATTAAGATCTCGAGATGTCAATCAATCAATTGAGATCAATGTAAAACACACCTTAACATTCAGGTTCAATAAATACTTTTCTTTTGATAACAGATTTGTTACTTTTAAAGATGTGAAATTGGATTAAAAACATAAAACAACCGTAAAGTTTATGTGTGTGTGTGTGTGTGTGTGTGTGTGTGTGTGTGTGTGTGTGTGTGTGTGTGTGTGTGTGTGTGTGTGTGTGTGTGTGTGTGTGTGTGTGAGGGGGGTCTATCACAAATATACAAAAAAGCTGGATGATGTTCTTATGTTGTAGTTCAACAAGCCCGGTATTCATAAAGCTTTGGTCCTCCTTTGTGAAATGGCTTCTCATACTGAAAATAAGAGACAGAATCTAACTGTTGTATCTTAAAGACATAGGCCTACTTACGCTCGGTGATTCTTGGACATCCTTCTTTCCCAGAAAACAAGGCTTTAAGCGGTACATTCGTTCAGCCAACAACAAATAAGACAAATTTCCACTGAGAGTCTCTTTTGTCCAAATTATAGAAAACATCACAACAACAAAAATGTTCTGTGTGCTTTCTTCTTAGACTGGCTAGGAATTTTTTAAATTCATATTAATGATTAATTTTCTCTGTGTATGACAAAAAATATTTAGTTTCCAATAAATTGAGAAACCTAATATACACTATATTGTATTGTATAACGATTCACTCACCTGCCTTCGACTCTTCTGGGAAGGCTGTCCACAAGGTTTAGGAGTGTGTTTATGGGAATTTTTGACCATTCTTCCAGAAACACATTTGTGAGGTCACATACTGATGTTGTACGACAAGACCTGGCTCACAGTCTCCACTTTATTTCATCTCAAAGGTGTTCTATCGGGTGGAGGTCAGGGCTCTTTATAGGCCAGTGAAGTTCATCCACACCAAATTCTTCCACCCATGTCCTTATGGATCTTGCTTTGTGCTCTGGTGCATAGTCATGTTGGAGAAGGCAGGGGCCAGCTCCAAACTGTTCCCATAAAGTTGAGAACATGGAATTGTCCGAGATGTCTTAGTCTGTGGAAACACTCAAAGCTCCTTTCACTGGAACTGAGGGGCCAAGCCCAGCTCCTGAAAATCAGCCCCACACCATAATCCTCCCTCTGCCAAACTTTACACTTGGCAAAATGAAGTCAGATAAGCATCGTTCTCCTGGCAACCGCCAAACCCAGACTTATCCATCAGATTTTTAGATGGAAAAGCGTGATTTGTCCTTCCAAAGAACGTGTCTCCAACGCTTTGCATTGCACTTGGTAATGTATGGCTTAGATGCAGCTGCTCGACCATGGAAACCCATTCCATGAAGCTCTCTGCGCTGTTCTTGAGCTGATCTGAAGGACACATGAAGTTTGGAGGCGTATAGTGATTGACTTTGCTGAAAGTTGGCAACCTCTACGCTCTATGTGCTTCAGCATCCACTGATGCCGCTCCAACAATTTACGTGGCCTAACACTTCGTGGCTGAGTTGCTGTCGTTCCCAAACACCTCCATTTTCTTATGATACAGCAGTTGACTGAGGAATATTTAGGAGCCATGAAAGTTGACAACTGGATTTGTTGCCCAGGTGGCATACTATCACAGCTTCACACTGGAATTCACTGAGCTCCTGAGAGCAACCCATTCTTTTACAAATGTTTGTGAAAACAGTCTGCATGCATAGGTTTTATACACCTGTGACCATGGAAGTGATTGGAACACCTGATTCCAATAATTTGGATGGCGGAGCAAATGCTTTTGCAATATAGTGTATATAGTTATGTTGGAACAGTTTTTTATTTTGAAATTCCACATCAAATCTTAATGAGCTTTGTTGAGCAGCATCTGGAGGTGTTCTACTGTCATGCTGAATCAAAAATTTTCACTTAAAACATAAGGGTTAGCAACATTATCAGCAACTTAGGTCAAAGTGAATATATAGAGAGATTTTGAAGGGCTTTTACTTTGAAGTTCCACATCAGATGTGGAGGAAATTTGTTGAGCAACATCTGGAGATGTTCTTCTGTCAGGCTGAAGTGACAGTATCCCCTGAAAATGTACCGTTTAGTAGCAACATTGTCAGCAACCTAGGTGAAATTGACTTAATATAGAGATTTTGGAGGGCTTTAATTTAGAAATTCCACATCATGTATATGTACCCTCTATGGTCACGAGCTTTTGTTCATGACCGAAATAACGACATCCCGGATACATACGGCCGAAATGAGTTTTCTCGGTAGTGTGTCTGGGCTCTCCCTTAGAGATAGGGTGAAGAGCTCAGTCATTCCTCCTGAGGAGCTGGCCCAAGTGGCTGGAGAGAGGGACGTCTGGGACTCCCTACTGAAGCTGATGCCCCCGCGACCCGACCCCGGATAAGAGGAAGAAGATGGATGGATGGCACATCATGTATATGGATTTTAATGAGTAACATCTCGAGATCTTAACCTGTCGTCTGTAAGTGAAAGTAGTCACTTGGAAAAAACTATTTTTTTAATATCCCTGTGCAAATTCTCAGTTATCCGGGTCATCGCAACAGCAAGCCTGTTTAAACCTGTTTGCTATTTTTTTAGTAATTATTTAGGCTAAACAGTGACTATGACTAAAATATATATTTCCATATTCACCAGCAGACCTGAATAATAAAGAAATATTACATGAAGCTGTAAAAAATTATTTAAACTAACTGAAGTCCATATGTGCAACAAAACAAAGAATAAAATAGTTTGATACACGTCAAACACGTTGCTTTTATTTTGGAAAGTAGTCTCAGGCATTACTACCGTAATGCATGGTGCTCGCATGACCTTCAAAACCAAGGGAGGGCTGGCAC
This sequence comes from Fundulus diaphanus, assembly GCA_037039145.1. NCBI lineage: Eukaryota > Metazoa > Chordata > Actinopteri > Cyprinodontiformes > Fundulidae > Fundulus > Fundulus diaphanus. The sequence continues at coordinate 64,257,323 of CM073121.1, forward strand.
GACTGCCGTGTCCCCAGTGGCAGCTGGCTTGACCTCAGTAAACTCAGTTATGTTCATTGGAAAATTGCCTCACTTTTCTTAGAGAATATCGTCTTACTCCCCCTCTCACCTGGGATATCTGCACTGAGATTTGTATGGATGACAAGCCTTGTTTTGTTGTGTCTAAAATCAAATCTGCGTAAGGTTCTAAAGACATTTTATTCTGAAAAATGTGGTGCTTTTGAAACGCATAAGTGACCACTTCCGGTCTCGGAATATGAACAAACGAGCCTCTTTTTCGTTTATGTTTTAAACCATTTTTTTTTTTTACCAGAAATGGAAAATGAAATTCAATTCATTTTTCAAATTTCACTTCTCCCTTATTGACAATGAAAAAGAGAAACGCTTTGTATTTCGATTTTCTTTTTTGTATTTTAAAACAAAAATTAAACGGCCATTTGTTTTTGTTTTTTTAATTCATGTTTCTGAAACGAAAATCCAATGACCAAAAGATACACTGACCTTATCCTCACATATTTGGTTTCTGTTTCTTCCTGTAAATAAAAAATGCCAAATGTTACCATAATTGTTTTTTCAATTCTCACCTTTTCACACCATAAAACTATATGTGGTTAACATGCAGATTATTATAGTTCTCAAGAAAGAAAGGGTCAAATGTATAGTAGTAAATGTAACAAATGGCTTCCCTTCTCTGGTATTTCTACCATTTCACTGAAATAATTAACTGAACTAACTGCACACAATTTATAGATTAATCATTGTAAAGGTGCAGACAGAAATAACTTTTCCTTAATGATCAATGCTGTGAAGGTTAGTAGGTGCAACAAAGTAGCTTAACCCTAATCCCTTTACTGTTAATAATATATACAATTATGTTTTAATTTTAATTATTTACAGATAGTCACAATTTCAATGTGATCACATGTTTAATACCATCCTCAATGTTGTTGTTTTTTTAAGATAAAAGTAGGAAATAGGCTGTCAATGTTAAAAAAAACCTACCAGTTGGCACAGACGCTCGACGTCGGACTTTTTATTAAAATTACGCACTAACTGTAAACAGGCGACATAGGGAAGCTTAAAAGTATAATGTTCTCACCTCAAACGATCTGAAAACGTACTTTTGAAGAACAGCAGCAGCAGAAAAGGGAATGTTTAACTTACCACTGTGAGCTCTGCGCTGTCTGGAATGAAGCTGCAGCCGCGGTGCATTCAGAGACGGTCAGTCTGAAGAGCGCATGCGCGTCTCCTATCTTCGCACTCTGTGCTCCATTAACCAGCCTTGGAAACCGTGACGTCAGACCACTGTTGTGAATTCGTATTCTCAAAGAAAAAATCCGTATTCTCAAGCAGCCGCTACTGTTTGTGTTCATAAAGAGTAAAGCACAAATTTAAACTTGAAATTTATATTTATTAGTTATTGAAGTTGTAACTATTTAAACTGTATGTTGTATCTTTTGAATGCGATTTAAATTATGAGTTTACAAATGTTTGTTATGCACAACTTCTGACTAATATGGACACAATTATCCTTTTATGTACAAGTCTATTTAGGAAGTGATCTTACCCCATATTGGAGCTTCGGCTCTGTGGCACATTCTACCGTCTTAAGGGAATCAGAGCTGGACTTACACTATTAGACCTTAGCTACTTGGGCTGTTTAGTGTATTTATTTATTTTTTATTGTTTTTTTGGCAGTCGGTATTTGACGGAAAGTTAAAAGGGCCGTGAGTATACCCCAACGCCGACTGTTTTTAACGCGCGTAATGGCGCTGATGTTTTTTTCCCTCGCCGCGCTGGACTTTTTTTTCCTTTCCCCTCGATGCTGTAGTTCCAGTGACCCACACTCACTGTTTCCAAGCCTGATTATTCAAACGACTTTAAGTTTTTTTTCTATTTGCGGGTTGCTGTTCTTTGGGTTTGTTTCTAAAAGTGAAGTCGCTTTTTGACTCTTAAATAAATGATAATGCAGTGCATATATCCAGCTGAAATCCCCCCGCCTTATAATGCACACATTAGCCTATAGTCACCTCTGTGATGCGATAAACTCAAAACAAATCTAGCTTCATTTTACATGGATTTAGATCTGTGATTAACCACAGAAATAAATTTTCTAACCAAATCATTTGCAGTTGTTGGTTGGAGTTTGTTATCTCTTGTGTTTGTTATCATAGCTGAAAGCTAAAACATTTATTATTATTTTTTTTAAATAATGGAGAATTCAAAAAGGAGGAAAATATTGGCAAAAGTGGAGGAACATTTGCTTATGCTCGAAAAGGAGTTGACTGATTTGTTGGCAGTTAATTCTGAGAACATAGATTCCATGGACACTTTCTACTATGCTTGCGATGAGAATTTATCAAGTAATCACGAAGAAGAAAATTCCACTGATGTTTTTTATGACTGTAACATTCCATCATTTGATCATATCAATGAAAATTGGGATTGATATGATATGCCAGATAGTGACAGTATAGATCTTACAATGATGGACAGACGCTGATCTCCTCTTCTCGTGGCAATAACTGTTTTTCTGTTGGGGGAAATGTTATTGTGCAAAACATATTGTCACATTCCGACACCGTTAAAGTACTGTGTAATTCCTTTGAAAACGCCCAACCGTTTTTAACCTATCCAATGGACTCCTCACTTATTGGAATTCTTTTTGTCTTCAATTTATCTGAACACTTGCAGCTACTACCTCTGGAGGACTTAAAAACAAAAATGGTTCTGTTACCACACAAGACTGGATATGTGGCATTGCCACTCCTGCACTAGTGCTTTGTTTTATGTTTTTTATTTGTTGTTATGCATGTATGAATTTCTATTGATGTGTATTTTTTTTCTTTAAGCATGTTGCCTTTTGCATTTTTTGATTTTGAAAATGGTGGAGGATTGGCAGTGATTCCGACCAAATGGTTTATCGGGCATGAGGAGGATGAATGCTACTGGCCACCAGCAAGAGTTAACATTGCAAAGGCGGTCATAGAGCAACAGGACCCACACTCTGACTGGGTAACCTACAAGTTGACTGTCAAGAGGAAAGCAGGTAGTGTAACCATCTTTCTTAATGTATGATATGATGCGACAAGAAGAGCTCACCATTGATTTGGTTAGAATTTGTTCTCTGAAATGAAAGTAATTGTAACTCTTTCTTTTGTATCTCTCAGACAGCAACATACGAGATAGCCCGTATAAAATTGGTTGAGTTTGAGCAGAACACGGATGTCCCGACTGTGTCTGATTCTGTGGAGAACATGGGAAGGGGGAAGCGCAAAAACAGGTAAGGCTCTTTGGATTATGCATGTATGTTGGTGTCGTCTCCCAGCACCACACACTGACAGTCTATGGAAACACTGATGTCTACATTGTATGATTATATACACAACTGTGTTACCTGTTGTACAAAATATATTGTTTTAGTATTCTGTACCAAACTACTTTTAAAACACTTCAATTCACTTAATTGTAACAAATGAATTATCTGATTGTGCTGCTATATTTTACAGGTCTAGGAGAGTGATTCTGTCCAGCGAGGAAGAAGATGATGATGACCCTACACCTCCACTACCTCCATCTACCCACAGGTATGTACTGAGACACCTCCTCTGCCTCCATCCATCCTCAGGTCTGTGCTGACGCCTCCATTGCCTTCATCCACCCACAGGCCTACACCTCCTCTGCCTCCAGCCACCCTCAGGTCTGCCCCGACACCTCTACTGCCTCCAATTCTGACATACAGTGATGCGAGTGAAACTGATTGGAATGTGTACTTTCAATCGGCCCGTTTAATTGTCTGATTGAAGTGTCTGTGCTGACATCTCCTTTGCTCTATCCAACTGGTCTACAATGACACTTTTTTTGCTTGTACTCCTCCTTAGGTCAACCATTTCACCACCCGAAACCCCGCAAATGCAAATAAGGGACAACATCCTTGTTCACATCCTGACAGTCCTCGAGGAACTCAAAGAAGACAATCGAGTCACTAGAAGGAAGCTACAAACCATGGCACAGCGTGGCAGCAGTGGTGACATCCTTTCTTTCATCCCAGATGGTTTCCACCTAAAGACAGTTAGGGAGGTCGAAGTAATGGAGGAAAAACTGTCTGACCCAAGCTTCATGTCTGAACTGGTATGTATGTAAAGTCTAGGCTAGTGAAATTTCATTCAGTTTTATTGGGGGGCTGGCAGTAGATATGATCTGAGCTGCAACAAATCATCAATAAATTGAACAGTAATCAATAATTCAATTAACTGGCAACTATAGTTTTCTTAAAGCAAAAAAGTCCTAATTCTATGATTTCAGCTTCATAAATAGGAATATCTTGGTCTTCTTTGTTCATTCATGGCCATAAACCGAGTATCTCTTTGTTTTGTGGACAGAACAAGAGATTTGGGAAGCACCAGCATATTTCAAAATGTTTTAACATTTTATTATTATAGCAACCAATCACAATGTTGAAATAATCAACAATTATACATTAATCTATATCGGTAGATTAATCAACAATGAAAATAATCTAGATCCAGAGTTTGTCTTTTTGTCAGGTTTACTCCTGTGGTTATAAAATGATTTAGCTGGGGGTGCGCTCGTGGCGTAGCTGGTAGCGCGGCCCATGTTTGGAGGCCTTTGGTCTGACCCGCGGCCCTTTGCCGCATGTCTCCCCCCTTCCTCCGCCCTTTTCCTGTCAGTCTACTGTCAATAAAAGCGAGCCATTAAAAGCTGCAAAAAAATTAAAAATGATTTAACTTTGTACTGACTTTGTTCCCCCTTAGGTACGGAATGGAAAGCGGGAATTCAGGACTTTAAAGCTGTTTGAAGTCATATTTGGTAAGTGCATGATGGATAATAACTGTAATATAGTAACTTTAGTCCAGAGAAATTTATACTAATTTATTGTGACCATAACATATATTTCCTGCAGGAGCTTTAAAGAAGAACACCTTAACCAGCGAGATCACCAGGAATGATGTGAAGATGGCAGTTTAGAAATGGCTGATCGGATCAAGGGACAGGGGAGGCAATAGACGGGTCCGACAGGTCCCTCCTTCTCCCACTAGATCCACTTCTTGCTCAGCGGAAGAAAATTTGTTATGGGACCTTTTTTTTTTCCTGTTCCATTTTTTTTCTTGATTGTAGTGACTACTTGTCTATGAAAAAAACTTAAAAGTAAACAAACAAAAAATAAATTTAAAGCAAATTGTCTCTTGATGAATAGTGGGTTTCTGGTTTAACGCAGTACAAAAAATTCTCAATACGTCAAAATGCAGTTCCGTGAGTTTATTCCAGGTTTCTTCAGGAAAAAATAAACTTGATACAAACTGAAAAAACTACTTGCCACCTCTCCTGGCCTGGTTTCCTGAAAGGACTGGTAGATTGACAGACTGCAGCACTGGAAGACTGGTAAAAAATTATAAGCCCACCCACTTTCCTCCTGAGCTACCTGGAGTACATGTATTTATACACCAAATGAACTAAATAATCTGAGTCCTAAAACAAAAATAGGGAAATAGCTCCTACATTGATGTATAACACTTTCATAACTGGTTATAATGGTTATTATAATCTGTATTACATTGTGTGTGCGTGTGTATTATGCATCTTATTTGATCTGTAAAATACTATTATTGCTTTTCATTTAATAAAAAAAGCTTGATTAATGGCATGGCATTTTTATTTTATATAGTGGATAGAGGCAACTCATGCTGCTTGACAAGCAGCACTCACATAAAAAATAATACATAATACAATAATAAAACAAAATAAAAACCCACTCCAAAATTAAATAGCCTGAAATAAAAAGGCTAGCCTGGGTACAGTGTAGGACATAAGCAAAGATAGGCAATGCAGCTTATCTAGCTATTGGTTAGATTGGATCTCAGTTGTCTTATGAATAAGAATCTCCATCTATAGGCTATTCAATAAGGGAGATTGTAACTCTTGTTTAGTAAAAATGTAATCAAAAATTTCCATCGTGGAGAGAGAAAACACTGAGGAACTCACGTGAAAGCTGCTATAGGTGCTTTTCTAGCCCAGACACGGAACAGTGTAATTTTTTAATTAGCATCTTTTGTATGACAAATATGAAATATATGAGGCACTCTATCCCCGTGGCAGTATTTGTATGTATTTGTGAGTAAAGATAAATCAATTATATCTATGAAAAAATCTTCATTTCTCTGTTAGCTTAAAAAATATGTAGTCACTAAAATCAAGACACATATAGACAGTAATCCTATAGTGAAGGTGGGTTTTGCTTGATGAGAAAAGTAAACTTTGCTTCTATATTTTTGGTTTACAGCATGTGATTTGCTTTTATGCTTCATGTTCCATTAATAAAACACCCAAAAATGTAATAAAGCTCATGTCTCTACAATAAACTATCATGTTGCAACGTAAAACCGTCCTTTTTTTATTCAAGACATTTCTACGCTTCATTATTATTTTTTCTTCAGGCTTCCATTATGTTACATCAATGCTTTTATTTTGAAATATTTTCCTACACTTCCGGGCCAGCCGTGAAACCGGCTTTATCTTTTAAATCCGAAGGAGAAAATGGAAAATGGAATTGGCGAAATCCAAAAACGGGCGGTTTTTTTTTCATTAAAATTTTCTGGTTTTTCGGTTCAAAATTGTAGTGACAGGAAAGAAAAACATGGCTTTGTTTATGACAGTGACAGCTGCGTCCTTCAAAGGCATATGTGCAGAGTACTTAAAAGGCAACAAGGCAGTGTGTATTTCGGTTGGTACAGACTGACCGAGCAGGCAGCTCCCCCTGCTGTCTGATCAAGGGTACTACCCACAAGTCACAGATCATTTTTTACCGTTGGGGCGGTTGTGTCAAAAGTGAAAATGAAGGCGTAACTTGTAAAGATGAATTTGTGACTCACAGGAGCAGATTCGTGCAGTTGTACTTGTTGATTTGTATTTGTGTTAAGGGAAAAAATATTAAAAAAATATTTTTTTGAAGATTTTAATACACGTGTTTGAATTTGTTTTGCAACTTTTGTTTTAGACCAACTGTAGCAGAACTGAATGACAGACACTTATGATGTGCAACTCACAGAACACAATTTGTGTACTTGTACTCAAGAATTTGAAGAGGTGTAAAAAAAATTTGTACTTGTAATTTTTTTTTTTTAGAATTTAACTCCCTATACAACTTCAAATTCACACTTACAATGCACAAATAGTATTAGAACAAAATAACCTTCATAGTCCGTACTCGCGTTCTCGTCAAGTCTGTTCTCGGTAAGAACACAGGAAGATCGGACTTGACGAGAACGCGAGCACGCAGCACGCATTGTGCATTGGAACAGAAGTATACTCGTGACGTCATCACATCCACAGCGCTTGAGCATTTCTTTAACGTTCAAAACTGTTTATACACTACACCATCATATCTTATTGAAAACGTTTTTTTATTAATTTCTAAAAAAGTATAAAAAATATCTAAAATAATTACAGAACTGTGGGTTTAAAACCAGCAATAGCGGGAATTTCTTTGTTGGGAGTTGTAATTGTTGTAGTTGTAGAGGCGATTGAATCTTCTTTAAAAATCAGCACTTTGTAGAACCAAAATGAGCAATACGAGCAATATAGCTGTTGCTTCGGTCGTTGGTCAGCTTTACCAGCAGGCTGAAGAGGAGGTGATGCAGTTGAGGAGGCAAATCCGAGCAAGGAGAAGATAGATGCAGCAGAGGAGGCTCAGAAGGCAGGCTTTGCTCACCCATCTATTGCCAACTGGTAGGCATTTTAAGATTGACAGCCTATTTCCTACTTTTATCTTTAAAAAAACATTGAGGATGGTATTAAAAACGTGATCAGGTTGAAATTGTGACTATTTTTCTATAAATAATTAAAATGAAGACCCAATTTTAACATTAATAACAGTAGGGTTAAGCTACTTTATTGCACCTACTGACCTTCACAGCATTGATTAAGAAAGGAAAAAACATATTTTTATGTCTGTCCACCTTTACAATGATTAATCTATAAATTATGTGCAGTTAGTTCAGCCCATTTTTTCAGTGAAATGGTAAAAATACCAGAGAAGGGAAGCCATTTGCTACATTTACTTTACATTTTACCTTTTCTTTCTTGAGAACTATAATAATCTGCATGTTAACCACATATAGTTTTATATTGTAAAAAGGTGAGAATTGAAAAAAAAAACAATTATGGTAACATTTGGCATTTTTTATTTACAGGAAGAAACAGAAACCAAATATGTGAGGATAAACACTTCTGTGCCAATCCTCCAAATATTTTTTAATGAAGGGGACCTGAAACCAGCCTTCAGGCTAAACAGGTCCACCATCGTCCTCCTCCTTCAGCTGCTGCCCATCAGAAGGTCCATGGATGGCCACAGGAGATAGAGGTGCTGGTGACCCTCTACTGGCTGGCCTGCGGTGCATCCTATAGGGAAACAGCTTGCCAGTAAGATCTCTTACCTTCTTGTCCTTAAATAGAGCCAACAATGACACACAATTGATAGATTATATTAATTGGATAGAAGATTAAGACATATCAGCATATTACCTAAATTACAAGTTAATTTTATATTTGGTACAGGTCTAGTGGAGGCACGCTACAACAGGCACCACGCCAAGGTGAGAAAAACATCATTGAGCGTGCCTTTGGTGCTCTGAAGACACGGTGGCGTTTCATCTTCTTAAGGGCGCTGGAGGTCTGCCCGACGTTTCCCCCAAAAGTAATCACCGCCTGCTGCATCCTCTACAATATTAGTATAGAGGCAGGGGACCAGCTGGACGTGGAGGACGAGGAGGTCGACCAAGAGGAGGATGACCATCCGGCGGCTGAAGACAGGGAGCTGCTCCAGCTGGCTGCATGTTTAAGTGAACATGACTACACCTGACCTAATGTAGATCAGTTCTAGTCATGTCCACATGCTGCTTCATTTCTTTTTTTTTTTTCACCACCTGGAAAAATACATTAAATAATCATTAAATTAATTTCCATTCCAACTATTTTTAATTGTAAGTTTATAGGCGTTGTCTATTTGTATGAGATCTTAATAGGAGTTATTTCTTTGTTTTAAACCATGTTAGTAACTGTTAATCATTTGTTGAATATATTACACCTTCATTCTGTTCCAAAGATTAAACATTTGTATAAAATAAATGTCTGTTTTTTCATATACTATTATTACTATTGTTTTCTTTCCCTCTTTCTCCTCTCAATTATCTGTGTCCTGACTCAGAAGAAACTCACTTAGATAGGAAAAACATTTATAGAATGTATTTATTTTATATGCTGCTGTCGTCCTAGGGAGAGATTTTCAATTTATTCCAGCAAGTATTGAGTTAATAAAGCAACACACGTCAGTCAGATAAACACAAAACAAATAAATCATAACCAGCGGTATTATGCACACTACTTTTTTTAATTACGCACTAACTCTGTAAACAGGCCACATAGGGAAGCTTAAAAGTATAATGTTCTCACCTCAAACGATCTGAAAACGTACTTTTGAAGAACAGCAGCAGCAGAAAAGAGAATTTTTTTACTTACCGCTGTGAGCTCTGTTTGCGCTGTCTGGAATCAAGCTGCGGCCGCGGTGCATTCTGGGCAAGCGGTCAGTCTGAAGAACGCACAAGTCTGCTCTGATGCATGCTCGATAAAGAGGGCGGGGCCAGAACAACATCCGGGGAATTCGGCGCGTTCTCGGTTTGGCGTTCTCGGTATTGGAACAGTGCTCGGGCTGAGGCTGATGACGTGTCACGAGCACACGAGCACGCTCAAGAACGCATATTGAGAAACGGCCGTTCTCAGTCGCGTCCGTTTGCAGCCTTCCAGCTTCGTCCTGGGTTGCTTCCGCTTCCTTCTTCTTCTCTGTTGTCATTGGAAACGCGCAGATAATTGTAAACAAATCTGAAGAAATTCACTAAATAATGCTTCTGTGTAAATGTTTTAAATAGCGTTTGTTTGGCGGGGATTAATAAATAAAAAATGTTTATGAACACATTATGTTACCGCGGTTTCCACCGTTTATTTTAGTATGTTGCATGTTTAAGTAGTAATTGTGAAAGGAAAGGTGTTCTTATATATATATATATATATATATATATATATATATATATATATATATATATATATATATATATATATATATATATATATATATAAAACGGGGAGATGGAGCCCGGACTGTGACAGAAGACGTAGACCTTAAATATCAAGTGGCCTAGGGTCTCCCAATTAAAAGTACCCAGGTAGGTCTGGCTTAAGAATTATGAAACAGAAATAGTATACAAAATATATATATTTTATTTCTACAGTCTTTTACAATATTAAAAATAGACATTATACCAATCTAAAACCCAATAAAGCACAGTGTGTGTGGTGCTATAACTCCAGCTCTAAACAACCCCTTTTCTTAATTAACCCAGAGCATAAACCATGCACCTGGGTGAGAGCATAATATGCAGCAGCAGCAACCTGAACTACCAAAAAGATGAAAATAAAGGCTCTGCTACCAACAAGACATAAGAAAACAATGGAAAAACTGGTACCTTCAGATGCTGCAGTGAGAAGTCACTGAAATGATCCCAGTAACACAAATTTCCCGATACCAATTCCTGGTACAGCAGGCTAACAGCTCCAGTGATCAGCCAAGTGAAATCCAAATCCACTCCTAGCTTGGCAGGCACACCTGGTGCCTATATACACCTACTAATGAGCCCAACAACGCTGCAGGTGGAGAAACAGGGCACAGATGCATTCAGGGACATGAAATGGGTAGGAATTTACAACCACTCCATGTAACCACTGTTCCTGACCAATAAACCACCCGGTTACATATATATATAGTTATATATATAGTTATATATATTTTTTAATATAATATATATACCTGTCATGGTTGAGTTCTGGTTTGACTTCATTTTTCTGTTATTCTCATTTTTCATCTCATGTGGGTTTGGTTTGACTTTATTTATTGTTAGTTTTCATTGTCATCAGTTATTTTCTGTCATCTTCACTTCACCTCCTCTGCAGTTAGTCACACCTGCCAGTAGTGATGTTACGTGATGTGCCGAGGCTCCGAGGCGTGTGTCGAGTAATGGAGGGGGCGTTTCCGTGAAGCGCGTATCGAGGCTTGCTTCATTTAGGGGAGGAGCCGAAAACGATGACGTCCGAAGCCTCGCTGGCCGGCTGTACCACGTGACTGCTTCGGGAAGTGGTTCAGATGTTGGCGCGGCTTCGACAGCTTTAGAAACCCCACAGGCTCCATTCAAAATGTGGGTTGTTGTAGGCGAGTTGCGGTCAGTTGAGAGAGTGGATAGAGTTTTGATAGTTTGGATAGCAGAGTTTGGATAGTGGTTATTTAGTTTGAGACAGTTAGTTTGGTGTTTGGAGAGTTTAGGAGAGAGATAGATAGACAGGAGATCAGTGCTCTCAACTATCACGCATTGACCGTCACTGACTTCACACGGTCACACGCAAACATGGCATTTTTCACGCATAAAAATCCCAACGCCCATCTGGGCAGCGGACGATAAAAACTCCACCTTCTGCTGAGATGTTTCAGCTTCTTTCACAGCTTGTGGCCATCAGTAATTCCTGCTGCAGTTCATGTTAACAGAGCAGCAGGAAGAGCGATCAGAGTTATGAATAATTTTAGTCTTAACCAGCGGTGAAAGTGAGCCGGTAAGGTCCTGTACTACGTACGCAGGAGGGGAGGGGGGCGGGGGAAGAGAGCTGCTGCCAGATATTGCCTTCATTCAGAACCAGTGATGGCTGCACTCTGGATCATAAAACAGTTCTGCTCACCAGATGCAGTTTAAAACGCTACGTCTGTTTATAAGTTGTTTTTATTAATTCTGCATTTTTTAACTACATGCACCGTATTTCTGTGCCTCAGCGCTTCGATGCGCTGCTGCCTTGCGCTTTTTTCAGGTGCGCAAAATTACGTTACTTGTAATTTGGGTGCGCGCTTTCATTTTAAAGAACTTGTAACATCAGGAGGTTGACCTCAGACCGGTCAGCTCCTATGATCACTGTATAGGAGCCATTTACAGTTTTTATTTATGCATTTCCCCCCTGTTTATCCCTCGCACGCAGCGCACCATCGGGTAAAATCCTCCCACCTCACCGCCCAGAGCGCACTGAGGAGAGCAATAGAGATTTGTCTGGTCGACTGAGATGAGAAACCTGTTGCTGTGAAAGGTGATATAGGTTATAAACTGTTACTGTCTAGAATTGCATTGAGCTGAAAAGAGAGGAGACATCAGCAGCTGGATCGTGCGTAAAGACGCAGCGGGAACCTCTGTGTGCTTCAGTGTTGCTGCTGAGGGGAAACTGTGGGACCGTATAGTACTGGGCTAATCATTGGTTACAGTACCCCAATCTGTACATACTTGCACTTATTTATTTATGCACCCCGGCATCATCTGTGCCATGTGAGCGTGTCTTTTCAAAGGCTGGAGAATTAGTGTCAAAAAAGGGAAATCATTTGAAACCAAAAACTGTGGAGAAATTGTTGTTTCTTAATAAAAATGCATGAAATCATCCAAGTTACACAAGCATCAGCCTATTCATTACCCCTCCCTAGTTCCACAAGCACTTTCACTGTCCTCTGCCTGATTAAGGCTATGCCATTTTTGTAGAGTCACAGAAAAACATTATTACACAACATGCCATACCATGTCACTACTATTTTGGGAATAATTACACACAGAGAATACATTCAAACAATGTTTTATTATACACATGTGTATACAAAATTTATGTAGACAAATTATTTCGTCCTACACCTTTTGTGAAGTCATTCCCAAGAGCCATAATAGACAAAAAATCAATGCATCACACATGTTAAGATACAGCTGGCTGTGATTATACACCTCGCCAGTAGGTGGTGTCGTGTGCACATGAAGCATCAAGAAATGAACCCTTTCTCGAACCAGTTGGCTGAGTGGTTCAATGCCTCATGAGGCTTCATCTCACCATCACTACCAAAAAGATGAAAATAAAGGGTCTGCTACCAACAAGACATAAGAAAACAATAGAAAAACTGGTACCTTCAGATGCTGCAGTGAGAAGTCACTGAAATGATCCCAGTAACACAAATTTCCCGATACCAATTCCTGGTACAGCAGGCTAACAGCTCCAGTGATCAGCCAAGTGAAATCCAAATCTACTCCTAGCTTGGCAGGCACACCTGGTGCCTATATACACCTACTAATGAGCCCAACAATGCTGCAAACCCGAGGAAGGTGGAGAAACAGGGCACAGATGCATTCAGGGACATGAAATGGGTAGGAATTTACAACCACTCCATGTAACCACTGTTCTCGACCAATAAACCACCCGGTTACATTGATGTCTCTGGTTTCACTCAGACGTTCTCCAGATGTTCCAGATGAGAAGATCTGAGCATCTGGTTTCTGCAGGAAGTTCTGAACTCATCCATACATCCAGAACCACTTAAATACAAGGTTCTGCTGCTAAATCCAGACCAGACAGGCTTTATTGCATAAAGAAAATGTGAATAAATACAATAAGCAGTTTTCTTATAAGGATTTTATTTATTAAAGAAAACCTACAAACCAGCTTGAACCTATGTGAGAAAGTAATCACACCCTCTTGTTAAATCACGAACTGTAATTAAAGGACATTTTAAGGAAGCTGAGTGATTCTCAGCCAAAACTGCACCAATAATTAATGGACCTGCAGATAGAACAATATAAACAGAACCTTTGACAATTATAAGATCATAAAAAGCAAGACATCAGCTAAACATATTCACAAACATTAGAAAAACAAATTGAGTCTGGAAACGGTTGGAGAACATTCCTCAGACTCCAGGGTCCGTATTCACTAAGATCCTCAGAGCCTCTCAGAGCTCCTGTCTTAGTCTAGAAGCTCCTCCCTAGGAGTCTGAGCTCCAGAGATTCAGATGCTGCTAAGAGACTAAAGAATGATGACAGACATTTCTGTCTTAGTCAGGTGTGGTTGACCCTGTTGCCAGGTGCTCTGATTGGTTGATAGTACAAAACAAATACAAATGCGCTCCTAGTGATGAAATAAGAAATTAAACGATTAGACTGGATAAAGAAATATGTCATGATAAAACTGAGCTAAAGTAAATAATTGTCCCACAGCATCAGAATGAACACATCTCATTATTCTGATATGCTTCTTTATTTTTACTCACCAGTCACTTTACTACTTCATCTAGTTGATATTAACGACCAGTGACCTGTCAGCTTTTTACTGGGATCGTCTGCTTCTATAAAGCAGTTAGATTTGGAAAAATGTAGAAAACATGAACTGTAAAAGAAAAAGGTAGAAAAGCTGAAATGAACAGCAGCTCAGAGCTCTGAGAGGAGAATAGAGTTATAAGGTAAACTGGTCCCTGGATCACAGAGCGAATACGTTAAAGCATGTTGCTGCAGATCAGAGCATCTTTTTCTCTGCATCTTGGTGCTTTTATGCACCAGCCTGCAGCATGAGAAGCACTGCAGCAATCAAAACGAGGAGATGGCATCACAAGCAAACGTCTACATCATTCAGGTGGCTGACATCATGCAGTGCAGAAAATACTTTCTGATCTCGGTTATTTATCCACTTTATGTTCAGGATTATTTAGTATTTTTCTAATGTTTATTTATCCTCAATAAATCCCATTAACAGAGCTGCACATTTAACCCGTCGGGCTGCTGAGACAAATTAATTTCCCCTTATGGGGATTATAAAGTCAATCTTACATTAATAATTGAATCCTGGTTGTAGAAGTTATGTTCTCATTTCCTCTATGGTTCTCTTTAGGAGCTCTCTGGAGGCCTAAGATGCTTTGAGAATAACTTTTATTTACTGAGGTAAAATTAGAAGAAAAGTCTTAGAAAGAATATAGAAAGGTTTTTCCTAAAAAGACATCACTAAGAGCTGCTTTTAGGCTTAGGGATCTTTGTGAATACAGACACTGGGCTCCAGAGAACCGAGGGGAGAACCTTGTTCTAAAGTTTGCTTTCTCACTTCTTGGTTGATTTCTTTTAATATTTCCATGATGTCACAAAAGGAAGCAGAGAGTTTGAGATGATGCCTTAAAATAGATGAATAAATGTCATTAATTAACAAACATAACATGAATCAACCCATCAGAAGCTCACAAAGCAAATCATCTTCACTTTTCCAGTTGTTTAAAGCTGAAATAATCCAAATAACATGTCATGACCACATTTAAGAGGCTTTTTGTCAGCAAATATACAAAATAAAATGTAATGTTTGAATCTAAAAAGTCTTTAGAAAAATAGGAACTGACAGAAACATAAATGTTCAGATAAAAACTGGCAATATTTCACTGAAATCTGACTGATGAATGGAAGTAAAAACCAAGAGAGAAAGTCAACATGCTGATATTCAGAGTGAAGCTTTGACTGGAAACAGGCAGAAAAACAACATGTGGATCCTGGAATAATCCCAGCTTCCATTTTTAAAGGACTGGAAGAGGAAGAAGTTTCCAAGGAATCATTTAGAAGTTTCACAAAGAAACAGATTGAATCCATGAATGTGAAAACGTGTTTCTGAGTGAAAGAGACAGACATGAACAGACTGAACTATCTGTTCACCAGGGAGAGGCTTTCTCTGACAGGAGGAGACTCTTTAGACTCAATCAGCACAGAAACACTGAGGAACCAGAACTGGACCAGAACCCAAAGCCAGGAAGTAGAGGTTCAGTGAATTTAGTGGTGCTGAAGGTGTGGAGGTGGATCAGTGAGTCACAGTTTGTCCAAACGATCCGAAGGAGACCAAACAGAACCAGGGTAGAACCGGACTGGGTTCTGCTGGACAGGATGAGCTGAAAGTGAAAGTCAGTACAGGGCATGGAGAGCAGGGCCAATAATAGAACTAATGCTTGTTTTTCACCTCTGCTACAACAGCTCAGATGTTTCCTCCAGACTAACATCTTCTGACAATTAATCACATTTAGAAACAGGCCTTTATCGTATCGTTTTATTGTTAGCTTGAAATTGTCCTTATGATAATAATTTGGATAAAATCCATTTAATGATGTCTGAAAAACATCCAGTAATGTCAGGATTGTTATTGTTGCTATTTTCTCCACGGTTGGTTCATTGGGAGCATCAATAAATGTAAATGAATTAAAAAATATAAATGCAGTTACAATTAGTTAACAAACAAGTCAGACATCTTTATGTAACTAGAGTCCTGATTAAACATTTTTTGAACTGTAATAAATGCGACATCTTTAATGTTTTTAAGGACAGTATTAGTGCTGCTAACTCTCAGCTACGCTACCAGTGGCGTGATGGACGGGGGCCTGTGTGGGACCTGTGCCCCCCCCTACACACAGCTTCAGCTGCTACAGCCGTTTAGTCTGTTATTTATTGCCCCTCACTGTGGAGACTCGTTAGGCTCATTGTGTGCAAGGAAGACCGACTTTAACATGTGACCACAGCGTTCCTCCTGGGATTCAGCCCATAGATATCCATAATAAATCCTTTATTATGGATATCTATGGTTCAGCCTAACCACTCTCCATTGTTGGAGCGACCAGCTCCAGGTGAGTCTCCAGGTGAGTCTCAGCTCTAAGGAGGCCTGCAGATCTATGAAGCTGGAACTCCTCACCACTGCAGACACTTGGACCTGAGAAGCTTCCTGGATAGAAGACAAACGTCTTCAGCTTCAGAACAGAAGTCCAGCTGTTTTATTTTTTAACGTTTAGGTTGATCAGAACCTGGATGATTGAGAATCTTCAGCAACAAATCATTCCTGAATTCAGATTGGATCCACAGGCTGGACCCCCGTGGTCTGGGTGGGTTACAGGTTGGCTTCAGTTACGGTTCACATTTCTTCAGTTTTAGCTGTTAGAGGCTAGAATGTGTTCATCGACACTGATTAATAATAAATAACCAGCCTGTTATACATTTCCTGTCCTGTTGATGGCGCAGTAGAGACAATGAACCATGATGGAGCCTCAGCGCTTCCAGAGGCTCCATGCCACCAAAGATGAGACTTAAAACTGATCATTTTTCCCTTTTTCACATAAAAACTTCCACAAACTGTATCTAACTGATTCTACTTACCTACTTTGACACCTTCTTCTGACTATTGAGCCGATGGGACAAGTGAATTTCTCCACTGTGAGATCAATAAAGCTTATCTTATCTTATAGTCCGTTCATTGTCAGTTGCCATCTAGTGATGACAATTTCTCTTTTTAAGCATAATTTACCTTTATGTCGTGGATAAAACAAACCTTAATCTTAAAGGCTACTTATTTTAGATGGTAAAAACACAAGTCCACCAAATATTTATCATTTTATCTGATGTCAGACATGTTATGAACCATCATGTTAATGTTGTTCTTTATCCACCGACATGCGTTTTCTCCTCAGGAACATCTAAAGGCACATTTCTGCTCTACTCTACCTGACTACCTCATTTATCCAAGACTTTTTATTCCTGAAGGCAGAAACCAAAGCCTCTCTGACTTCTCTAATAATTAGCATGAGCATAACGAGCTACTGACGGGTAGCAGCCTCTGGTGATAATTCACTGACTGCAGCACATTAATTATCTATGAAGTAAATCATTCCAGAGATTTCTCAGCACGTCTAACAGGTTGGGAATTGAACCTGGTCCTGGAGCACCAGAACCAGCTGGTCCTGGAGCACCAGAACCCAGTACCAGCTGGTTCTGCAGGACTTTATGCCTTCAGGGAGAGAATAAGCCAATTCACCATCAGTTCCTCTTTGTTCCTCCTGGTTCTGCTGGCAGCCAAACGCAGCAGCCTGGTTCTGGTCAGGAAGGACCTGGTACGCTGCTGGACATCCGTCTGGAACCATGGCGACAGGTAACCTAGGTAACCGTTATCTTCCACCAGGGTTTAGTTTTCAGAGATAACTACAGTTCTCATCACTAATCGTGTAACGGATCCGGTTTCCCACCACAGGACAATAAGGTCCATGGTGGACCGGTTCCGTGAGGACCTGCAGCTGGAACCGCCCTGTTCTCAGTAGAACCTCCTGTATGATCAGATGGACCCACAACCACTCAGTGTCCATCAGAACCTGAAAACTGGTTCTGAAGAGACCTGCAGATTTAGAGCAGCTGGAAACCTTTGGACCTCCATCAGAACCCAAGCAGCTCTTTGGTTCTGATGGAGGTCCAGCTGGTTCTGGGACAGCTTGGTTTGAATGTGGACCCACTAACGGGTTCAGAGGCGGTTCTGTCCCACAGTGGGGTTGGTTCTGAACAAAGGAGGCGTGAGTCGGGTTGGGGTCAGACGTTTATTGGCTCCGCCTACTTGTCCTCAGGCTTGTTGAAGCAGTAGGTTAGGCAGCATTTGCCGCAGTAATGCCGGTCAAAGTGACTCGCCATGAAGACGCCGGCGCCGCACTCGTCCGCCGGACACTCGCGCCTCAGCCGGTGGATCTTGCCGTTCTCGTCCACCTGCGGACAGAACCAGCGTCAGCGTGGTGCAGGAGAACCTTCCCCGGTTCTGGTTCCGGTTCCTACCTTGTAGTACTTGAGCACGGCCAGCTTGACCTTCTTCCTCTTGTGCTTGTTCTTCTTGGGCGTGGTGTAGGACTTCTTCTTCCTCTTCTTGGCGCCGCCCCGCAGCCTCAGAACCAGGTGCAGAGTGGACTCCTGCAGACAGGAAGTGATGTCAGAGCGCCGCCTGTGGCCCGGACCGGGTCCATCAGAACCAGCATGGTGTCAGACTCTAGTACAGGTTCATGGTCGGGGTATTTTAGCTTTAAATCTGGATCCTAAGACCATCAGAACTTCACAGAACCTCTCCAGACGGACCATTTCTGCAAAGCATCTTATTGGCTCTAAACTAAACAGGTAAAGAGTTCAGGTGACCTTCTGGATGTTGTAGTCCGACAGCGTGCGGCCGTCCTCCAGCTGCTTCCCAGCAAAGATCAGCCTCTGCTGGTCAGGAGGGATTCCTGCAGGAAACCAAGACACGCTTTAGACAAACGGGTCAGCGGTACCGCCGGCTCTACACATTCATTAAAGGTTTTCTCAGATTTTTCTTCAACAAAATTCTCATGTTTTCTTAAAGGGGAAGTCCAGTCAACAAGGAAAAATCAGGGGATCATTAGCTATAACTAATATGTTTGTGGTTATTTAATGAATTTAGCTTTAATCAATAAGAAAATAAAAACATAAATTGTCGTCTGGATCACTGTATGGGTGCGGACATTATTGCCCATATTTGGGCAGTAATGGCCGCCTGACATCACATCCTGTGACGTGAAAAGCGGAGCAGCGACAGCATTTCTCCGTACTTTCCTAGCAAAGTCAACAGGAGCCGTTCTACACAGCTGTGATCGACAACAAGATTTTGGGACTTCACCATTAAAATTCATAGAGCTGTAGACCCCTTGCATCTGACGTCACAGTCACGTGATCGGGGGTGCGCGCCTGATCGGCTTTTGCTGTGTGGATCTGGCAATCTGATACCATCAACCATCAACTTAGTCTTAAAACGATCTTGTAATACGTTATCTAAAGAAGAAAAATACGCGGAGAACTCGTCGTTTCGTCAAATGGCGTGCCAACCAATATGGCCGCCACGCAAGGGGTTCTGGGTAACGGAGTCACGTGGTTGCAAGGGGTCTATTGTTAAAGCAACAATGCTCACGTGGATGGCAGCTGGATGTTCCTATACATCGGGTAAAAGGTGGAAAAACATTAGTTTATTCACCTTTCCGATTCATCATCCACCATGGACTGATTTGTTGGATTACCACCGTTAACAGAGGATTTACCATCGTGCTTCTGGCCACAGAGAAACGTCATATGCAGCCAACATTTGGAAGAAGAATGTCTTCAAGACGACATGAGAGCGAGGATTTACGGTAGGTTTTTCTTTTTCATAATGTAGAATCTGCCCGTATTTTCTGCAGTTTACGGTGCAATAACTGATAACTGCTGAAAGTAGATTAGGCAGATCACCATTTAGAGCAGAGATTGGTTCTAAAGATGAGTTTTATACTCATCTTTTAACATCGCAGAACCCAACCCATAAACCACGCTTTAATGCTTATTTGTTGTCTTTTTATGTCTCTAATACTAAATGTAAAATTAGTATTAATTTAAATTTAAATGCTTAATACCATGTGTATCATTGTTTAAGAGGTTAAAAAATATATTTCGGCATGAAAACAGGTATTTATTTACAAGGGGACAGATAGGGCATTGGGACTTGCTCTACAGCCGATAGTTACGTCACAAACTGGGAGGAGGCAGTACTGTTCTTCACCAAGATGGCTGCCCCCATAAAAGGACCTTCAAATGAAAATTACTCTTAATTAAAAAGCTTATCGTTTATTGAACAGTATGTAATAATTTTATATTTAAAGTACTTTCAGCAGTTTTAATTCTGATTTTGACCGGACTTCTCTTTTAAAACTCAGTTTCTCAGATTTTGTTTTATAGAAACTTTCTCTTCACTTCCTGCTCTTGATGCACATTGACCAATAAAAATGTAGCTAACGTCTCTGCTGACCAATAGAATTGCATCTTTTTCCTGAGGAAGAGAACTGTGAAAGAACACAATTCATAAAACTCAATCTGAAAAAAAAAATAATTTGAAAATGGAAAATATGAAAAACATTTTGTTGAAAAAATAAAATCTGAGAAGTTATTCCCAAATTTTTCAAAGTTACATTTTTTGACAGATGTCAATATCAACAAGCAGTGTAGCAGGGCATGTTTTAATATTTCTGAGCAATAATGTAAAAATATAAAACATGACAAATTGTACTGGAACCCTAAATTATTCTCCGTTCCTCTCAGAAATAGATGATGCTGAGAATGTATGAATAAAACGTGTGAAGATAAAACAAGGCAGAGAAATGTGAATAATGTCAGAGTTACAGGTCTGGACTCATGAATTCACTTTAAACTGGGTTTGCTTAGAGCAGATGTTCTGGACGTTCAGTGAGTGAATAAAACTGGTTCTGGTCCCGTTGGGTCCAGGCTGCTAACTGGTTCTGGTTCGGGTCCAAACTTAAACCCAGCGGATCAACAATCATTTGGAGCTTCAGATAAAACTAGTTTAGTGAAATGTTTTCTAGAAGTAATCCATTTTGTTCAGATTATCGATGCAGGTCCAGTTCACCTCCAGAGGTCCGTCACTAACAGAACCGGCCTCGTTCTGCAGGAACCACTTCATGTTTCTCATTTTGAGCCCGTTTGACCCGCTCTGTGGTTCCTCAGAGGAGTTTGGTTCCATTTCTTTGGGTTCAGGCCTCGGTTCTGTGGTTCTGGCTGACGTGTGTCTCATGGTCAGCAGGTTCCTCTGGGTAGAAGAGGTCCAAATGAGTCCAGTTCATAACGGTCAGGTTTAAGGTCAACTAAACTTCTAAACCTGAGCAAATAAAGAGCTGGAGGCTGAGGAACTTGTGCAGAACCGGGCCCTGTTCTGACCCACCGTCATCTCCTGAAGGACCAGAAAGCTACCAGCCTCCAACAAACCAGACTAAGGACTCATTAACGGACCTCTGCAGAACCTCACTGCCCACCCAGGAGGTCCAGACAGATTCATGCCGTCCCGTTTGGGTCGGCATGAATCTAGAATCGTGGCTCTGGAGGAGCGAAGCAGGAGATCAGTGGACTGAAACGTGCTGCAGAGAACCCTGGGTAATGTAGTTTAATGTCTGTAGACAAACGGATCAGCTGCTGTTGTGACGCCTTCAGTTAACTGGATTTATAGATAAACTTGATTAGATGTAGAAAAGGAGTCAATTAAATCCTCCAGTGATATTAAACAATGAATTACAAACTAATGCGTCTCCTTCTCATGTCCTCAGTAGGCCAGTGGTCCCTGGGTCTCCAGGTCGTGTCCTGCAGCAGAACCCCTGATCCATGTGGATCTCTGCGGCAGAGAGGAGACTCCATGGAGGACAGGCTGATCACCAGACGCCATGAAGAGTTTAAGCCTCTGAACTCAGATATGCCTGTTTAGACACGACTAAAACTGTTTATGGCTGTTCTCTGTGAGGAACGGATGACTGGAAAAGGCTCCCAGCAGTTTTCACTGAACGTCCAACTGGATCCTACTCAGAAATGTTCAGAACCAGAGAACCGAACCTCCCCAGCGGGGCCACAGTTCTACCGGTGAAACTGTGAAAACTCACCTTCTTTGTCCTGGATTTTGGCCTTGACATTTTCAATAGTATCTGAAGGCTCAACCTGTAACACAGAAAGGACCCCCGGTCAGAAATTAGCGCTACGGAACCACCACCGGCACCAGGGAGCGTTTCTATCGGCTCCGTTAAATCAGCTCTCCGCCGCGGCGGCTACACGTGTTTACCGCTCCGCCGTCATTAGCCGCTTAGCTTCAGCCTGGCCGCTCAGAACGAACCAAGCGGAGCCTTCTTACGTCATAATAAAACAACAATGTCCGACTATAAAACAATACATGTCCGATTTTTAGTGTTTTCACCGGTAAAGCTAATGAATCTCAGAGTAACCGCAGTCAGTGAACGCGTCACCCCTCCATCACACTGAACTCACCTCGAGGGTTATAGTCTTCCCCGTGAGGGTTTTCACGAATATCTGCATCGTGGGGTTTGGTCCACCTGCAGGGAACCGAACACGGACACTATCAGAACCCACTCAGCGTGGAAAACGGCACCTAAATGCGGCCATTATTGATTAAAAAGGCATAAAATCACGGAGCGATACTCACCACCGGCTCACTCCTAATGGCGGATACTGAGAAGAGGACCTCACAGGGAAATGCACGGGGTTTCCTACACGCGTTCCCAGGGGCGGCTGGCCATCACAGTGCCTGATGAAAAAGATTTAGGACATCGCCGTACTTTTTATCATGAATTTTGGCACTGAATAAATTTGTATAAAAATTAAAACAAATACCTTAAAATATATGTCAGCTTATCAGAGACCTTTTTTTCACAATTCGAGGTCCTCGGTATCCATGGTAACGCAGTGTTTGCTCTGTTGCTGACGGGTGGCAGACAGAAGAGCTGGAGCTGGTGTGAAAATAGAGGGATAAAAAGATGAATAAAGGACAAAAGGGGCCTGAAAATGCAGAGAGGATCCCCGTGATGGACAGTGAGCTGTGTGACAGCGACAGGAGGTTTTTACAATCTCTGAGAAGGTTTATTGACGAAGGGAAGAAGTACCTGCAGTGTCCAGACGGGGGCGCCAGTGAGCTGCGGTACATCATCTACCGCTCCGCGTTCAACAAGGTGATCAATTCAGCAGATTAATAGATGAATGGTTATTTAACAAGAAGATCCGGTTATAACCCTGAAGGAGTTCATGTGTTATAAACAGATGAAGTTATTTTATCTAAATGTTGTTTTCCTGCCCTAAATATTTCCCCCCATGTGATCCAGACTGTCCTCTCATCTGGACCAACAGCTCTCCGGGCTTTCTGGAGAGCTTTACAGAGTTTGTATTTTGACTGGATGAACTGGACTCAATCTCAGTCTAGAACATACAGTCCTTTTGAAAAGGGACTCTTTCACACATTCTCTCTTTCCAACTTCACAGTATTTTGTTTGGATTTTATCAGACAGCTCAACATAAAGTAGAACTATAAAGTGGAAAGAAAAATGCTTCATGATTTTAAAAATTCTTTACATGTACAATCTGAAAAGTGTGGCATGCATTTATTTTCACACCCCTGGGTCAGAACTCTGTAGAACCGCCTTTCTCTGCAGGTCCAGTTCCAGTTCCTCTAGAGCAGGCATGACTCATTTACACATGGCGCCACTATGGCATCATTGCTCCTGTATAGATGATACTTTTGGTTTCATAATTTCATTTCAGTTCACATAGAAATGTAAACAATTCACAGTAACATAAAAGTAGCACCGTAGGCCCAGTTTATACAGTTTATTTGCAAATAAAGTTGTTATTGGAATGAGTTACACTTTAAACTCATCATTCTGCATCACTTCTTCTCTTTCTGGACATTTATGGGTTGTTTTAATGTGGGAAAACTGCCATCTAGTGGCAAGATGTTGTTACTACACAGTTAAAAAAATCAACATTCGCTACAGGAGGCTCAGTTTTAGCCACTTCCATGTCTCTGACTCCATCCTCCATGTCTCTGACTCCATCCTCCATGTTTCTGACTCCATCCTCCATGTTTCTGACTCCATCCTCCTTGTTTCTGACTCCATCCTCCATGTTTCTGACTCCATCCTCCATGTTTCTGACTCCGTCCTCTATGTTTCTGACTCCATGTCTCTGGCTCCGTCCTCCATGTTTCTGACTCCATCCTCCATGTCTCTGACTCAGTCCTCCATGTTTCTGACTCCTTCCTCCATGTCTCTGACTCAGTCCTCCATGTCTCTGATGGGAGGAAATGCTAAACTGATGCTACTATTTACACTGGTGAGTGGGGGGGCAGGCATGGTGGCCCCCTGGTGGCACCACTGCTCACAGAAACCAACTAAAACATACAGAGAACGTCTCTTTGTAGTTGATGTCCAGAAGGCTGTAGGATCTGACTCCGTCCTCCATGTTTCTGACTCCCTCCTCCATGTCTCTGACTCCGTCCTCCATGTTTCTGACTCCGTCCTCCATGTTTCTGACTCCATCCTCCATGTCTCTGACTCCATCCTCCATGTTTCTGACTCTATCCTCCATGTCTTTGACTCCGTCCTCCATGTCTCTGACTCCATCCTCCATGTTTCTGACTCTATCCTCCATGTCTCTGACTCCATCTTCCATGTTTCTGACTCTATCCGCCATGTCTCTGACTCCATCCTCCATGTTTCTGACTCTATCCTCCATGTTTCTGACTCCGTCCTCCATGTTTCTGACTCCATGTCTCTGACTCCATCCTCCATGTCTTTGACTCCGTCCTCCATGTCTCTGACTCCATCCTCCATGTTTCTGACTCCATCCTCCATGTTTCTGACTCCGTCCTCTATGTTTCTGACTCCATGTCTCTGACTCCATCCTTCATGTTTCTCTGACTCCATCCTTCATGTTTCTGACTTCGTCCTCCATGTTTCTGACTCCATCCTCCATGTCTCTGACTCCATCCTCCGTGTTTCTGACTCCATCCTACCATGTCTCTGACTCCATCCTCCATGTCTCTGACTCCATCCTCCGTGTTTCTGACTCCATCCTCCGTGTTTCTGACTCCATCCTACCATGTTTCTGACTCCATCCTCTATGTCTCTGACTCCGTCCTCCATGTTTCTGACTCTGTCCTCCATGTTTCTGACTCTATCCTCCATGTCTCTGACTCCATCCTCCATGTTTCTGACTCCATCCTCCATGTTTCTGACTCCATCCTCCATGTTTCTGACTCCATCCTCCATGTCTCTGACTCCATCCTCCATGTTTCTGACTCTATCCTCCATGTCTTTGACTCCGTCCTCCATGTCTCTGACTCTATCCTCCATGTTTCTGACTCTATCCTCCATGTCTCTGACTCCATCTTCCATGTTTCTGACTCTATCCTCCATGTCTCTGACTCCATCCTCCATGTTTCTGACTCCGTCCTCCATGTTTCTGACTCCATGTCTCTGACTCCATCCTTCATGTTTCTGACTCCATCCTCCATGTCTCTGACTCCATCCTTCATGTTTCTGACTCCATCCTCCATGTCTCTGACTCTGTCCTCCATGTCTCTGACTCCATCCTCCATGTTTCTGACTCTATCCTCCATGTCTCTGACTCCATCCTCCATGTTTCTGACTCCATCCTCCATGTTTCTGACTCTATCCTCCATGTCTCTGACTCCATCCTCCATGTTTCTGACTCCATCCTCCTTGTTTCTGACTCCATCCTCCATGTTTCTGACTCCATCCTCCATGTTTCTGACTCCGTCCTCCATGTCTCTGACTCCATCCTCCATGTCTCTGACTCCATCCTCCATGTTTCTGACTCTATCCTCCATGTTTCTGACTCTATCCTCCATGTCTCTGACTCCATCCTCCGTGTCTCTGACTCCATCCTCTGTGTTTCTGACTCCATCCTCCGTGTTTCTGACTCCATCCTACCATGTCTCTGACTCCATCCTCCATGTTTCTGACTCTATCCTCCATGTTTCAGACTCCGTCCTCCATGTTTCTGACTCCATGTCTCTGACTCCATCCTTCATGTTTCTGACTCCATCCTCCATGTCTCTGACTCTGTCCTCCATGTCTCTGACTCCGTCCTCCATGTTTCTGACTCTGTCCTCCATGTTTCTGACTCTATCCTCCATGTCTCTGACTCCATCCTCCATGTTTCTGACTCCATCCTCCATGTTTCTGACTCTGTCCTCCATGTCTCTGACTCCATCCTCCATGTTTCTGACTCCATCCTCCTTGTTTCTGACTCCGTCCTCCATGTTTCTGGCTCCATCCTCCATGTCTCTGACTCCGTCCTCCATGTTTCTGACTCCGTCCTCCATGTTTCTGACTCCATCCTCCATGTCTCTGACTCCATCCTCCATGTTTCTGACTCCATCCTCCATGTCTCTGACTCCATCCTCCATGTTTCTGACTCCATCCTCCATGTTTCTGACTCCATCCTCCATGTTTCTGACTCCATCCTCCTTGTTTCTGACTCCATCCTCCATGTTTCTGACTCTATCCTCCATGTCTTTGACTCCGTCCTCCATGTCTCTGACTCCATCCTCCATGTTTCTGACTCTATCCTCCATGTCTCTGACTCCATCTTCCATGTTTCTGACTCTATCCTCCATGTCTCTGACTCCATCCTCCATGTTTCTGACTCCGTCCTCCATGTTTCTGACTCCATGTCTCTGACTCCATCCTTCATGTTACTGACTCCATCCTCCATGTCTCTGACTCTGTCCTCCATGTCTCTGACTCCATCCTCCATGTTTCTGACTCCATCCTCTATGTCTCTGACTCCATCCTCCATCTTTCTGACTCCATCCTCCATGTTTCTGACTCCATCCTCCTTGTTTCTGACTCCATCCTCCATGTCTCTGACTCCATCCTCCATGTTTCTGACTCCATCCTCCATGTCTCTGACTCTATCCTCCATGTCTCTGACTCCATCCTCCATGTTTCTGACTCCATCCTCCATGTTTCTGACTCCATCCTCCATGTTTCTGACTCCGTCCTCCATGTCTCTGACTCCATCCTCCATGTTTCTGACTCCATCCTCCATGTTTCTGACTCCATCCTCCATGTTTCTGACTCCGTCCTCCTTGTTTCTGACTCCATCCTCCATGTTTCTGACTCTATCCTCCATGTCTTTGACTCCGTCCTCCATGTCTCTGACTCCATCCTCCATGTTTCTGACTCTATCCTCCATGTCTCTGACTCCATCTTCCATGTTTCTGACTCTATCCTCCATGTCTCTGACTCCATCCTCCATGTCTCTGACTCCATCCTCCATGTTTCTGACTCCGTCCTCCATGTTTCTGACTCCATGTCTCTGACTCCATCCTTCATGTTTCTGACTCCATCCTCCATGTCTCTGACTCTGTCCTCCATGTCTCTGACTCCATCCTCCATGTCTCTGACTCTGTCCTCCATGTCTCTGACTCCATCCTCCATGTTTCTGACTCCATCCTCCATGTCTCTGACTCCATCCTCCATGTTTCTGACTCCATCCTCCATGTTTCTGACTCCATCCTCCATGTTTCTGACTCCATCCTCCATGTCGGAGCTAGGAACAGGAGCTAGGAGCAGGAGCTAGGAGCTAGGAGCAGGAGTTAGGAGCTAGGAGCAGGAGCTAGGAGTAGAAGTTAGGAGCTAGGAGCAGGAGCTAGGAGTAGGAGCTAGGAGCAGGAGTTAGGAGCTAGGAGCTAGGAGTAGGAGCTAGGAGCAGGAGTTAGGAGCTAGGAGCAGGAGACAGGAGCTAGGAGCAGGAGCGAGGAGCAGGAGCTAGGAGCTGTTATTAAGGGTATTAAGATGGAGTCCAGTTTGTGTCCTGCAGGTAATTGGCCAAGCGGCAGCCAATCAGAGGCTCCTCCTGGCCATCAAGGCGGAGTATGATGACATCATCAGGGAGCTGGAGAGGAGGGAGGATGAAGTTGCAGCAGAAAGGAGGCAGAGTCTAGACAGGTGAGGCTGGTGCTGCTGGTACCCGACATTGGTACCAGAGGTTCTGGTAACGTCTGGTCCAAACAGCACCAGAGGTTCTGGTATTCATCAGCATGCTTCATGTCTTCTGCCGTCTCTCTGTCCAGAATCCCGGTCCTTCAGAACCAAACAGCAGAACCTAAGGAGGAGACCAGGAGACAGAAGTCCCCCACTCAGAACCGACTGGTACCAGGTCCGGACTCATGAATTCAGTTTGAACTGGGTTTGCTTAGAGCAGATAGGCTGGATGTTCTGGACGTTCAGTGAGTTAATAACTGGTTCTAGTCCCGTTGGGTCAAGGCTGCTAACTGGTCCTGGTTCCGGTCCAAACCTAAACCCTTCAGAGCTTCAGATAAAATTAGTTTAGTGAAATGTTTTATAGAAATAATCCGTTTTCTTCAGATTATTGATGCAGGTCCAGTTCACCTCCAGAGGTCCGTCACTAGAAGAACCGGCCTCGTTCTGCAGGAACCAGTTCATGTTTCTCATTTTGGGCCCGTTTGACCCGTTTTGTGGTGTTTGGTTCTGTTTCTTTGGGTTCAGGCCTCGGTTCTGTGGTTCTGGCTGACTTGTGTCTCGTGGTCAGCAGGTTCCTCTGGGTAGAAGAGGTCCAAATGAGTCCAGTTAATAACGGTCATGTTCAGAACCGACAACACCATCTGGATTTATCCCTCAGAACACCTCAGCTCCAGAACTATCGGGTCAGAGGCACCAGAACCTTCACAGCAGTACATCTAAACCACAACAGAACACATAGTTAACCAGCAGAACCGGGCCTGGTAAGACTGAAAGGGGAGACAGAACCACCAAAATTCAGAACCACCAGCTGCAACAATCACATTGTAGCAGGACCAGCACCGAGGTCACCAGAACCAGGTTCTACTGGACTGAAAAGGGACCGGCAGTACAACCAGAACAAAGGAACAGCAGGAACTAAGAGAACTTGGAGAACCCCAGAGGAACCTCACAGAACATCAGAACCACAGAACCAAGGCCCAAACCCAAAGAAACGGAACCAAATTCCTCTGAGGAACCACAGAACGGGTCAAACGGGCCCAAAATGAGACTAAAGAAAAGATGAACTAGAAACATACCAACATCCTGCATGTTCATCAGGATGAGCCCGGTTCTGTTAGTGACCCAGTCGGGTCGTTCCTCTCTGACCAACACGCCTCGGTGTGGTTCTGCAGGTCTGACTGTGGCCCAGTCTGAGCATCCTGCGGTTCTGGTGGTTCCTCCAGAGGATTCATGGACCCAAAGAGAAGTTCTGTTGGACAGGAAGAACCGGTGTGGTTCCGTGGAGGTCCAGACTGAGCTGGACTCTGAGCAGCACAGAGACCTGAGAGCCCAGAACATCCAGCTGAGGACCCGGTATGGAACTCATCGGTTCAACAGATCAGCTGGTGATAAAGGAAGAACCAGAACCAGAACTTCACACAGATGACTGGATCTCAGAGAGCTCAGCTAATGAAGCCCAGTTAGGCCCGGTTCTGGAGTTAAAGCAGCACCATTCTTCATGTGTTCCTCTGCAGCTACAGACGTCTGAAGCTGGTGTGTGACGCCCTGCGGCGCTGGGAGCAGACCGGACCGCCGGTACCGCTGGAGGATCTGCTGGGTTCTACCATCCAGAACATCCAGAGCATCAGACCAGAGTCGCTGCAGGATGAAGGTAGAACCCGGCCCAAAGAGGCCGGTTCTGGTGGTTCTGTCTGATGAATGGTGTTCTAGACCCAG
The DNA here is from genome assembly GCA_037039145.1 of Fundulus diaphanus. Lineage (NCBI taxonomy): Eukaryota > Metazoa > Chordata > Actinopteri > Cyprinodontiformes > Fundulidae > Fundulus > Fundulus diaphanus. The sequence goes on from CM073121.1 coordinate 64,287,093, forward strand.
ACTCTGGTTCCTGCTGGTACCGGAACAAGAACCCGTTTATTTATAGCATGAAATAAATGATGAATGAGGTTCTGTGAGAAGTTCTGTCCCAGAGAAAGGTTCTCCTTATTTTATTATTGGACCTTAAAGGCCAGAGATTCTCCTAAAGGATCAAAAACAACATTTAATCTACATTCATGTAAATCTTAGTTTATTATATCTATTCATTATTTTAATAAATAATTATTTTAATAAATAATCAATAGATAAAATATGTTCATTCCCGCCTTCTTCAATGAGATTTCCACTCTGGTTTTGGACTACAAGTCCCATAATGCACTGAGGCAGGAAGCCCGCAGCCATCCAGGTGTCTCTCCACTGAGCTATATTAAGGGCCGTTTCTCAATATGCGTTCTTGAGCGTTCTCGTGTGCTCGTGACACGTCATCAGCCTCAGCCCGAGCACTGTTCCAATCCAGAGAACGCCAGAGCGAGAACGCACCACATCCCCGGATGTTGTTCTCGCCCGCCCTCTTTATCGAGCATGCATCAGAGCAGACTTGTGCGTTCTTCAGACTGACCGCTTGCCCAGAATGCACCGCGGCAAGATAATTTTGAGGCTTTTTAGAAATTAAAAATGTTGTTTTAAAAAAATGTTCAATAAGATTTATTGTGGTGTAGTATATAAATAGTTTTGAATGTTAAAGAAATGCTAAAGAACTGTGCGTCTCATGACGTCACAAGTACGCTTCTGTTCCAATACACCATACGTGCTGCGTGCTCGCGTTCTTGTCAAGTCCGATCTTCCTGTGTTCTCGCCAAGACCGGACTTGACGAGAACGCGAGTCCGTACTCGCGTTCTCGTGAATTGAGAAACGGCCATAGACCAGTTCATGCGTGACGTCATGCGTGACGTCATGCGTGACGTCATGCGTGACGTCACGCGTGACGTCAGCGCTACATCCGGGTCCCGCGGGTAGGCAAAAGCAGTACTGTTCTCGTCTACTATCATTACAAAACGGGTGATTTAGAGAGTATTTTTAGTTAGTTTATTTTTGGAATCTAAACAATGCCTACGACTTGTTGTGCTCCCGGTTGCACACAGAGGCATTCCAAATCGTCAGATGTACGTTTCTGTCGTTTACCGAAGGACGAAGAAAGAAATGGATATTTTCAATGAAAAGAGCGCAGGCAGACACTCCCAATGGACTGGGGGAGCCATCACACTACAACAGAATTTGCAGTCTACACTTCATCTCCGGTAAATACAACTTAATTCTGCTCTAGTCATTGTTCTACTTAAATAGCGGAGCGGGGAGAAGTGGAGTCGATGTGCTGCAGCAGCAGCACGCCGCATCATTTTAGTTTTCTTCGTGCAATCAGTGTGCAATAATGTGCTCCAGACAGCGGCTGCATTACGCCTCCGTTCACGCTGCAACGTCGCCGACACCCCCACCAATGTTAATAAGACAAAAACACCAAAATAATCCGTAGTGAACAATGTTTTTTTAACCTACCGGGCGGGTCTTCCTCTCTGCTGAGACGCTGTGTGTCAGACTCCGCTTTATGTTACACAAACATGAACATCCATCCATCCATGTTCTGACCCGCTTAATCCCTCATGGGGTCGCGGGGGTTGCTGGTGTCTATGTCCTGATATAAGATAATTGCAGCCGTCCAGTGGTTTCATGCTTCCATGCTCTCTCGTCTGTACTGGCCTGCGTGTTTATAAGGTAGCTGTATATGTCGCTGTACGGAACCCTTGGCAGCATTTCACAGACTCGCTCCGTCCCTTCAGGCTTTTGCTGTGTGGATCTGGCAATCTGATACCATCAACCATCAACTTAGTCTTAACACGATCTTGTGATACGTTATCTAAAGAAGAAAAATACGTGGAGAACTCGTCAGTTTCTCTGTTTGCGTCCACCATTGTGTTCGTCTTTTGCCAACCAGTCCGGCGCGCATGCGCGAAAAACCCGAATCAAAACAATAACAATGAACTGGTCTATAGACTGGAGTGCTGATTTGCCCGTAAACACAGTCATGAATACGTAGACGCCGCGTCCTCGGGTGAGAGGCGTGCCGACAGAGCGGCCAGACCAAGCTGCAGTCAGACAGAATTCAGGAAAATGTACTTTATGTTTTCAGACACTCTGAATCCGGTGAATTCTCACCCGATTTCCAGATAAATCAACTGACTGAAAACGTCACCCCTTTAGGGGCTACATGGGACCAATTGATTGAATTAAATTATTCAATTCAATTCAATTCAATTTTATTTATATAGCGCCAAATCATGAAACATGTCATCTCAAGGCACTTTACAAAATCAAGTTCAATCATATTATACAGATTGGGTCAGATTATACAGATTGGTCAAAATGTCCTATATAAGGAAACCAGTTGATTGCATCAAAGTCCCGACAAGCAGCATTCACTCCTGGAGAAGCGTAGAGCCACAGGGAGAGTCGTCTGCATTGTCCATGGCTTTGCTGCAATCCCTCATACTGAGCAAGCATGAAGCGACAGTGGGAAGAAAAACCACCCATTAACGGGAAAAAAAAACCTCCGGCAGAACCGGGCTCAGTATGAACGGTCATCTGCCTCGACCGACTGGGGGTTACAGAAGACAGAGCAGAGACACAACAAGAGAGACACAAAGCACAGAAGCACACATTGATCCAGTAATCTGTTCTACATTAGATGGTAGTAACGGGTGAGCCGTCTTCTCTGGATGATGTCAAAGTTAACAGAACGCCAGACCAGGTGTACCTACTATGAAGAAAAAGAGAGAGAGCAAAAAGTTAAAAGCTGAAATGACAACAGTCATTTCAATGTAATACAATGCAAAACTGGAGAACCGTAGAATGAAGAACAGTAGAAATCAGTAGAGTGAGAGAAATAGACCCTGATGTCCTCCAGCAGCCTAGGCCTATAGCAGCAAAACTATAAAGGTAGCTCAGGGTAACATGAGCCACTCTGACTATAAGCTTTGTCAAAAAGGAAAGTTTTAAGATTAGTCTTAAAAGTAGACGGGGTGTCTGCCTCACGGACCAAAACTGGGAGTTGGTTCCACAGGAGAGGAGCCTGATAGCTAAAGGATCTGCCTCCCATTCTACTTTTAGAGACTCTAGGAACCACCAGCAGACCTGCAGTCTGAGAGCGAAGTTATTGTCTAACTTAATAAATAATTTTGATTTTGTATTGAAAGTAAGCAAACTTCCAGAGCTCCGTCCCAGGAAGCCCGACTTTTACTCCGCTTATGGGTGCGCAAATAAAAGGACACTAGGAACCAGATCCTGGGGAATTACCTTCCATAAGTAAGATTTTATGATAGATAATCCTCATGCTTTACAGTTACAGTTTTTCTGGCATAAACACAATATGTGCTAATGGTAGAGAGAAGTACATTAAACACCAAAAACAAACAAAATGGTCCTAAATTACTGGATAGACATGATTTGTGTGTGCGTGTGTGTGGGGGGGGGGGGGGGGGTAAAATATTATACAGTTTTTGCTATGATTTTGTAATGTATTTGATTCTAAGATGCGTTATTAGGTTTTTTGTTGATTTTTTTCCCCAGATCGCGGTTTGTATTATATAATTTTTAAATGCTGTTATGGGCACCTCTGCTCTCACTTGACTGTATATAGTTTTGCTCCTATGTAGATCAGTGCTGTTGTCTGTAGATCGGTGTCTGTGTATATATATATATATATATATGTATATATATATATATATATATATATATATATATATACATATATATATATATATATATATATATACATATGTTCTGAATAAATATGTGTAATCTGTCTGAAAGGTCACGATCACTGTGAACATATGATTAAAATGAGATGAGCAGTTTCACAGGTAATTCTACAGTCAGTGGATGTACTAACACTATCAACTACTAGGAAAGTAGGTGCTGAAATATTTTACATGTTATTCATATTAAATATATATATATATATATATATATATATATATATATATATATATATATATATATATATATATACAGGTCCTTCTCAAATTATTAGCATATTGTGATAAAGTTCATTATTTTCCATAATGTAATAATAAAACTTGAACATTCATGTATTTTAGATTCATTGCACACTAACCAAAATATTTCAGGTCTTTTATTGTCTTAATACGGATGATTTTGGCATACAGCTCATGAAAACCCAAAATTCCTATCTCACAAAATTAGCATATGTCATCCGACCAATAAAAGAAAAGCGTTCTTAATGCAAAAAAAGTCAACCTTCAAATAATTATGTCCATTAATGCACTCAATACTTGGTCGGGAACCCTTTTGCACAGATTACTGCTTCAATGCGGCGTGGCATGGAGGCAATCAGCCTGTGGCACTGCTGAGGTGTTATGGAGGCCCAGGATGCTTCCATAGCGGCCTTTAGCTCATCCAGAGTGTTGGGTCTTGCGTCTCTCAACTTTGTCTTCACAATATCCCACAGATTCTCTATGGGGTTCAGGTCAGGAGAGTTGGCAGGCCAATTGAGCTCAGTGATACCATGGTCAGTAAACCATTTACCAGAGGTTTTGGCACTGTGAGCAGGTGCCAGGTCATGCTGAAAAATGAAATCTTCATCTCCATGAAGCTTTTCAGCAGATGGAAGCATGAAGTGCTCCAAAATCTCCTCATAGCTAGCTGCATTGACCCTGCCCTTGATAAAACACAGTGGACCAACACCAGCAGCTGACTTGGCACCCCAGACCATCACTGACTGTGGGTACTGGACACTGGACTTCTGGCATTTTGGCATTTCCTTCTCCCCAGTCTTCCTCCAGACTCTGGCACCTTGATTTCCAAATGACATGCACAATTTGCTTTAATCTGAAAAAAGTACTTTGGACCACTGAGCAACAGTCCAGTGCTGCTTCTCTGTAGCCCAGGTCAGGCGCCTCTGCTGCTGTCTCTAGTTCAAAAGTGGCTTGACCTGGGGAATGCGGCACCTGTAGCCCATTTCCTGCACACGCCTGTGCACGGTGGCTCTGGATGTTTCTACTCCAGACTCAGTCCACTGCTTCCGCAGGTCCCCCAAGGTCTGGAATCGGCCCTTCTCCACAATCTTCCTCAGGGTCCGGTCACCTCTTCTCGTTTTGCAGCGTTTTCTGCCACACTTTTTCCTTCCCACAGACTTCCCACTGAGGTGCCTTGATACAGCACTCTGGGAACAGCCTATTGGTTCAGAAATATCTTTGTGTCACACCCTCTTGCTTGAGGGTGTCAATGATGGCCTTCTGGACAGCAGTCAGGTCGGCAGTCTTACCCATGATTGGGGTTTTGAGTGATGAACCAGGCTGGGAGTTTTAAAGGCCTCAGGAATCTTTTGCAGGTGTTTAGAGTTAATTTGTTGATTCAGATGATTAGGTTCATAGCTCGTTTAGAGACCCTTTTCATGATATGCTAATTTTGTGAGATGGGAATTTTGGGTTTTCATGAGCTGTATGCCAAAATCATCCGTATTAAGACAATAAAAGACCTGAAATATTTCAGTTAGTGTGCAATGAATCTAAAATATATGAATGTTCAAGTTTTATCATTACATTATGGAAAATAATGAACTTTATCACAATATGATAATATTTTGACCGTTCTAACAGACGGTGATTAGCACTCCAGTGGATAATAGAGCTCAGTGGTTGTCTCTCGTTGGTTCTGCTGTTGTTCACCAGCAGCTGCTTCAACGAGGGGAAGTGTACCGGTACTGTTACTGGTACCAGAACCAGAACCAGTAACGGTACCGGTCCAATGAAAGCCACTGCAGTCTGGACCTGAACGTGTCGTTTATCCACCTGAGCTGAACAGGTTCTGGTTCTGACCCGTCCATGGTGGACCTGCTGAAGCTCCTCCTCCTCCTCTTCCTCCTCCTACAGAGGAAGACTCCTGCTGGCCGGAGCTGTCTGAGGACGAAGAGCCGAGCGGCGTCGACCAGTCCCGGCTGCTGGCGGATCACCTGACCAGGTGGGGGTCCGGCAGAGATCAGAACCGGTTCTGTGGGTCAGTGTGTGACTGGTGCTGGTCTCCTGCAGGTTCCTGGAGCTCTTCAGGTGCGCTCGCTACGAGGCGGCGGCTCTGCAGGCGTCCAGGAGTCCAGGAGTCCTGAGGAGCGCCGACACCCTGCAGATGTTCACAGGTGACACCTGACCCCCCTCAGCACCCCCTCTGAGCCTCTGAGCAGCAGCCACTGACCCACTCCTCTGCCCTCAGGTGTGCAGGGCCCACCTGGCTCCACCCCCCCGGCCCTCTGCTTCTTCCGGGCCCTGCTGGTTGCCACGGCGACAGGTAGCCGCCTCTCAGGTGAGCTGTCGCTGCGGGGCGTCGGCTGCGCTCTGCAGCATGGAGACGTGCAGCTGGTCGCTCACGCCGTCACCCAGAACAAGTAAGGACACCACCCGGTCCGGTTCTAGTCATTTAACAGAGAAACACCAGAACCAGAACCAGAGATGTTCTGCCTGCAGCAGGTCAGGTTCTGGAGCATCAGCAGCCATGAAGACGGCAGCTAAAGACTGTTTACAACAGCAGAGGTCTGTCCCGGGCCAGAACCCAAAATAAAACCCAAAGTTCTTCAGGAAGGAGAAACATCTGCTGAGAAGAAGTAGAAATATTCCTGAAGAGTCCAGAAGGATTTAAATTGTCCTCAGAGAGGTTTGAAATCCAGACCCAAAGCCTGTCAGTGTCTCACAGTCAGGTTCTGGTTCTGGTTCTGGAAAGACAAACAGAACTTCTCTCTGAGGACAAAGAGCTGATGAGGTTTCCGGATCAGAACCTAGAGTCCTTATAACCAGTGAAGCTTTATCATGGAAATGAATGTTTGTTTTCTGAGGTTTTCTCAGGAAATGAATGTTCTGAGGTTTTCTGAGGTCCAACCCGGTTCTGATCATGACCAGAACCGGGTTGGACCTTCACTGACTTTAGCTGAAGCCTCCAGCCTCTGGTTCTGCTGCAGGTCGATCAGCTGATTCCTCCGTCAGTGAAAACAAGCTTTAAATATTAAAAGTTAATGAGCTGAATGTATTGGGCTCAAACACCGAACCGGACCGGACCGGACCGGACTGGACCGGCGGTTCTGGGTCCGTTCTCATGTCTAACGCTCTTATCTGCTTCCTCTCAGACTGACGTTCTCTGAGGCTCTGGGCGACGCGCTCACTGAGCATGCTCAGAGGGACCCGGGCGTGGCCGACCTGTGCCTGGCGCTGGCCGCCGTCGTCCATCAGGCCTGCGGGCTGCACCAGAAGGCCGCACTGAGCATGTGCAGAAGAGGCCTGGTCCACGGCGCCGCTGAGCTGCTGAGGCGGCAGCAGGTGCCTGCAGGTAGGAGCCACCTTAGGCAGGGGCCTCAGGGGCCTCAGGGGCCTCAGGGTGACGTCTGCTCTTCTGTCCAGAGGACGCCATGAGGGTCCTGTCCCTCTCGCCCAGCCTGCGCCTCCTCCAGCTGCTGACCGACGCCCACGGCGGCCAGGCGGCCATCTTACCTGTGGGCGGGGCCTGTGCCTCCATGCTTGAAGACTCTGAGCAGCGTCAGGTGGCGCTGCAGCTGCTGGACGGCTTCCTGAGCCCAGGTCCAGGTGAGTCGTTGGGTCAGCGGTCCGTCTCCCGCCGTGGGATTCAATCCGACAACCTTTCCCTACAGCCCTTCCTTGGTGTCTCTGTCCCCTCAGGCGCGCTGCAGGACGCCATCCTGGAGGACGGCGGCTCCTCGGTGGACGTCTGGGACCAGGTGGCCTCTCTCTGCTCCGACCTGAGCCGGGCCGACCTGAGCCGGGCCGTCCGCTGCGTTCTGCTGGGCCAGAGCGGAACCGGGCTCAGAAGTTCTGACCCGGAGGGAGCCCGGCTCATGGAGCACGTCTTCCTGTGAGGTTCTCTGGTGGTTCCTGCTGACGGCTCCTCCTTCAGAACCCTGGAATAAAGGCTGCGTGACGCTCAGGAGGAGCAGATGTTGGTCTTCTCTCAGACCAACAGCGTTCAGACGTCAGAACCACGGCGCATTATTTACCAGTAATATGAACGGCCACCTAAAAAATACCATGTCAGCAAAAACTCAGAACTGAGCATGAAGACCTGCAGTGTGAACGCAGCCTTATGACGTCTTCAAAGACGGACTTTACTGATAGATTTTAAGACATTAAATATATCGTTCCAGAAAATATCTTAATATGATAAGATATTTTCTGAGACGATAAACATAAATATGAATAATTCTCCTTATTTAACAGTCGACAGCTTAATAAACGCTCCGTTGTCTGTGGCGGCTGATCTCCAACCTACCTAGGCCTGCAGTGAATCTGCTAACTTCTCTGCTGAGAAGATCCACAGTGTTAGAAAAGCAGTTTAGCAATAGTGTCTCCATCCATCTTCTACCACGTCTGTCCCTCATGGGGCCCTGAGGGCTGCTGGGGTCTCCTGTCAGTGGCTGAGAGGTTCAGGTCTCCAGTCCATCACACAATTCTGTCTCCAGTTAGAAGAAGTTCTGATAAAATGTTCCAATTCAGCCAAATAAACCACAAAAGCTTAGAGCAGATCATTCAGCAGCTAACTTCCTCCTCCTGCTGCCTTGATGTTCTCCCCACAGCGTTCTTTAAGAACGTTCTGCCTGTCATAGCGTCTGATTTGACTCAGATAATAAACACGTCCCTTCTGTCAGGTGTTTTCCCCCAGTCCCTAAAAACAGCAATTATCAAAGCACTGCTGAAAAAGAACAATTTAGACAAACTACTACTCCAGAACTACAGGCCCATCTCAAACCTCCTTTATCAGTAGATTATTGAAAAAGCTGAGTTTCAACAATTAAACACCTTCTTAACAACGACCAGCAGCTTTGACGTTTTCCAGTCAGGCTTCCTCACCACAGTACAGAGACCGCCCTGATCAAGGTGTTTAATGACATCCATATAAATACAGACTGTGGAAGAACCACCGTGCTGGTTCTATTGGACCTCAGAACCTCAGTGCTGGTTCTATTGGACCTCAGAACCTCAGTGCTGGTTCTGGTGGACAGTTCTGCTGTCTCCTTCCTCCTGGACTGGTCTCCTGGACTGCTCTTTGACCCGTTTCTGGTTCCTGAATGCTCGGGTGAGGCCCGGTCCAGCAGGTCCACCCTAACCTTCATCAGCACCATCAGCTCCAGCTGTCCTGTCGCTGGACAGAGGAGCCTTTGTTTGGATCAGAACCACTGAACAAACACTCTCCCACGGGTCTGTAAACAGAGCCTGAACAAAGACGGACCTCATTCTGTTCCTGCAGGAGAATAGAGTCTGAATGAAGCAGCTGCTCGCTGAATGCTCGCTGAAACACAGAGGAACCGGAACCCTAACCAGAACCGGGCCAGAACTGGTTCTTTGCTTCAGTCTCTCAGCTCTTTGAATCCCTGACATCATTTCCTGTCTGCACTCTGGGCCTCTGCTTACTGAGGAGCATCTGAGGAACATCCGAGGAACGTCTGAGGAACATGTGAGGAACGTCTGAGGAACACATGAGGAACATGTGAGGAACGTCTGAGGAACACATGAGGAACATGTGAGGAACGTCTTAGGAACATGTGAGGAACGTCTGAGGAACACCTGAGGAACATGTGAGGAGCATCTGAGGAACAGGTGAGGAATGTCTGAGGAACATGTGAGGAACATCTGAGGAACATGTGAGGAACGTCTGAGGAACACATGAGGAACATGTGAGGAACGTCTGAGGAACACATGAGGAACATGTGAGGAACGTCTGAGGAACACCTGAGGAACATGTGAGGAGAATCTGAGGAACAGGTGAGGAATGTCTGAGGAACATGTGAGGAACATATGAGGAGCATCTGAGGAACAGGTGAGGAACACCTGAGGAACAGATTTAACAGGAAGACCTTCATTGGCTTCCTGTTAAATCAAGAATAGAATTTAAAATTCTTCTTCTAACGTATAAAGCCCTTAATAATCAAGCTCCATCATATATCAGAGCTCTGATTACCCCGTATGTTCCTAACAGAGCACTTCGCTCTCAGACTGCAGGTCTGCTGGTGGTTCCTAGAGTCTCTAAAAGTAGAATGGGAGGCAGATCCTTTAGCTATCAGGCTCCTCTCCTGTGGAACCAACTCCCAGTTTTGGTCCGTGAGGCAGACACCCCGTCTACTTTTAAGACTAAGCTTAAAACTTTCCTTTGTGACAAAGCTTATAGTTAGAGTGGCTCATGTTACCCTGAGCTATCTCTATAGTTATGCTGCTATAGGCTTAGGCTGCTGGAGGACATCAGGGTCTAATTTTCTCACTCTATAGAGTTCTACTGTTCTTCAATTATGCATTACGTGTTGTCATTTCTGCTTTAACTTTCTGTTCTCTCTCTTTTTTCTTCATAGTAGGTACACCTGGTCTGGCGTTCTGTTAGCTGTGAAATCATCCAGAGAAGACAGATCACCACTATTACCATCTAATGTAGAACAGATTACTAGATCAATGTGTGCTTCTGTGCTTTTTGTCTGTCTTGCTGTGTCTCTGCTCTGTCTTCTGTAACCCCCAGTGGGTCGAGGCAGATGACCGTTCATACTGAGCCTGGTTCTGGTTCTGCTGGAGGTTTTCCTTCCCGTTAATGGGTGGTTTTTCTTCCCACTGTCGCTTCATGCTTGCTCAGTATGAGGGATTGCAGCAAAGCCATGTACAATGCAGACGACTGTCCCTGTGGCTCTACGGTTCTCCAGGAGTGAATGCTGCTTGTCGGGACTTTGATGCAATCAACTGGTTTCCTTATATAGGAACATTTTGACCAATCTGTATAATCTGACCCAATCTGTATAATATGATTGAACTTAACTTTGTAAAGTGCCTCGAGATGACATGTTTCATGAATTGGCGCTATATAAATAAAATTGAATTGAATTGAATTGAACACCTGAGGAACCTCTGAGGAACATGTGAGGAACATGTGAGAAACGTCTGAGGAACATGTGAGGAACATGTGAGAAACGTCTGAGGAACCTCTGAGGAACGTGTGAGGAACGTGTGAGGAATGTCTGAGGAACATGTGAGGAACGTGTGAGGAACGTCTGATGCGCCTTTAATCTGCGCACAGAAGCCGTTCTTGCTGTAAGTGGAAGCCACTCAGCAAAGCCGACATGTCCCACTCAGCCCTGTCACATTTGATTTTAACTCTCCTGTAAGCGCCATATGCTTATTTTATGCATGGTTTGAATTTTCTTATATTGTGTGAATTTGATATTTCATTTACATTCATGAGTGACATTAATAATTTAAGTTAAAACATATGTATAAGTTTAAAAATGTGAATTTAAAGCAATTATAGGACGTTACTTAGTGGGCCTTTGATGACGCGAGAAAAAAGGAAGCGAGGGGAGAAAAAGTGGGAGGAGAAGGGTTGGAGCCTCACGGTTTTCGGACCGTGTTATACGGATTGTGCTGGTGATATGCCCGTGTCATACACTGGCTCTTACTATGTGGAGCCTTACATTTAGATTTGTGAAAGTTTAAGAGGCATTTTTCATTTGCATCCGTTTTTTTTTGTTATCGCCTTTGTTCAAAATAAAATGCAAAAACGTGACGTCGGAGGATGCTATGGTTTTTCTTTTGGATCCTGGAACACGCGTCAGCCACAAAGCTCCAACCTGTAAAGGATTTAATTGAGACTTTGGGAAATACCCTACATCTCTTGTGTCTTTATGGGTCGCCACCAGAGAGTTAGTTTGACTCTTTTTGGAGAGTTGGCACCGTAACTCTTATTTAGTGTTAAATATTAAATCTCTCTTATAATTGATCATTTAACACTTACTTATCACCAGCTATGTGTTAGAACTGGAATATTAACTCTCACTGAATGTTTTCCTAACAGGAGTTATTCTCTAATTCATACCAAATGCTGAAAATGTTACTTTTCTGAACATATAAAAATCCTTTGGGAAAATAAATAAAGAAGTAATGTTTGTTTTTTCTGCCAATATTTATTTCAAAAGTTCACCACAACTGGAAAACATGTTTCAAAACATGTAACAATGTGGAACGATGTACATGTTCTCCCTTTTATTAGAATGTTGCCTATCAGAGGGTCTGACAGGTGAGCCTGTCAACGTAAATAACATCATGCTCATTATTTTTTTCTTTATTACAGTATGCATGAAAGTGTTCCTGCTGTTCATGTATTATAATATGGCTAATTTGATTAAACACATGATGGACATGGCAGTACATAAAAACAGTCCAGCCTGGTATTCAGTGATTTCTTACCCAGAAACCCTTTTTCAACACTATAGTCACAAAGATTACAAGTTAGCTAAACAGGATTAGGCTATCACCGTAGCAACGAAGCTAATGTCTACCACACGGCTCTGTTAGAAAATTAGAAAGCAAATAAAATATTTAAACCATCTGAGAGAAATGACTGACCATGCTGGCTAAACGTGTCTGTATAACAGCAAATGGAGAGTAAAGTTTTCCTCAGCTTGGTTCCTGTAGCCTTGGGGGCGGAGCCTGTCAATGTCCTCTGTGTCCATCAACTCCACTCTAGGAGTTCAGAGTTCATAGACAGAGTTTTTTCAATTCAATTCAATTCAATTTTATTTATATAGCGCCAAATCATGAAACATGTCATCTCAAGGCACTTTACAAAATCAAGTTCAATCATATTATACAGATTGGGTCAGATTATACAGATTGGTCAAAAATGTTCCTATCTAAGGGAACCAGTTGATTGCATCAAAGTCCCGACAAGCAGCATTCACTCCTGGGGAACCGTAGAGCTACAGGGAGAGTCGTCTGCATTGTCCATGGCTTTGCAGCAATCCCTCATACTGAGCAAGCATGAAGCGACAGTGGAAAGAAAAAACACCCATTAACGGGAAGGAAAACCTCCAGCAGAACCAGAACCGGGCTCAGTATGAACGGTCATCTGCCTCGACCGACTGGGGGTTACAGAAGACAGAGCAGAGACACAACAAGACAGACAAAAAAGCACAGAAGCACACATTGATCTAGTAATCTGAAATAGATTTTCTAGTGTGTTTGTTTATGCTAATTTATCTGTTTAATTAACCTTTGATCAAAGTCAGGTTAAAACTCAGCTGCTGCTAACAGCTGCTGAGTTTCTGTGTCCCACTGAACTCATGATGCCAGAGACGCTGCTGAATAAGAGAAGAAGTGACAGCTGAAGATAATAACAGGGCTTTTCTGCTTCTGCTCATCAATCCAGGCACCTGGTGGTCAGAGCAGCACGCTTTCACCCCAAGAAGGTCTGAAGTTCCCGGTTCGATCCCCGCAGGCTGCCATCATGGGTCCCTGAGATAGAGCTCAGCCCAGATGGGTCCCCGGTCGCTGTGAGCTGCCCTCTGCTCCCTGAGGGACGGTTAGATGCTGAAGACACGTCTGGTTGTTTCTCTTCTGTCTCTGGAGGCCCGTCTGATCAGGATTATAAAATACTTCTTATAAAGAAAAACTTAGAGATTAAATAATCAGGTTTAATTATTTTATTACCCTCTCCAATAATATCAGACCGGTGTTAGTTATAACGGACCGCTCTGATTAATGTCTGAAGAGCTTTGTTCTCTGTCTGGAACCTTTGTAAGACAGTTTATACAACAGAACATGGTTTTACCTTTTATTCCCCGATAAATGTGGTTTTGGTAACTTTCTCTGTATTAAAACATTAGTAACAGCTGCATTAGACCATGAGCTCCAGATTAGGCTTTAAACCAGGAATCCCACTAAAACGGCCAATACCAGAACCAGAACCACTGTGGGCCGACCTGGTTCAGAACAGTTCAGGTCACGTGGAAACGGGTCAGGCTCTGCTACTGAACACTTCAGTCCTGGTCAGTGAATAATCAGCTCTGAAAACCTGCTGATGGGAATCAAACGGATCCAGAACCAGAACCTCTGTGTGGATCACCTGAGGAGGAAACATCGGTACCGTCAGAGTCCAAATGTGCTCAGAAACAGACGGAGCAGCACAGAAATCGGACAAAAAGTCCAGAAATCATGAGAACATCTGAGATTGTTTCATTAAAGTGGTTTTAATAATCTGGTTCTGCCCCTTTCTATGAAAACCATCTGCTCCTCAGGTTCTGACATGATCTATCCACAGATCCACTAGAACACATGGAACCGTTTGAATGGACTTTAGAACCGGGCTCGGTTCTGTTTCAGAGGAGGTTCTGATCATTAGTCAGTGTGTCACAGGAGCTGCAGGTGATAAATTAACACACCGTAACCAGCAGGGACGGTCTCAGGTCTGCAGGAGAACACGTGACCTGTCAGCTCTCTGCTGATTGGTCCCAGCGGGTCATGTGATCAGAAAGTGAAGAAGCAAACACTAATCAGAGATCAGGAGGAAGCTTCACAGACATGAGCTGGACTTTAGGTCCTCTGCAGCTCGTTGGTACCGTTGGTACCGTCCCAATTCCAATTCTGAAAACGGCTGTTGCTAGGCAACGGCTGCTGTTCAGAGCAGCTGCCATCTTCCTCCCTGCTGAGACCAAAGAGAACGCTGAGAGTCAGCCTGCAGCAGCTGGGCCTGCAGACCCGGTTCAGCCCGGTTCAGCCGCCATGATGCTCTCAAACATGGCAGCACACGTCTCTGACTGATTCTGGGCTGATTTGGGTTTACAGGCTGAAACATGGAGGAGGAAACAGCTGAAACGTTTGACTTTAATGGCTTCAAAGTGTTTAAAGTGTGAAGGAAAGAGAAGCGGAGGATCTTAGCGCTGAAAGAAACGTCTGACCAGAACCGCTGGAAGGAAGCGGACCTGGTTCTGGTTCTGTCATAATGACACGTTGGCTGTCTCCACGTGTGAAGCTGCTGTGGCAGACTCAGACTGGGCCCACGTGTTATCTTCAGGTTCCTGTCGGTCATCTGTGTGCCCTGGAAACCTCCATCTCCTCTGCAGCTCCTATAAACATAATTTTCCTCCAGGCAGGTGAGAGGAGGCCTCATCGGTCAGAGCAGGAGGACATCTGGCTGATAACAGCTCCACAGCTGCATGCTGGGGCTGCAGAAGGAGGACAACCTGAGGTTTCCCAGGTGCCCTGAACGCAGCATGTTGAGAAACCCTCAGATTACTCATGAGGTTTCTGTTAACACATGAAATCAGCCCCGGGGATTTATTTCCTCTTTAGGCTGACTTAGACTTCTGCTGCGCTGCATTGCACATCAGAATGCAGAACCAGGGTTCTTCCTGCAGCACCGAGACCCAGAACACGGTACAGGCCTGCAGATCAGCTCTCTGTGTGGACCCAGTGACCCAGAACCGGCCCACTCAGTGACCCCAGAACCAGAACCGGCCCACATCATCATCCCGCTGCCACCGTGCCTGACAGCTGCCATGATGTTCTCCAACGTTTTATTACACAGGGTCTTTTCTAATGACTCTTTTATTAACTGTCTGATCTAACATGCTCATGGTTTATCATTTATTTGTTTATTATTCAGTTAATTATATATTCTAGGTGTTATAAGTGGTTAAAAAGACATAAAGTAGCGGCAGAAGCGGCTGTAAACGCGGAGCTGCATTCCTCCGCAGAGGCTCGGCGCTCAGACCGCGGCAGAATCTCAACTTTCTGCTCCTCCTAAATTTTTGGCCTGTTTTAGGGGGAGGAAGTGTCAGGTTTCGCCACGCCCACTCCGCTTTATTTGATTGGTCAGCGGCCACGTCACTCAGCGGCCCGGCCGTCGCTGATTGGTTGGCGGGAGTTCCCTTTCTCAGTGGCCGACCCAGGCTCGGGTTCGACGCTGTGGGTCTTCTGCGGTGTCGCGTGGCGCAGTTGGGCTCGGTTCGGAGAGAAAACGGAGGCGAACCGGTTCGGGTCCGCGGCACCTTTCCCCGATCACAGCTCACCCGAGGAGGAAACCGGCCCAGAGACCCGGAGAGAACCGGAACCAGAACTTTTTGCCACTTTGGGAGAAACTTTTGAAAAGTGAGAAAGATGGCAGACAGCGAGGAGCAGCAGGTCTCCTCCAGCAGCCCCCTGTTCGGCGAGGGCCGCCACTACCAGGCCGAACCGGAACCGCAACTGGACCCGGGGCCCGGCCAGGACCTCTTCGGTTCGGACGACATCGTGGATCTGGTCGGCGGGGCTCAGGACGCGCTGGAGCGGCACAGGGCCGAGCAGCAGGGTGGGCTGCAGGAGCCCCGGGTGACTTCAACAGAACCGGAACCAGAACCAGAACCGGAGTCAGAACCAGAGCCAGTAAAGAAACCCGAACCGGTGGCGGTTAAGGAACCAGAACCCGCGCCCCCGGCCCAGAAGCCAGACCCAGACTCCACCAGCTTCAACTCGGTTCCGGAGGAGCCCGAGGTCGTGGCCCCCCGAGCCGAGGCGGAGAGCTCGGAGCTCGGCCCGGCCCCCCCGGTGGAGGCTCCTGCCCCCCCGGTGGAGGCTCCTGCCCCGCAGAGCGACGCCCTCCCCGCGGCCGCAGCCCGCCGAGCAGCGCCATCCCCGGCAGAAGCAGCAGCGCAGCCCGCGGTGACGCAGGAACCAGTGGCTCCGGCTTCGTGTGAGTATCCGCGGCCAGAGTTCGGCTCTTTTATCGGAACCGGGAACCCAGACCGCCAGGCTCATCGGAACCGGTACCTCAGCTGAAACCGGGGCGGGTTTTCTTTTTTTTTTTTACCGGTTATTAGGCGTTTTTCTCCCGGTAAGGGAACGTCTGAGGAGCCGCGCGGTGATGCTGCTCATCCCGGACAGAACCGCCTCTGACCCGGGCTGATGTTTGGGTCCCGGTCCGTTAACTGGACCCGGAACCGGGCTCACTGGAGCGTTTATCGGGAAGGTTCGGGTGTATTTCTGCGGGTTCTGCTGCAGGTTTAGGTTCGGTGGTGATGCGGCCCACCTGTTCTGTTTGGACCGGCTGATGTGTCGGTGCCGAACCGTTAAACGAACCGTTAAAATGTCGCTCCGGTACCCGAGACCCGGAGGGGGGTCTGGAGCAAATTCAGCGGGCTGAGAGCCGGTCCTGTCCCCGGTACCGGTGTAGTTATTCACCGTTTTCCCCGCCGTTAGCGGTACGTAGCCCAGTTCCATTATCGGACAGCGGGCTGCGCGCTATTCACCATCAGAGTTACGCTGAAAGCGCTGCGCGCCTTTCTGCTCCGTTACACCGTTACACTGGCGCGGTTCTGCTGTCACGCCGGTTCCTACCGGTCCGGTCTGGTGTCGGCCTTACAGCGGCGGTTCTGGTGGGTTTATTTGGGTCGAACCGGTTCCCCCCGCCGGAGCAGACCAGGCCGTGTCCGATAATGGACGCAGCGGCGGCGGCAGCCCAGCCCAGATTAGTCACAACAAAGGAATCCGCCGGGAGTCCGCTGCCGCCGGTCCGCCCGGCCCCGGGGCCACGGAACCGGGCTCAGGTTGACGCCCTGGCTCCGGTTCCTCCACCCAGAACCAGCTGCAGGTCCGGTCCGGCCCAGTTCTGCAGCTGGTTCTGGGCCTGATGATGATGATGATGATGATGATGATGATGATGCGGAGCGAAGGTGAGCGGGCCTCAGATGCTGGGTGGGGCTGGACCGGGCCTGCAGGACAACAGGAGCAGAACCTGACTGGACCGGGCCGATCAGAACCAGCTGACAGCCAGAACATCATCACATCTGTTTATTAAGGCGGTTTAAACAAATCCGTCATTCCTGCTGCAGATGAAGCCGCTGAGCTTCACCCAGACTTCCTAGAGGTTTATTTAGCTTTAATTTATTAATTTATTTATTAAGTTAAAACCAGTTAGGGTTAGAAAGCAGGTAAAGACAACAGCTGAAATCAGCCTTAAACCCAAACTAACAACCAGAGAGAGGAACCTCTGAGCCTCGGCTTAACGAGGCGCGGGTCGTTCTTCAGAACCAAGATCCATCAGAGGTTCTGACCTCACAGGTTCCTGTTTCCCTGCTTGCTGTGATGATGAAGGGAACGTCTGAGGAGGACCAGCAGGTCTCTGAGTTTTCCCACGGTCAGTGAAGGCACCCTCACCACAGCAGGCGTGTTCTACCTGGTTCTGGTTCTGGGTCCGGTTCCTGCTGCTCGACCCGGTTTCACTGATCATGGATTTAATGAAAGGCGCAGCGGCAAACTGAGTTCCTCCTGATCCAGTGAGTTCTGCAGATGGTTCTAGTACCTCAGCCGGGTCAGGGTTCTGGGTCAGGGTTCTGGTCCTGGTCCGGTTCCTGCAGTTAAACAGGCTTTGATGAGCCTGGGTCACTTCAGCAGACAGAAGATCTGCTCCCCTCCCCCACCCGTTGCTGTGCTGGGTTGGAGGGTTTGACCCAGAGCCGGCCCGGTCCGGTTCGGTTCGGTCCGGTCGGTGTAGAGCTGTAGGAACTATCGGTACCTTTGGGCTGTAACAGCTGGTTTACTGTGTGATACCGGCCCAGAAGTTCTGATTGGGGAAGCTGGTTCTGCCTTTGATCTGAACATTTGGGTCCGGTTCAGTACTTCAGTGAGCCTGGTACCGACCCGGCCCACCCAGACCGAGCCCTGTTCAGATAATTATCTAGCACCCAGCCCCCCCCCCCCCCCCCTCCTCTCTGCAGAACCAGTCCAGGTTCTGACCCGGCAGCCGTGTCCCTGCTGGTGGCTGACCTGGTTTTCTGCGAGCGGGTCGGGTCGGGTCGGCTGAGCCCGGTTCTGCAGACAGCAGCTGGTCTCACTAATCTGACTTAACCTCGTGGCTCTGGTCCAAACTCCCTGAGGAGGAAGAGGAGGGTTCTGGACCTTCGTCCTGGGCTCCCGGCGCTGTTCCTGTAGGAGGCGGCATGTGGGTCATCAGAACCAGAATCACAGTGTAATTAGAAGAAGAAAGTTCTATTAAGACTCAGCTCGGGTTCTGCTGGGAATTGGACCTTAATCACAGAACCGGCACCAGGAGGCTGCAAAACGGGTCACGGTTTATTCACAGGAGTCCGGACCTGAGGAAGGACCGGCTGTTGTTGTGGTTCTGCTGCCGCTTGGTACCGACCACCTGAAACGGGTCAGGTCCAGCCTTCAGAACCACAGACAGCTCTGTTTTCCATCAGAACCAGGGGTTCTGCTGTAGTGCAAAGCTCAGAATAGAAACGAATAGAAAGTTAAACCCGGTACCGAGAAATCAGGCCCGGCCCACATCATTGGTTCTGTTGGACCCGCTGGACCCGGAGAGGAATAAAAAGATCCGGAGTCAAAGTCCTTTTCTCTGAGCTGCAGATGTTCTGGGGTACTGACTCAGACCAGAACCGACTCTGTTGGACCCAGTCAGCCTAACTGAGCTGACTTCCTGATGGACCAGAACCAGAGCTCTGTGGTTCTGCTCGGTGGGAACGGGTCGTCTGCAGTTCTGTCAGGAGGCGTCGACAGCAGAGGTTCTGGGCGTTAAAGCCCGGCAGCAGCTGACTGGACTCCAGTCGGGTTTCACTGCAGGATCCAGGAAGGATTTTTATAGCTCAGGACACAGAACTGGTCAGAACCAGAACCAAGCAGTTATTCTGAACAGAGGAGTCAGAACTGGTTCTGATTTCACTAATTCTGATTATTGTTTATTCAGAATCTTTACCTGAGACAGAACCTCAGAACACAACAGGAGACCCGGATCAAAGAACCTTCACTCTAATCCAGAACCATCGTACTGAGGTTCTGGTTCTGAACTCCCAGGCTCCTTAAAGTCACACTCCACCAGAACATAAATCAGGTCCAATTCCTGCCGCCATGGGTCCATAGGATGGTTCCTACCTCCACCCTCGGTGTGAGACAGCAGCTTTCCGGCTTTGGTACCACAGTCCTGGTTCTGTTCTCAGGACAGAACCTAAAACTAGCTCATGTTCTGCTCGGTTCTGTCTTCAGGCTGCAGGTCAACGGAAGGTAATCACGGTTCTGTCAGTCAAAACAGACAGAACCGGCCCAGACGGATGTGGGTTGTTGGTTCTGATGGTTCCGGTTGGTACTAAAACAAGGAGAAACCAGCAGAGCTGCTTTTTAGAACTTTTCTAGTGATTCTGACCCGACCCATTCCCTTCATAAACAGAACCTGTATCATCGGCAGGTTCCACCTCAGGGGCTAATGAGTCGGATCTGAGCTGAAGCTGCAATTCAATTCAGAACCCGCTGAGTGAATAGTTCCCACTGTATGAACAGTTCCCACTGAGTGAACAGTTCCCACTGAGTGATCTGGTCACACTTTGTGAACAGTTCCCACTCTCTGAACAGTTCCTTCTGTGTGAACATTCGCAGGTGTGAATAGTTCCTTCTGTGTGAACAGTTCCTTTTGTGTGAACAGTTCTCACTGAGTGAACAGTTCCCACTGTATGAACAGTTCCTTCTGTGTGAACACTTCCCAGGTGTGAATAGTTCCTTCTGTGTGAACGGTTCCTTTTGTGTGAACAGTTCCTTCTGTGTGAACACTTCCCAGGTGTGAACGGTTCCTTTTGTGTGAACGGTTCCTTTTGTGTTAACAGTTCCTACTGTGTGAACAGTTCCCAGGTGGTACCAGTTCCCACTGAGTGAACAGTTCCCTCTCTGAACAGTTGTTTAGATGCTTCTGGAATCCCGGAGGAGCTGCAGCCAGAGCTGCTTTATCATTGAAAGGGTTGTGAATAGTTATTTATTTATTACAATCAACATTTCTTAATTTCTCCAGCAGCAGCTGTGTTGGCCGTCTTTACCCTTATATTGTTCCACTCCTCTGAACCCAGTAACCACCAGAACCACTGAACCCGCCCATCAGAGAACCTGCCTGAGCAGGAACACCGCTGTGGTTGGAGGAGGTGGGGCGCTTCGTGTCTCTCTGCATTAGCACAGATCAGAACGTCTAATCTAGTTACCTGGAACCAGACTGATCCAATCAGTGGCGTGTCAGAACCTGCCAGGTACGCTCAGGTATGCTGGTGGAGGAACGCCGCTCCGCTGGAGGACGGTTCCACACAGACGCCGGATCTGAGCTGATTCTGGTTGGCACCATCAGAACCGGAGCCTGCTGGAGTCTCGGGTCGGTTCTGTTTCTCCTGAACATCCCATAATACAGCAGCAGGACTCTGGTAATCAGACAGTGTGTTTTACACCACCTGTCCAGGTGGGGGCGCTGCAGCCTGCTACCCAGCTTCCTGTTGACCCCGTCTGTCCGGCTGTGGCTGCATTTGGATCATTGTTCTGGTTCTTCAGTTCTTCTGCAGTGACCTGGCTCCTCGGTTCTGTGGGTCCGGTGGCCCGGCTCTGCAGCAGGCGGTCCGGTCACCTGGGAGACACGACAGACCAACCCGGGTTGGTTCTGAACCAGATATCGACTCGGACCTGAATTCTGGGAGCCGGGTCTTCTTAGCGTTGTGATGTAATCTGGGGTGACGGTGAGTTGGGAGGGGGGGGGGGGGGGGCGTTATGTGACCGAGCCATGAGATAACTGCTGTCATGGTAACCGTGTATTCGCTGAGCTCACGATAACACGAGTGCCTCAAACAGGCTTTGGGTCGGACCAGAACAAAACAAACGTAGCTTCCCTGCTAAGCTAGCGTCATTGCAGATGCACTTCCTGTTTCAAAATAAAAGCAGATTCGCCTCCACCCGCCTCTCTGTGGGTCCTCTGACCGGGGAGGAGCGGACGGGCTTTGACTAGGCCAAAGACACTCCTAGCCCTTCAAAATAAAAGTCCTCCACCGTTTGTTCAGCTTTCCTCTGATCATGAACCTCTTTAGAATAAAATATAGAGTTTTATCACGCCAGTAAAGTATGGCTGTAATGTGCCAAAGCTTTGTGTGTTTAATTAACGGTAACGACTGGGACTAATGCTGGGGGGAGTGGTGGGTTCAACTCCCAGACTGCCACTGAGTCCCTGAGCAACACCCCTAACCCCCGACTGCTCCCTGGGGGTCAAACGCAGATGTCATAGGAACGTGTGTTTCAGTGAGAATAATTATGCTTCTTAATGAGCTCCGGCAGCTGGACAACGGTAGAGACGTGACTCGCAGAATCTCTGGGAGGAACCGTGTCTTTTTCCAACGAGTCGTCTCCCAGAACCTGTTCAGATGCTTTGACTCACCTCCTGCTGCTCTCTGTCTCCTTCCACAGATGTGTCTTCTCCTCCTAAAGCTCAGCCTCATCTTCTGATGCAGTTCCCTACAGGCAAGTCCCCTGTCCTCTGTCCTCTATCCTCTGTCCTGTCCTCTGTCCTCTATCCTCTATCGTGTCCTCTGTCCTCTCTGAAGCTCAGTGCATGTCAGAGGTCCAGCGCTTCTTCTCTGCTGGCCTCCAGCGTTGTGTCTCTGTCTGTGTGGTCTGAGGTCGGCGCTCGTCCACGGCGCATTTAATCTTGTTAATCCTCACTGAGCATGGATTATTGCCACCTAGCCTGGGACCAGAACTGATCCACCACCATGTGGGAACCGGACTGGAGAACAGAGCAGACAGACGACTTACTCACAGAACCTCACAGAACCTCACAGAACAAGGAGACTTCAGTCCTGCTGCTTCCTCCTGGAGTCTGATCGCTGTGGTCCGGACAGACTCACCCAGGAGGTCCAGTTAGTACCAGCTGGTCCCCCTGGTGAACCGTGATGTCATTGATTTGAGCTGCAGGGGAAATCTACCTGTTATTCTTCATGGTTCTGACCAACCAGAACCTAAAGGCCCGATGGGTCCAGGCATGGTTTCCCTAAGGCTGGATGGTCCTAGCTCACATTTGTGTCTCACACCGCAGTGCAGGTGAGACCACAGCTCTGGACAGGGTCCACCATGGGGCCTCTGGCCCCCAGAGCCGGATGGCAGTACCAGCACCCAAACGCCTCCACTCCACACACTGATACAGTTCTGGTTCCCTGGTTCTGGACCCGTCAGCTCGGTTCAGACCAACCCTTCACGTTCTGTCTTAATCTCCCTGAAGCACTCGAGTTTCAGAGCTAAAACATGAAGAACTAAACGCTGATTTTCTGTGGATCCACCAGAACCTGATATTTGACCAATCAGGGCTAAAAGTACACGAAACGCCCCCCCCCCTGAACTGTACGCCCCGGTTCTCTCAGGTTCAGCTGGTTTTGTCTGCTCTGGGTCTCCTGGTTCTGGAGGAACACCTGCCCAGGTGTGGTGGCACTCTAACGAATGGAGTGTGTTTTTGATTTATGTGCTGTATGCGTTCTCCCTCCTCCCTCTCTACTCAAGAACTTGGGCAGAAGGGTGACTCCCCTGCACCCATCTCTCCTATCTCCCCTCTCCATTCGCCCGACTCTCTGGAGGAGCTGTCTCTGACCGAGAGTCCGAACCAGCCCCCTCCTCCAGGATCTTCTGCACCCCTGGGCTCCTTCTCCACCCAACCCCCCAGGTCCCTCTCCAAGGACATGCCTTGGGAGGGTGAAGAAGGCGACTCTGGACCAGGCCGTGGTAAAACTAAGGAAGACCTTCTAGATTCCTTAGCCGGTCCCTACCTGAGTTTAGGGAAAGACTCGGGGCCTCACAATCTGTGTGAAGACAGCGGCGTCTCATTTTCCCCTGAGGATAAGCTGATCAGCTCAGACCGGTCCTCCACCGGCCCCTCCCCGGTCAACCCCCTGATGATGGTTCCTGAGTCTCACCTTGCCTCCTCTAACCCAACAGAGAACTGGGATTCACCGTTCCTCTCATCTGAAGGCAACTCCAAGGTCTCCATGGATCCCTTCACCAAGGACACCCCTCCCATTAGCTCCTCCAGATATGAGCCAGACGTGTGTGCCAACCAGTCCGATGACGATGAAGACCTGATGTATGAGGGGAAGAAGAACAATAACCCGTTTGAGGGCTATTCCCCCTTGGCCGACAGCGGCTACTCCCACTTTGGAGAGTCTGACACAGGGGCATCCAAAATGTCCGAGAGTCCCACACCAGATCTGGTCCAGTACGGGCAGACGGGAGAGTCCCAGGAGAACCAACCGTCCATCCTAGACGAGACGAGTAAGACTGCCAGCGAGTCCCTCATGGCGTCAATGAACCAGTTCTCCTCTGGCCTCAAAGAGGGTGATGAGGACGAAGACGAAGAGGACTCTCCTCTGCCGCCGTCACTTCCAGACATCTTGAAGTCTTCCCCTCTCAACCCTGACAAAGTCGATTCTGGCTCATCTGAGGGAAGTCTGGAGCAGAGCCCCATCCTGGAACGCCGGATGATGGAGTCGCCCAACCCTCCGATTAACCTGTCCACCAACAACCCGTTTGCTTGTGAAGCCAAAGTGTCCCTGCTGAAGGAGATGACCGAGCAGATGGAGGCCAAATCTGTAGACAGTACAAACGGTGAAGAAAACAAAAGCTTTGGAGCCTTCGATCTGGTCAAAGAGGCAGAGGAGACCACCCCGCCGAAGGTCAAAGAAGAGGAACCTGTCCAAATTGAGCAGAGAGACTGGTTCTCCAGCAACGATTCTCCCGAAAAGACCGAAAAGTTTGAGCCGCTTGACTTCAAGAGCAAGACCACCGCTGAAGATTCAGACTCTGAGTCTCCAACCGCAGACTCCCTGTCCCCAGTCCTGGAGGCCATGGCCAAGAATCCATCCATCTTCCAGGTGGAAACGGAAACTAAAGACCTAAAGATGGAGCTGGAGGAACCAGAGGTGGCGGAGGAGGTGTCTGAGCATGAAGTCTCCTCGGAGGAGTTTGAGTTCATTGAGAGACCACCCCGAGGTGTTATCGACGAGTTCCTCGAAGCTCTGGATACATCCAAGTTCTCCTCACCGAAGCCTCCAGAGATCCCCATGGACGATGACCTCAGCTTCTGTCTGAAGGACACGCCTTCTGTGGCTGCAGCTCCGCCTCCAAAGGTAGCCTCACCTCCTGAGCCGGAACCAGAAGCTCCGAGTCAGAGCTCCTACCGCCTCCTTAACCAGGCCTCCCCCCAGAAGAGCAAGTCTGAGCTGGAGACGTCCCCCAGCCAGGCTCCCCCCACCCAGCCACCCACCGGAAAACCAGAGGAGGTGGCGCCCAAGAGGAGCGCCGAAAGCAGCCGAGAGTTTAAGATGCCCAACCTGAACCTAAGAGCAGGTAACCTAAAGCCGTCCAGCATGGACTCCATCCCACATCCTCCTTGGTGCCACCGCCACCCACACATCACCATCTTCTCAGTTTGACTCCACCCATCCCCCCTCCATACGTCACCTTCAGTTCCTGACCCGTTCTGTTCCTGACCCATTTTACTTCTGTTCCTGACCCATTCTGTTCCTGATGTGTTCTGCTTGTTTCTGACCGGTTCTGTTCCTGACCCATTCTACTTCTTACCCATTCTACTTCTGTTCCTGACCCA
The DNA here is from genome assembly GCA_037039145.1 of Fundulus diaphanus. Classification (NCBI taxonomy): domain Eukaryota; kingdom Metazoa; phylum Chordata; class Actinopteri; order Cyprinodontiformes; family Fundulidae; genus Fundulus; species Fundulus diaphanus. The sequence continues at coordinate 64,312,282 of CM073121.1, forward strand.
TTCTGTTCCCGACCCATTCTGTTCCTGACCCATTCTACTTCTGTTTCTGACCCGTTCTCCATCTGACCCATTCTACTTCTGTTCCTGACCCGTCCTGTTCCTGACCCGTTCTGCTTCTGTTCCCGACCCGTTCTGTTCTAGACCCGTTCTGTTCCTGACCCGTTCTGCATCTGACCCATTTTACTTCTGTTCCTGACCTGTTCTGCATCTGACCCATTTTACTTCTGTTCCTGACCCGTTCTGTTCCTGACCTGTTCTGCATCTGACCCATTTTACTTCTGTTCCTGACCCGTTCTGCATCTGACCCATTTTACTTCTGTTCCTGACCCGTTCTGCATCTGACCCATTTTACTTCTGTTCCTGACCCGTTCTGCATCTGATCCATTTTACTTCTGTTCCTTACCCATTCTGCTTCTGTTCCTGACCCGTTCTGTTTCTGACCCGTTCTGTTCCTGACCCATTCTGGTCCAGACCCATTCTGTTCCTGACCCGTTCTGGTACAGACCCATTCTGTTCCTGACCCGTTCTGGTACAGACCCATTCTGTTCCTGACCCATTCTAATTCTGTTCCTGACCCGTTCTGCATCTGACCCATTGTACTTCTGTTCCTGACCCGTTCTGCTTCTGTTCCAGACCCATTCTGTTCCTGACCTGTTCTGCATCTGACCCATTTTACTTCTGTTCATGACCCGTTCTGCATCTGACCCATTTTACTTCTGTTCCTGACCCATTCTGCTTCTGTTCCTGACCCATTCTGTTTCTGACCCGTTCTGTTCCTGACCCGTTCTGTTCCAGACCCATTCTGTTCCTGACCCGTTCTGTTCCTGACCTGTTCTGTTCCAGACCCATTCTACTTCTGTTCCTGACCCATTCTGTTCCTGACCCATTCTACTTCTGTTCCTGACACGTTCTGCATCTGACCCATTTTACTTCTGTTCCTGACCCGTTCTGCATCTGACCCATTTTACTTCTGTTCCTGACCCGTTCTGTTCCTGACCCGTTCTGTTCCTAACCTGTTCTCTAACTGACCCATTTTACTTCTGTTCCTGACCCGTTCTGTTCCTAACCTGTTCTCTAACTGACCCATTTTACTTCTGTTCCTGACCCGTTCTGTTCCTAACCTGTTCTCTAACTGACCCATTTTACTTCTGTTCCTGACCCGTTCTGTTCCTAACCTGTTCTCTAACTGACCCGTTCTGTTCCTGACCCGTTCTGTTCCTGACCCCGCTCTGTTCAACACTAACTTCTTTGTTTGCTTGGACTTTTGGTTCTGTTTGTCTCATCATTAACTTGCATCTCTACGGTAAGTTCACCTCATCTTTGTTCCTCCTCCTGTTAAACTTCCCGACAAGTCTTGACTTCCTGGTGAGCCAGAACCAGAACCGGGCCCGTCCGGCATTCTGGTTCCTGTGTTTAAATGTTCCTACAGTAGCGTTAAACTACCCAGCGTTGCTGCTTCCCTCGGCGCTAGAAATAACTCGATACGGGTCGGTAACCCAACACTGAGGGGCCCTCAGTGGAGTCCACAGAACCACACCCAGCCTGCCTGGTAGAATCAGAGACTGGACCGGGTCTTTATTCGCTGCAGACATGTCGGTGAATCTGAGTAACCAGAACTTTAGGCTCCTCGTTAAAATATTTTAAGTATTCAGCTGTTGAGGGTCTAAAAAAATAATCAGGAATAAAAGTAAAGCAGGAGCTGAATCTGCTGAAGGTTCCTCCTCCTCCTCCTCCTCCTCCTCCTCCTCCTCCTCCTCCTCCTCCTCCTCCCTGCATTGCGACACTGGCAGCCCCACAAAGGGTTCTCCGACCCAGAAACCACTCAGCAAATGTTCCTGCTTACGTAACGTGGCAGCCATGTAGCTCGGATCGGCTCCTCTCAGGCCTGCAGGGTTTGGACCTGACGTTTGCTGACCCGGCTGCAGCCTTGGTATCAGAGATTGTTCTGTTTCAGTGGAGGTTCTGAACCTGAGGTTCTAGATCAGAAAGTGGCTGGTTTCACACGCGAGGTGGAGCAGGAGAGTAAAACATCTCCAGAACATCTAAAGGATCCATCTGGAGCTCAGAGTTCTGTTGGTCTGAATGCAGGAGTTTCCATCGGTCATCAGCACCAGGTCGGTTCTGAACAGTTCTTCTGAACGGCTCTTCTGAATGGCTCTACTAAATGGTTCTTCTGAACGGTTCTGTTTACAGGGAGGTAACAGGCGGCTGCAGTCAGTCTCAGGAGTTAAGCTGGGCTCAGATATATTCATACTCCCCCCCATCTGCTTAAAGGCCATCAGGCTGTCTGTAGCCAGCAGCAGGCCTCTGACATCATGGCTGAAACCGGACCTCCAGAACCGCTGGTTCCTCTCACAGACGGGCCCCGGTGGTACACGCCCACTGGGTCCAGCTTTCCACCATCTAGCACAGCAGGCCCAGCATAATGCTGCCACCACCGTGCCTGATAGCGGAGAGACCCGGTCCGCTGTGACTCTGGTGGTTCTGCAGGTTCTAGTTCATAGAGTTCTAACCGGTTCCGTTCATCTGTGGAGGTCCATTCGTGGCAGTGCTGTCTGGATAATCTGGACTTCTGTGCCGTTGTTTGAGCCGAACATCCTGCAGGTGAGCAAAGATGGCTCCTTGGCAGAAGTTCTGATGTAAATCAGTGGTTCTGAGACGGTTCTGATCGCCCCATAACCTGGGTCTGGCTCCGTCCAACCAGAGCAGCACAGTTTCCATGCACCAAGTTTACAGGACCTGTCAGAACCTTCAGAACCTTTTTCGCTCTGATGGCAGCTGCATAGTCAGTCAAAAGAACTGTTCATAAGAGCCATTGGAGCCCAGAAGGAATCGGATCATGTTCATGAGAGGAAGGAATCCTCTGACCCGTGTTGGTTGTAGTTCTATCCTGCGGTGCCGACGCCGGGCCTACCCGTTCCTGGTTCTGCTGATGTACTGCCGGGTTCCTACATGAAGCTTCAGTTTTTCTGCTCACTAATGTCTGTCAGGAACCAGAGACTGGGCTGGGCCGGGCAGGTCTGGACCGGACCTCAGACTGGTTCTGATGTGATGAAGCTCCACATGTTGGTAAATATTTTAAACTTCAGATGTTCCTGGTGTCCCTGCAGCAGACCACGTGGTCCTGCAGCGCCCCCTGGTGACGTCATGGAGGAGCACCTGGGGGGGAGTTCTGATCGGTTCTGATCGGCAGCAGAGCTTTTTGTTTCTGTGCTGAACACATCAGAACCGGGCTTGTTGCTCCTGAGTTGGGTTTATAGCTACACAGGTTCCTGCCAGAACCAGAACCCTGAATCATGGGGTCGGACCTCAGAAACCCGGGACCGGTTCTGATCGGTGCCTCTCCACGGGAGGCCTCAGTCCCCCCTGACCGGGTTACAGCAGCTGTCATCTGAAGCGGGTCAAAGGTCACAGCCTCACATGGAGGTGAAAGGTCACTGATCCCAGAGCAGCCGTTCAGCTCCGTGTTCTGATCCGTTTGGACTCAGTGATGTCGGTTCTGTAAGATCCAGTTCATGTGGGAGGTTCGGTCTGACTGGACCCGGCGCTCAGAACCAGACTGGACCTGGTTCTGAGCGCCGGGTTCAGTCCTGGTGAGCAGCAGCTTCTTCATGGAGGAGGAGGAGGAGGGGGGGCTGCTTTTAGTCGCTGCGTCACCGTTCTGGCAGCAGACAGTCAGCTGACCGCAGGAGGCGCGCCATTGGCTGGCTGGCTGGCCCCGCCCCCCGTAGCCACGCCCCCTCCCTCAGTCCGCCGCGCTGCCTGCTGGAATGTGCCTGCGCTGACGGAGCGGATCGGACAGCATGGAGGACAGCTGCGTGGAGAAGAAGGAGCCCGTCACCCCGTCATGGAGACAGCAGGGTACGCACCCCCCCCCCCCCGTCTGCCCGGTTCTGGTCGGTTCCGGTCGGGCTCAGAGACTCGGACCGGCAGCTCCCTGATCCTGCAGGGATTATCACTGTGAGCCGTCTCTGTCGTTCTGCTCGTCTGCGGCTCGGTTCCAGCGTCTGGGCTTTGAACCAGAAAGGTTCTGCAGGAGGTTCTGGGCCTTGTTTAGCTGTGGTACCGCTGTGGTACCGCTGTGGTTCCGCTGTGACGGCTCAGCTCGGCGCGGACCGGACCTTTGGACCTGCAGCGGCTCAGGCCAAAGGTGGACAAAGAGGAGAGGGAGGGGCGGGAGGTGAGGCTGCAGGTTAATGATTGACTGCAGAGGAGCGTCGGAACCGCTCAGAACCAGAACCTTTCCAGAACCTTCATTCATCCTGCATGCAGCTGGAGGTCTCGGGTTCCTCCTCCAATCAGAGAGCAGATCAGACAGTAATCAGCAGGTCTGCTGAGTCAGCAGCTTTCTGTGTGCAGAGTCACTGATCAGAGCCGGCTGACCCGTTTGGGTCTGCAGAACAGGCCGGTTCTGATTAGACCATCGACCCATCTGCTCATTGGTTCTGATCAATAACAGGAAGTTCTTTGTTGCAGCTGATCCAGACCCCTGCTGTTCTTCTGGGTCTGATCCAGTTCTGGTTCTGTGACGGTCCAGAGATCCGGTACCAGGACGGCACGTTTAATGTAGAGGAAAGGTTTTACCTGCTGGTCCCGGATCAGAACCGAGCGGACCGGGTTAAGGGGAGCCGGCCCGTTCTGGTCTCTAGTCCATCTCTACCAGCAATCAGCTGCTCTCTAATGTTGTTCTGGTTCTGGCGTTCCGGACCTCCTGGTTCTGGACCTCCTCACCTGTTCCAGGTGTTCTGCTCTGCTGCTGAAACCTGCAGCTTTACGGCAGAGACGTGAGTTCTGACCCATTGGTTCTGACCCGTCGGTTCTGACCCGTCGGTTCTGACCCATGAGTTCTGATGGTACCGGGTGTCTCTGTGTGGGAGCGGTGCTGATGGTCAGAGAGGAGTGTGATGCTGCGGGCCGCGTTGTCTCAGCATCAGAACCGGTCCAGAACCGGGTCAACTCTGTGCTTCGGTCCGGGTCAGAATCCCTCTGCTGGTTCTGAAGGTTCTACTAGAACCAGTGTGGTTCCAGCCGCAGAGCCGTCTTGGTGCCAGGTCACCATCTGATCCAGTTATGTTCTGATCCGGTTTCAGAGGAAGCACCACTAACTGGGTCTCAGCGAGCTCTAGAACCAGCTCAGATCCACATCATCCTGAGGGGAACCAGTAACAGTCCAGTTCAGCAGAACCATTCGGGCTGATTGCTGCATAAACCCGGTTCTGGCAGAGGTTCTGGACCGAAGCTGTGTTCCTTCACACCAGATCTGAGGTTCTGATCCATCCTCAGCTTCAGATTCTGGGCGTCCCACTAGAGCCCATCCCTGCTTGGGGAAAGGTTTCTGACCCGGTTCTGGTCCCACACCTGGACCAGAACCGGGTCAGGTACCAGATTCTGTTCTGACTGTGTTATGTCTCCTTCAGGCAGAACATGTCGGAACATTTAGAGCGGTGCTGAACATTCTGGGGTATTTTTTCACAGGGAACCAGGACCAGAACTTTTACTGGAGGTGGTTCTGGTCAGTTCAACGTTCGGTTCTGTTTATACCTTCAGAGTTCAGGGCTGATCCGATCTGTCGCTCCCGGTGGAAGCGGCGCCTCCTGCTCAGACGACCCGTTAATGTGCTGGTTCTGGTTCTGTTTGCCCCCCAGAACTTTCAGTTGAACACGATGCGTTCAGGAACCGTCAGCCGTCCCAGTTTGCTCTTTGGCTGCTGAGCTGTAGCCGGTAAAGGCTGAGCTTGGTTCTGGTTCTGTTCGGGCCTCCAGGCTTGGTGTTGGAGCTGCAGCACCGCAGCTTTCCCAGCATGCACCTGGTTCTGGTTCCGCTCCTTATACGGTCATCTTCCTTCCAGCAGGATGGATTTGAATGTCTGTCCTGTTATCTGCAGCCCTTCCCTTTTATGACCCGCGAGCAGAACACCAGCGACCCGGCCCGGTTTAACCCGGCCCGGCTTATCGGCGCCGCGTACAGAACACCAGCTCCGCCTGGTCAGACGGGTCACTGCTGGACTCACCAGAGTCCAGATGTTCTGGTTCTGGCCTCAGAGGTTCTCCAGAGAACATCAGCAGGGTCAGGGAGAAAGTTCTGGTCAGGTTCTAGAACCACCTCCTGCAGACCTGGAGGTCCATCTGGACCAGAGGCAGCCAGGAGGAGGTGGTGGTGCTGTGGGGGAGCTGCAGAGACCCACGGCTCAGGTGGAAGCTCCGTACTGAGGGAGCACCATGTACAGCAGACTAATGGGTCAGAACGGCCTAGTCAAAGTCCAGGCTGACAAGCTGGCTAAATGCACGCCACACTTTTCAGATCGTTATCTGTAAAAACTTTAAACTTCAAGGAGTGAGAAACACTGAGCCATACAGGCCGCTGTGATGAGGTTATATTATTAGAAATATAACATTTAACAAAGAAATAAAATCTAATATTCCTAAACCTTCTGTGTAGTTAATGGATACAAGATAATTTAGGCCATTTGTTGCAATTAGTCGGATATTATTTCATTATTTCTCGCAGGTGTTGCAGATAATAGAAAAAAAAATCATAAACTCAGCTGCGCATGCGCGGTCCCCGCCTCTGCACTGATCTCGGGTCACCCGGAGGGGGGCGGAGTCGCGCTGCTGCTGCTGGAGGATCAACATGGACGCAGAGCGGGGTTAGTGTGCTTCAATGTGTCCGCTACGCCGCGGGTGGAGCATGCCGGACCCCGCGGTGCCGGCGGTGAGAGCCGAGGTTCTGGAGGGAGGCGGGGGTCTGTCAGGGGAGGAGCAGGGAGGTGAAACGGGTCATCCGGGACGAGCAGAACCGGAGCAGAGCGGTGAAACCAGATCTGTGTCCGGGCTGAAGGCGCCGTGCAGCGGCTCTATTTTTAGCAGCGTCCGCTGCGGGGAGCCTCAGACCATAAGTAGGCAGGCGGCCACATTTGGAGCGGAGCCCCGCTGCTCCCCGCCCGCCTCCCGCCGGCAACATGGCCGACGTGTTAGCCGCTAGTTGCTAACGGCTAACACGGCGGAGCCAGGCGGCTTCCCGGATATCTGGTTTAATTTAACGCGTTTAATCTGTTTTAGCGGAACACCAGAGGAGGTTTAAATGTTGTTGGGTTAACTATGAGTCCATTTGTGGGGGTTTCCGTTCCTAGGCGAGTTTAAGGCGGGGAGCTGCCGGTGGTCAGTGACCCACAGCCTGGATAGAAGCAGCCGGACAACACGCAGCTCCGCCTGCTGCTCTGGGATCAGTTTAGACCTCAGGAGCTGAAGTCCTGCCACCAGGACAGCATTTAACCAGTTTATTGATAATTAAACTAATTAATTAATCCTTCATCCGCGCTGCCTGGACACACGTGGAGCTGCTAGATGACTTTAGGAATATGTTTGCTTTGGCAGCTAAAGAAATAAAACTAAGAGGTAATGATGATGTTTACAGGGAGAACCAGGCTCAGGTAGACCCACACATAACGGCTTTAAATAACTTTATACTTTATTGCATCGTTGGGCTCCTTTAATACTTCATGGTTGGAACCCCTGTGTGTCTGATTATTAAAGGTTCTGGTTGGTAAAGCGGTTCTGGTTCTAATCCAGTCCCTGTAACTCGGCCTTGGTTCTGTGCAGCTGGAGTCCAGAACCAGGAGGAACTGGGCGGGGGTCTAGGAGGTGTTCAGGTCCGGTTAGGTGATCCCGGTGGTTCCTGGCTCACCAGAACCAGAACCGTGGCTGACGGCTGTCCCGTCTCTGTCCTCAGTGGTGGAGCTGCTGTACTGGCGCGACGTGAAGACGACGGGCGTGGTGTTCGGCGCCGCCCTGCTGCTGCTGCTGGCGCTGACGGTGTGCAGCATCGTCAGCGTCTGCTCCTACATCGGCCTGGCCCTGCTGTCCGTCACCATCTGCTTCAGGATATACAAGGGCATCCTGCAGGCCATCCAGAAGTCCGATGAGGGCCACCCCTTCAAGTGAGTCCTGCTGCCGGCCGCTGCTCATCCCTGCTACCTGAACCTGTCACTGTGTTCCTTCAGCAGGGCGGGGCCACAGATCCACCTGCAGGCTAACATTAAATGTGGACTCTGCAGGAAGCTGCTGGGCTCCCACAGGAAACTCTTTAATTTATCCTTTAGGTGTTTTTAAGCTGCTCTGAAGCCTCACCAGTGAAGTGGAGTCAGATCAGCAGCAAACATTTAGACTTTCATCGTTCACTACGGCAGGGCGGACATCTTGTTTTCTCTATTTAGTTGCACTTTGAGTTCAGATCGACTCCTTTTCAAAATATTTTATTTGTTAAACATAAAGGAGAAAAAAAACATAAATCATATTTAAGATGATATGATATTTTAGGTTTAATGTCGCCCAGCCCTGCTGCCGTTGCCCCCAGACATCTGGTCTTGGTTGTTAACATAAATTAACAAAGATTCTCCTTCCACCAAACTTTCCATTAATATCCCAGAATGCAGCTTTCTCTGAGCGGCCATGTTTGTCTCTCTATCGTGAATCTTTGTCTATGTTTATGTAATGAATGTCTGGTTCTGATCCATTCATGGGGTTCTCTGGTTAAGCCGGATCCTCACATGTCAGGCACACGTTCTGTGATCTTCTGCGGCCCACCTGAAGTAAAACGTCTGTTTCTGTTGTAACAAACCAGCAGAAAGGACACGTTTGTGCTGCTGGACCCCCAGAGACACACTAACCTGCTCGCTCAGTCAACTGTTTCCAGCTTTAATCAGAGCAGACGCCTCTACTGCAGCCGTCCTCACAAACGTTCCTTTAACAACGCAGACACGTCCACCAGGGCAGGTAAAGGTGTGAGTCTACCTGCTGGGAACCCAGGTGACTCTGAGCTAGCAGCAGGAGCTAGCAGCAGGAGCTAGCAGCAGGTTCAGACTTCTCTCCTCTGATCAGTTCACAGAGAGACGCCGTGCTGGTAAACCTGATCTGTCCTCATGTCCGCCTCGTGGAGAGACAGACAGCTCAGGATGATCAGAAAGGAACCACCAACCACGACGTTTAATAATTCGCTTCATGCCGTTACCTTCTGGTGGGGGGGGGGGGCAGAACGGTAGAAACTCTGATGTCAGGATAGAGGCACTAGCACTGGGCGATACGGCCTGAATATAAAATCTCTCAGTACATCCCTTTTATGATTTTAATCAAGCTTTATTACTTAAAAAATAAACTAGAAACAAGGAAATCATTCAGATAAACTTTGTTTTTATTTGACACAAACAAATGGACAAACCAGGAGGAATTTCCCTGTTAGCTTAAAGTGCAAACCTTAGATTAAGGCAAAATGACTAAAAGGTTGAACATAGATGAGTGTCCCTGTTCTGATTAATAGTTCAATAAGTTGCTTTTCACAACAACAGCAGCTGCCTGTGAGACAGCGCTGAGGGAAAAGGGAGACTCCAGCTAACACAGACAGGTCGCTGGTTTAACGTTAAGCTGTTAAATCAGCAGAAACACACAAAGGCGTCTGAAAAGTCCCCAGACCTGAGTCTCTATGTAGGAAACAGTGGACCGTCGTCTCCACTTGTCCTTCCCTACCCAGCAGCAGTAGTGGCTGTTAGCCGTTAGCTGTTAGCCGTTAGCTGTTAGCCACCAGCAGCAGTAGTGGCTGTTAGCCACCAGCAGCAGTAGTGGCCGTTAGCTGTTAGCTGTTAGCCGTTAGCTGTTAGCCACCAGCAGCAGTAGTGGCTGTTAGCTGTCAGCCACCAGCAGCAGTAGTGGCCGTTAGCTGTCAGCCACCAGCAGCAGTAGTGGCCGTTAGCTGTCAGCCACCAGCAGCAGTAGTGGCCGTTAGCTGTTAGCCACCAGCAGCAGTAGTGGCCGTTAGCTGTTAGCCACCAGCAGCAGTAGTGGCCGTTAGCTGTTAGCCACCAGCAGCAGTAGTGGCCGTTAGCTGTTAGCCACCAGCAGCAGTAGTGGCCGTTAGCTGTTAGCCACCAGCAGCAGTAGTGGCCGTTAGCTGTTAGCCACCAGCAGCAGTAGTGGCCGTTAGCTGTTAGCCACCAGCAGCAGTAGTGGCCGTTAGCTGTTAGCCACCAGCAGCAGTAGTGGCCGTTAGCTGTTAGCCACCAGCAGCAGTAGTGGCCGTTAGCTGTTAGCCACCAGCAGCAGTAGTGGCCGTTAGCTGTTAGCCACCAGCAGCTTCTTTCACTGCAGCGTGGTGGAGGAGCTGGTTTATCTGAAGTAAATTTTAACATTTCACCATATTTAAATTCATTTTAAACTCTGATAATTAGAATAAGTGCAGAAATATCCAGTAGCTTTGCTTTATCATGTGCTTTACGTTGTTTTAACATTTCTAACTGATTCTAAGCTGTGGTGTTTTTATTTAGCTGTGGCGCCGCCCTGTAGCAGAAACCCTCAGTAAAACGTTTCCTCTTTATTTTTTCCTAAACATTCAACATTATAAGCTTTTACCAGAACAATTTCCCCTTCAGAGCTGATATAAATTTATCGTTATAGTTTTTTTGCATTGGTTTTATTTTTCCCCCCCAAAAATCAAATTTTCATAAATTCAAATGAATAATAAAACCCATTTATGTCGCAGCCCTAACAGAACTGAGGCAAACAGGAGCAGCGGGTCTAGACGGGTCCGGTTCTGGACCACGGACCTTCCACGGCACCAGCCCGTAACTTACCTCTGGTTCTGGTTCTGATGAATAAACCCGATCTGGACTGAACCGGATCTCATTTAGCCTGTTTGCTGCGGTTCTGAATGTTTCCTAACCCAGACTACAGAGAACCTTCAGTAACTCGCTGGTTCTGTCTGACCCGTCTGGGCCGTTTAAAAAGCTCTGATCCATAAATCCTCAGTTCAGCTGGTTGATGTGGGATTATTGGACTCACCGCGGTTCTGCTGAGCGGTTCTGCTGAGCGGTTCTGAGTCCAAAGAGGATTTATGGCTGATCCGTGTTTCTGGCTGCAGAACTGAACCTTCCAGACTCATTAACTGGGATTAACAGCTGAGCTCAGAGGATCTGGTCCAAACTACCGGGTCAGCCTGGATCAGAACCGGAACTCAGTTACTGGTTGGCTGGTGACGGACCCGACCCGGAGCGCCGCTGGTTCTGCTCGGTGGCCAGGAGGATCCGGGCTTTTATTTCTGCTTTACCAGCCGTGTGAGGCTCTGGTTCTGGTATAAATAAGATCAGAACCAGGGTTGACTGACGCCGACCCGGTTCTGTCCCCACAGGCAGTACCTGGACCAGGAGGTGGCGCTGTCCGAGGACATGGTCCATAAGTACAGCGACATGGTTCTGGAGAAACTCAACAGGAGCATCGGGGAGCTGAGACGCCTGTTCCTGGTGGAGGACCTGGTGGACTCCATCAAGGTGAGGCTGCCGGGCCTGGACCGGTTCTGTTGGGTTCTGAAGAACTGAGCCCGGCTGCTGGCTGAACAGAAACGCTGAAGACCAAACGGATCAGTGAACATCATCTGATGTGTTACACCTTAAGCTGTGGTTCTGGAGGCCCGGTTCCTGGTTCTGACCCACTTTGTCTCCCTGCAGTTTGCTGTTCTGATGTGGATCCTGACCTACGTCGGCGCCTTGTTCAACGGGCTCACTCTGCTGATCCTGGGTGAGCAGCTTGCTCCTCTGCTGATGGCGCCGACCCGGTGGTACCGACCCGTGGTACCGCCGGGTCAGCACCGCCCCATGGCGGGTTCTGACCTGCTGCTGCTTCTGTCTTTCAGTTCTCGTCGGAGCGTTCAGCTGCCCAATCGTTTATGAGAAGCACCAGGTAAATATCACCCACAATGCACCTGTGTCTGACCCGGTCAGAACCGCAGGTCCAGATGGAGCGGCACCAGGCCGGTGCTGAGGTAACACCCTGTCTCTGTCCCCAGGCTCAGATCGATCACTACATGGCGCTGGTCAACAACCAGATCAAGGACGTGGTGGGAAAGTAAGTCCAGAACCGGGGGGGTCGGGTCGGGTCGTCCTAACCAGCAGAACCAACGTCCAGGTTCTATTGAAGCTAAACGGGTTCACCTTCACAGACAGCAGGGGTTCTGCAACCGGGTCTCGTTCCAGAACTGAGCAGCAGGTGGTTTTATTAAACTGACCCAGCTGTTGAAACCGGGCCAGTCTACCAGAACCCCCCAGTCCAGCTCCGAGGACTGATTCATTCAGCAGAAATAACTGACTGATTTTCAGACGTTACTGTTCAGAAATGATGGATAATTTGGGTTTCCTGTGCAGTTCTGTCACTTTTTTCCTCCTTATTCATATTTAATTACATTAATGCAGGAACTGGAAGCTGATTGGCTGTTCATGAGGACAAAATGTAAACAAATGTAACAACTGGCCGTCTAAAATGGGAAACTTTTACAAACCCAGTCAATAATGAAACATTTACATCAATATTGAACCAGAGAACTGGGTCGTGACCCAGAGAACTGGATCGTGACCCAAAGAACTGGATTGTGAGGTTCTTGCCCTGTCCATTGCCCGTCCATCCAGTCAGCTGAGCCCTGCTCAGCTGACTGGATGGACGGGTCCAGTTCTGGTTCTGATGATGACAGGCGGCTGTGTTCTGCTTGGAGGACGGGTGGAGAACTGATACTGGTGATGATGTCATCAGTGACATCATCACCAGAACTTCCTCCTTCAGACCCAATGATCTCAGTAGTAACGTGTTAGCTGATGAAACAGGCCTGGTTCTGTTCTGACCCAAACAGCTGCTGTTAGACTGAACAGGCAGAACACAGGTTCTGATGGGGTTCTGCTGGCGGCCCGTCTGACGCGTGTTCTGGTCTCTCCTGCAGGGTTCAGGCAAAGGTTCCTGGACTGAAGCGTAAGGCGGAGTGAAGGCTCAGCAGGTCGGCGTCTGGATTCAGGAAGTTCTGGTGGGGGATATGAAGGAGGAGGAAGAGGAGGAGGAGGAAGAGGAGGTTCTGGTGTGGGCGTGGCCCGACTTAATGTATTTGTCAGATTAATAAAGTTTTTTTTTTTCCAGTTCAGAATTCCTTATTTTGTGGTTCTGGGGAAGGTCCGGTCGGTTTGATGACGATGATCCGTTTATTTACGTTTCTGTGAGCCAATCAGAGTCCCAGAGGCACGTTATGCCCCGCCCCCTCGCCCTCAGCGTACCACAGGAGGGCGGAGCCGCTCCACCAGGGTCAGGCGGCCCGTCCGGGCAGCAGCGGGCCGGGTCGGCTGGTTCTGGAGCCCAGATCTTCCTCTGACGGCTCTGCCGGCTGCTGCCAGACGGGCCTCGGACCCCTGGAGGAGGAGGAGGAGGAGGCTGGTACTAAATCTTCATCGCTTCTCAGTAGCTGTAGCTAGAACCACGTAGAGCTCGTTAACCTCGTTAGCTCATCATCGTCATCCCCGCCGTCTCCGCCCAGCCGATTATTTAACGCTGAACCGGGCCTGGGCCCGGTGGGCCGGTGACCCGGTACCGCTGGGCGTCTGTGTTCTGATTGTGAGCGACTTCATTCTTCACCTGTGCTGGTTCTGTGGAATGCTCTGTGAGATGTAAACAGTTATCAATAAAGCTTCTAGACCAAGAACCACCGCCTCCTCTCTTCACTGACCCCACCCCAACCCAACCGGGCCGCACAACACCTGCAGGTTCTGCTTCCTGGGCCCGCTCAGGCCCGACCTGTAGCTCCACCCGACCGGCTTCTGATACCTCAGGTTGGTTCTGCTGCAGGTTCTTCTGTCCCGGGTTCTGGCTTTAGTGGTTCTGGAACCAGAACCTCCTGCCAGCCCCGGTGGGAGAATCCTCCCACAGCATGACACCGGTGCTGCCGGGCTTAAGTCCAGCAAAATCTGGTTCTGGTTGAGGTTCTGTTTCTCTGCAGGCCCCACGATGGGTTCTTCAGAACATTTGGACCTTAGAACCAGTTCTGGTTCCAGGTTCTGCTGGGTTTGGTGAGCAGGTCCGGTTCTCCAGGACATCTAGTATTACACCATTTTAGTGACAACGCTGGTACACTCAACAGAACCGGGCCCGGTTCTGCGGGTCCAATTAGAAGATGGTTTACACACAAATAATCTTTATTTAAATGTTTTACAGAAGTTTACATTCACATCATTTAGTTAATCAAGAACATGAAGCCACTGAGCAGCACCAGAACTTTCAGGGGAACCGGGTCCAGATCTGGGTTCTGCTGCAGCAGCGCCTCCTGCTGTTGAAGGAGGTGCTGCAGTGTTTGATCTTCATGTTTAATTAATAACCTCGTTAATATTTACTGTGAGGAATACATGCTAACATCCTTAACCGGTGGGTTCTGGATCGGACCGCTCGGGTTCTGAGAAGTTCTGACCAAGTTTTTATAAAAACAGGAAACTAAAAGCTTCTCAGTAAAGATGCAGCAGGTTGAACCATCACCGTGGTGCGTTCAGGTGCTGCAGGAGAAACCATGGAGGAGCTTCCTGCAGTAGCAGGTGGACCTGCCGGTTCTGTCACCGGTTGTGGTTCTGAAGTCCAAACCTTCAGACGCTCTTCAGTCTCTAAGGTGCAAAAATCCCTTGAGGCTCCGCCCCTCGCTGCAGCTGATTGGTTCACAGCCCTCAGGTGGTGCGCAGCTGCAGCACCGCCAGCTGGCTGCTCTCTGACTCCGCCCACTCCCCCCTCACCTCCAGCCTCAGCTCCTCCCCCTCCCTGAGGAGCAGCAGGCCCACCCTGCTCCAAGGCCCCGCCCCCTCCACCTGCAGAGCTGCTGGAGCTCCGCCCCTCTCCTCCACGCGCCGCAGGGCCACGTGGGCGGAGCCTGGCCTCAGGTGCAGCGTCAGGATGAACAGGTAGAGCCCATCCGTAGGAGCCGTGAAGACCCCGGTGTCGGAGTAAAACCGGTGCCGGTTCAATGACGGGCTGAACGTGACGGTACCGTCGGCGGCGCTCCGAGGAGCTCCGCCCACAAACAGCAGAGAGACTCCTGATTGGCTGGACGGGAAAGGTGCACCTGCAGAGGAAAGGTGTGAAACTTAAAGCCGCTTTGGTGTTTGTCTCACATGTTGTGAACCAAGACTTTACCTGCTGACGCCCTCCTGCTGCGGTGGCCTCCTCCTCCTCCTCCTCCTCCTCTCCTTCCTCCTCCTCCTCTCTTCCTGCCCCTCCTCCTCAGCACCTCCTGCAGCTTGTCCAGCTCCAGCGCGTCTCCAGACGCCGCCACCGTGTCCGCGTTGCTGAACACGCTCTTGAAGACTCTCAGGTGTTCCTCCAGGCCTCTCTGCAGCCACCGCAGCTGCAGGTCCAGGCCGGCAGGGGGCGCTCCGCCCTCCGCCGGCGTGCCGTTGCAGGAGCAGGACCTCTCCTCCAGCAGGAGCAGCCTGTGCTGCAGCTGCTCCACCTTCTTCTCCAGCTTCCACAGGTCGCTGCCGTCCCCGGCGCGCTGCTCCAGCTCCGGGTGGAGAAGGAGCGGGGTCTCCCTGGCCGGAGCTCCTCCGCTGGGCCTCCCGGAGCCAGCGGGGGGCCAGCGGGGCGGGGCGGGCTGGTCAGCAGAGGGGACCTCCTCCTCCTGGTCTCCTGCGAACAGCAGCCATGAAAATCAGCTTCAACCCTCATCATGACCCATGGAGGCCACTTTCAGCTTCTTTCCTCCGACCCATAGAAGAAAAATAAACTTTTTAATGTTTTAGTCTTTAAATATCAGCTAAAGACACGATTTTATGTTTATTACCTTTTCTGTTTTAAAGCTTCAACCATAAAACGTTAAATTCAGACAAAAAGAAACTAATTCCTAGTTCTGGTGGATTTTAACCAGATGCTGAAGACAGAATCCGGTCAATACTAAAGCTCACAGAACCAGAACCAACAGAACCCAGGTCTGTTTGGACCCCAGGGGGGGAGAACCAAAGCACTGGATCAGGACTTTTGAACAGAACCGCATGGTTCCCACAGAGAAAAACAAATGAGGATTTAATGCATCAATAAATATTTTAATTTTATCCATTGATTGTTTTTGGCGGTTTAATAAAAATAATTTTAATTATATTTTTTTGTTGTAGTTTTAATCCGTCACCACTAGATGGCGGCAGAAGAGAGATATTAATGCTAAACCTCTACTTCCTGTTTCAACCAGGGAATCGTCAATTAACCAAAACATCTGTAAATAATCACATTACAAAGCTTTGATCTGCATTAGCAGGCAGCAGATTTCGTGTCATTCATGTTTTCATGTCACTTGCTGCTTTCAGCCGTAGTTTAACTGGAAGCAGCTGCTGCACAAAGTGACGACCGATCAGAACTCAGCCGGTTCTGAGGAAACTGAAGGTCCGTTTCAGCCCGGCTCTCCTTCAGGTAACCGCAGATTAAAAGGGAACCTACCCGCTCCTCGCTCCCGCAGCTTCCTCGCCTCCTGCTGGCTCCTCAGCTGCTCCTGCAGCTCCCTGACCTGCTCCTTCAGGGCTGGGATGGAGTGGGCCTCCTGGTCCTGGATGGGCCACTCCAGGAACTCCAGCACCTCCTCGCCCAGCAGGAGCTGCAGCACGTCGCTGTGGCGGATGGCGTCCTGCAGCAGCGAGCGGAAGGACACGGACAGCATCTCCGCCTGGTTGTCCTGCATGACGTCCACCTCCTGCAGAGCTGAGACGGCGCTGCTGAGCTGGGCCAGCCTGTGGACCGTGGTTCTGGTTCTGTTCTGCTCCGAGGCCAGAGACTCCTCCACCTGCAGGCGTTAGGAGCATCAGAGTTAACCTTTGACCTGCAGCCTGATGTCTGACAGTGAGAATCACTTCCTGTGTGTTTGGACTGGTGAGACAAACCTGCAGGAGACCCCTCTGCAGCTCCTCCACCTCCGGCTCCCAGTCCCTGGCTCCGCCCCTCGTAGCTCCGCCCACCTCGCTGTTCTCCCTCAGGGTCAGTCTGTTCTCATTGGCCAGCTGGGTGACGGTGGCCACGCCCCTCTCCAGGCGAGCCACGGCAGCCTTCAGTTCCCCACAGTTGCAGTCGGTGTACAGGTCGTCCACGTCCTTCTCGTTCTCCTGCAGACGCTTTTCCTGCAGCGTCACGTCTGTCGCCAGCTCCTCCACCCGCCGCAGCACCGTCACCTTGGACTGCTCCACCTCCAGGCCCGTCTCCATGAACAGAATCCGACTGTTGCGGGCTGTCTGGTTGATCTGCTTGTCCAGATCCTTCAGCTGCAGCGTCAGCTGCTCCACGTCGGCTGAAGTGACCTCCGCCACCTCCGTCAGCTCGTCTACCTGCATGGAGAAACACCTGCTGAACTCTGATTGGACCACCGCAGCCCACCTGATGCTTACAGAAACTGTTCTGACTGGACACACCTTAACCGTGTTGTTGACCACCATGTTGTCCAGCCGTCTGATGGCCTCCCACAGCGCCGTGTTGTCTGCCAGGTGCTGGGGGTGGAGTTCATGCTGGTCCTCAGGTATCTGATCCTGGTCCAGCTGTTCTCCAGCCTGGGTGGTGTTTCTGCCCCCCAGCCTGGCCTGGGATCAGAGATACAGAGTTAGACCTTTGGAGACAGAGACGTCGTCAGTGTTTCAGTCGCTGATATATGAAGCCGCTGACCTGCAGCATCATCTGCTGCTGCTTCAGCTTCTGGTCCACATCCACCTTGAAGCTGCTGAGGTTGAGCTGCAGCTGGTTCTCCATGTTCCTGCGCTGTTCCTCCATCTGCCTTCTGATGTCCCCCACCTGCTGAATCGCCTCGTCCAGTTTGCCCTCCAGCGCCACGTCCACGCCGCCCTCCTGAAGCCCTGCGTCCTGCGGGCTGCTCCTCAGTTCAGCCACGTCTCGAGCCAGCCCCCCCACCCGCTGGTTGAGCTGCTCCAGCGAGCGGTTGAAGCCCTCCAGGATCGGCTGCAGCTGCGACAGAACCAGCGCCATCATTTCCGGCACGGGGAGGGCTGCAGGGATGTCTTGGTATAACGCAAAGATTTCCTCTGAGGCTGATGGGAAACACAATTAATCAAATCAATACTGGCTGAAGTATTCAACTCAGGTTGAAGCAGCAGCCGTACATCACAGTATCATCAGCATAACGTGAAATCCTGATTTCATTCCGGTTCAGTGTAGGAAAACAACAGAGACCCCTGAGAAACTCCTGTTGATTTTATCGGCAGAGGTGCATTACCCCAGCAGCCTTACTGAGGAACACCTGCTGCAGTGACGGTTCTCCAGTCCGACTTTGACCCGTTCTTGTGTTCAGATGATCCGGTTCCTCAGAATCATTCTGTTCGACCCATTCATCAGCAAATGGTTAACAGAACCAGGAGATAAATCCAAATATGTCCATTACAGTGACTCCATCTCCTCCAGGTGGATCCAAACATGTTCCCAGCCCAGAACACGGTTATAGTCCTGCCACAGAGTTCTGGTTCTGGTTCTGTCCCATCGTCTCCAGGTATCCAGGATCACAGAGCGGCAGGTTAAATGTTAAATAAAGCAAGAATCAAGAGTTTTTACTGTTGTTTTGTAAACATAATGGCACTTTGGTGAGACGTCGGGTCAGAACCGGGTCAGAACCCAGACATAACTCACCAAAAACAAGACATTGTGTTTAAATAGCTGAACGTACTGAGAAGCTAAGAGCAACTGGTCCTGAGATTTAAAAGTCTGAACAGAGAAATCAGAGCAATTTAAAAGTCAAACTGCCTGAGATGAGAAAACGAGGCGAAAAGCTGCCGGGGAACCAGGAGCTCATTTGTTCTGACACTTTAGCTCATTGGTTCTGACACTTTAGCTCATTGGTTCTGACACTTTAGCTCAGCAGTTCTGAAACTTTAGCTCATTGGTTCTGACACTTTAGCTCAGCGGTTCTGACACTTTAGCTCAGCAGTTCTGACACTTTAGCTCAGCGGTTCTGACACTTTAGCTCATTGGTTCTGACACTTTAGCTCAGCGGTTCTGACACTTTAGCTCATTGGTTCTGACACTTTAGCTCAGCAGTTCTGACACTTTAGCTCAGCGGTTCTGACACTTTAGCTCATTGGTTCTGACACTTTAGCTCAGCGGTTCTGACACTTTAGCTCATTGGTTCTGACACTTTAGCTCAGCAGTTCTGACACTTTAGCTCATTGGTTCTGACACTTTAGCTCATTGGTTCTGACACTTTAGCTCAGCGGTTCTGACACTTTAGCTCAGCGGTTCTGACACTTTAGCTCATTGGTTCTGACACTTTAGCTCAGCGGTTCTGACACTTTAGCTCAGCAGTTCTGACACTTTAGCTCATTGGTTCTGACACTTTAGCTCAGCGGTTCTGACACTTTAGCTCATTGGTTCTGACACTTTAGCTCAGCGGTTCTGACACTTTAGCTCATTGGTTCTGACACTTTAGCTCAGCAGTTCTGACACTTTAGCTCATTGGTTCTGACACTTTAGCTCATTGGTTCTGACACTTTAGCTCAGCGGTTCTGACACTTTAGCTCATTGGTTCTGACACTTTAGCTCAGCAGTTCTGACACTTTAGCTCATTGGTTCTGACACTTTATCTCATTGGTTCTGACACTTTAGCTCAGCAGTTCTGACACTTTAGCTCATTGGTTCTGACACTTTAGTTCAGCAGTTCTGACACTTTAGCTCATTGGTTCTGACACTTTAGTTCAGCAGTTCTTACACTTTAGCTCATTGGTTCTGACACTTTAGCTCATTGGTTCTGACACTTTAGTTCAGCGGTTCTGACACTTTAGCTCATTGGTTCTGACACTTTAGCTCAGCGGTTCTGACACTTTAGCTCATTGGTTCTGACACTTTAGTTCAGCAGTTCTGACACTTTAGCTCATTGGTTCTGACACTTTAGTTCAGCAGTTCTTACACTTTAGCTCATTGGTTCTGACACTTTAGCTCAGCAGTTCTTACACTTTAGCTCAGCAGTTCTGACACTTTTACGTTAAAATAGAAACATCAAAGCTTCATTCATGGGAAAACAGCTCAGGACTGTTTGGACCTGCTGGTTCTATTTATTAAAACCTGACACTGAGGGATGATCATTGGACCCGGAGGCCATGAGGTTCTTTTTAACCCAAACCCGTCTCAGTCTTACAGAATAAACAGAACCTTCTGTGGGAAAGTCCAAACCGGCGGCTCCATGTTTGCTTCAGCAGGAGCTGAAATAACAGCAGAGACGCTTCTCACACCCACGCAGCTGAAACCCAAACGGGCCCGCCGGGCCACGGCCCTCTGGGGCCCGGAACATGCTCAGAAACGGCCCCAGTGTCCAGACTGGGCTCCAGAACCGCCTAAAACGGCCCGCTGGGTCGGTTCAGAGGTCCAGCTGCTCCAGGTCCGGCTTGTTGCTGTTGGATCAGCCGCACTGACAGAATGAAACCAGAACTTTCTGGCCAGCATGGAGAACCTCCCTCTGCTTCTGGAGGCCCGTTTCTGGACCGGATGGGTTCATATAAAAAGCTCAGTTCATGTATTTATAATATCCCACCCAAAAACAGAGAACCAGAACCCGGCCGACCCGGTTCTGTAGAACCTGCATCATTATTTCTGCAGGTTCTGGTGTCTGGGTTCTTGTCTGATTAGCGGTACATGAGGTGGAACCGAGGTCCGTTTACTTCAGTAACTTCTCCTCTCTGGTAGACTTTGGGTCCGCTCACCTCTGGTCGCTGAGAGAAGGCCCGACCCAGACGGGTTCTGATGGTACCGGCTGAGCCTGCTTATTGCTTCTATGCTGACGTCATCGTTTGTGGAGAATAAATCAGACGTTTAATGCGTTTATTTCTACCTGAGCATTTTATTAAACTCTGTCCTCTCAGCGCCATCTGTGTTGGACCTCAGTGTCTCTGGACTCTGTGGATCCATCTGGTCCAGTCCGGTTCTGTCCGCTCCTCAGACTGCTTCACTGAGTGTAATAAAGTGTAATAAATAAATAGAAGCTGACCAGCTTAAACCGGGCCTTAGGGACCTTCAGAAGGTTTTGGACTGAGGACCAGGAGAGTCGGGGGGGGGGGGGGGGTTGCAGTTTTTAGGTGAGACATCGTGATCCTCAGCAGATCTTAGCTTCACCCCAGTTGGTCTGCAAGTGGTCGGGTTCTGCACAGAACCTGAGTGAGAAAGCAGAGATGGTCCAGATGGTCCAGTGAAGAACTGCTTCTACCTCCAGGGGTTCTGAAGGACAGTAGAACCCGACCAGAACCACGGATTACACAAAGTCTGGATCTCATGCAGGTGGGAGGTCCGGATCAGGAGGTTCTGGTGCTGCGGTTCCTCCTTTAACCTCTGGCTGGGATGTCTTCCTCCTCTTGTTGTTGTTTCTCCCACTCTCCCAGCAGAGGTCAGAGGTCACGCTGTGACAGGAAGCTCCAGGGCTCCTCTGCCTGCAGCTGAAGCAGGAGCGTCCAGGCGCAGAAATCCAACGCACCCCATCAGCTCCAGCTTCCTGCCGGACTGTAGGAGTGGAGTCACCTCGAATCGACTCGTTTTGGCTGATAAACGGTTACCTGGACGCCTCACGGCGCCGTCAATGTGTCACAGTCGTTATTTTGATGATATACTGCTTCTTTCCTGATTTCCCTGCTCTTGCTCCTCTGTGGCGCCCCCTCAGGCTGAGCGAGGGTACTGCACCTGCAGGCGTGGCCACGTCACCCAGAAAAAGTGACGTCAGTAGCTGAGCCGCGTGGCGCCGTCTCGTACGCCGCCGTAGCGACTTGGCTAGCGAGCTCTGCCATCGGTTTTTCAGGTTAGCGACATGTTAGCTTAGCATTTAGCTCATTTATTTAGCGTTTATCTTGTTCTAGTAGCCAGAACCGCTCTGACCCCAGTTTCAGTCATGGAGGATAAAAATGTTTAAGAGATAAAACATTTAGCTGCTCAGAAATCTGTCAGGTCCACTCATGGTTCTGGTCTTACGCTGCGGCGGTCCCTGGTTCTGCCCCTGATGATGGTAAACTGGAGGACGGTGGTAACCGGGGCGGTGTCCTGGGTTCTGGTCGGGCCGGGCTGAGCCGTGCGGGTCGCTGGGGTCGTACGGAGCGCTGAAGGACGTCTGGTAGTCGTTCTGTTCTCGGTTCGGGTCGGCACGCTGCTGCAGCCCGGGTCCAGCCGGGTCGTCTGGAACAGAGAACACGGGTTCTGGTGTCAGATCAGCTCAGACCGGTTTGGGTCAGAACTTCCCCACAAACATGTTGGCTCTCCAAGAAGGAGCCAAAGGAAACATTTCAGATCATAAATTTAATCTTTTATCAGCTTTAATATTTTCATAAAACATCTAAAAACACAGAAAGCAGACGTGATGTTTCCTCGTTCCTCTGATTGAGCAACATGAGGTTCAGCAGAACCTCAGCAGAACCTAAGCAGAACACAGCTGATGTTCTGATCCAAATCACCAGTCAGTTCATTTTATGTATTTAAATTTATACATTTTATTAAGTATACCAGTCCAGCTTGTAGTTCCCTTACTTTGCATTTTAAGCAGTTTGCAGGGCCTGTTGTCTGTTTTCTGTACATATATGGAGATAAATTAGCTTTATGTCAGATATTATTCTGCATCTTATTATATCGTTACACATTGATATCTTGGAGGACGCTGAAATAATATCCTCCCATTGATTGAGGTCAATCGTTGTTTTCAGAAGTGCTTCCTAATCTTAAACTTGATAATCTGTCATCAGTAAAATGCTGCAGGGAGTAAAACTTAGAGACAAAGTGGTTCTGAAGGTGTTCATAGAATTCTGTTCTGGGTAAATTATACAGTTTTTATGGTTTTAACTGATTTTAATTTCTGTTTATCCCAGAGGTCATAAACTGTGAATTCCTGATTGTTCCCGTTTTTTAAGTTTGGCTCCAGGTTCCCATCCTGATGGTTCTGGGTTATTTACAGGCGATGTGAGACAACAGAGGTTATGTTGTGTTAAAACACTTAAATACTGCCAGGATTTAATGACATTAGTAATCATGAAGTTATTCCCTGACCATAACTGGTTATTCGTGTCCAGAATATTTACTGGGTAAAAAGTTTAGACCCTCCTCTGTCCCCCCAGGGTGGATCTGTCTGTCATTCAGCCCAGGCTGCAGGAATTTTAGCTTTCATGACTATAATGAGCCTCGTAGGGTAGAACCATCCTGCTGCTGTTTTAGGATATCTAATTTAATTTTAGGTCTTTACATTTTAACCCAAAACTTTATTTTAATCCTAAAATTAAAACAGAATCACATGATCCTGAAAAATGAGCCGGTTCTGGGAAGAGAATTCAGGTTATGAGTTTATCCGTTTATAAACTTATTAAAATTCCTGTTTGAGCCGAAAACAGAACAAATTAGAACCCGGTTTAGATTATAAATATGAGTGAGATTGTTCCATGTTTCATGTCTGCCAGCATCAGAACCCAAACTGGAGAACATGAAGACAATCACTGAGGCGGGTTCCGTTGGTACCGGCCTTCCTGGATCTGTTCTGGAGCATTTCTGCATCGTGACTAAACTCCATGTTCTGATGAGTTCTCCCAAATCAAACCCGCCCTGTGGTTCCGCAGGTCAACATCCCAGAGACGGAACATTCAAGAACGTTTCTGATCCGATCCAAGAACATTCTCAGACTTCATCTGAGAACCGAGGCGTTCTGGTTGGATGACCCAGTTCTGATAGAGTAACACGTACTGGGTGGTTCTGACCCGCAGGAAGTGGTTCTGACCCGCAGCAGGCATGCAGAGGATGATGGATGTGGGGGTTTCCTCGGCTGAAGTTCCTCCATGTTTCAGTTTCATTCTGACAGAACCGGAGCGGAGAGTCTCTGACCCGCAGAACCGACCCGGCCGACCCGAAGGAGGAGGTTCTGCAGGAGTAAAACACCGGGCCTCCCCTGCTGTAGCTGTATGAATGTGACTCGGATAAGGCAGGAAATGGTTCTGACTCTAGATTAGGAAGTGTTAGAACAACAGACTGAACCGATCTAGAACACATAGATCTACAGCCAGGGCTGCTC
Organism: Fundulus diaphanus; assembly: GCA_037039145.1. Lineage (NCBI taxonomy): Eukaryota > Metazoa > Chordata > Actinopteri > Cyprinodontiformes > Fundulidae > Fundulus > Fundulus diaphanus. The sequence goes on from CM073121.1 coordinate 64,336,102, forward strand.
ACAGCAAATGGACCAGAACTTTAAGACGTTCTGTTTCCTGGTTCTGACCCAGATCTGCCTCCAGCTCTCAGGTTTTATTTCTCACAGACTGAAGTGGAGGACTGGCTGCTGGTCAAAGGTCGCGGTAAAGGTCACAGGTAAAGGTCACAGATAAAGGTCAAGGTACCAGAGAACATAAACCTGTGAGGTCAGCAGAGAACCAGAACCGTCCAGAACCTGCAGAGACCCGATAAATGAAGCCTCCAGCGGAACGGTTCCGGTCATTGTGCTCCGTCAGCTTCAGCGACAGGAAGCTCCTTCAATCGGAGGCGTGGTAGGACCGGACCGGACCGCGTGGAGGTGTGCCAGGTCCGCTTTGTTCTGCTCAGACTCTAAAGGCCAAAGGTCTATTTTAGTCCGACGGGTCCTTCCAGGACCGATTCTCAGAGCTCTATTACCATCTAATGTAGAACAGATTACTGGATCAATGTGTGCTTCTGTGCTTTTTGTCTCTCTTGTTGTGTCTCTGCTCTGTCTTCTGTAACCCCCAGTGGGTCGAGGCAGATGACCGTTCATACTGAGCCTGGTTCTGGTTCTGCTGGAGGTTTTTCCTTCACGCTAATGGGTGGTTTTTCTTCCCACTGTCGCTTCATGCTTGCTCAGTATGAGGGATTGCTGCAAAGCCATGGACAATGCAGACGACTCTCCCTGTGGCTCTACGCTTCTCCAGGAGTGAATGCTGCTTGTCGGGACTTTGATGCAATCAACTGGTTTCCTTATATAGGACATTTTGACCAATCTGTATAATATGATTGAACTTAACTTTGTAAAGTGCCTTGAGATGTCATGTTTCATGAATGGCGTACCGCGCACGTGACGTCACCATCTCATGAGCAACGCCCCTTGCCGCTAAGGTAGGACAAACAGTGTGAGAGCGCACGTAGCAACCAGCCATTACACATGCAACAGATACAACGATATGACCGACTTTTCAGCTGTTAAACTATCGTAAGAGGATGTCCAGGCGCCCGGTTTACTGGTAGAACTGTGGAACAACACACCAACGTTCAGCTCAGACGATGGCTTGAGTGTCGAGGGCTTAGAAAGCCTGGACAACGGGCCGAGTTGATAGAAAGGTAAGTCGATGTTTTTCTCCTGCTCGGCGTTCACGGCGTCATCGGCCGTTTTTTTCTGTTTGTAGTCACCGTCCAGGAATCGGTATAAATTGTCCGGCCCGCCGAACAATTTAGTCCGGTCCGGTGGCCAAATGCATTATCATTATCCAACGGCTGTATCTCCTCGCTGCATCTGCACCAGATTTGTTGTGAGTCATGAGGGAGGGCTGCCGAATCGCCCGGTGGACAGGTCGGGAAAATGCATGACAGCAACTGCGGTGGGGGGCGGCCGGCGATGCGCAAACCCCGCCGGCCAGCTGGCCGGCCGGCACCGCAGCGGTGGCCAATAGGCCGGAGCGCGCTTGGCTGCGAGGGCCGATCGACGCCGCTTGCGGCTTTAACATCCTTCATATGCGGCCTATCAGCGTACCTCGAGTCGCTGTTGCACGTTCCATAACAACAATGTTTAAAAACCGTGGTTAGGAGACGTCTTAGACTTGGAAAAAGCAGTCGTTTTACCGAGTAAAACCAAGGGTAACTACAGCGAAAGAGTGGAGGACAACGCATATTTGCCCTACCTGTACGTGATATGACGTCATGTTCTAAAGATAGCTCGCTAGCGGTACGTCATTGGCGCTATATAAATAAAATTGAATTGAAATGAATTGAGCCTCACGGGACAAAAATAGTCTAGTAAACATCTCAGCAGAACCAGAACCAGAACCCAGGAAACGTCAGGAGACCCGCCTGATGTGGGTCATGCCTCAAACTCCACCCTCCTGAGCCGCGCCGACCTTAAAAACAAACACACCCAGCGGGTTCCTCTGACCTGGGGTCGGTCAAACCCTCGTCTGGACCCAGACGCTCCTTCAGGGATCTTGGACCTGCTGGTTCTGACCCGACCTGAAGGCTTATCAAAGCTCCCTGGCTCTGTCAGAGGGGCAGGAACGGGTCAGAACCAGCAGGTCTGAGAGGGAACCAGCCTTATGGGTCGGGTTTCTGACCTCAGGGACTCAGAACCCACAGAAGAACCGACAGGAGGCGGGTTTTCCAGGTTCTAACATCTCGCTCCGTAATCCGGCGATGTTCTGAACGGCTTCTCCTGACAGACTAACAGAACCCGGTTTGGTTCAGATCAGAGACCTCACCGGGTCCTGGAGACCCGGAACCAGAGAACCTCCAGCAGGTTCTGATCCTTCAGTTATCCCTGGTTCCAGAACTTAGGACCGATCAGGTTCCTGGAAGCAGCTGTGTGACGCTACCTGAAAGCCGGACCGTGGTTCTGTCCGGTTCTGATCCAGCAGAGTCCGGCTGAAGTTCAGAGTCTGTGAAGGAAAAACAAAACGTTCAGAGTCTGTTCTCCTCAGAAGATGTTCTGGTACCGATTGGACCCGAGGTTCTGATAAGTGAATGAGAAGCAGAGCTTTAACGAGAGTCCAGTAGTTCTGAACCTAAACTGGACCATGAAGCAGGAGGTCAGGTTCTGGGTTAGACCTGCTGACAGAACCAGAGGACGGGGAACCAGAACCACGCAGAGTTAAACTATCAGTTAGAGGAGCAGGAGAAGCTCAGCAGGACCCGGTACCACACGACCCGGTACCTGTAGAACCCACAGACCCTAAACAGGATTCTGATCCACCTTTGTGGCAGTTTGGACCTCCGTGACCCGGACAGCAGCGCCACAGCAGGGAGGTCAGAACCTTCTTCATCTGGCAGAAGGTGGGCTGCGTGGACAACCGGTACCTGCAGGTGAAACGTTTGTTTTACAGAGGAAAGCTGCAGGAACATCTACCGGTACCGGTACCGGCCCGGACTCACGTGATCCTCTGGCAGCCCGGCGACCCGGCGCCACACGGACTCTGGTCCTTCACGGCCCGCCTCTGGGACCCACACGGCTCGGTCACCATCAGAACCTTCTTCTGGACGAAGGCGCAGCGGTTCCTGCAAACACAGAGAGGAACGGACCTCTGTCATCAGCGTCTGTTTGACCTGGTTCTGGTCTCATTTGGTTCTGGTTCTGGTCTCATCCTGGTCGAGGTTCTGGTTCTTTTTAGCGTCTTGGCTGGATAAACCTGAGTTTCAGGTGATGAAACGGGGCCACAGATGCTTCAGCATCTGGAATCATCTGGTCTGAAGGTCCTTCATCAGCCTGAAAACCCAGATGTTCTGGTGCTGCAGAACCTTCAGTTCTCCGTCTAAAGCACCGTAATGGACCAGAAACATGTTCTGATCCGGTTCCTGATGAGCAGCTTCAGCTCCGGCCGGACTCTAAGGAGGTCCGTCAGTCTGATGAAGCTTCTTTCTGTGTGAGAAGACCTTCTCTGGAGGTGCTGGGTCCAGAACCGTTCTGCTGTCCAGCTCCAATCAGGAAGCAGAACCACCAGCAGCTGAAGCTGCAGCGTTTCCTGCTGACGGAACGTCCAGCTGAGGAACATCTGGGATGTTCTCTGCAGGCGTGATCCAGCTGTGGGCCGCTCCCTGATTGGTCGGCCCCCGTCGTCAGTCTGGATGTTTATGTTAGAGGTTCCTGATGGATCTCTGCTGACGGCTCCACCCCCCCCCCCACTCTGTGGCTCCACTCCGTCTGAGATGTTTCAGCTTGAGTCATGACATGTTTCATGGTCGGCGCTGGTGTTTAACTGGTTCTGGATCACTTCTAAGCTGCAGCAGGTATTCATGTCTGGATGGACGGAGGAGCTCCACAGACTGAAGAACATCATTAATCGTGTTTAACGGTTAAAACGGAGCAAACATCTGGATCTCCACCAGGAATGTTCCAGTTTCATCTGACAGGTCGACTTGTTTTCCACTCGGACCTGAAGAGGAACCCGTTTCTCTCCCATTGTTCCAACATGTGGACAAACGGCTGCTGAAACCGCTGAGGTCATTTCCTGTTGTGTCACTTCCTGACGTGTCACTTCCTGTCCAGAGGATCCAGTTTCAGCCCAACAGGAAGTGACATTTCCTGAAAACCTTCCCTCACTTCATCCCAACGTCTCCCTGCAGCTCAGAGAGGAAAGGTTCTGGAACCAGGAGTCCAGACCCTGCCAGGTCCGATCAGCTGAGGGTTAACGGGGAGTAAATCTGAGTCCAGAACTGAACCGGGTCACTAAAATAAACCAGTTCTGGTTCTGACTGGTGACGCCGTCTGTTGGACCCAGAGCTTTAGAGACAGAACCGGGTTTTCTCTCTTTGCTGAGGTCCAACACCAACAGCAGTTCCTCCTGTTTGGACCTTGCAGCCGCGGCCTGCTGCTGGTTCTTCAGGTTCTGTTAGAAGGCACCTGCCAGAGCTTCAGAGGAACCGTTCCTCTGGTTCTGCAGCTGTAAAAGAAAACCGCCTTCAGAACATCACATTTTCAGCTCCCACAGAAAAGCTGAAGACTTCCTCAGAGCTGGACTACCTGCTGACCTCTGACCTGTGAACCATGAACTCAGCCCAACTTGTTCTCAGACTGAAGCTGAGAACCAGAGAACAGTTCCGCCTGGTTCCCATTACAGCACCAAGAGCCGCCATCAGGGGGCGGGGCTTGATGTTATCGGGGCTCTGCAGCAACATGAGACCCTGCTTCCTCCTAACGTCTCCTTCAGTCGGACCCCCCCCCCCCCCCCCCCCGTCTGCTGAAGGCCCCCCCCCCGGGGGGGGGGGGGGGGCTCACTGCCCACCTGGACTAACACTTCTCACAGAACACAGATGTTAGGGTGGCTGAGAAACCAGGAACTGAAGTCTGAGGAACAAAATCAGTGAAAGGCCAGAAGTGAAGGAGACGTTTGAAGAGGAGAAATTTTATATTTTATATTAGATGTTAGAAATGAGGTTAAACTGAGATAAAAAGGCAGATTTCATCAGTAAAACCGTTTTCATCAAGGCTGAACGAACAAGAAAAAAGATAAAACTCGACTCACTGACAGATGAAAAGACACAAAATGATTCAAACTGATGCAAAATAAATCAGACAGAAGTTACTGAAAAATGTGTTTTAAAAAATCACTGAAAATGGTTCTGATTCTGTGACCAGGGTGGACCAGAACCAGGCCCGGGTCAAACTGGACCTGCAGGCGGTGCCAGCGTGAAGACGCATGGCAGGAGGAGCAGCAGCACAACACGGGCCCTGGTTCTGGTCCTGGTTCTGGTTCTGGTCCCAGTTACAGTAAAGAGCCACAGGGTTTTCCTCTACATATAAAAGCCCAGAGATGTAATTTGAATATCAGCAATAAATGGACATTATTCCATGTTCTAGCTGAAGCAGTCATAGAACCTCCTCCATCTGCTTAAACTGACAGAACCCTTTAAACTTCCTGTGAATGGAGGCTGGTTCAGGTACTGCTACGGTGGATCAGGAAAAGAACGGATGGAGCAACCTTCCTGCTCTGAAAAACGGATCCTTAAGAACCGGAAGAATGAAAACTGATTTTAAAAACTCGTCAGATTTAGTTTCCACGGTAACTTCCTGCTCTAGAACCCGTTGGATCAAGTCCTGAGGAACCGAAGCGCCTTACGTCCGTCCACCGGCTGACGGTGGGGAGCCGCAGCAGAGCCACCGCTGCCCTGGAGCCCATCGGCAGAACCACCGGACCCTCTGACCGGCACACAACAACTGAGACGGGGTTCAACCCGGCAACCCTGGAGCTGCTCCTGTTCCACAGTCCTCCAGCGCAGGGAGGTTCTCCATGGAGAACGTTTGGTCTGCTGTAGCTTAATATGTCGTCTAGATCATCGCTGCATCTGCGTGGAGGCTGAGGGGTCTGGAGGTGTCGGCACCAGGGCCGTGGTGTGGACCCGCCTCACCTGGGGGTTCTGGGTTCTCCAAGACGGCTCCCACTCTGGTGGGGGGGGGGTTCTGAGGGGACTCTTTCCTCATGTACACCTTTGTCCTAAACAGAACCCCTGGCACAGAAAGGAATAAGGACCAACCACATGTCCTCACTTTGCTGGTAAATAAAACCTTTTTTCACTCAGCTGGGAGAACACACACGTCGTAAAGGTTAAAGGTCAACACAGGTTGACCGTAAATCTTAGGTTCTGTGATCCTGGATCATGTCTGGGTTAATAAAGTCCGTCACGCCACTGGGACACAAACTACTCTGTGGTACCGACCCGTGAAGGTCCAATCAGCCCAGGAGGAGAGACAGAACTGAACCGGACAGAAGTCAACCGGACCAGAACCGCTGCTGCTCACAGAATTAGAATAAAAGCTCAGAACCAAACAGAACAGGACTCAACGACCCAAACGGTTTCTCACCCAATCCGAGCCGCAGATCTCCCAGGCCCCCCCAGCAGGGGGGTCTCCGTCACCCCGGGGGAAAGAGGGGGTCTTCCTCCCTCCTCCTCCTCCACCTCAGGGTCCCGCGCTCTCACCTCACAGCGAGCGCTCACCAGTAAACCCAGAACCAGAACCAGTTCTCCCACCGCCGTCATGTCTGCTCGCTGTCTGAAGTCCTGCCAGACCCCCCGCTGCTTTAAAGGAGGAGGCGCAGAGAGGAGGAGGAGGAGGAGGGGGAGGTCCTGCCCCCTGCTTCCTCAGCCAGCCTCCGTTTCCTCTGCTGCTGGGATTTGCTGTGGGTTCTCCTGAGGAACTTCAGAGGTTCTGAACCTGGTTTCAACCTGTAGATTTCTGCATCGGATCAGAAGGTGGAGGTCAGGAGCTGTGGGAACAAAAAATGTGACGTTCTGGAGGGACTAATGCAGTTTTTCTTTCAGCTGCAGAACCAGCGGAACCAGCGGAACCAGAGGAACGGTGAGCTCAGTGTGAGCTGCAGAAACTCAGGGATGGAGGACCAGCTGAAGCTCCAGAACTCTGGGCCCGGATGCAGCAGCTGGTGGGTCTTCTGTCTCACAAGCAGCAGAACCAAGGAGCCTCTGGGCAGCAGAAGGAAGGTTCTGGCTGCAGACGTGGTCTCCAGGATCCAGGGTTTAAATCCCTCCAGAACCCGGCTGTTGGCTTTGGGTCGGTCCAAAAACACAAAACATCCCTTCAGTTCATCAGGGACAAGTTCTTCCTGAATTATTGAGACAAATCCTCAGAAAATGTTCAGATTTCCATGACTGGGTTTTATTTATCTGAACATTTTCTCTCTGAGTTGGTTTGATAGGGTTTGGACCTTCTGAACATGTCAGGTTCTGGTTCTGATCAGCCCAGAAGAACTCTGAGTGACCTCCTGCTGGTAGACGGGTTCACAGTCAGAACCCCACAGGTCCTGAAGTCTGGAGCAGATTATGAAGATAAAGCTGGATCAGCAGGTCTGACCACAGAACCCTGCAGAACCTACTGCAGCAGCGAGGTCCGTTTACCTGAGACCAGGAGGTACCAGGAGGTACCAGGAGGCGATCAGCTCCTCCTGGTACCTCCTGGTCTGAGGAGAAGACTGCGGGTTAGAGTTATTGATGCCAGAAACATAGAATAAACAGTTATGAGACGTTATTATAATACAAACACATGACTGTAGACCAATGAGGGGAGGTTTAGTCTCTGACATCACTTCCTGTCCCACAGGGTCGGCTTTAGTTCCCAGATTTTACATTAATCTCTGATTTCCTGCAGTTTTATCTCCAATGTTTACCTGCTGAGACCAGGAGGCGTTCCTGGAAGTTCATCGTCTTTGTTCTCCCATGATGCACTGCTTCAGTCTTACTCCAGTCCAGTCATCCGTCTCAGAGCAGGACTCAGTTGGTTCTGTCCCGTCTAACGGGTCGTCAGAACCGGCTTTTACTTCAGCTGCTGCTGCTGCAGATCCACAAAATTACAGAAATAAAGACAAGAAAGCATGAAAACTATTTAGATTTTATCAAAGATCTGTTAAAATCTGCCAAAGTTTTATTGTTTTAGTGAGAAACAAACTGGTGAGAAAATATTTCAGTTTGATGGTTTTATTACATTTAACCATCATTGGAGGTTCTGGTCCTGGTTCTGCTGGATCGAGATACCGACCACTCCTGGTTCTGTTAGATGTTTCAAAGAGAAATCAAAGTCAGAATCAAGAGGTTTTATTGTCTTCATGTGTCGCGCAGTGAAACTTTGAGGAGGCAGACTGCACATAAACACGATGAGACAAAATGAGACACGCTCTCTGCATTGTTGGTTTTTAAAACCGCTGATTTCACTGCCAACATCCCTCCCTGAGGGCCTAAAGCCTGCAGGTCATCTTTAGCACCAAATGGACTCATTTCAAGTCAGAATGACAGCAGTCTGCATTGATTGGCAATAAATCCAGTTCAGAACTTCATGGATGTCTAACAGGCAGTCTTTGATAGACTGAAGGATGCTAATACACATTTACAAGTGAGAATCAGTATAAATGATTCTCATCAGATCAGGAACCCGTGGAACCAGCAGTGCGTTTGCAACATGTAGCAGATTATGAACTGGGCTGGTGGTTTGTTGAAATCTGATCATCTGGGTTTGGCCAGAATCTAAAGGAGCTGAAATATCTTCAGATCAGAGAAGCATGAAAGGTTCTTCAGGACGACGATGTTTAAGGTTCACGTTAACTTTCTCTAAGGAACAGTTATCTGTGTTTGTTTTTCTACAGGAAATCAGTTTATGACAGGTTCTGGTTCTGCTCCTAATTAATTCATTCACTGATTCATTCATTTATTAAGCCTTTAATCTATTACAGAAATTCTGAAGTTAAAGGTATTGTAAGTAATACTGACACCTAGTGGCTCAAAGCAGTACAACAGCCTGCCAATGACAACAATCTAATCTGCCGTTTTTAAACGGTCTGTTGCTGTTGGGAATGTTTACCTCCACAGCACAGGTCTATAATGTTTTATTCTGGTTCTGGTTCTGGTCCGCTTCTCTTACTGGCTTCCATGTCTGCAGACTGCTGCTCTAGAAGTCCCAGAGATACGAGAATTTTCGTCAGCCCCCAGTCCCCCGACAGTACTTCACAACTCATGAATCTCTTTTCAGATGTAAATGCACCATTAGCGCTGTTGTTGGAGAACCATTCCACCCCCTTCAGTTTCGGTTTTAGCTCAAGCTTCTCTGTTGACGAGTGTTTTACCTGAGAGCAGGGGGGAAAAAGATCATATTTGTAATTAAATATAACTAGGTCTACGTCATCAGTGTCGCCAACACCGGAATGATTTCAGACAGCGGAGCCACCAGCGCAGCGATCAGCTGATCACTGATCTGTACAATGAAAATAGCTGCATGTGCTGGAACACTTTTATATTTTAATATTTATACAATAATGACCACCTGCCCTATTTACTAGGGGGCAAATATAACTCAAGTCACTTCAGCGCGATCTCTCCTCCACGGCGCTGCAGCAGAGCGCGCACACACACACACACACACACACGCGTGTATATATATATACTGGAGGGCCAACTGAGTTTGCAAGACGGAAAACTACAAGTCACCTCCAAAGCTTCCTCTGTTTGGTGGATACTTGTATGCTGATGACCATCAGAGACTGCACAGTCCAGCAGGGTCGCATAACAGAACAGGGCTGGAAAATGAGTGTGTATGAGCTGGTGGCTTTCATTGCAATTCTGTTTATGAAGGCAGCACAGGGGAGTGTTGGCGCCATGCGGCATTTGTGGTCAAAAGATTTTGGGAATTCACACATCAAAGCCACAATGCCTCGAAACCGGTTTCAAGATATAATCTACAGGGGTGGATTTAGGAAATGTGGGGCCCAAGGCAAACAAAGGCATGGGGCCCTCTGAATTGTGAAGACAACACATAAAACAGACCCATTATACAGATACAGAAATTTTAATAGAATTGATATAAATTATTTTTTCTACCTTTTGTCCCTCTCTTATCCCTTTTCTTGTTGTTTTCCTCTCTGTTTTCTTTTGTCCCTTTTTCTAGTAGAAAAGCCATGATCTGCTTATCTGTTCTCCCTGTTCATTTGAATGAAATAATAGCTGGAAGTAAATCTGCGCCCGTCTCCATTTCTTGGCAAGATCCTGTTCTTCACCTGGAGCGGTCCTCTCAGTACTATAGAGCAGCGTGGATGATCAGACAGCTGATTGGCCAGAGCTGGGTCATCTTCAGGAAGTCCACTGTGCTGACTGCTAACCAGCAGAGTGGATGATGCTGGACTCTCTCAGTCTGGTGGAACATCATCATTATCAAAGCCTGGCTGGATAATCGGGGCCCCCAGGAACTTGGGGGCCCCGATTATCCGATTTGCTAAATGGTAAATCCGCCCCTGATAATGAAATATCTGCGCTTCGACAACAAATTCAATTCAGTTCAATTCAATTTTATTTATATAGCGCCAGTTCATGAAACATGTCATCTCGAGGCATTTTACAAAGTTAAGTTCAATCATATTATACAGATTGGGTCATATTATACAGATTGGGTCAGATTATACAGATTGGTCAAAATGTCCTATATAAGGAAACCAGTTGATTGCATCAAAGTCCCGACAAGCAGCATTCACTCCTGGGGAACCGTAGAGCCACAGGGAGAGTCGTCTGCATTGTCCATGGCTTTGCTGCAATCCCTCATACTGAGCAAGCATGAAGCGACAGTGGAAAGAAAAACCACCCATTAGCAGGAAGGAAAAACCTCCAGCAGAACCAGAACCAGGCTCAGTATGAACGGTCATCTGCCTCGACCCACTGGGGCTTAGAGAAGACAGAGCAGAGACACAACAAGACAGACAAAAAAGCACAGAAGCACACATTGATCCAGTAATCTGTTCTACATTAGATGGTAATAGTGGTGATCTGTCCTCCCTGGATGATTTCACAGTTAACAGAACGTCAGACCAGGTGTACCTACTATGAAGAAAAAAGAGAGAGAACAAAAAGTTATAAGCAGAAATGATTACAAGCAATACATAATTGAAGAACAGTAGAACTCAACAGAGTGAGAGAAATAGGCCCTGATGTCCTCCAGCAGCCTAAGCCTATAGCAGCATAACTATAGAGGTAGCTCAGGGTAACATGAGCCACTCTAGTTATAAGCTTTGTCAAAAAGGAAGGTTTTAAGATTAGTCTTAAAAGTAGACGGGGTGTCTGCCTCACGGACCAAAACTGGGAGTTGGTTCCACAGGAGAGGAGCCTGATAGCTAAAGGATCTGCCTCCCATTCTACTTTTAGACACTCTAGGAACCACCAGCAGACCTGCAGTCTGAGAGCGAAGTGCTCTGTTAGGAACATACGGAGTAATCAGAGCTCTGATATATGATGGAGCTTGATTATTAAGGGCTTTAAAGACACTTGTTTGGAACATGTGAAAACGGACAAATTTGCTGCTATTTCAAACATCTGGGAACAATTTGTACAGAACTGTGTGTGTCAGTTCAGTCCAGGCCAAAAAAGTAAAAAACAAAGCAACTGGACTTGTATTCCGTAGTTTGAAGACGTTTCGCTTCCTCTCCGGGAACCTTTCTCAATTCAAAAAGTCTGGAGTAATGTGGAGTAACAAGCTTTATACTACTGCCAACAAAGGCCTGTAATGGCTTAGATAACATACAGATTCAGCAGAGCAGGCCCACCCCTTAGTTCTTCACCAACCTACAGTCCAGGGAAACATTACTGTTGATGAGCAGTTATTTCCATCAAAAGTTAGTTGTCCCTTTCTGCAATATATGGCATCCATGCCTGATAAATTTGGAATTAAGTTTTGGATTACAGTGTGTAGGAGCCATATGTACTTTTTTTGTATTGATAAGCATCTGTAATTGATTCGTTGTTAAGGTTATGACGTGGTGCCTTTTGATTGGTTTTCGAATAACCGGTTATAAAAAAATGACGTAGAACTTGCTTATATAGAAGTTTGGCACCTTAGGAGAAACACAGTCTTTTGACCGTCACTTTATGTGTTTTTAATCTGTTTGTTATTTTGATATCTTTTAAGTTCAGTAAAGACCTAGAAAATACCGTCGGATTCAAGACCTCCTCTTTTTCAATCAAGAAGAAAGTGTCGCGTTCGAAAGAGCTTTAAGGGGCTAGACTAGTGAGGCTGCCGCACTTACATCAAGTCAAAAGACTTTCTCATGGAAGGACTTAAAGACGAACGGAGATTCAATTCGGCTGGATGAAACGACAGAGTTTGAGTGGTAAATCCGTGAGTACCACGTTGTTTTCAAGAGCCTCAGAAGCTACCCAGTACTAGCTTGGTTGCTAAGCTAACTTGCTAACTAAGCCAGCACGTTCTGATTAGAAAAGCCCGGTGAACTACACATAGAAATCCTGCACATAAAGGAACTCTTGTCACACATGTTTGTGAACGTTTAGAAGAGTAACAAGCTGTTTGGAGGCTCACAGTTTATGTGTAAGAATCAGTGGCGGCTGGTGCTAAAAAAACAGAGGGGGGCGCACACAAACAAACAAATGAAAAACAAACAAAACAAATCTTAAAAAATAGCACTATTTGAACATGAATTTTGCCCTCCTTTCCTTCTGCCCAGCAAATTTCTCAATTATATTCTTGTTAAAGTCAGTCATCTCTGTGACTAGTCTTTTCTCCATTGACAACATGGCCAATGCATTCAGCCTGTCCTGAGTCATTGAGTTTCTCAGAAAAGTCTTGATTCTTTTCAGAGTTGAAAAGCACCTTTCAGCTTCTGCTGTGGTCATGGGTGTGGTGATGAGGATCTTCAAGAGCGTGACAGTTTCTGAAAAGACTTCTTCTAGATTGTTTTCCTGATTTTAATAACATTTGCTGCCATTTTTTAAGGCTGTGTTATGAAATGTGTTACAGCATTTTTGTGGGACAAGATTATACAAAATTCAGTAACCAAATGTTTTATTCCCCATTACCCGTAAACTTCAGTACAACTTAAATAATAAAATATCTTGCTGACAAACATTACATCAACATACCTACGCAGCATAGACACAACTAAAGGTATTTCTAACTACAAAGCACATCTTCCTAATATATTAAAGAACATTACTATAAACCAGTGTAACAGTGATTTTCCACAACAACTCACCTCTGCAGCAATCCTTTCATGGTCTTCTACACTGAGTGTCCGACGCCTCTTCACTGGCTGACTACTACCTACACTGGTTTGTCCAACCATGGAGTGGAGAGATCACTTGCCTGCTGCTGAATTTGTAAATTAAGACAATCCGGTCCAAGCTCCTTTATCCTGTTTTTTTTTCTTCAAGTGAACACTTTGTAAAAGCATTTTTTTGTAAAGACAAAAATGAATTTTTCTCTCATTTTGAAACTACTCCACTTTGCAAACTTAAACGTGAATCAACCTAACAAACTGCAGCTGCGCTGAGTCGAATCGGGGATTGTCCAATCCCACAATGTTTTTAAAAAAATTAGCCAGTACTGACACTCTACCAGTAATGACACAACAGAATGGGTGTGTCCGGGACGCAGAGCCCTGCGCCCCTATGCAAAACCCTACATAACCAATTAAAAGTCAGCCTCAGATCACGTGCTTGCCCAAGTTGCTGCGCCTACATTCACTCCCATTAGACCGGCGCCCTGCACATAGGAAAGGAGGAAGTGTGCACAATGTGAGCAATTACATAGAATTATGTATTTACTATTTTAATAAGTTCTAACATGTCTATTGGACACACAGTATGAATAAATACATTTCTAAGTCCTTTGCAGTTCAGAAATCATTTATTATCTAAACGATTTAAAGGGGGCGGCGCCCGAGCGCCCCCTACTGGCCAGCCGCCACTGGTTAGAATTAAAAGAAAATTAAAACGGGACTAAATGGCGGACGACGGTGAAGTTGCGCAGGTTGGACAGAAGAGGGAGCCAAAGCCCACAGAACGAGCTCGGGATGACAAAATCATTAGATTAAAAGGAGAAAGAAGAGGAAAGCTGTCACAGTTGACAAAAGAGAAGAATAACATAGAAAGATTGAAACAGAATGAATGCAATGCTGATTTCATAAATGAAGAATCTTTTCCATTGTTTGTCAAATGCCTGAGAGAGTATGAACGCATTAATAACGAACTATGTGAACTGATAAGTGAGGAAGATAAACGTGAAGATCAAGATATGTTCGAGGGTAGACATTCTGAGTTTAAACTTTTCTTACAAAGCGTTAAAGAATGGATAAAAGATGCAAAATGCTCTCCAGAGGAAGATGTGCACCCACAAGACAGTGTTTCAAGGGCTATCTCGGTTGCAAGCTATACATCCCAAGGATCAAGTACAAGTTCAATGCGGCTGAAAATCAAAGCGGAACGTGAAGCGCTTTTAGCAAGAGCTGCAACAATGAAAAAGAAAGAAGCAATTGAATTGGAAGAAGCCCGTCTCAAGTTCAGAAAAGAGCAACTAGAAATTGAAACGAAGCTTGCTATTTCAGATGCAAAATTAAAGGTGTATGAAGAAAATGAAGATGCTCAGAAATCTGAGATTAATTCCTTACAAGCTATTTCCAGACTTAGAGTTGAATCTGTTCATTCAGCAAGCAAATCAGAAAGGGAGGAAATGTTCTCAGATAATGAACAACAGGCAAATACCGATCCCCCAGTATCAAGGAAGTCTCGCTTAAAAGGGATTTCAACAAAAGCTCAAAGTCCTGATTCTTTTTCAGATGATCTGTACCGAGTTCTACAGCAACAAAATCAACATACTGAGATGCTCATAAAACAACATAGTATATCTCGACTTCCTGACAGAGAAATTCCTGTATTTACAGGTGACCCACTTTCATATAGATCGTTCATAAGAGCTTTTGAACATGCTATTGAGAACCAAACTGATAGTCAACAAGATCGGCTATATTATCTAGAACAGTTCACGGGTGGAGAACCACTAGATCTCGTACGCAGCTGTGAGCACATGAAGCCAGACAGAGCTTACAGAGAGGCAAGGGCTTTGCTTGATCAACACTATGGAGATGAGTTGACCATTGCCACAGCATATATTAAAAAGGCTACGGAATGGCCTCAGATAAAACCAGATGACAGAAAAGGTCTGAATGCATTTGCACTATTTCTGATTGGATGTTCCAACACAGTGAATGATGTTGACTACATGAGTGAGATGAACAATCCAACCAACATGAAAAGTATTTTGTGCAAACTACCATATAAACTGAAAGAAAGGTGGAGAAACCATGCTTACAGCATTCAAGAAAGAAAGGGACCGAGAGCCAAATTTCCTGATCTTGTAGAGTTCATCTACCAACAAGCAAAGGTTGCTAATGATCCGCTTTTTGGAGATATTCTTGATGTCACACCAGCTAATCAGAACAGCCTGAAGAAAAAGTCTGACCAATTAAAAGGCCTTTCAAAGAGAAGCAGTTTTGCTGTGAATATATCTTGTACCGAAAAGGATACCACCAAGAGCCAGCGTGATGTAACAACTTCTTCAGTCAAGACCATCAGCGCTTTTCAAGGTCCATGTCTTTATTGTAAGAACAGCCATGCTTTGAGTGTTTGTAACAAAATCAAAGAACAGCCTTCAAAAGACAGAATACAGTTTCTGAAGTCACATGGTCTTTGTTTTGGATGTCTAACAGCAGGTCATCTATATAAAGCCTGTAGGAAAAAGGCCTCATGTTCCAACTGTTCTCTTAAGCACCCAACTATTCTACATGTGGTGAAGCAGAGTGTTGTGTCAGAAGAAAACGTGGATGACAACCCACAAAACACAAGTGAAGTAACAAGTGCTCTTGTTTCTACTGGATGTAAAAAAGGTGAAGTCACTGGGGCCGGAGAAAATGAATGCATACTTCCCATTGTGCCTGTGCAGATAAGACACAAGAACAACAGAACCATCATCAAGACATATGCATTCCTGGATCAAGGCAGCACAGCAACCTTTTGCACAGAGGATCTCGCCAGAAAGCTGAATGTATATGGAAAAAAGAAGGAAATCCTTCTTCGAACCATGACACAGGAACAGAAAGTCTGTAGTTATGTCCTTACAGATTTAGAGGTTTGTGGACTTGATGAACAAGACTTCATCATGTTGCCAGATGTGTACACGCAACCAGACATTCCTGCAACAAAGGGTAATATACCAAAAGAAGAAGATTTGGAGAGATGGCCCTACCTGAAACAAGTTCATCTTCCAAGATTAGAGTCAGATATTGGACTTCTCATTGGTGCTAATGCGCACAAGGCTATGGAGCCATGGAAGATTGTCAACAGCCAGAATGACGGACCATACGCCATGAAAACAGCCTTGGGTTGGGTGGTAAATGGACCAGTCAGCAGATGTCAAGATAGTGAATCACGTCTCACTGAAAAACAAGATTTTCTTGTCAATCGTATTTCTGTATTGAACATTGAAGACATGCTGGAGAAGCAATATAATGCAGATTTCCCAGAGCGACAGTATGAGGAGAAACAAGAACTATCTCAGCAGGATAAGCAGTTCATGCATGCTGTAACTACATCAGCACAGCTCATTGATGGTCATTATTGCATCAAGTTGCCTCTGAAAAACGACAATGTGATAATGCCACAAAATCGTGGTATTGCTGAACAAAGGCTTAACTCTTTGAAGAGGAAGCTAAGTAGAAATTCAGACTTTTGTCAAGACTACGAACCTTTCATGGACAACATATTGAAAAAGGGTTATGCTGTAAAGGTCCCTGAAGAACAACTGAGTCGCAGTGATGGTCGAGTATGGTTCATTCCACATCATGGAGTGTACCACCGAAAAAAGAAAAAACTGCGGGTTGTGTTTGACTGTACCGCGTCTTATCAGGGAGTTTCATTGAACGATCAATTACTACAAGGACCTGATCACACGAATACTTTTATTGGAGTTCTACTCAGATTTAGACAGGAACCTGTTGCCATGATGGCAGATATTGAATCTATGTTCTATCAAGTCAGAGTCCCAGATGAAGATGCAGACTTGCTACGATTCCTTTGGTGGCCAGATGGTGACAAAACTAAAGAAGCAGCAGAATACAGAATGTGCGTACATCTGTTTGGAGCCACGTCATCACCCAGTTGTGCTTCATATGCACTGAGAAGAACTGCTGAAGATGGAGCCACAAATACATCAGCAGAAGCGACACAGACAGTTCTGAAGAACTTCTACATAGATGACTGTCTAAAGTCAGTGCCAACGGAAAAGGAAGCAGTTAAACTGGCAAAAGAACTGATGACATTGTGTGAAAGTGGTGGGTTCCATTTGACTAAGTGGGTGAGCAATAATAAAGCTCTGTTGTACTCTATTCCTGACAGTGAAAGAGCACCTGTCGTTAAAGACTTGGATTTGCAATCCAATGAGCTTCCTGTAGACCGAGCTTTGGGCGTGCAGTGGTGCACAAGTTCTGACAGCTTCAAGTTCAAAGTTCAGCTGCCAGACAAGCCATGCACAAGAAGAGGCATTTTATCTGTTGCCAGCTCTGTGTACGACCCTTTAGAATTTTTGGCACCACTTCTGCTACCTGTTAAGCTTATTCTGAGAGAACTTTGTAAAGAGAAGCGAGGATGGGATGAAGAAATCTCAGAACAGTCACGCCGGACATGGCTAAGGTGGTTGTCAGATCTCGACAAGCTTTCTGAACTCATTGTAAGCAGATGTGTTAAGCCTGCTTCATTCGGACCCACAGAGTCTGCACAAATTCATCTCTTTTCCGACGCTAGCCAGGATGGATATGGAGTTGTATCATATCTTTTGTTGACTAATGAACGAGGTGAAATACAAGTGTCATTTCTGATAGGAAAATCCAGGGTAGCACCTCTTAAACAAATGACAATTCCTAGAATGGAATTAACAGCAGCAGTGGTTGCAGTCAAGGTGGATCGGATGCTGAGAGAAGAACTTCAACTACCACTGAAGAAATCAGTCTTCTGGACCGACAGTACCACGGTACTGAGCTACATTGAAAATGACAGCATTCGCTTCAAAACGTTTGTGGCAAACCGAATCTCTTTGATCAGGGAAATGACAGACCGATATGGAAATATGTGAGCAGTTCACAAAATCCAGCGGATCTGGCATCAAGAGGTTTGAAAATGGAAAACTTCATCAAAGGTGTAATTTGGTTTCAAGGACCAAGTTTCCTGTTAAATGAAGAGCATTGGCCAAAACAGCCTAAAAATTCTAGGTTAATGGAACAGAATGAAGTAAGGACAACAGTTGCAACGACGTGTGCAAAACCATGGAGAAATGATGAGACAATGAGTCAACTTATTGACCATTACTCCAGCTGGCATAAGCTTAAAAAGGCCGTTGCCTGGATTCTACGCTTTAAAGAGACTCTGAGACATCTGAGTAAAAAGAGAAATGAAATTGTACTAAAAGTGCAACAGTCTGGAAATAAACCGGAGAAAGTTGAGACTTTTGTTAAACAACAGATGATCACATTTAGAAGAAGATTGGAAAAGAAAATGCTCACTGTTGAAGATTTGTCCAACGCCGAAACAGAGCTGATCAAGTTCAGTCAGAGACAAGCTTATGCAGCTGAAATCAAAGCTTTGCAGCACGGAAGCACACAGGTGGGCAGAGCTATTTCAATCTCCAGATTAGATCCATACCTACAAGATGGTGTTTTGAGAGTAGGGGGACATCTGAATAGATTGAAAATGCCAGAAGAGGTCAAACATCCTGCCATTCTGCATAAGCATCACAGAATAGCCAACCTCATCCTGCATCATATCCACCAAGCGACAGGACATGGGGGCAGAAATTATGTTCTGGCCAGAATGCGACAAAAATATTGGATGCCAACAGCCAATGCAGCTGTTAGAAAGGTAATCTCAGAGTGAAATCTTTGTAGGAGACTGCATGCAAGACCAGGGCAACAGAAAATGGCAGATCTGTCATGTGACCGCCTGCTTCCTGATAAACCACCTTTTACCAACACAGGTGTGGATTATTTTGGTCCTTTTGAGGTCAAAAGAGGGCGTGTCAAGGTCAAACGTTATGGAGTGCTTTTCACGTGTCTAACTGTCAGAGCTGTACATATTGAAGTTGCTCAGTGTCTTGATACAGATTCATGTATTAACGCTTTGCGTCGTTTTCAAAGCAGAAGAGGACAAGTTTCCATCATTCGTTCTGACAATGGCACAAACTTTGTCGGAGCAGAGAGAGAGTTAAGGGAGGCATTGAAAGAGCTGGACCACTCTCGTATTAATGACGCCATGATGCAAAAAGGAGTACAGTGGATTTTCAATTCACCTGCTGCATCTCATCATGGAGGAGTCTGGGAACGCCAGATACGCACCGTTAGAAAGGTCATAAGTTCTCTTGTTAAGCATCAGATACTGGATGATGAAGGACTGCAGACTCTTTTATGTGAAGTCGAGAGCATCATTAATGGAAGACCGTTAACTATGAACACAGACGATCCTAATGACCTTGAACCTCTAACGCCGAACCATCTGCTTCTGCTGAAGGGACAACCTACTCTTTCTACTGGTACGTTTATCAAGGAGGATATCTATTCTCGCCGTCAATGGAGACAAGTCCAGTATATATCACATCTGTTCTGGCGAAGATGGTCACAGGAGTACCTGCCTCTACTGCAGGAGCGACAAAAATGGCTTGACCTAAAAAGAAACTTCAAGGTCGGAGATGTGGTCCTAGTTGCTGATTCATCATCTCCGAGAAATTCTTGGATGTTGGGGAGAATCGTCAACGTCATGCCAGACTCCAAAGGGACAGTCCGGAGTGCAGAAGTCAAGACGAAGACGAGCATCATCCAAAGGCCGATTACGAAATTGTGCTTATTGCAAGGAGAATGAAACAAAAGAGGACTTTTTAATAGGTTGTTTGTAACAAAGTTAAAACAAAGGATTTGTTGAGTTATTTGTTTATCTATGGCTCCAGTTTAAATTGAGTTTGTAATTGATATGCTAATACATAGTCAATTAGGGGCCGGGAAATGTAGGAGCCATATGTACTTTTTTTGTATTGATAAGCATCTGTAATTGATTCGTTGTTAAGCTTATGACGTGGTGCCTTTTGATTGGTTTTCGAATAACTGGTTATAAAAAAATGACGTAGAACTTGCTTATATAGAAGTTTGGCACCTTAGGAGAAACACAGTCTTTTGACCGTCACTTTATGTGTTTTGAATCTGTTTGTTATTTTGATATCTTTTAAGTTCAGTAAAGACCTAGAAAATACAGTCGGATTCAAGACCTCCTCTTTTTTAATCAAGAAGAAAGTGTCGCGTTCCAAAGAGCTTTAAGGGGCTAGACTAGTGAGGCTCCCGCACTTACACAGTGGATCTGGACACAAAATACATAATGCTATCCCCTATTTGGGAAAAGATCCCTCCTGCCTGTGGTTTATGTATTATTATTGGCCTAATCCTGCTTCGCTACTAAAGGCCCATTTTTACCCCGGTTTAAGATTTGACAATAAATGAGGAAAACATTGATCAGAGGTAGACCGGTTTAAATACATATTTAATTCATAGAAATTAAATATGGAAACAGAGTACATACCATTACAAGATCTTTTACCGCGCGGTCCAGAAGTCTGTCTGAAGTAAGTTTTACCAAGACATTCCTTTCATCAACTTTAAACTCCTCCTGCATGGCTCAGTGGGAGGATGACTGACCCCCTCTCCTTCTGACCACCCCCTCGGGGCAATAAAACTCCATATTTATCTTACGCTGGAGCAGGAAGGGACAGACCCCACTCTGCTTTCCTCAGTAACCCCAACTAAGATATATTTTTAATTCTCAACAACCCCTCTGTTTTGATCCCTCAAAGATCAAACCAATAACTAGGCTAAACTAAGTCTATGTCTTGAAACCCTTAAACAAAATGTAAATGATAAGATGTAATATTGTAACCCACTGACCCCTCTGTTGGCGACTTATGAAATCAAATGAAGTTCAAATGTTCCCCTTAAATGTAAAATAACCCAAGTATAAGATAAAAAGCTACTAAACCTACCTGAATCTCTAACCTACTAGAATTAAGAAAAGTAAGCACCTTTATCCGAGAGGTGCAAGGCTGAGATAAATGTGCAACTACCAGACACTATTATATGATCTAAATATGACTTTAAGAGTCCTAACCTAGATTAACAAAATGTCTTCTTAGAAATAAAGATAACCCATGAAAGCACTACATTCAGATCAAACCACAGAATAAAAAGATTATCATGCAATGCAGAACCAAGATTCTAATGATACTAATATTGAACACCTTATGAATATGGAACTTATAAGACATATGCAGTGGTTACAAAACTCTCATTTTCTTTTGTCTTTTTTACACAATGCATTCAATTGTTGTCATGATGTCTTGCATCTCGGAGATGTCTTCTTCTCGCCTTTAAAGAAGATGGTGTAAAGAGTCAGTGTTCCAACCGCAGTCTCCACACATCTGTATGTTAATCTTTATTAAAAATAAAAAACGAAAACAAAATAAACTTCCGGCTGCCTCATCCGCGAGTGGCTCTGCGCATCGAGCTGCCCCGTTGCCGGATGGCACGGGTGGGTGGCAGTTGAAAATCCTTCCAGTCAGCCAGTCTGACCCGAAAGCTGGTCCGGTGTTGTTCCCTTAAATCCTCTGTTTGGCTGGTACACACGGCTCCTGGAATGTGAAGGGCCCCTGACCCTTTGGCCCACCACATCTGTCTGTTGATGACTTCAGCGCGCATCCTTCGAGGTCGGGGGTCGGTGGACTCCCTTCACATTTCTCCTAATTTTATGTCTCCTGAAACTTACACGACAACCGTTTAGATAACAAATGTCGTGTGCTACCTGTAATTCCGGAGGTTGACTTCGGTCCCGAAAAACTCCTTTCAGTCATATGGAATCATATCCTGTAATGAAATTAACTGAACACTCCCACAAGAAACACACTTCACATCTTCCATTGTTCCATCTCCATCCTATTTTAGAAATGTAATAGTTAATGAGACATTTTATCGCAATTTCACTTTCCCCGTCCTTACGCTGTCCTGTAAGAAAATGCAACGACCACACAAATACGTTAATCTCTGGTGAAGATTCCCCTGTCTGTAAAATCAAAAATTAGTTAATGCAGTTGTGAAATCAAAGTATAGTAACGAGACGCATTTGGGGCCCGTTCGTGTTGGACCAACCTTTTGTCTAAGTTTCCTTGAGACAGTAAGTCTGCTGCCTAACCTTTGACCGTTAAATTTAATCTCTTCTCTTAGCTCGGTTCCTGGGGAAACTGGAACAATTGTAAAACCTTGTGACATGCACTTATCTGCACACAAGACTGTCATATGGCCTCGGTGCATCCTTTTCCTGACACATGCTCACTGAAGTGTGAAACCAACCTTTGTTCTACATACATCCTCATCTGTTCAGGTCACTGGGTTAAAGTTAACATCTATATTACTTTAAGCTACAGTGTTATCATATAAATGTTTATGTCATATCCCTCTGCTTGGAACAAAATTAATTTTGTTACAAAACATTAACAAAGAATAGTATTAGTCATCACAGGGAATCAATTAACTGCAAATAATTATCTGAATTGAAGTATGAAAAACACTACCCTATATCCTGGATTCAGATCAAAACTTTTCATAATCCCACAGATCTACAAGAAGTCCTCCAAAAGTTGTGTAAGATCAGTGTACCCATTGAAATAATGATTGTAAACTAATGTGCTCACAGCAAGTTGATGGTATGAGAATGCTGAATGTTCCAAGGTACTTACATACTGATAAAATATTGGGTTTTACCTGAATAAAACACCTGGTAACGGCGAATTCTGGTGAAAATCTGATAAGTTTTAGCAGGCAACAGTTATATTGTACAATAGAAAAATCTCAATACTTGTGAGCTATTTAAGAAATAACCTAACAGATCTGTTTAACCTATGTTGTTTAAAAACAGAATGTCCCAAGCAGGACACATCTGTGCTTACCGAGAGGCCCATGTAATAAACCTGTCCCCTCAGGACGTTGCAACCCCCTTGTGGAAATTTATGACATGCAGTTGTTATCTAGAACTCACAGAAACCTAAGTAGAAGTGGAGCACGTGAAAGTATTCCCACCCCTGTGGATTGTCTGCCCATAGAAGATATGGTAACATACACCAGCTGCTGTTAATTATGAGCAATACGGTCCTGGACATAATAGAATTAAAACTCACGTTTAAAAGGAACATATCAGTTATATAGTAAAACATTTTAAGAGACAGTAGTATATTTTTCAAAACCGCAAACCTGTACTGCTGGTATCTGCTCAATTGGCTGCCTTAAGAAGTTATTACCTGCACCAATCCATTTGCCTAGAAGCTCAAGAGTTAGAGACACAGAAAAAATATTAGAAATCACTTTCCATTAAATTTGGTCAGAAGTATATTGGTAGAAATAACAGTCTGAATTACCTTAACAAAAAGTCTGTTATCAGTCTGTGGTCCTTGAGATGGACTGGACTGACATGTACAGCAGATCAGGCAGAAAAGAGATTGGAGTTTAGACGTCGCACTCACAGCTTCCATGTGTGGAACTCAACATTTCATCCCCCACGTGTTGCACTGATTCGCTGTTGACGCACCTCAGTGACAAAGTTCTGGTCCACGACTCAGAAACTGGATGAGGCATGCAACTCCAGTGTATGCAGACAGTCATTTTCCCTTGACAGCTTAGGATCTGTGCTGTTCATAGGCGTTGGCCATTGTTCCAGGGTGAGGAAACATTGTTCATGGGAGCGTTATCCCCTAGACGGAGCACTGACCTTGAAGGTGAGGTGGTATTGGGACTTCTTGCCAGGTTTTAATGATGTGAAACAGTCCCTGGTCCAGTGTCCAGCGTAAGCAACTGTCCCAGATGTGATGGGTGCCCCACGACACACAGGATCGAAATAGTAAATGATAGTTGGACCATCATTTACTTTTCAACAGGACAATGACCCCAAACACACCTCCAGGCTGTGTAAGGGCTATATGACCAAGAAGGAGAGTGATAGGGTGCTGCGTCAGATGACCTGGCCTCCACAATCACCGGACCTGAACCCAATCGAGATGGTTTGGGGTGAACTGGACCGCAGAGTGAAGACAAAAGGGCCAACAAGTGCTAAGCATCTCTGGGAACTCCGTCAAGGCTGTTGGAAGACCATTTAAGGTGACTACCTCTGGAAGCTCACCAAGAGAATGCCAAGAGTGTGCGAAGCAGTAATCAAAGCTAAAGGTGGCTACTTTGAAGAACCTAAAATATAAGACATATTTTCAGTTGTTTCACACTTTTTTGTTAAGTATATTATTTCACATGTGTTAATTCATAGTTTTGATGCCTTCAGTGTGAGTCTACAATTTTCATAGTCATGAAAATAAAGAAAACTCTCAGAATGAGAAGGTGTGTCCAAACTTTTAGTCTGTACTGTACATATCAGATTTTAATCATCACATTTCAATTTGAGGACACAGGTAACAAATTTATATTATGAAAAAGATAATATCAGAATCAAGTTTATTGCCAAGTAGGTTTGCACTTACAAGGGATTTGACTTGGTGTTGATGGTGCAGACAAAAAAAAAAAAAAAAAAAAAAAATATATATATATATATATATATATATATACAGAGCTATATACATAGTAGACTGTGCTTTAATGTAACGCGTAAGGTCTGGAGATGCTACGTTGATGTAGCTTGTAAGTCCTGAACGGGGGAGAGAGGCAGTGTCCAGTGTCACGGCCTTGTTGATAAGGGCGGTAGCAGATGGGAAGAAACTGGGCAGCATTTATTCGCTTCATGTCGGTAAATCGACGATAATAGGTCGGGTGGTAGCCAATGTGGCGTGGTATGTCGTCATATTCGAAGGAGAGGAGGGGAAGCGCGTTATCGGCAATCGTCCGTTCATCACCGGCTAAATTAGCCCAAACACGGCAAAATCTACGAAAAGTTTCCCACCTTGTTTGAGTAAATGCATAAAGCCTTTAATTTCCATAACTGAGATGATTCTGCTCAATTTTCTATCAAGAATAAACATACACTACCGTTCAAAAGTTTGGGGTCACATCGAAATGTCCTTATTTTTGAAGGAAAAGCACTGTACTTTTCAATGAAGATAACTTTAAACTAGTCTTAACTGTAAATAAATACACTCTATACATTGCTAATGTGGTAAATGACTATTCTAGCTGCAAATGTCTGGTTTTTGGTGCAATATCTACATAGGTGTATAGAGGCCCATTTCCAGCAACTATCACTCCAGTGTTCTAATGGTACAATGTGTTTGCTCATTGGCTCAGAAGGCTAATTGATGATTAGAAAACCCTTGTGCAATCATGTTCACACATCTGAAAACAGTTTAGCTCGTTACAGAAGCTACAAAACTGACCTTCCTTTGAGCAGATTGAGTGTCTGGAGCATCACATTTGTGGGGTCAATTAAACGCTCAAAATGGCCAGAAAAAGAGAACTTTCATCTGAAACTCGACAATCTATTCTTGTTCTTAGAAATGAAGGCTATTCCATGCAAGAAATTGCTAAGAAATTGAAGATTTCCTACAACGGTGTGTACTACTCCCTTCAGAGGACACCACAAACAGGCTCTAACCAGAGTAGAAAAAGAAGTGGGAGGCCGCGTTGCACAACTGAGCAAGAAGATAAGTACATTAGAGTCTCTAGTTTGAGAAACAGACGCCTCACAGGTCCCCAACTGGCATCTTCATTAAATAGTACCCGCAAAACACCAGTGTCAACATCTACAGTGAAGAGGCGGCTGCAGGATTCTGGGCTTCACGGCATAGTGGCAAAGAAAAAGCCATATCTGAGACTGGCCAATAAAAGAAAAAGATTAAGATGGGCAAAAGAACACAGACACTGGACAGAGGAAGACTGGAAAAAAGTGTTGTGGACGGATGAATCCAAGTTTGAGGTGTTTGGATCACAAAGAAGAACGCTTGTGAGACGCAGAACAAATGAAAAGATGCTGGAAGAATGCCTGACGCCATCTGTTAAGCATGGTGGAGGTAATGTGATGGTCTGGGGTTGCTTTGGTGCTGGTAAGGTGGGAGATTTGTACAGGGTAAAAGGGATTCTGAATAAGGAAGGCTATCACTCCATTTTGCAACGCCATGCCATACCCAGTGGACAGCGCTTGATTGGAGCCAATCTCATCCTACAACAGGACAATGACCCTAAACACACCTCCAAATTGTGCAAGAACTATTTAGAGCAGAAGCAGGCAGCTGGTATTCTATCGGTAACGGAGTGGCCAGCGCAGTCACCACATCTGAACCCCATTGAGCTGTTGTGGGAGCAGCTTGACCGTATGGTACGCAAGAAGTGCCCGTCCAACCAATCCAACTTGTGGGAGCTGCTTCTGGAAGCGTGGGGTGCAATTTCTCCAGATTACCTCAACAAATTAACAGCTAGAATGCCAAAGGTCTGCAATGCTGTAATTGCTGCAAATGGAGGATTCTTTGACGGAAGCAAAGTTTGATGTAAAAAAAATCTTATTTCAAATACAAATCATTATTTCTAACCTTGTCAATGTCTTGACTCTATTTTCTATTCATTTCACAACGTATGGTGGTGAATAAGTGTGACTTTTCGTGGAAAACACAAAATTGTTTGGGTGAAGCCAAACTTTTGAACGGTAGTGTAAATGTTTACCACGGGCGCCGCCATGTTGTTTTCTGACGTCATGACCTACTTAACTGACATCTGATTGGCTGAGCAGCGGCCGGTCGTGACCAAAATATTGCGATATTTTCACGTCTTGATCTGGCTGTAACTTGCCTTGTGCGCGGTTTTGTGTGGAGAACTTTTTATTCTATACATTTGAATATATGATCTATCATTTAAGACAAGTATAGAG
This sequence comes from Fundulus diaphanus, assembly GCA_037039145.1. Lineage (NCBI taxonomy): Eukaryota > Metazoa > Chordata > Actinopteri > Cyprinodontiformes > Fundulidae > Fundulus > Fundulus diaphanus. The sequence goes on from CM073121.1 coordinate 64,362,831, forward strand.
TAGTTCCACGGATACAGGAACGAAAGTGAACGCTACAGATTACAGCTACCGGCCTAATTGGTGAATTTACTTGAGAGAGTCGGCTTTTGGGAAGTGGATGAGACAAACGAACGTCTAATAAGGATTTACAGACGCAGGAAACAACGACAGATGCTGAGGTTCATCATACTGCTAAGCAGAATCATCTCTGGAAACCGTGTGGCACGGTAAGGAAGCTAGTATTATTATGAATGTCTGAAATTTGTCTGAATGGAGTGTGAATCGGGACGTGCAGCCAGACTGCCGGAAAAAAACGCGGACAGTCAGCTGACTGTAAGGAGATGACGCGGTCTGCTCATGCGCTCTTCGTTATCAGATAACCAGGATAAAAAAAAACAGTCCGAGACCTACCCAAGAACTGGTCTGCAGTTAGCGCGGTCCGGTTATGTCTAGCTCGGTTCAGTTCAGTCTGCTGACCATTTAAGGCCCGTTTACACTACACTTTTTTAACCGAGCCGAGACCAGTCCGAGCTCGGTAACCGAGATAACTCTTGTGTGTAAACGGTCAGCAGACTGAACTGGACCACGCTAAACATAACTGAACCGCACTAAACATAACCGGACCGCGCTAACTGCTGACCAGTTCTTGGGGAAGTCTCGGACAAGACGGCGCCCCCCCAAATCCCGTCAGCGCCCCTAGGCGACAGCAGTCGATGCGGGGTCTACTCTTATATTTATGTCTATGCTCTGAAACCACAGTCATGAATACGTAGACGCCGCGTCGTCGGGTGAGAGGCGTGCCGACAGAGCGGCCATCTTAGGTCAGACCAAGCTGCAGTCAGACAGAATACAAGTCAATTCAGGTAAGTGGTGCTTTATGTTTTCAGACACTCTGAATCCGGTGAATTCTCAACTGATTTCCAGATACATCAACTGAATGAAAACGTCACCCATGGGACCAATTGATTGAATTATATGATTTTCTAACTTAATACATCATTTCGATTTTATATTGAAAGTTAGCAAACTTCCAGAGCTACGTCCCAGGAAGCCAGACTTTTACTCCGCTTATGGGTGCGGAAATAAAAGGACAGTAGGAACCAGATCCTGGGGAATTACCTTCCATACGTAAGATTTTATGATAGATAATCCTCATGCTTTACGTTACAGTTTCTCCGGCATAAACACAATATGTGCTAATGGGTAGCAGGGATGGAAGCAGAGAAAAGTACATTAAACACCCTAAAATATCTGACTGAGGGTATATATATATAAATAACATGCAAAATATTTTAAAATGGCATTATACAAGGCGTCTACGTATATGATGTCTTTGGCTGAAGCGAAGTAGTTCTGGATCGTAACTCCAGGTCTGAGGGGAGTAAACTTGACTGAGACCTTTTTGATGGAGAGGATTGTTTTAAGGGAACATTACTAACATCCTGGAGGATAAATGATAATGATTAAGGTTGATTTTACAATATATACCTGACTTATTGCTCTTTTAAACAAATCCTGAGCTGCAGCATGATCCTGTTCCAGTTCTAGTTTAAATGTTCTCACTAGGTGGGGAACGATCATGCTTCCTATTGGCTAATTTACTCATTACATCATCAACATGCAGCAACTTTTATTAATTAGAGATAATTTGATGCAGAATGACAAATATAAACTCTTTGGTCTTATTTACATGTTGAACCTTTAACGGTAAATACGTGTTTTTAATGTATCTGAACTGAATTCTGACCCGGTTCTTCTGGGGGGTGAACCGGGTCTGAACCTCCAGAACTCTGACCCAGATTCTGGTTCTGCAGGACTGAGCTATATGTGCAGCTGCTGGTGGTGAGTGCGTTAAATGTCCAGCAGGGGGCAGCACCTGAAACCAAACCTGGGACAGAAAACTGCTGAACGTTCAGAAATCATCCATTTCCTCCCCCTCCTGCAGGATGGTGGTGGGGGGGGGGGGGGGGGGGGTCGGCACTATCAGGGCATTCCATAAATCCACTGATTTCATTTATTCTGGCTGATTTTCTCTCAGTTTCATCTCAGTTTGTATTTTATGCATCTTGTCCTGATTTAACTTGATTTTGCAGATTTCAACTTGTTGCTGTTATTTATGTTTTCTGCACATTTTCTCTTTTCTTTCATCACCTTTTTATGGTTCTGGTTTGATTTCTTTGTTCAACTTTAAGTGTCCTCCATTGTGCTCTTGGGAAGGTGTGTATAAACTCGTTCTATAATGTTCCTGCATTTAATTATCAGACAGTAAGACATCTTTTTTCTCGGGTCATACAGGTTTTAACGCAGCTGGAACAGATATTATGCTTGTCTAGAAGACTCTCCCCTGCTGAGCTGGTTCTGATGGGTCAGCAGAACCTCTGGTGACCCCCCCCCCCCCGGCAGGGACCAATTAGAGGACAGAAGGTAAATTCCTCACTGATCTCAGAGCTGAACTTTGGACAAACATGGATCCGTTCAGCAGCTGCTCCACTTTGTTTTATGAATCTTTGATCCAAGATCCTGTTTTATTGTTTGTGATAATCTGAGGAGAGCGACGAAGACGTTCTCTCATTTAGAACAAGAGAATAGAATAGAATAGAATAGAATGATCTTTATTGTCCTGCAGTGGGACATCCAGGTTCTCCTCCAGCAAAGAGCAAATTATAAGAAAAAAGCTGCAGTTATTAAAGCGAGGGTCCTAAAGGAATGACAGCAGTGTTCAGCTGAGTGGTTGATTTTATTTAATGTGCCAAACTTTATTTTCTGCATAAAGACACTTTAACATTAGATTTTCTATCTGTTGATAGAACGGGCCGGGCTGGATCATCACATTACTGAGTGGTGCTGTTCCTCTGAGGTCAGTATTGATCGCTGCTGATAGGCCGGCCCTCGTCACTATGGCAACGCCGGCATCCCATAATCCTGCCTCTGTCCATCAGGGATGGAAATGAAATAAAAAGCCTCTAAAAATAGTCTGGCGCCGGCTGCTGACCAATCAGAGAGCAGGGTGAGTGTTGCTGAGTCACAGTCAGGCTCCTGACGGGGGGGGGGGGGGGGGGGGGGTTCACCTCCTGGTGGTCAGACGGCGTTATGGCCACCAGACCTCTGGAGAATCTGCATGGGACATTACAGAGTAACTGACACGGTCTGAGTGGGTCACTGACTTGGTTCTGGGTGGATCACTGACACAGTTCTGGGTGGATCACTGACTGAGTTCTGGGTGGGTCACTGACACGGTTCTGAGTGGGTCACTGACTCGGTTCTGGATGGATCACTGACACAGTTCTGGGTGGGTCACTGACTCTGTTCTGGATAGATCACTGACACAGTCTGAGTGGGTCACTGACTTGGTTCTGGGTGGATCACTGACTCGGTTCTGGATGGATCATTGACACAGTTCTGGGTGGGTCACTGACTCGGTTCTAGATAGATCACTGACACAGTTTGAGTGGGTCACTGACTTGGTTCTGGGTGGGTCACTGACTCGGTTCTGGATGGATCACTGACACAGTCTGAGTGGGTCACTGACTTGGTTCTGGGTGGATCACTGACTCGGTTCTGGGTGGATCACTGACACGTTTCTTGGTGGGTCACTGACTCAGTTCTTGGTGGGTCACTGACTCAGTTCTGGGTGGATCACTGACACGGTTCTGGGTGAGTCACTGACACGGTTCTTGGTGGGTCGCTGACTCGTTCTGGGTGGGTCACTGACACGTACGTGTCAGCTGAGACTCAGGAATTGTTCAGGACTTCGTGTGAAGAGCCTGAAAGTTCACACCGAGCTGCAGGAGACCAGGAGCTTCTCAGGGGAACAGAAGCTTTGGGTCGTTTTAGAACCTTAGAACCAGCATTAAAATGTCTGCAGTCACATTGATGCTGGTTCTCAGGTAGGAAAACAAGATTTATTTTAAAACGTTTCAATTTAAAACTCAGTAAAGTTCTGGGAAATGTTTTTAACAGGTGAACTGACAGAACTGTATGTGATCTACAGGAATCTAAATCCTCTTCATCTTCTCCTCCGTTTCAGCCCTTCATCTCGTCTTCCTCCCTCCCTCCTTCCTGAGCTCCAGCCCAGTCCCCAGTCGTCTCCCTCCGTCCCTCACGTGTCCTCCCCCCCCCCCCTCCTCTGCTCCAGCTGAAAGGTCTGAGGCAGACGGAGGCAGACGCAGCAGAGGAGGGACGGCAGCCCAGGAGAGCAGTCACTAAAGGACGAGGACCTGATCATGGACGCCCTGAGGAAAGGATTCTCCATGGCCAAAGACGGCGTGGTGGCCGCCGCCGAGAAGACCAAGGCCGGAGTGGAGGAGGCCGCCACCAAGACCAAGGACGGGGTCAAGTATGTGGGTAAGACCCCCCCCCCCCCACTGAGACTGGAGCTTTTACAGCCAGAGCTGCAGGAAAAACATCTAAAGATGAATAAATAAAAGATTAAAGGTCACAGAAATAGAGCAAGAACGGAATAACGAGAGGAAACGTCAATAAAATGATTAAAACTTCAAATAATTCACCGAGCAGCAGATTTATGCCGGTGGTGATGGGGGGACAAGTTTTTAAATAAAAACAAAGACTCAGGTTGTGTTAATCTAAGCAAATGTTAAAACAATCAAATGTTTCTTTTTAAGCATTTTAAAGAAAACTTTATCTGGAAATAAAAACCTTAAAAAGAGATGACTGCTTCCAATAAAAGAGAAAATTAATGAAAAGTATTTGGAAGCAAAGATCAAAATAATGAAAAGGAAAATGATCAAAATCTAAAAATATTATATTTTCTATTACATTTTATGGATTCAGGAGAAAATTAATGAATGTTTAACTGGAAAATATAAAATAAACAGAAAGACGCTGAGTGTTAAAGGGATAAACTGTAGAGATGTGAGAGGAAACGCCGAGTCATCGTTGCTGTTTGCATTAAACTGATTAAAGATCTGCAGCCGGAAAGAGAACAAGAGTTAAACTGACTGTTTATTTATCATCTGAGTGGAAATTAAAAGATAAACTCATTAAAAACGAGGCAAGCAGAACCTGAGATGAATGAAGAGCTGCAGGATTTTACTGTTTTTATGAATCTTTGGGATGTTTCACAGATTCAGAGAAACAGGAACAGGTAGAAGGTCCAGTTCTCTGTTCTGTTCAGCCGGTCCGGTTCTGTCTGAACGCTGTGGAGGTCAAAGCTGAGCAGTTTAATAAAAAGTCAGAACCAGAACCCAGCAGAACTCTGGAAGGACAACAGAAACATCTGGATCACAGGAAGGAAAATAAAATAAAGTTAGTTTGTGGACCCGTCGTGGTTCTGCTCCTTCTGGTCTGCAGTAACAACGGATCCATGGTGAATGATCCAGAATGTGGAGTCGGTTCCTTTGAACCTGTTCGTTTTCTGCTTCATATTCAGACTCTGGTTCTTGTTTATGATCAGCTGGAATGTTTCTATAAACCATCAGCAGAAAACACGTGATGACGCTGTGTTTACACCTGGCTACCATGACGACCACTCCCTGGCCCACAGGAAGTGATGTCACAGCCTCTGCGGCGGTTGATGTTCTCCCCCCTGCATGGCGAGCTGCTGATGGGTGAAGGGACTGAGGCTTTAATCTGCTCGATCCGGCCCACTGGGTCTGCTCAGGCCGACCAGAACCAGAACCAGAACCTGAGATGTTCTGTTTGATCCAGTTAATGGGCCTGAGTGCTGGGAGAGGCTGAACCAGTGCTGGGGCGACCAGAACCAGGAACCGTAGACCAGAACTTGGTGCCAGAAGGAGAATGGGTCCATCTGGGTCAGAGTTGATTTTATGAAACGATGTTTGCCAACTCTGCCTCCAGCTGGAAGCGTTCTGTGGAAACTTCTCCTCAGCAGGACTCAGAGCTGCTCTTTAACCTGGATCCGGTTCCTCCTGGTTCCATCAGCGTAATCTGGATATCTGGGCAGAACTTTTCCACGTTAAAGCCTGAAGCTGGACCAACCACGTGGTTCTGGAGACACGGACTGTGGATAGAACATTTAAAATATCGTGTTTTATTCTCTTACCTGCAGAAAACATTTTAGAGTTTGTAGAAAATGAGAAATGAAGACAAAGACTTTAGATTTAAATCCTGCCTTCAGTCATTAAATGTAATTCTGTCCCTGGTGGAGCGTCTTGTTCCACAACAGGAGTTCAGTTTCATGTTTTCATGAATATTTAAAGAGAAGCAGGTCCTGCTGCTGTCAGAGGAACAACTATTAAAAGTCATCAATATTATTTAATTTCTTTGGTATTTTCATTGTTTTTAAACTCTGCTTTACTTCATCAGCTCCTCTTTGCCTTCAGGGCTCTGATTTTTACTGCAGATCAAAACTTAACAGGTTCTGTGTAGAAAATCAAGAGAACATCCAGAACATTAAACACTTCAGCCTCATGAAACATGCATCAGATCTGCTGTTATTGATTGGTGGAGCATCAGATTCTCGTCTTTCAGCCTCACCTCCAGCTTCTGCTGCTGGGAAACAACCGCAGACCCACCCAGAGCTGCTGGCTGCAGATCAGCTGACCGGGTCCACCAGACAAAGAACCGGTTCTGTCTGGTCCGTCACATGTTCCACCGGCACAACACCCACAGACTGAATTATGACCCAGAACCTGGATCTGATCCAGAGGACCAGTTAGAGCTGCAGTTCCTCCGATGTCCACAAGAGGGCACCAGAAACCACAAATAGACATAACGATAATAATAATAATAATAATAATAATAATAAAAATAATAATGATAATAATAATAACTATAATAATAATAATAAAAATAATAATGATAATAATAATAATAACAATAATGATAATAATAATAATAATAATAATAATAATAATAATAATAATAATAACTATAATAATAATAATAATAATGATAATAATAATAATAACAATAATAATAATAATAATAATAATAATAATAATAATAATAATAATAATAATAATGATAATAATAATAATAACAATAATGATAATAATAATAATAACAATAATGATAATAATAATGATAATAAAGTTAAAGTATGAAGTTTATAAAATGAGCAGCTGGAATTAAATGTCCTCCAGATTCCTGCAGTCTGGGTGATTTGTCATCTGAGGACTAATATGAAAAAAATTGCACTATAGGGACTTTAGGATTTAATTTGAAGTTGACAAACTAAGATTTCCTGTGGGGATTATTTAATTTGAACTCAAATTATCAAACAGTTTCTTCTAAGAAAGATGAGGGACAGAGTGAGAACTCCCATATTTAACAGCAGTAAATCCAACTGTTGGGTTCTGATGTGAGCAGCTTTATACACCTGAACATCAGGTAAGGAGCAGAACGCGTCTTTCACCCATAAATCACCGTTAATGTGTGATTAAGGATCATTTTTACCATCATTCTCACTCTGGATTAGTGACAACAGATAAGATGAATATAAATCTGAAATGACGGCTGGTGTTGAGTTGTTTAGTCCGTAGTTTGGTCCTATTATAAAGTTAAAAGAAGAACCTAATCAGGAGAACTGTAACATATTCAAAATGTTCATTAAACATCTTTTAACAATTTAGAAGCAGTAATGAGAAAATAATCAGTCAGAACTGAATAAATAAAGTTTTAATTATTCATGGAATCACTTAAACAGAGAACCAGACGCTGAGCCGTCTCATGTTCCTCCTGCACTGAAGCTTCCTGCGGCCTCCTGGCTGAGCTGAAGGCCTCAGAATGTTCTGGTTTAGGCGGTCCGACGCCCCGTGGGTCAGCTGATGGTCCATCTCCTGGTTCCTCCTCCTTCCCTCAGCACTCACAGTGCTTCCTGCATAGAGGTCGTGGTAACCTGACTCTGGGCAGATGGATGTGGTTCTGCAGAGCTCCACCTGGACTCGCTGCCACTGGCAGGGATTTCAACTCAGCTTAAAATGGACGAGCCAATCAGGATCGCTGGGCGGGGTTTACGTAGACGAATCAGAGAAGCGACTGTTTGGACTCAGACAACAATGGCGGCTCACAGCGAGGAAGCATCGGTTACAGTGATGCTGCTGTTTCATCAGCGTTGTCCTGTCTACCGAATATTAAATCTTAAAAGACACCAGAGGACGACTTTGAAGGCTTTTGTTGGTAAGATAAGATAAGATAGTCTTTATTGATCTCACAATGGAGAAATTCACTCGTCACATCGGCTCATACAAGAAGGTGCAGAGTAGGGAAGGTGCATTCAGTTATATACAGTGAATCTTCATATCTACAATGTCTGTCAAAAGAATACAAAAAAAAATACAAAAAAGGAAATAGGAATGTAAATGTCTCATTTACATTCTTAGTGGTCTATATATATATATATATATATATATATATATATATATATATAAACATATCTATATACTTAAATATATACATATATACATATATCTATGCGCCTACTTACATACGCACCTACGCGTGGAGACCATGGTTTCAGTTTTGATGTGAGTGGTTGAAGCAGCGCATCAATAAAGATGACGGATAAGTGGTTTATCCAATCATATGTGAGGATTTCTGATAAGCCCCTCCTCCTGAAACACGTCTCCAGTGGAGCGATCCCAGATGGTCGTGAGGAGCTCTGCAGAAATCCACCTGCTGAGCATCAGGTTAGGAACATGGAGCCAGAAAGGTTCCAGGAGCGTTTTTGTCCCGGTTTCCCTGTAAAAACAAAAAATGTCCAACACTACGTGGTCATTGTCTCTTCTGGGGACGGTTCAGGACAAACATGGACCAATCTAGGACCTTCTATCTCTTCTTCCTCACTCACAATGTTGCAACGTGTGCAGAATGATTTATAAGAAACATTAGTGAATTATTTCCTGATTTATTTGGGTTGAATAGAAGGAAAATAGCTTCAATAATTCAGTTTTACAGTGAAATTGTTGACACGACTCAAACCTGATGTCTGGATGTTTCACAGGAAACAAGACGATGGAGGGCGTGGCCACAGGTGTGAACACAGGTAAACTGACACATAGGGCGGGGTCGGGGGGGTTTTCATTCCTGAATGTTTTTCCAGCTTCCTTCCTGTCTTCAGTGACGTTTGTCTGTTTGTGACTGAACATAAAGCATCTGCTCAGATGTACACCAGCTGGTTAATAACAGGGTTAACCTGTTATTAACCCGTCACTCGTGGTAAACTAGTTCTATAAAGGTGGTAGAAATCAGGGCTCTGAGGTCGGTGAGGAAATCAGAAGCTCCCTTCAAGTCAGACAAATGCAAGATGAGATAAAAACCAGGAGACAGAAACAAAGTCGTAACTTAGAGGCCAGAAATGATTAAACTGCTGGACATCTTCTAGCAGGAACCTTTGATGTTCTGGTGGAGATCCACCAGAATGAATAGAGCAGACAGCAGGTGCCAGGCATGAGGACAGGCCCAGGCATTGATATATAGGCTTTAAAATGCTTATAAAGTTCTATTATTTACACATTTGTCTCAGAAATAGTCAAAGGCAGTGCCCTAAGGAAACCTAAGGTCCCTGGCAGTGGAAGGAATGCACCTAACGGCTGCGTTCTTCTTGGCTTAAACTGTTCTGAAAACAATAATGCTTTAACTCAAATGAAACTACATCCAATGCCATTCAGGAAGGAAGAAGCCGTCAGTCCACAAGCAGCAGTAGGACACAGATTACAGCTTGTTGATGGACCCGGGGACAACATCTCAGCTTTGAGGACATTTCTTCTGGTCTGATGGAAGCAACGCTGGAGTGCTTATTAGCCGGAGAACACCGTCCTAAATGTGAAGTACGGGGGTGGCAGCATCATGCTGTGGGGTAGGCAGCTGCAGACCAGAGGCAGCTGGAGATCATTAGGAAAGAAATGTTGAAGCAACATCTCAGAACATCAGCCAGATGACTAAAGCTTCCAGATGGACAGTGTCCCTCAGCAGACCTCCAGGCTTAGTTAATGAGTGGCTGAAGGACAACAGTCAGTGTTTATGACCAGGCTTCATAAAGTCCTGATCCCAGTCCAGTAGGAAATCTGTGAGCAGAACTAATAAAGTGGTTTGACCCAGTTAGACCGGTTCTGTCAAGAAAAGTCGCAGCAATCTATCGTGTGAAGCTTGTAGAAAGAACCAAACCCACGTCATTAAAAAGGCAGAACTACCAAACAGTGGGGAAAGTCAGGCTAACTTAGTACAACACGGACAGGTTGGTCTGATTTAACGTCTGTTCTGACATTTAATGACATTTAATGACATTTAATGACATTTAATGACACGTAACGACGGTTCTGGATGTTTTTATTCAGCTGTAAATGTTAAAATCTCTCAGACTGAGGCTCTGCTGGTTTCTCTCATCCAGTTGCTCAGAAGTCGACCGAACAGGCCAACATCGTTGCTGACACGGCTGTTGCCGGGGCCAACGAGGTCGCCCAGGCAACAGTGGAAGGGGTGGAGAACGCGGCGCTGGCGAGCGGATTGGTCAAGACGGTGAGTGATGTCACACCAGGAAACTTTAACCTCAACTAAGATGTCTTATAGCTACTAAGTTTAAAATATAAACCTAAAAATTTGAATGTTTTTTGTAAATAAATTAGCAAATTTCAATTTTTTTGTTGAGAAAGTAACAACATTATACATGAATTTTATTTTGACATGTAATGAACACGGGATTTGCTTTTGGACCAACCCCTGAAAAGATGTTTTGTATAATTTGTGTTTTCTGTTAATTTTGTTAAACATTGCCTTGATAAATCTTTTGTGATTGGATGGATTCAGGAGGAGGCGGGACCAACAGCTGAGGAGGTGCCTGATTGGTTGGATTGTTGTGACACAGCATGATGCTTGTTGCCTGATAAACATCTGCTCTAAAAATCAGCTAACATAACTGAAGCATAACATACAGGATGTATTTAACTGTTAATCATTTCTAATAATCTGTTTTATTCCTGCTGTCACTTTTAAAAAGCTGTTATTAAACAATAGATAATGTTAAAGCTGCCGCAGCAGCTTGTGATAAAAACTGAATGTGGCTGATCAGGCTGAAGAGTCTCAGACTTTCTGCTTTACTTTTAAAGTGGGCTAGTCACGTACCATGACTTTATGAATTCCTACGCTATCTTTTCCAGTTAAATATATATAAACGAATAAAAAAAATCATTAGTATATGTTCGTTCTTAGCTGTGAAAGGTAAGAGTAGTAGATCTGATTTTTACCGTTAGTCACTTGGTACAAGTCCACGCAACTTATGAATGAAGCATCTTCTCCTAATCATTCCATCATACGTCGACATGCGGTTCACTGCTTAACGAGGCGTCTACATCAGTATGTCTATGATGGAGCTGAGCGAGTCAGCAATGCCCAGCGACGGAGCAAAAACAAAGAGGTAAAGTGACCCTAACTCTGTGGAAGAAGTTGACTTCGCCCACGCTGCGCTGTCACTTTACTGCGAGGCGTTACAGGACGGTTTCTTAAGGTATGCACATTTAAGAGGAAATTAACTGTCCCTGATGAGAACCATGCATTTCTCATGTGAATGGTTCAAACAGGCCGAAGTAAAACTGCAAATAGGTGGAGACACGTCTAGAGCGAAGCAAAATTTTGCACTTTTGAACTTTTCTGTCAATTCAGGTCACATTAAGGGTCGTCCTCGTCCATTTATCTAAGCACAAAAATGTTTTTATGTACTCCATAGTTAGACAGTACAGCTATATTTCTATTGAGCAATGATGGATTTACTGAATGAAGACGCCTGCTGTCCGTGTCCCGGAGGGAGATCTGTCCCCCACCTGATGACGCGGTGAAGCTAGCCGTGGGGAAATCGCTGCGTTGTTTGCGAGACAAAGACACAATTATCAAGCGACCAACAGCAGGTGTTCATGGTGAAAAATTCGCCCTGTTCACGTTCTGTGATAATGTTCCTTTCAGTAGCTGCACCAACTGTCGCCAACTACCGACAGCAGCAATGTCTATATCTGTTGATTCTCTCAGTAGAAAATCTTTTAGTACCCCCCCATCAGTCTGTGATGATGTTGCATTGATTCACTGACAAACTAACAAACTAACTGACACCAGACTGTAAGACACAATTGGGCTGCAGTTATTATTCTGCTTGTTTGGGACAAATGCAGCTTGGTGCATGAAGAGGTTTAGATTAAAGAGATGATGATGATGATGATGATGATGATGATGATGCTGATGATGATGTCATCTCCTGTCTCCTGAACAGACTGGTGTTCCAAAAGGAGAAGCTGGGGCTGATCAGAATGAACAGGCTGCACAGTAGGTGAGAAATTCCATAAATAAAACACAGTTAATATTTGTTGAACAAGTTAAAATGTTCAGTTCAGTTTTATTTCTATAGCACCAATTCACATCATGTCATCTCAAGGCTCTTTCCAAAGTCAGACTCCATCAGATCCTCCAGGTTGGTCAGAAAGTTTCCTCTCTAAGGAAACCCAGCAGGTTGCATCAAGTCTCTCCAAGCAGCATTCACTCCTCCTGAAAGAGCGTAGAGCCACAGTGGACAGTCGTCTGCATTGTTGATGGCTTTGCAGCAATCCCTCATACTGAGCATGCATGAAGCGACAGTGGAGAGGAAAACTACAGAGGTAGCTCAGGGTAACATGAGCCACTCTGACTAGAAGCTTTGTCAAAAAGGAAAGTTTTAAGATTAGTCTTAAAAGTAGACGGGGTGTCTGCCTCACGGACCAAAACTGGGAGTTGGTTCCACAGGAGAGGAGCCTGATAGCTAAAGGATCTGCCTCCCATTCTACTTTTAGAGACTCTAGGAACCACCAGCAGACCTGCAGTCTGAGAGCGAAGTGCTCTGTTAGGAACATACGGGGTAATCAGAGCTCTGATATATGATGGAGCTTGATTATTAAGGGCTTTATACGTTAGAAGGAGAATTTTAAATTCTATTCTTGATTTAACAGGAAGCCGATGAAGGGAAGCTAAAATTGGAGAAATATGATCCCTCTTGTTGATTTTCATCAGAGCTCTTGCTGCAGCATTTTGGATCAGCTGAAGGCTTTGAACTGCATTTTGTGGACTTCCTGATAGTAAAGAATTACAATAGTCCAGCCTTGAAGTAACAAATGCATGGACTAGTTTTTCAGCATCACTTCTGGACAGCGGCGTAGCCAGGCTTTTTAATTTGTTGGAGCACCATGGGACCCACTTATCTTGGGGGGGGGGGGGGGGGGGGTATGATAACAAAGGTAATCTAACCAGATAGAAAGAACTACATTGGCTAAAATAATTTCTTACCTGTACCCCTCATTCCCTTAGGAGGGCAAAAATACTTAAAATAAGCCTTAACCTAGACCAGGGGTCAGCAACCCAAAATGTTTAAAGAGCCATATTAGACCAAAAAAACAAAAAACAGATCCGTCTGGAGCCACAAAAAATAAAAAGTCTGATATAAGCCTTATAATAAAGGCAACATGGGCTGTGTCTATATTAGCTATGTTAGCCTACTATCAAATGGCTAAGTAGGCTACAAATACATAATGAGCATTCATGTTTAATTTTTATTTTCCCTGCAGCGCATCCTGGAGAGAATAAAGCACCACTTGACTATACTGCTCTATGATGAGGCTTTAAATTTAACTTCCATAACAATATTAACATGTTATATTTCATTGCGTTGATTAATAATGAAGAAATTAGTTTTTTATGTAATTTTTGTTTTGCGGATTCGAAAAAAAAAAAAAAAAGAAACATGTACAATAGGCCTCCTACAACTTCAGACCTCCCCAAGTGTTGTATCTGTTTCCGGACAAAATAGCCCAGTCCATCCATCCATCTTCAAACACGTCTGTCCCTTGTGGGGTCCTGAGGGGTGCCGGTGCTGATCTCCAGTTGTCAATGGGTGAGAGGCGGGGTTCACCCTGGACAGGTCGGCAGCAATGTTCCCCCTAATTTTTCATGTGTCTGAGCAAACACACAAACTCCTTGATCGTTCACTGGACCTCTGTGAGCAACATCACACGAGCACACTGAGGCTACATTACAGCTGTCCAAAACCTGAGGTTATATCAAGCTACATGGTTTAATAAAAGAATCAAGTTACAGCAATAATTTATTTTAGGTTATTTAGTTTAGAGAAAACTGATTTAACCCGATTACATGAAAAAGACAAAATTCTTGGATTTTCTTAAAGAGCTGTATGGCTTATTTTTATTTCAGAGTAGGGGTCCTACTAAGGAAGAACTGAGAGATGTGCCCATCTTTCAGAGTTCCACTCTTGTTTCCCTTAAATTATTTACATTTTCTGCAGTGAGATTTAGCTCAAGGATGTGGTGTTGTGAAGCCTCTCTTCTATCAGTCTGCTCCAGGGCAGCTGTGGCTACTAACATAGCTCGCCCCCGTCAGGGTGTGAATGGGTGAAAGATTGACCAATGTAAAGCACTTTGGGGTTGTCAGATGATTTATTTCAATATTCTCAGGGGACGCCTGAGGAAGCCTAAGGACACCATATTTACTTACTCGCGAGATCTCAGCCGCTTATCTCCCTCCAACGGTCTCTGCTTCAGAAATGCATCCCATTGCTCCCACACACTTCTATGAAGTGTGCACCTGGTGGAAGTACACTTAAGGGCTCAAGTGCGCAGCTTACAAAAAAGCAGACTTTAAATTTGTAGCCCAACAAGAGACAAGGATAAGTAACTTGCGTGTGATGTGAACTCAAGCAGCAAGAGAACCTAACTACCACTTGCACTGGGGCAGCAATCTGCATTCCTCTGGTTTTGTCCTTCCAATGCTCCTACAGATATACAGACATAAAGAACAGCAGGGAAACTGCTGTTCTTTATGTCTGTATATCTGTAGGAAACTGAACCTCTCTGCTACACCCTGCAGCAGACAAACACTCATGCATCTGCACTCAGCACTGCGGGGATGACAGCTCAGGGCCGGTGACACAGTGCTCTGTTTTCAGCGGTTACATGGAGCATTTCTTTGCCTTTGACTCTCTAAGGAGCAAAGTGAGCCTCCCAATCTGCCTTCTTTTGTAAATAAAATGCATGTTGGTATAAGAAACATGAATAAACTACATACAGTTATCTACATATTTATTTAAAATAGTGTGTTCCCTCTTAAAGCAATAGTTCATTATCCTATTCATAAACCCTTAGTTATACTAGGTGAAATGGTCCCTCCATCCTGACAGTAGTCAATACATTATGTGTTCAGAAAAAGAAACACAAGAATTGATCTCTGTGAGAGCTGCAGGCCTGTAAAAACTCTGACCAATCCTGTCATTCAGTCCCAATGGAAAGAACCAATCAGATGCCTTTGAACAGCGCATTGACGAGAGGAAGAAGAGGTACCACTTTCAGATCTTGCCAGCTCTCCAACATTACCAACTAGAGCTTTAATGTATATTTAGATGCCAGTAAACTGAGACCTTGTGAAAGAAAATCAGATTCCTGGTTTGTGAGCACCAGCGTGGCCAGTGTTCTGGTTCTGATCTGATTTTTATGGTGGAATTACTGGATTAAAATTTAATGTTATTCTTCTTCTTGTTTTCTGTCTTCCAGACTCTGAAACTCCTGCTTTTACTGAGGAGGAAAGAAGAACTTTTAATGTTAACCTGCAGTGTTCATTAAACTCACTAACCACCAGAAGCTCTGATCTCCTTGCTGTTGCCATAGTAACATCTGTTTGGATGCTTTTTAACGCTCAGTGACAAAACGAGTCAGATAATGTGTTTTCATGCTATCAGCCGATTGGTTCATCTGGAGTAAGCGTGTTGAACACGTCCTGCTCACCTGTGTCAAATCCTTGCAAAGCCTTAATAATGCATGAAGCTTTGCTAAAATTCTTTTGAAACACTGGAGAAACTCAGAAAGTGATGATGATGATGAAGCTCACATTTCTTTTGTGTTTTGGGCTTAGCTAATTTTATTTTTTATAAACTACCGATGTGAAATAAAAAGATTAAGATCCACTTGAATTGTTTTTTCTTTATTCCTTCACTATTTTTACATATAAAGTCAGAGTCACTGGATTTAAAGAAGGAGCTATCAGTGTCAACACACAAGGTTTGTGTAATAACTGGCCTGATGTGAATCATGTTTAAAAATAGTCCTGCTGCTAGGGTCACGAACCTGACAAGGTTACTGGAGCCCACACAGAAAATGTAATTAAGACCTTGAAAAAACCCAGTACATATATCCTATTAAAAAGTGTTATTTAAGATAAGATAACATTAGCTAATCCTTTATTTATCCCACATTAGGGAAATTTATAGGATTAAAGCAACAGGCAGGTGCACACAACACAGACAAAATTACATAAGGATTGAAAGATGTAAGAGGTGGATTAGGAAAAAAACACTGAACATAAAATTATTATTATTATTATTATATAATTGTAATAATAAAATAAAAATCACAAAACTCGAAAGGTCAACAGTTTCATCAAGCTTAAATGTCAAAAGTATCTGTGAATGTTGTGTGTTTAATGGCAAAAAGGAAGCCTTTCTCAGAGATTCAGAGGGAAGAGAATTCCCAAAGTACAGTATCTAACATATTCTACTTCCTGCAATGGAAGGGAACAATTGTTATGGACTGGCTAATATACAGCAGGTCATAAAAGGGCCATATTTTTGCTGCAGTGCTGTTGTTCTCTTATGAAGAAAAGATCATCCAGTGCACTAAATTCAATAGATGGGTTGAAAATATCCAGTATAAAATACAGAGATTTCCAGGGCATGAAGTATACAGTTAAGTTGACTTTATTTGGTGTGTGTGTGTGTGTGTGTGTGTGTGTTGTGGCGGCGGCAGGTGTAGAGGGGGGGCCCAAAAAGACTGCGTTGTCCCAGGCCCTAGCAAAGCTGTCAGCTGGCCGGCCTACTTTCCTAGACTACAGTACTTTTTGGGGGCTGGTGCCAGGCCTCCCAGACTGTTAAACCATTCACTCACAACATTTTAACGACCTGTTTGAAAACAATTATCCTGAAACATTCCACCGTTACTAAGTTACTAAAATTCAGTTCACATAGGATCTGACATCAGAGCCGCAAGAGATTTAAAAAAGGAAATCACCTTATCGTCTCCTCAGTTGCTGCTGTGATGTCATCTCCCTCTGTGAACTTTCTCAAAAAAATAAAAACACACCCACTCAAATCGGGCTGAATCACCACTTGTTGAAGAATTGACCTGCTGCGGTCACCACAGGTTATTTTGCTGAATAATGTGGTGTTTCTATTGTAGACTTCTGTAGTAATAAAAATACTCCTGAAACCAAAACTATATTTTACCATATTTAATCTAAAAGGTAGAGGAATCTTTACAGCTTCAGTACTGGTATCTCAAACACAACAACGCAACGGGCAAATTTCCGGATGCCAGACAGAGAGCCCCTTTCATTCCTCACACAGATGTTAAGTAGGAACCACTGTGTACCCATTAAAGACACAGTGTGTTATCAGTTCATCACATTGGTGAAGATCATAATATAATGGCAGCGGAGGGTGGTTTCAAGTTGTTGATTCATTCTTTCTGTTTGGCCGTTAGTCTGTGGATGATAACCAGAAGTGAGTGTTTAGCAGGCACCGAGAGCAGAACAAAAGTGCCGTCAGACCTGGGAGACGAACTGAGGGCCCCGTCAGAGAGGATGTCGCAAGGGAGGCCATGTAATTTGAAAATGTGACGGATGAGGTATTGGGCCGTTTGATAGGCATTGCGGAGGGGTATCAGGTGGCACGCCTTAGAGAACCTATCTACCACCGTTAATATGGTGGACATACCTTGAGACACCGGGAGACCCGTGACAAAGTCCAAAGCAATATGTGACCACGGGCGTCTAGGGACAGGTAAAGGGTTTAATAGTCCAGAGGGTGGCTGGTTAGAAGGCTTGTTCTGTGCACATACGGGACAAGTCAAAACGTACTCGCGGACGTCCTTGAAGGCCACCAGAAATGACGAGAAACTTGGGATTGTGTCCGAAAAATGCCCAGGTGGGCAGTAAACTTCGAGTCGTGGCTCCAGTGGAGAAGGTCATGCCGCATAGCCTGGGGCACGTAAATTAGTCCCGCGGGACCAGTACCAGGGTCAGGATCTAGTCTCTGTGCCTGCTTGATCCGGTCCTCCAATTCCCACCGTAAGGCCCCCACGGTATAGGTGGGAGGCAGGATGGGTGCCGGCTCCCCTTCTTCCTCATGGGAGGCAAACTGTCACGACAGCGCGTCAGGTTTAACATTCTTGGAGCCAGGATGGTAAGTTATAATAAGGTTAAACCTAGAGAAGAATAGGGACCAGTGAGCTTGACGGGGACTAAGGCGTCGGGCTGACTGTAGGTAGGCGAGGTTTTTGTGGTCAGTCCAGATGATTATGGGCTGCTCGGATCCCTCTAACCAGTGCCGCCACTCCTACAACGCCATCTTAATGGCAAGCAGTTCCCGATCCCCAACATCATAATTGCGCTCGGCTGGAAACAGCCGGCGTAAAAGGAACGCACACGGGTGAAGTCTGTTATCAGTGTCAGAGGGTTGTGACAATACTGCACCCACATCAGTGTCTGAAGCATCTATCTCTAAAGTGAATTGTTTAGAGGGATCTGGGTGAATGAGAATGGGTGCTTGGGAAAACCTGGTTTTGATTTCCTGGAAGGCTGCTTCGGAACTCCAAATAAAAGG
This sequence comes from Fundulus diaphanus, assembly GCA_037039145.1. Classification (NCBI taxonomy): domain Eukaryota; kingdom Metazoa; phylum Chordata; class Actinopteri; order Cyprinodontiformes; family Fundulidae; genus Fundulus; species Fundulus diaphanus. Next base: position 64,381,402 of record CM073121.1, read on the forward strand.
AACCTTGGAGGAGGTGAGTGCGTGCAGGGGTGAAGCGATGGAGCTGTAGTTCTCTTTGTTGTAACACCTGTTTCCAAACATAAGCACTTTTAAAATATTTTCTGTGGCTGCTCATCACGTTTGGGAACTCCTCGTGTTTCACACGGTTTGTTCTTTGGCGTGATAACAGGGCGCTAGCCTAGCTTTAGCCTAGTGTTAGCCTAGCGCTAGCCAAGCCTTAGCCTCATAATGGCTTCTCCGTCTCTGACTAAGTCTCCTATCTCCTGCTCTCTGTGTCAGATGTTCAGTTATTCCTCTGCCTCCTTTAGTGATAATGGTACATGTAATAAATGTAGTATTTTTGTAGCTTTGGAGGCGAGGGTGTCAGAACTGGAGACCCGACTCCGTGCTGTTGAAAAACCAGCTGATAGCCGCTACTTTGCTAGCGCGGAGCCACAAAGAGTAACTTCACAAAGAGTAACTTCACGTAGCGAACAAACAGCCGCACTCGAACAGCCGGGTAACCAGGCCGGCTGGGTGACGGTTCGTAGTAAGCATAGCTCTAGATTTCAGCCCCCAGATCACCACCAACCCATCTGCGTTTCTAATAAATTTTCCCCTCTGAGCGACAGTCTCGCCGAGGAGCCGACCTTAATTATTGGCAGCTCTGTAATAAGAAACGTGGCACTAAAGAAACCAGGAACCATAGTTAAATGCCTACCAGGGGCCAGAACGGGCGACATAGAATCCTACCTAAAACTGCTGGCTAAGGATAAGCGTAAATACAGTAAGATTGTTATTCACGCTGGCGGTAATGACACCCGGTCACGCCGATCAGAGGTCACTAAAGTTGGTGTTGCTTTGGTGTGTGAGTTTGCTAAAACAATGTCGGACTCCGTAATTTTCTCTGGTCCCCTGCCTGATCTGACCAGTGATGACATGTTTAGCCGCATGTCATCATTCAACCGCTGGTTGTCTAGGTGGTGTCCTGAAAACGACGTGGGCTACATTGATAACTGGCAAACTTTCTGGGGAAAACCTGGTCTGATCCGGAGAGACGGCATTCATCCCACTTTGGATGGTGCAGCTCTTCTTTCTAGGAATCTGGCCGGATTTATTAGTTCTCCTAAATGGTGACAACCCAGGGTCCAGACCAGGAAGCAGAGCCGTAGTTTAACACACCTCTCTGCAGCTTCTGTACTGTTACCCACCCATTACCCTATTGAGACGGTGTCTTTCCCACGGCCAAAACTAAACAGATCAAAAACTGATCTAAAGGGAACAAATCATAAAAATCTAATAAAAATCCATACGGATCACTTTGAACCAAAAAATAAAAGAATTAAATGTGGTCTATTAAATATAAGGTCTCTCCCTCCAAAGACTTTGTTAGTTAATGAATTGATTTCTGATAATCAGATTGATTTGTTTTGTCTCACAGAAACCTGGCTACAAGAGGACTACGTTAGTATAAATGAGTCAACTCCCTCCAGTTATTCAAATTTCCACATTCCCAGATCTGTGGGAAGAGGAGGTGGAGTAGCAACCATCTTTCAGTCTGATTTATTAATTAGTCCCAGGCCAATTAATAATTACAGTTCTTTTGAACATTTAACCCTCAGTTTCCCTCATCCAAACTGCAAAGCAATAAAACCTCTTCTGTTTATTGTTTTGTATCGTCCACCAGGCCCTTACACTCAGTTTTTGGATCAGCTGTCAGACTTCTTATCTGATTTGGTGATAAACACTGATAAGGTTATTATAGTGGGTGATTTTAACATCCATGTTGACACTGAATGTGATAACCTTAGTGTAGCCTTTAAAACTATCCTAGATTCAATTGGTTTTGCTCAAAATGTGCATAAGCCAACGCACTCTCGGCTCCATACTTTGGACCTTGTGCTGACATATGGCATTGATTGTGAAGAATTAACAGTATTCTCTCACAACCCTGTCCTATCTGATCATTTTTTAATAACATTTGAGTTTAATCTAACCGATTTCTCCACCCCCAAAAGAGGGTTCCATTATAGTAGATCTTTATCGGATAATGCTGTATCAAAACTTAAAGAGTCTGTCCCCCTCTTAATATCCTCAGTATTGCAGAAATGCCCTGTAGATGGCAGCAATGCTGTTTCTTCCCATTCACAAATAGATACATTTGCTAACAGTGTGACTTCCTCATTGCGTTCTGCATTAGATAATGTAGCTCCCTTGAAAAAGAAGGTGATAATTCACAGGAAGCTGGCTGGTTTAATTCAGAGCTGCGTTCCTTGAAGCACAATGTTAGGAAATTGGAGAGAAAATGGCGCTCTACACACCAAGAGGAATCCTACTTAATCTGGAGGGACATTCTATTGTTGTATAACAAGACCCTTCGCAGAGTTAGAGCAGCATATTTTTCATCATTAATTGAGGAGAATAAGAATAATCCTAGATTTCTCTTTAGTAAAGTTGCCAAACTTACTCAGAGCTGCAGCTCTGTTGATCCATCCATTCCCTTAGCTCTTAGCAGTAATGATTTTATGGGATTCTTCATAAATAAAATTGATGCCATTAAAAATAAAATAATTGGCATCCTCCCAAACATGATTACCTCATCCCCAGTAAGTAAGGCAGCATTGGAGGAATCTTTAGAACCTGCGCTGTGTCTGAACTGTTTAGAAGCAGTAGAGCTTTCTGAGCTATCTAAAATCTTAGCTACATCTAAACCTTCTACCTGTATGTTAGACCCAATCCCAACCAAGTTGTTTAAGGAGGTATTCCCTTTGATCAGTGGTCCTATTTTAGACATGATTAATCTATCCTTAGTAAATGGATATGTACCACAGGCTTTTAAAGTAGCTGTTATTAAACCTTTACTTAAGAAACCTTCTCTTGATCAAGATGAGCTAGTAAACTACAGACCTATATCTAATCTTCTTTTCTTATCTAAAATTCTTGAGAAAGTAGTTGCTAATCAACTTTGTGAACATTTACAAAGTAATGACCTACTTGAGGAGTTTCAGTCAGGCTTCAGAGCTCATCATAGCACTGAAACGGCTCTGGTGAAGGTCACTAATGATATTCTCATGGCCTCAGATAATGGACTTGTGTCTGTACTTGTCCTGTTAGATCTTAGTGCTGCATTTGATACAGTTGATCACAATATTCTCCTACAAAGACTTGAGCATACTGTAGGGATTAAGGGGAAAGCATTAGGCTGGTTTAAATCTTATCTGTCGGACAGATTCCAGTTTGTTCATGTTAATAATAAATCTTCCTCAAACTCTAGGGTCACCTGTGGAGTACCACAGGGTTCAGTCCTTGGACCAATTCTCTTTACTATATATATGCTTCCGATCGGTAAAATGATCAGACAGCATGGGATTAATTTCCACTGTTATGCTGATGACACTCAGCTATATCTATCCATAAATCCTGATGAATCCAATCAATTACTTCGACTGCAGTCATGTCTTGATGACATCAAAAGCTGGATGACTTTAAATTTCCTGCATCTAAATTCTGACAAGACAGAAGTTGTAATCTTTGGCCCAGAGTCCTCAAAAAATAAACTTCTTAACCAATCACTTAATCTGGATGGCATTAACTTGGCCTCTGGTAATAAAGTAAAAAATCTTGGTGTTATTTTTGACCAAGACATGTCATTTAAATCCCATATTAAACAGGTTTCCAGAGTTTCCTTTTTTCACCTCCGGAATATCGACAAAATTAGAAACATTCTGTCCAGGGGTGATGCTGAAAAACTAGTCCATGCATTTGTTACTTCAAGGCTGGACTATTGTAATTCTTTACTATCAGGAAGTCCACAAAATGCAGTTCGAAGTCTTCAGCTGATCCAAAATGCTGCGGCAAGAGTTCTGATGAAAATCAACAAGAGGGATCATATTTCTCCAATTTTAGCTTCCCTTCATTGGCTTCCTGTTAAATCAAGAATAGAATTTAAAATTCTTCTTCTAACGTATAAAGCCCTTAATAATCAAGCTCCATCATATATCAGAGCTCTGATTACCCCGTATGTTCCTAACAGAGCACTTCGCTCTCAGACTGCAGGTCTGCTGGTGGTTCCTAGAGTCTCTAAAAGTAGAATGGGAGGCAGATCCTTTAGCTATCAGGCTCCTCTCCTGTGGAACCAACTCCCAGTTTTGGTCCGTGAGGCAGACACCCCGTCTACTTTTAAGACTAATCTTAAAACTTTCCTTTTTGACAAAGCTTATAGTTAGAGTGGCTCATGTTACCCTGAGCTATCTCTATAGTTGTGCTGTGATAGGCCTAGGCTGCTGGAGGACATCAGGGTCTAATTTTCTCACTCTACTGATTTCTACTGTTCTTCATTCTACGGTTCTCCAGTTTTGCATTGTATTACATTGAAATGACTGTCGTCATTTCAGCTTTTAACTTTTTGTTCTCTCTCTTTTTCTTCATAGTAGGTACACCTGGTCTGACGTTCTGTTAACTTTGACATCATCCAGAGAAGACGGCTCACCCGTTACTACCATCTAATGTAGAACAGATTACTAGATCAATGTGTGCTTCTGTGCTTTTTGTCTCTCTTGTTGTGTCTCTGCTCTGTGTTCTGTAACCCCAGTCGGTCGAGGCAGATGACCGTTCATACTGAGCCCGGTTCTGCCGGAGGTTTTTTTTTCCCCGTTAATGGGTGGTTTTTCTTCCCACTGTCGCTTCATGCTTGCTCAGTATGAGGGATTGCAGCAAAGCCATGTACAATGCCGACGACTCTCCCTGTGGCTCTACGGTTCCCCAGGAGTGAATGCTGCTTGTCGGGACTTTGATGCAATCAACTGGTTTCCTTATATAGGACATTTTGACCAATCTGTATAATCTGACCCAATCTGTATAATATGATTGAACTTGATTTTGTAAAGTGCCTTGAGATGACATGTTTCATGATTTGGCGCTATATAAATAAAATTGAATTGAATTGAATTGAATTGAATTGAAGGAAGCCATCTACGTTAAGAGAGAAAAACCAACCTTAAACAGAGGAGGAGGCCTTAGGTTCCAACTCTCTAAAACTTACAATCCAGCTATAGGATTAATTCCAGCCAATCATCACCTTAATTCTCACCCTCATACGGGGGATCAAAACATTGTTCCTTTAAGCCAGGCCAATAACAACCCTAATGACTCCTCGTTACAGAGGAGTGGACCAGTTTCGGTTCAATCTGCTGGCTTAATGACTTTAACGACCGCCCATTACTAAGGGGTGGACCTGTTTCTGTTGAATCTGCATGTTATCTAAGCCATTACAAGGCCTTTGTTGGCAGTAGTATAAAGCTTGGTACTCCACATTACTCCAGAATTTGAATTGAGAAAGCTTCCTGGAGAGGAAGCGAAACGTCTTCTACTACGGAAAACAAGTCCAGTTGCTTTTTTTTTTTACCTTTTTTTGGATTGACCATGACCTGGATGACTGAGAATCTTCACCAGCAGTCTGAAAATAAGGATATACAATACTTGAAAAGTTATTAAAAATGAAAAATTAATTCCAAAATGTAAAACCTCAAGGTGCTACACAAAGGCCGGTGGGGTGGCCAGGCCACCCCTGGCGATGTCCTGGCCACCTCACCGGCCACCCGACTCGCCAGTGTAAATGGTAGTAGCATCAGTTTAGCATTTCATCCCATTATGCACAGTCAGCAACACCGCTGCTCTTCTTGACCTTCTCGCGCACCGTAGCTCACCTGCCGCTCCCCCGCCCGTCCCCCTCAGCCGCTGTTGCGTTCTGAGACAACTACAGCTCAGCGCGTGCTCGCCTTCAACGGTGATAAAAGGTGGAAAGTGAACAAGACTAACGGTAAGTAAATAAGTCAAATCATTCGTTTGTAAAAGAAGAGGGGGATATATGAACTGTATCAGCTCCTGTTACAGCGGCTTTTGGTGTCTTTTTCACAAGTTTTCAAAGAGTTACGAAGCTACCGTTGTTAGCTGGTGCTTCTGTATGGTTTGTCAATTTCCAGACAATGAAGAGAAAGTCCACAGACATGTCTTCTTATTTTAAGAAGAAAATAACAGCAGAAGGAGATAAAGAGATGACAGGGGAGCAACAGAGAACGAGGGAGGAGGAGGAGAAAGAGGAGGTGGATGGAGGAGAGGAACAGACAGAGCAGCATGATGAGGACATAGAGCCAGGATTATCAGAGGACAGTGATGAGGAAAAACATCAGACAGCATCAGGGCAGGAACAGTCAGCATTGATCACAGAAGTATGGCAGAACTCAGCGAATGCAGGTGTTTCTGGACTGACAGGTGAAGTTATGACCATGTGGCCATAATAATAAAATTAATGAATTGTCTAGAAAGTAATATCCTCGAAAGAAATGTATGTTTTATTTAGTGTGTTAGTTTTTTAGTGTGATGGACTTACTTAAATATGTAACTTAAAAAAAAAATTATATATATATATATATATATATATATATATATATATATATATATATATATATATATATATATATATATATATATAGTTTAGTTTTAGTTTTGTTTGTCTGAATCGAAATCCCTAGAGGCCATTAATATAGCTAGAAATGATCATAACTATGGAGAGGCTGGTATTATTATTATTTATTGTTATTGTCATCATCATTTTAATGTCAGAATAACGGACTTTGGCTCCTGTTTCATTATAGAATATCCCAATCAAGAGTAGAGTGGTCCATGAATCCACAAATAAAAATCTTTCCTCCAACCTGTCAAAGGGACAGAAGAAGATGCTTTTCTAAAGACTGGTACAACACATATAAATGGCTTGAACTGAGTCTGGTAACCAGAGTTGGAGACTATGGATCTTTGCTGGGAAGTTATTTTTGTAAAAGTAATTATTATTTTTGTTTCAGACTAAGTAAAGGTATCACTGTTTCTTACATATACAATATAACCTTGTAATCAAAATATGACTGTTGTTCCCTGTTTTCCCTGAAATTCCTGTTACATAAATAAAGATGTCGTTTCTGTTCTTGCTTCTATTTTTATCTGCCAGTATCTGCTTTTCCCGAGTATTTTTTTGTATTCAATAAATAAATAAATTTAATTCAATTCAATTCAATTTTATTTATATAGCGCCAAATCATGAAACATGTCATCTCAAGGCACTTTACAAAATCAAGTTCAATCATATTATACAGATTGGGTCAGATTATACAGATTGGTCAAAAATGTTCCTATATAAGGAAACCAGTTGATTGCATCAAAGTCCCGACAAGCAGCATTCACTCCTGGGGAACCGTAGAGCCACAGGGAGAGTCGTCTGCATTGTCCATGGCTTTGCTGCAATCCCTCATACTGAGCAAGCATGAAGCGACAGTGGGAAGAAAAAACACACATTAACGGGAAAAAAAAACCTCCGGCAGAACCGGGCTCAGTATGAACGGTCATCTGCCTCGACCGACTGGGGTTACAGAAGACAGAGCAGAGACACAACAAGAGAGACAAAAAAGCACAGAAGCACACATTGATCCAGTAATCTGTTCTACATTAGATGGTAATAGTCGGTGATCTGTCCTCCCTGGATGATTTCACAGTCAACAGAACGTCAGACCAGGTGTACCTACTATGAAGAAAAAAGAGAGAGAACAAAAAGTTAAAAGCTGAAATGACAACAGTCATTTCAATGTAATGCAATGCAAATCTGGAGAACAGTAGACTGGAGAACAGTAGAAATCAGTAGAGTGAGAAAAGTAGGCCCTGATGTCCTCCAGTAGCCTAAGCCTATAGCAGCAAAACTATAAAGGTAGCTCAGAGTAAGATGAGCCACTCTAGTTATAAGCTTTGTCAAAAAGCAAGGTTTTAAGATTAGTCTTAAAAGTAGACGGGGTGTCTGCCTCACGGACCAAACTGGGAGTTGGTTCCACAGGAGAGGAGCCTGATAGCTAAAGGATCTGCCTCCCATTCTACTTTTAGAGACTCTAGGAACCACCAGCAGACCTGCAGTCTGAGAGCGAAGTGCTCTGTTAGGAACATACGGGGTAATCAGAGCTCTGATATATGATGGAGCTTGATTATTAAGGGCTTTATACGTTAGAAGAAGAATTTTAAATTCTATTCTTGATTTAACAGGAAGCCAATGAAGGGAAGCTAAAATTGGAGAAATATGATCCCTCTTGTTGATTTTCATCAGAACTCTTGCTGCAGCATTTTGGATCAGCTGAAGACTTTGAACTGTATTTTGTGGACTTCCTGATAGTAAAGAATTACAATAGTCCATCCTTGAAGTAACAAATGCATGGACTAGTTTTTCAGCATCACTCCTGGACAGAATGTTTCTAATTTTGGCGATATTCCGGAGGTGAATAAAGGAAACTCTGGAAACCTGTTTAATATGGGATTTAAATGACATGTCTTGGTCAAAAATAACACCAAGGTTTTTTACTTTATTACCAGAGGCCAAATTAATGTCATCCAGATTAAGTGATTGGTTAAGAAGTTTATTTTTTGAGGACTCTGGCCCAGGGATTACAACTTCGGTCTTGTCAGCATTTAGATGCAGGAAATTTAAAGTCATCCAGCTTTTGATGTCATCAAGACATGACTGCAGTCGAAGTAACTGATTGGATTCATCAGGATTTATGGATAGATATAGCTGAGTGTCATCAGCATAACAGTGGAAATTAATCCCATGCTGTCTGATAATTTTGCCGATCGGAAGCATATATATAGTAAAGAGAATTGGTCCAAGGACTGAACCCTGTGGTACTCCACAGGTGACCCTAGAGTTTGAGGAAGATTTATTATTAACATGAACAAACTGGAATCTGTCCGACAGATAAGATTTAAACCAGCCTAATGCTTTCCCCTTAATCCCTACAGTATGTTCAAGTCTTTGTAGGAGAATATTGTGATCAACTGTATCAAATGCAGCACTAAGATCTAACAGGACAAGTACAGACACAAGTCCATTATCTGAGGCCATGAGAATATCATTAGTGACCTTCACCAGAGCCGTTTCAGTGCTATGATGAGCTCTGAAGCCTGACTGAAACTCCTCAAGTAGGTCATTGCTTTGTAAATGTTCACAAAGTTGATTAGCAACTACTTTCTCAAGAATTTTAGATAAGAAAAGAAGATTAGATATAGGTCTGTAGTTTACTAGCTCATCTTGATCAAGAGAAGGTTTCTTAAGTAAAGGTTTAATAACAGCTACTTTAAAAACCTGTGGTACATATCCATTTACTAAGGATAGATTAATCATGTCTAAAATAGGACCACTGATCAAAGAGAATACCTCCTTAAACAACTTGGTTGGGATTGGGTCTAACATACAGGTAGAAGGTTTAGATGAAGCTAAGATTTTAGATAGCTCAGAAAGCTCTACTGCTTCTAAACAGTTCAGACACAGCGCAGGTTCTAAAGATTCCTCCAACGCTGCCTCACTTACTGAGGACAAGGTAATCATGTTTGGGAGGATGCCAATTATTTTATTTTTAATGGCATCAATTTTATTTATGAAGAATCCCATAAAATCATTACTACTAAGAGCTAAGGGAATGGATGGATCAACAGAGCTGCAGCTCTGAGTAAGTTTGGCAACTGTACTAAAGAGAAATCTAGGATTATTTTTATTCTCTTCAATTAATGATGAAAAATATGCTGCTCTAACTCTGCGAAGGGTCTTGTTATACAACAATAGACTGTCCCTCCAGATTAAGTAGGATTCCTCTAGGTGTGTAGAGCGCCATTTTCTCTCCAATTTCCTAACATTGTGCTTCAAGGAACGCAGCTCTGAATTAAACCAGCCAGCTTCCTGTGAATTATCACCTTCTTTTTCAAGGGAGCTACATTATCTAATGCAGAACGCAATGAGGAAGTCACACTGTTAGCAAATGTATCTATTTGTGAATGGGAAGAAACAGCATTGCTGCCATCTACAGGGCATTTCTGCAATACTGAGGATATTAAGAGGGGGACAGACTCTTTAACTTTTGATACAGCATTATCCGATAAAGATCTACTATAATGGAACCCTCTTTTGGGGGTGGAGAAATCGGTTAGATTAAACTCAAATGTTATTAAAAAATGATCAGATAGGACAGGGTTGTGAGAGAATACTGTTAAATCTTCACAATCAATGCCATATGTCAGCACAAGGTCCAAAGTATGGAGCCGAGAGTGCGTTGGCTTATGCATATTTTGAGCAAAACCAATTGAATCTAGGATAGTTTTAAAGGCTACACTAAGGTTATCACATTCAGTGTCAACATGGATGTTAAAATCACCCACTATAATAACCTTGTCAGTATTTAACACCAAATCAGATAAGAAGTCTGACAGTTGGTCCAAAAACTGAGTGTAAGGGCCTGGTGGACGATACAAAACAATAAACAGAAGAGGTTTTATTGCTTTGCAGTTTGGATGAGGGAAACTGAGGGTTAAATGTTCAAAAGAACTGTAATTATTAATTGGCCTGGGACTAATTAATAAATCAGACTGAAAGATGGTTGCCACTCCTCCTCCTCTTCCCACAGATCTGGGAATGTGGAAATTTGAATAACTGGAGGGAGTTGACTCATTTATACTAACGTAGTCCTCTTGTAGCCAGGTTTCTGTGAGACAAAACAAATCAATCTGATTATCAGAAATCAATTCATTAACTAACAAAGTCTTTGGAGGGAGAGACCTTATATTTAATAGACCACATTTAATTCTTTTATTTTTTGGTTCAAAGTGATCCGTATGGATTTTTATGATTTGTTCCCTTTAGATCAGTTTTTGATCTGTTAAGTTTTGGCCGTGGGAAAGACACCGTCTCAATAGGGTAATGGGTGGGTAACAGTACAGAAGCTGCAGAGAGGTGTGTTAAACTACGGCTCTGCTTCCTGGTCTGGACCCTGGGTTGTCAGCATTTAGGAGAACTTATAAATCCGGCCAGATTCCTAGAAAGAAGAGCTGCACCATCCAAAGTGGGATGAATGCCGTCTCTCCTGATCAGACCAGGTTTTCCCCAGAAAGTTTGCCAGTTATCAATGTAGCCCACGTCGTTTTCTGGAAACCACCTAGACAACCAGCGGTTGAATGATGACATGCGGCTAAACTTGTCATCACTGGTCAGATCAGGCAGGGGACCAGAGAAAATTACAGAGTCCGATATTGTTTTAGCAAACTCACACACCGAAGCAACACCAACTTTGGTGACCTCTGATCGGCGTGACCGGGTGTCATTACCGCCAGTGTGAATAACAATTTTGCGGTATTTACGCTTATCCTTAGCCAGCAGTTTTAGGTAGGATTCTATGTCGCCCGTTCTGGCCCCTGGTAGGCATTTAACTATGGTTCCTGGTTTCTTTAGTGCCACGTTTCTTATTACAAAGCTGCCAATAATTAAGGTCGGCTCCTCGGCGAGATTGTCGCTCAGAGGGGAAAATTTATTAGAAACGCAGATGGGTTGGTGGTGATCTGGGGGCTGAAATCTAGAGCTATGCTTACTACGAACTGTCACCCAGCCGGCCTGCTTAACCGGCTGTTCGAGTGCGGCTGTTGGTTCGCTACGTGAAGTTACTCTTTGTGGCTCCGCGCTAGCAAAGGAGCGGCTATCAGCTGGTTTTTCAACAGCACGGAGCCGGGTCTCCAGTTCTGACACCCTCGCCTCCAAAGCTACAAAATACTACATTTATTACATGTACCATTATCACTAAAGGAGGCAGAGGAATAACTGGACATCTGACACAGAGAGCAGCAGATAGGAGACTTAGTCAGAGACGGAGAAGCCATTATGAGGCTAAGGCTTGGCTAGCGCTAGGCTAACGCCAGGCTAAAGCTAGGCTAGCGCCCTGTTATCACGCCAAAGAACAAACCGTGTGAAACACGAGGAGTTCCCAAACGTGATGAGCAGCCACAGACAATGTTTTAAAAGTGCTTATGTTTGGAAACAGATGTTACAGCAAAGAGGTTTAAAGATAAAAAGCGAGAGAGCCTGGAGTAAAAATCCGTCGTTCACACAGCAACAACAGGAAGTGACACAATACGCCTTACCGCAAACAGGAAGTCAGGAAGTCCTGATTTACACCCTATACACAATACAAAGCAATTATTGTTCAACTCAAAATGTTAACTGTACTGTTATTGGTCTATGTCTATGCACATTAGATCATTAGTAACATTAAAAATCACACAATAAACCAAAATATATCAATAGGTGTTTACTTAAGTCTTTCTGATAGTTTTCTACAGGCAGCTTTACTACAACCGTAGAATAAAATCTTGAAATTATGGCTTTTAGTTTCGGTGCCACCCCAAGAGTTTTAAGTAGCCCCTTCTGGCCACCCCTATGAAAAATTTCTGCAGGCGCCCCTGGTTACAGTCTGGTAGATTGTGAAAACTTTGAGCCTCCTGATAACTGTGGACATTTGCAGTCCTTGTGGCAGTTACATCCTCATTAGACAACTGCCCTCCTTTTATGGGTGAATGCTGGTAGAACAAGGTTAAATCTCCTCTCAAACAGCAGATCTCTGATGGTAAAGCCTTTGTCTGCCGTCACTTCATCGCCAGGACGAAGATACTCCAGGAAGCCAGCGTGTTCCCAGCCACATGCATTCTTTTTCTTCTTCTTTTCTCCTAGGTGTGATCATCAGTGCCTGTAGTGTCAGCATCTTTATTCATAGGTGACTGATTATGGAGCAGTCCGGTCAGCCTCTGCATCACAGTGGCTGTCATCTGTCAAACATAAACCCACAATCAGTTTAGCAAACAGCATTAAACATATCAATACTACTTAAAACTATGTTAACACCAAGCTAATAGAGCACCACCTGCATCATTACTTATTCAGATATTCATATCACACATTCCTTCCAGATTTTTACAAAGACCCTGAGTTAGTATCTGGGATGCCATTTGTAAGGTTACACAGTCAAGATATACCTGCAATATTTTGGGTTCTTTATTGTCATAATAGGAAAAAATGGGTTTTCATTTTTAAAGCCAGATTTCCACCATGTTATACATTTGTAAATGTCACAGTTCCAAACTCAATATTTAATTACACTGCTAAATGTTTAGTTTGTATATTAAGTATTACGCTGCAAACGTAAAACGTACATGAAAGACGTACAGCATGAACTCTTCCTCACAGCTCTGCCTTACTATTTTTTTTTATTCTATTGCTCTCCAATCTGCATTGCTTGTTGTTATTTCAGCTTTTAACTTTTTGTTCTCTGTAATTTTTCTCCTTATAGAAGGTACACCTGGTCTGGCGTTCTGTTAGTTCTGACATCATCAGGGGAGGCAGATCATCCTCTATTACCATCTAACATAGAAAGTAGCCTGCTGAAAAATAAATGTGCTAAGTGTACTAAAACTTAGCATACTATTGTGTACTTGAAGGCACACTAATCATTACTATACTTCAAGTGTGTTTATGATTAGTTAACTTGAAGCATGCTATTTTGGAACAACTAATTTTGTACTAAATATATTTTAATTGTAAT